>OZ018318.1:48980927-49580927 GCA_963969495.1 Ceratothoa steindachneri
AATTGCGTGCTCTTGGCATAGACGGAAACGTAGTAAGTTCGATAGTGAACTGGCTAAGCGGCAGACGTCAACGGGTGGTGCTGAATGGACAGGATTCTGAGTGGGTGCCAGTTACTAGCGGTGTTCCTCAAGGTTCTGTACTGGGACCACTACTGTGCATCATCTTTGTTAACAAGATGGATGATGACATGGTTGCGAAGATTTTTAAATTTGACGATGATTTCTAAATTTGGTATGAATGTTGCAAAGGAAAGAAATACTCCCCGCCTACAAGAAGATCTTTAGAAGATTTGGGATTTTTTTTTTTTTTTTTTATAGAGCCCATCTGGCAACTACCCACTTGGGCATAAGTCGCCGAAAAACACGACAGCCTAGAATTAGGCTACTTTAAAGTTAAAATATGAAAACTTAACAATCAATATAAATTGGAAAAACTTAACAATCGAAGCAATCTCCGGCAGCGGGGGGAGGTCCCCCTCACCCCGGTGCAGGAGAGTGCAACCTAAAACAAAACAATAACAAAAAAAAGGAACCTTAAATAAAGGGGAGAAGGCCGGCCTCCCCCAAAAAGTCAATAAGTCCACCAGTCATGGTGCACGCACTCGTCCCGAGTACAAGGGACAGGCGGTAGCGACCCCGCCCATCCCGGTACCGAGACAGGTATCGTGCGCGAAGATCACCCAGACTGGGACATTCGACAAGAATGTGCCGAACAGTCTGGGGGACGACGCAGTCGTTGCAATAGGGCACATGCGAGCGCTCCACCAAGTAACGATGCGTCACACGAGTGTGTCCGATTCGAAGACGACAGAAAGCAACCTGAAGCCGCCGCGGCATTGGGGGATAGGTCCATGGGAACAGTCGTGGCGCAATGGCACGCAACTTTAAGTTCCCCTCGACCGTCTCCCATCTTCTTTGCCAAGCAGTCCGAAGAGCTGCCCGTATTCCTGCCATGTAGTCGGTGTGAGGAAGAGCGAAACGCTGGTCCGGTCGCAGAGTCCTCGCGGACTCTTTGGCGCCCTCATCGGCGCGCTCATTCCCCGCAATTCCTACATGTCCAGGAACCCAGCAGAAGATAATCTCGACATCTGCCCGGCTCGCCAAAACCGTGGCGTCACGGATATCGCGAACCAGGGCATGCGGAGATTCCAATGCCCCGAGAGCACTCAGGGCGCTTTGTGAGTCGCTATAAATCACAATCCGGTCTCCGAACCGGGCACGTCGCGTAATCTCCCGTACCGAGTGGTGTATTGCCACCAGCTCGGCCGTGAAGACAGACGCAGCGCCTGGTAGAGCCCCGCTGACTTCAAACAGAGGGGATACGGCGTGGAAGCCGACCCCCTCTTGGGACTTGGAGCCATCCGTATACACTGGCACGGTACCAGCGTGACACGATGTGTGCTCCAAAAAGGTCGAACGCAATACTCCCGGCGCAGTACAAGCTTTGGGAGCAGAGGCATGGCGACAAATAGCCAAATGTGGTACCCTCCAGGGTGGCGTCCTGGGCAGAACCAGGGGCGCCACCGGCCCGAGAGCTATATCTACCTCTCGAAGGAGTTTCCTGGCCCTAAACCCAAAGGGCTTAGGGTATGACTGGCGTCTCTCGGCGGCATAGGCACCATCGAGATCAGCTGCGGATGCAGTGAGAGCTGTTGGCGACTGAGGGAGGCGCCGGGCTCGCGCGTACAGGCGAGTGATGCACTGCACGCGGCGCAGAGCGAGTGGCATCTCCCCAGCATCGACCAACAGGCTCTCAATGGGGAAAGTGCGGAAGGCACCGGTCGCAAGGCGAAGGCCGGTGTGGTGGATCGAATCCACCTTCCGCAATAAACGCTCGGCTGCGGATGCATAAAACTCGCATCCGTAGTCGAGCTTCGAGCGAACAAAGGATCGATAAAAAAGTAAGGCGGTAGCCCTATCAGCGCCCCAAGAGCTGAACGTCACGGAACGGAGAATGTCCATGGCGCGGGTACAAGAGACCCTAAGGCTGCGAATGTGAGCCTCCCAGGTGAGGCGTCGGTCGAATACAAGACCAAGGAAACGGTGCGACTCAACCACATCCAGGCGCACCCCATTAAGAAACAAATCTGGGTCGGGGTGAAGCCGTGGGTGGCGGCAGAAGTGCACCACCTTAGTCTTGGCCAAAGAAAACCGAAACCTGTGCGCTTCGGCATAGCGAGAGACGCGGTTCAATGCCTGTTGGAGTCGGCGCTCCAGAGTTGGCATCTGGGCCGCGCCAAAAGAGATCGAAAGGTCGTCCACGTAGAGCGTAGCGAGAACATCTTCCGGCAGCACCGAGGTGATGCCGTTGATGCTCAGGGCAAAGAGTGTGACACTGAGGACACTTCCCTGCGGGACACCCTCTTCCTGCTCCTTTGGGCCGGAGAGGGCTCCCCCACCCGTACGCGGAATCGATGATCTCGCAAAAATTCAGATATAAACATTGGGAGGCGTCCCCTCGCCCCCATCGTGTGGAGAGTCTCCATGATACCGTATCGCCATGCGGTATCATAGGCCTTCTCCAGATCAAAAAACACCGTGGCGTAGTGCTGTCTACGAAGGAAAGCCTCGCAGACGGCATTTTCCAGTCGGAGCAGAGCATCCGACGTGGAGTGGAACTTGCGGAAGCCGCACTGTGCAGAAGACAGATGGCCTCCGCTGTCCAGGAAATAGGCTAATCTAACATTTACCAATTTCTCCATCAACTTGCACACGCAAGAGGTTAGAGAGATTGGGCGGAAACCGGTCGGAGTAGAGTGATCTCTCCCCGGCTTGCGAAAGGCGAGCACAGTAGCGATTCGCCAGGAGTCTGGGAGAAGACCTTCCACCCAGATCCTGTTGAACAGATCTAACAGAAAGGCCATGCCTCGCTCACCCAGGTGTCGAAGCATGGCGTACGGGACATCGTCCGGACCATGGGCGGTGTCCGCGCACGAAGCGAGAGCGGAGCGCAACTCACTCACAGTAAACTTGTCGTTGAAGGGTTCTCCGCCTCTGGAGGTAAAGTCCAGCCGGCGGCCTTCCGCGACATCACGACGTGCATTGAATGCTGGCGGAGCAGCATCACGGCTAGAGAATGCGGAAAAAGCGGTCGCTAAGGATTCCGACACGGACGCGGGGTCCGAGATTGCGGTCCCATTCTCCTGGAGAACGGGAGGGGGGTCCTGCGAGAACTTGCCCCGAATCCTTTTGACTCGCTTCCACACCTCAGCTAAAGGGGTCTTCCCGTTAAGTGAAGACACGTATGCCCGCCAAGAAGAGCGGCGGGCGTGCTTCGAAATATACCGGAACCTAGCCCTAGCCCGACGAAATTCAGCGACAGTGAAATCGTTCGGGCGGCGCTTATAGCGCATGTAGGCATAACGCTTCTGTTTGAGGGCCGTCTCACACTCGGCCGACCACCATGGGAGTGGTCGGCGTGCAAAACGGCCAGACGTCCTAGGAATAGTAGTCAGGCCCACGGCGATGAGGTTGCCGGAGAAGAACTCAACGGCATCATCTACCGACCTAAACTCCTCGACTGAGATAGAGAATTCAGTCATTTCCTGAAATGCAGGCCACCGCGCCCGCGCCAAGCACCACCGAGGTGGTCTCTCAGGCGGCAGTTGCCCTGAAAATGATATTTGAATGGGAAAGTGATCACTACCATGGAGGTCATCGACCACCCCCCAATCAAAATCAGGCTGTGCATCCGAAGAGCACAAAGATAGGTCAAGGCAAGAAAATGAAGCGGTTCTCGGACAGTGATGCGTAAACTCATCCACGTTTAGGACACCCATCTCAAGCTCTTCGATCAGATCGGCAAGGACTTGTCCCCTGGGATTTATGGAGTAATCTCCCCAGAGAGGATGCCTGCCGTTCAGATCTCCAAGCAAGAGATAGGGCCTCGGCAACCGTGCAACGACGCGGCGGAAGTCCCCCGCGTCGAAGTCAGCTGACGGTGGAATGTACGCAGAAATGATAGTATACCTCCTATCCAGGTGCAGCTGCACAGCCACTGCCTGAAAGGAGGTATCTAAAGAGAAAGGAAGAACGGAGACATCATGCCGGGTGTAAACTGCGCATCCCCCAGCCCGGCCATCCTGAGGTGGTGGGGTCGCAAGACCCTTATACCCCGGGAGGGCAGGGAGGGGGCACGCACCTAGCATGGTCTCCTGCAAAAAAATAGCTAACGGGGAACGGGACGAGACGAGCCTCCGCAGCTCCTCCCAGTTGGCCCGGAGTCCACGGCAATTCCATTGAAGGAATATGCCCTCCAGGCCTAGCTCGGAGGAGACGCGGGGGCCCTCCTCGAATTGAAGACCCTCACGGGAATGGCCGTACGCTTCCCGGGGGCAGAACCCCGGGCGCTGTTGGCCGGACAAAGCGCTGTTGCCTTCGAGGACTTATTGGGGGAGGTTGGGCTCGCCATGCGAGTCTTTTCCTCCCTCCGCCTCGAAACCTTAGGCGGGCGTTGCGGCTTCGGAGGCGGGGGGCCCTCTTTTCGAGGAACCACCGTCTCCGACCCACTCGCTCCACCTCGGGACGTGGGCGAAGGAGCCGAAGCTCCTTTGTTGCTGTCCTCCTTTCGGGGGACAGCTTTAGGAACCCCGGAAGATGGCCTAGCGACCATCTTCAGGGGTGTTGCCTCCTGTGAGTCTAACGACTCGGTGGAGAAGCGTGGCCGTTTCGCCTTACGGGAAACGGTCACGCTGGGGGAAGAGGGGGGAGCCCTGGTTTTAGCCGGGGCAGGGTATGAGCCCTTTTTGCCGCCAGCTTTACCCGGCGAGCGCCCGGGTTGGGTAGAGCCCGCAGAAGGGCTCCGAATGGGCGCGGAAACAACCGTGCTCGTTGGCCTGGATGGGCCGGGAGCAGAGGGTGCCTTCCTAACTATTGAGGCATATGACGTCCCAGGCAGAGCCGGGCGCGCCAGGACCAAGTCCTTTGCCTCGCGGAATGAGAGTCGATCCTGGGCCTGAACGGCCAGGATTTCTTTCTCAAGGAGATATGCACCACATTGCTTCGAAGAAGCAGGGTGCGGCTCTCCGCAATTGACACACTTGGCCACACACGATTTGGACTTATCGTGTGCGACCTTGGAGCAATTTACACAGACTTCGGGTGACCCCGACTTTGCACGTCTACATGAGCGATTCGTATGGCCGAAGCGGTGACAGTAATAGCACCGCCGCGGCAGTGGCACGAATGCCTTCACGCGGTAGCGGTACCAACCGGCACGCACCGACTCAGGGAGCTTGTCACAGTCGAACGTGACGAAGAGTGTAGGGGAGGGTCTCGAGGCCCCTCCCTGTTTTCTCATCACACGTTCGACCTTGACCGCCCCATGGTCGGCCAGCTCTAAGGTGATGTCTTCAATGGAGTAGTCAACGAGTTCCCTCGCATAAACTACTCCTTTCACAAAGTTTATGGTAGAGTGCGGCGTCACACTCACCGGGGTGCCATGAAGTGTCCGAAGAGCACTAATCCTGGCCGCCTCGGCGAGATTCGCCGCAAGGCTCCCGTCCGAGAAACGGGTTACCTTCGGCTCTCTACCAATTGCACTAGCTAATCCTCTCCGCTGATGGATCATGTTGCCCTTGGACAACATGGTGCCATCAGTGGAGCGAATAACGAGGAAGCGTTTGAAGCCAGCGGGCTCGAAAACGCCAGGTAACCTCTGAATCAGGGGCCCCGATGTCATCGAGGCTCCGCCCTGTGTACTCTTGGTAGTGGTCTTCTTTGTCAGGGGCTCCACAACCGGGGGGGCAGAGGGGGCGGATGTGCCGATCTTGGCTTGGTCGCTTGCCAGAGTGGCAGCAGACCCATCCGTCCCCGCAGCCCCTGCGGATGAAGGAGCCCCGAGTCTTTTTGTTCTTTTTAGTCTTTTTCTTTTTCGGAGAGGAGGGCGGGGAATGAACCCGCTTTTCACCTCCGCAGGCAGAAGTCCCCAGGCCAGATGGACCAGCCTCAGCCAGGTCCCTCTCCGAAATGGAGAAGGTCCTGGTTGTCGTAGGGGCACCTGTCGGAGGAGATCCCTCCCCTCCTTCTACTGCCTCGGAGCCCTCAGCCATTTGAGGAGGACCTTGCATAGGGGCGGATTCGGGTTCGGTGCTTGGCGCCGAGCCCGAATTTCCCCCCATGGAAGGCCCTACCGTCTGGGGCTGGGTCTCCTCAAGGACCATGTCTATCACAGGAGGGGCCTCCAATTGGCCATCCCCTCCCAGGACATCGCAGGTCCCCTTGGCAGTGTCGCCAGTCTTGTATGGGGAGGCACAGGCCTTGACCCCGGCAAGGTTTAAAATTCTTGCCAGCAGGTCTTTTGAGGGAAGCGACCGAAGGGGCCTGGCTTCCCTCTCCCCCCTAAGGGGGTTTGCCCTACCAAGCCGCTTTGATGGGAAGCGGCTGGCTAAGGGCTGCCTGCTGGCTTTCTTGGCAGTCCCCTTGAAAAGAAAAGATGGGACTGCCGCTGGGAAAAGGGAGGTGCCCGAAAGCACCTCCAGAGAAGGGGGTGAGGGGGAGTCCCCTGCACCCGTAGGCGAAGGAGAGGAGTAAGCCTACTCTCCGGTTAGAGAAATATGGAGGGTCCCCTGTGCAAGCACAGGGGGGGGGACCTCCATTTTTTCGGTGGAGCTGCCCAAGGGCGGCACCGTCGATGAGCAAGGGGGAGTTAAAGGGGTTTGGGTTTTTTTTTTTTGTTGTTCATCTATGGGCATGGTAACCCTATTTTTGCCACGGGACGCAATAGCTCATCACCCCTCGCAGTAGCCAGCACTGCGAGAGGTGCTTACAAGCCCGGCAGAGCCAGGCGCCGCCATTCGGGACCACCCCTCCCGCCTGGTGGCCTGGCAGTCCATCGGCATGGCGGCTCCACCTTGGACACGGCGTAAAAAATATAGGTTGTGAAGAGGAGAGGAGAGGAAAAGGGATGTGAGGAAGGTATGGGTGGGGATGAAGCAGGTTGTTAAAAAAAACCCATCCCGAACCGGAGCTCAGGGGTTAGGGGACAATGTCCCCTCCCCCCTCAGCCCCGATCCGGGGTGGTTGGCTTGAGAAGAAGGTCAGCATTCTACCCTTTGAAATTAGAGGCTGACCAGAGAAAGTTGTGGGAGAGGTTGTATGAAAAGCGACAAGGTAGGGGAGAAATCGGGCTATTTGAAGGAAGGAAGAGAGGCTAAGCTGGGGCCGGACGGAGCGCTGGATCCCGTCAGCACGGCGGCCAGGATGGCAAATCGCCGCGCCCCTTACGGGGAGAAGATTTGGGAGTCGTGGGACACTTGGCAAATGCCTTTTAACGTAATCAAATGCAAAGTAATGCATATTGGCCACCGAAACCCCCAATCACTGTATATCCTTAAGGGCACTGCTCTTGAATGCACTGGTACCGAGAAGGACTTGGGTGTAACTATCACTAGTGACCTCAAGTTCTCGAAGCAGTGTATTGAGGCTGAGAAGAAAGCCCAAAGGATGTTAGGTTATATAAAGCGAAAGTTTGGATAATGGAACCAGGAGATAGTACTGTGATTGTATAACTTCTTTGTCTGACCGCACCTGGAATATGCCGTACAATTTTGGAGTCCTTCGCTTCGAAAGGATATCGCAAGATTAGAACGTATGTAAACCATAGCAACCAAACTGATTCCCTCTATCAGACAAAAGAGTTACGAAGATAGATTACGGGAATTAGACTTGTTCTCGCTGGAGACCCGGAAACTGCGTGGTCAGCTTTTCCAAGTGTTCAAAATACTTCGAGGCTTTGATATTGTAGACTACAGGGATATTTTCTAGCTTAGCCAGAGCAGAACAAGAAATCAGGGCTAAAAACTTGAGCTGAAGCGTTACCACCGTGATTTGTGTGGAAAGTTTTTCACATACAGCATCTGTGGTACATGAAACGAACTTTCAGTGTAAGTTGTCAACAGCAATTCTGTTGAGGTTCAAATCGCGTCTAGGCAAAGTGTGTTCTTCGAGGGTTCTTCGAGGGCGTCAATTGACGCTTTCGAGCACTACGCCTGCTCAACTGTTACACCAAAAGAACCCTCTTTGAAGGTCTACTAGGATACTTCTTTTCTTTCTAGCTCTTTGGAGCTCTCTCTCTCTCTCACTCTCTCTCTCTCTCTCACTCTCTCTTTCTCTCTCTCTCTCACTCTTACTCTCTCTCTCTCTCACTCTCTCTCTCACTCTCTCTCCCTCTCTTTCTTAGGTACCCTCTTTGAATGGACCGTAAGGTCTCCTAGGGTACCTTCTTTCCTTGTAACTCTTTCCTTGTAACTCACTCTCTCTCCCTCGACAAATGCCAAATCCTTGAGTGCGGAACAAAAAACAAAAAATACACCTATACAATGCAAGGCGGCTTAATAAACACAACCCCGCAGGTTAAAGATTTAGGAGTAATAATTACAGAAAACTTAAAAACATCAAACCAATGCGCAGCTGCTGCAAACAAAGCTAACACAGCACTAGGATTTATAAAAAGAAACTTTACTTATAAAAGCGAGGAGATAATTATGCCACTATATAAAAGTATTGTCAGGCCCCATCTCGAATACGCTGTACAGTTCTGGGCCCCTTACTTAATAAAAGACATAGATAAATTAGAAGCTGTACAACACAGAGCGACAAAACTTATCCCGTCAGTACGTAACAAACCTTACCACGAGAGGCTAAAAAAACTCAATCTATTTTCCGTCAGAAAACGAAGAATAAGGGGGCAGCTTATAGAGTGCTTCAAAATACTTAAAGGATTTAACAACGTTAATGCCAATAACCTGTTCACACTGCCGGTGGAGTGTCCCACCCGTGGACATGATTCAAAACTTCAGGGTAAAAGAGCCACTATGGATGTAATAAAGAACTTCTTCACTTACTCGATTATTAATGATTGGAATAATTTGCCAAACAAGGTAGTGGACAGCAGCACTATAGATTCATTTAAAATGAGATTAGACAAACACTTAACAAATATTGGAATTGTTTAGCATAAGCTACAAAATAAAATAATATTACAAAACTATAACTCTTTCAGGTGTATGTAAGCGGTTTTCACATTCATTTCATTTAATTACTATTCAATGCAAATTTCCCTAAGGTACTGTCTTCTTACACCTGCAAGGTACTTTTCTTAAATTATTTCATGTACGGCTTTTGCCGGAGGGAGTGGAGGGTGGGGAGAGCCTAAAACTTTTCTATCCTTTACTTCTACTATTCTATGTGTAAGTGGCAGTAGATTTATGGCCAGATCACCTTAGTCTGGGCCGTAAGGCCCGTGTGATCTGTGTATCTATGTAACTCTATGTAACTCTCTCTCACTCTCTCACTCTCTCACTCTCTCACTCTCTCACTCTCTCTCACTCTCTCTCACTCTCTCTCACTCTCTCTCACTCTCTCACTCTCTCACTCTCTCACTCTCTCACTCTCTCTCACTCTCTCTCTCACTCACTCTCTCTCACTCACTCTCTCTCTCACTCTCTCTCTCACTCTCTCTCTCACTCTCTCTCTCACTCTCTCTCTCACTCTCTCTCACTCTCTCTCTCTCGTTGTTTTTCACCTGGTGAGAAATAGATGGCCCCTTCGGGGACCGTCAGTGCTGCTTGGTTGGGAGCCACGGCACGCCGAGGTTTGACGACTCGGTCGGACGAACAGCAGCACATGAAGCGTGCCTTCTGAAAGATCCGAAACCTCTCCGATCGATAGGCGGGAGTGACTCACGCTGGGAGAACTCACCAACCCCCCTTTTTATCATTGATTGGTCACGAGTTTTCAGAGAGAGAGAAAGCGCTCAAAATGACAGGCAAAAAAGGACCCGTTCGTCTCAAACACAACTGTGCAATATGCCAGTTAGAAGAGTGGTGCGTTGACTTTCCGGAAGGCTGCTACTCAAAATGCAGCCCTGAAAGTATCTGCACTACTTGCATATTGACGCGAGAGGTAGAAAAATTAAAAGACCTCTATAGAGCCTCAGAGGAGAGAGCTAAGGTTCTTGAGGGAATATTGGAGAAGCTCGAAGCCCTTAACATAGTTCAGGTTCAATGCCTAGAAGAGGCGCCGCCCACTGACGTGTCGGAATATCCTGGTAATGAAGCGGACATTCCCCGTAAGGGGCGCGGCGATTTGCCATCCTGGCCGCCGTGCTGACGGGATCCAGCGCTCCCACCGGCCCCAGCTTAGCCTCTCTTCCTTCCTTCAAAATACTTGTTTCCTCTCTTTTCACACAACCTCTCCCACAACTTTCTCTGGTCAGCTTCTAATTTCACAGGGTAGATGCTGACCTTCCTTTCAGCTAACTGTCCCGCATCGGGGCTGAGGGGGTGGGGGACAATGTTCCCTAACCCCTGAGCTCCGGTCTGGGGTGGCTTGTTTTTAACAACCTGATTCATCCCCACCCATACCTTCCTCACATCCCTTTTCCTCTCCTCTTCACAATCTATTATTTTTTACGCCGTGTCCAAGGTGGAGCCGACATGCCGATGGACTGCCAGGCCACCAGGCGGGAGGGGTGGTCTTAAATTGCGGCGCCTGGCTCTGTCGGGCTTGTAAGCACCTCTCGCAGTGTGGGCTACTGCGAGAGGTGATGCGCGATTGCGTCCCGTGTCAAAAAGAGGGTCACCATGCCCAATGATGAGTTTAAAAAAAAAACCCAACCCCCAACTTCCCCTATAACATCGACGGAGCCGCCCTTGGGCAGCTCCAGCAAAAAAATGGAGGTCCCCCCCCCCTGTGCTTGCTCAGGGGACCCTCCATATATCTCTAACCGGAAAGGAGGCTTACTCCTCTCCTTCGCTTACGGGTGTAGGGGACTCCCCCTCACCCCCTTCTCTGGAGGTGCTTTCGGGCGCCTCCCTTTTACCAGCGGCAGTCCCCTCTGTTCTTTCCAAGAGGACTGCTAAGAAAGCCAGCAGGCATCCCTTAGCCAGCCGCTCCACATCGAAGCAGCTCGGTAGAGCAAACCCCCTTAGGGGGGAGAGGGAAGCCAGGCCCCTTCGGTCGCTTCCCTCAAAAGACCTGCTGGCAAGAATACTGAACCTTGCCGGGGTCGAGGCCCATGCCTCCCAAAAGAAGACTAGTGACGATACTGCCAACGGGACCTGCGATGTATTGGGGGGGGGGGGGTGGCCAACTGGAGGCCCTCCCTAAGATAGACATGGTCCTTGAGGAAACCCAGCCTCAGACGGTAGGGCCTTCCATGGGGGGCAATCTGGGCTCGGCGCCAAGCACCGAACCCGAATCCGCCCCGATGCAAGGTCCTCCTCAAACGGCTGTGGTTTCCAAAGCAGTACAGGGAGGGAAGGGATCTCCGCCGACCGGTGCCCCCACGACTACCAGGACCTTCTCCATTTCAGAGAATGACCTGGATTTTTTTATTTTTTTTTATTTAAGGGGCTATCTGGCGACTGCCGACTTAGGCATAAGTCGCCGTAAACAAACAGCCTAGTTCTAGGCTACTTCAAAAAATGGAACAGGGAACAACAAAAAAGAAATAACAATAACAAAACAACAAAAACAACAACAACAACAACAAAACAACAACAACAAAAATTAAGCCTGGTTAAAAAAAAGGGAGAAGGCCGGCCTCCCCCAAAAAGTTAGCAAGTCCACCAGTCAAAGTGCACGCACTCGTCCCGAGTACAAGGGACAGGCGGTAGCGACCCTGCCCATCCCGGAACCGGGACAGGTGTCGTGCGCGAAGATCACCCAGACTGGGACATTCGACAAGAATGTGCCGAACAGTCTGCGGGACGACGCAGTCGTTGCAATAGGGCGCAGGCGAGCACTCCACCAGATAGCGATGCGTCACACGAGTGTGTTCGATTCGGAGACGACAGAAAGCAACCTGAAGCCACCGCGGCATTGGGGGATAGGTCCATGGGAACAGTCGCGGCGCAATGGCACGCAACTTTAAGTTCCCTTCGACCGTCTCCCATCTTCTTTGCCAAGCAGTCCGAAGAGCTGCCCGTATTCCTGCCATGTAGTCGGTGTGAGGAAGAGCGAAACGCTGGTCCGGTCGCAGAGTCCTCGCGGACTCTTTGGCGCCCTCATCGGCGCGCTCATTCCCCGCAATTCCTACATGTCCAGGAACCCAGCAGAAGATAATCTCGACATCTGCCCGGCTCGCCAAAACCGTGGCGTCACGGATATCGCGAACCAGGGCATGCGGAGATTCCAATGCCCCGAGAGCACTCAGGGCGCTTTGTGAGTCGCTATAGATCACAATCCGTCTCCGAACCAGGCACGTCGCGTAATCTCCCGTACCGAGTGGTGTATTGCCACCAGCTCGGCCGTGAAGACAGACGCAGCGCCTGGTAGAGCCCCGCTGACTTCAAACACAGGGGATACGGCGTGGAAGCCGAAACCCCTCTTGGGACTTGGAGCCATCCTCATACACTGGCACGGTTCCAGCGTGACACGATGTGTGCTCCAAAAAGGTCGAACGCAATACTCCCGGCGCAGTACAAGCTTTGGGAGCAGAGGCGTGGCGACAAATAGCCAAATGTGGTACCCTCCAGGGTGGCGTCCTGGGCAGAACCAGAGGCGCCACCGGCCCGAGAGCTATATCTAGCTCTCGAAGGAGTTTCCTGGCCCTAAACCCAAAGGGCTTAGGGTATGACTGGCGTCTCTCGGCGGCATAGGCACCATCGAGATCAGCTGCGGATGCAGTGAGAGCTGTTGGCGACTGAGGGAGGCGCCGGGCTCGCGCGTACAGGCGAGTGATACACTGCACGCGGCGCAGAGCGAGTGGCATCTCCCCAGCATCGACCAACAGGCTCTCAATGGGGGAAGTGCGGAAGGCACCGGTCGCAAGGCGAAGGCCGGTGTGGTGGATCGAATCCACCTTCCGCGATAAACGCTCGGCTGCGGATGCATAAAACTCGCATCCGTAGTCGAGCTTCGAGCGAACAAAGGATCGATAAAAAAGTAAGGCGGTAGCCCTATCAGCGCCCCAAGCGCTGAACGTCACGGAACGGAGAATGTCCATGGCGCGGGTACAAGAGACCCTAAGGCTGCGAATATGAGCCTCCCAGGTGAGGCGTCGGTCGAATACAAGACCAAGGAAACGGTGCGACTCAACCACATCCAGGCGCACCCCATTAAGAAACGAATTTGGGTCGGGGTGAAGCCGTGGATGGCGGCAGAAGTGCACCACCTTAGTCTTGGCCAAAGAAAACCGAAACCTGTGCGCTTCGGCATAGCGAGAGACGCGGTTCAATGCCTGTTGGAGTCGGCGCTCCAGAGTTGGCATCTGGGCCGCGCCAAAAGAGATCGAAAGGTCGTCCACGTAGAGCGTAGCGAGAACATCTTCCGGCAGCACCGAGGTGATGCCGTTGATGCTCAGGGCAAAGAGTGTGACACTGAGGACACTTCCCTGCGGGACACCCTCTTCCTGCTCCTTTGGGCGGGAGAGGGCTCCCCCCACCCGTATGCGGAATCGACGATCTCGCAAAAATTCAGATATAAACATTGGGAGGCGTCCCCTCGCCCCCATCGTGTGGAGAGTCTCCATGATACCGTATCGCCATGCGGTATCTTAGGCCTTCTCCAGATCAAAAACACCGTGGCGTAGTGCTGTCTACGAAGGAAAGCCTCGCAGACGGCACTTTCATCTCGGAGCAGAGCATCCGACGTGGAGTGGAACTTACGGAAACCGCACTGTGCAGAAGACAGATGGCCTCCGCTGTCCAGGAAATAGGCTAATCTAACATTTACCAATTTCTCCATCAACTTGCACACGCAAGAGGTTAGAGAGATTGGGCGGAAACCAGTCGGAGTAGAGTGATCTGTCACCGGCTTACGAAAGGCGAGCACAGTAGCGATTCGCCAGGAGTCTGGGAGAAGACCTTCCACCCAGATCCTGTTGAACAAATCTAACAGAAAGGCCATGCCTCGCTCACCCAGGTGTCGAAGCATGGCATACGGGACATCGTCCGGACCATGGGCGGTGTCCATGCACGAAGCGAGAGCGGAACGCAAATCACTCACAGTAAACTTGTCGTTGAAGTGTTCTCCGCCTCTGGAGGTAAAGTCCAGCCGGTGGCCTTCCACGACATCACGACGTGCATTGAATGCTGGCGGAGCAGCATCACGGATAGAGAATGTGGAGAAAGCGGTCGCTAAGGATTCCGCCACTGACGCGGGGTCCGAGATTGCGGTCCCATTCTCCTGGAGAACGGGAGGGGGGTCCTGCGAGAACTTGCCCCGAATCCTTTTGACTCGCCTTCACACCTCAGCTAAAGGGGTCTTCCCGTTAAGTGAAGACCCGTATGCCCGCCAAGAAGAGCGGCGGGCGTGCTTCGAAATATACCGGAACCTAGCCCTAGCCCGACGAAATTCAGCGACAGTGAAATCGTTCGGGCGGCGCTTATAGCGCATGTAGGCATAACGCTTCTGTTTGAGGGCCGTCTCACACTCGGCCGACCACCATGGGAGTGGTCGGCGTGCAAAACGGCCAGACGTCCTAGGACTAGTAGTCAGGCCCACGGCGATGAGGTTGCCGGAGAAGAACAACTCAACGGCGTCATCTACCGACCTAAACTCCTCGACTGAGATAGAGAATTCAGTCATTTCCTGAAATGTAGGCCACCGCGCCCGCGCCAAACACCACCGAGGTAGGCTCTCAGGCGGCAGTTGCCCTGAAAATGATATTTGAATGGGAAAGTGATCACTACCATGGAGGTCATCGACCAACCCCCAATCAAAATCAGGCTGTGCATCCGAAGAGCACAAAGATAGGTCAAGGCAAGAAAATGAAGCGGTTCTCGGACAGTGATGCGTAAACTCATCCACGTTTAGGACACCCATCTCAAGCTCTTCGATCAGATCGGCATGGACTTGTCCCCTGGGATTTATGGAGTAATCTCCCCAGAGAGGATGCCTGCCGTTCAGATCTCCAAGCAAGAGATAGGGCCTCGGCAACCGTGCCACGACGCGGCGGAAGTCCCCCGCGTCGAAGTCAGCTGACGGTGGAATGTACGCAGAAATGATAGTATACCTCCTATCCAGGTGCAGCTGCACAGCCACTGCCTGAAAGGAGGTATCTAAAGAGAAAGGAAGAACGGAGACATCATGCCGGGTGTAAACCGCGCATCCCCCAGCCCGGCCATGCCACGGTGGTGGGGTCGCAAGACCCTTATACCCCGGGAGGGCAGGCAGGGGGCACGCGCCTAGCATGGTCTTCTGCAAAAAAATAGCTAACGGGGAACGGGACGAGGCGAGCCTCCGCAGCTCCACCCAGTTGGCCCGGAGTCCACGGCAATTCCATTGAAGGAATATGCCCTCCAGGCCTAGCTCGGAGGAGACGCGGGAGCCCTCCTCGAATTGAAGACCCTCACTGGAATGGCCGTACGCTTCCCGGGGGCAGAACCCCGGGCGCTGTTGGCCGGACAAAGCGCTGAAGGCGCTGTCGCCTTCGAGGACTTATTGGGGGAGGTTGGGCTCGCCATGCGAGTCTTTTTCTCCCTCCGGCTCGAAACCTTAGGCGGGCGTTGCGGCTTGGGAGGCGGGGGGCCCTCTTTTCGAGGAACCACCGTCTCCGAGCCACTCGCTCCACCTCAAGGCGTGGGCGAAGGGGCCGAAGCTCCTTTGTTGCTGTCCTCCTTTCAGGGAACAGCTTTAGGAACCGCGGAAGATGGCCTAGCGACCATCTTTAGGGGTGTTGCCTCCTGTGAGTCTAACGACTCTGTGGAGGCGCGTGGCCGTTTCGCCTTACGGGAAACGGTCACGCTGGGGGAAGAGGGGGGAGCCCTGGTTTTAGCCGGGGCTGAATCCTTTTTGCCGCCAGCTCTACCAGGGGAGCGCCCGGGTGTAGTAAAGCCCACAGAAGGGCTCCAAATGGGCGCGGAAACAACCGTGCTCTTTGGCCTGGATGGGCCAGGAGCAAAGGGTGCTTTTCTAACTATTGAGGCATATGACGTCCCAGGCAGAGCCGGGCGCGCCAGGACAAAGTCCTTAGCCTCACGGAATGAGAGTCGATCCTGGGCCTGAACGGCCAGGATTTCTTTCTCAAGGAGATATGCACCACATTGCTTCGCAGAAGCAGGGTGCGGCTCTCCGCAATTGACACACTTGGCCACACACTATTGGACTTATCGTGTGCGACCTTGGAGCAATTTACACAGACTTCGGGTGACCCCGACTTTGCACGTCTACACGATTGATTCGTGTGGCCGAAGCGGTGACAGTAATAGCACCGCCGCGGCAGTGGCACGAATGCCTTCACGCGGTAGCGGTACCAACCGGCACGCACCGACTCAGGGAGCTTGTCACAGTCGAACGTGACGAAGAGTGTAGGGGTGGGTCTCGAGGCCCTTTCCTGTTTTCTCATCACACTTTCGACCTTGACCGCCCCATGGTCGGCCAGCTCTAGGGTGATGTCCTCTATGGAGTAGTCAACGAGTTCCCTCGCATAAACTACTCCTTTCACAAAGTTCATGGTAGAGTGCGGCGTTACACTCACCGGGGTGCCATGAAGTGTCCGAAGAGCACTTATCTTGGCCGCCTCGGCGGGATTCGCCGCATTCGCCAGAAGGCTGCCGTCCGAGAAACGGGTTACCTTTGGCTCTCTACCAATTGCACTAGCTAATCCTCTCCTCTAATGGATCATGTTGCCCTTGAACAACATGCTGCCATCAGTGGAGCGAATATCGAGGAAGCGTTTGAAGCCAGCGGGCTCGAAAACGCCAGGTAACCTCTGAATCAGGGGCCCCGATGTCATCGAGGCTCCGCCCTGTGCACTTTTGGTCTTTGTCATCGTCAGGAGCTCCGTACCCGGGGAAGCAGAGGGCCCGGATGTGCCGATCTTGGCTTGGTCGCTTGCCAAAGTGGCAGCAGACCCATCCGTCCCCGTAGCCCCCGCGGATTGAGAGGAGCCCCGAGTCTTCTTCGTCTTTTTGGTCCTTTTCTTTTTTGGAGAGGAGGGCGGGGAATGAACCCGCTTCTCACCCCCGCCGGTAGAAGCCCCCAGGCCAGATGGAACGGCCTCAGCCAGGTCCTTCTCCGAAATGGAGAAGGTTCTGGTGGTCGCAGGGGCATCATCCGGAGGAGATCCCTCCCCTCCTTGTACTGCCTGAGAATCTACAGCCGTTTAATGAAGACCTTGCATAGGGGCGGATTCGAGTTCGGTGCTTGGCGCCGAGCCCGGATTCCCCCCCATGGAAGGCCCTACCTTCTGAGGCTGGTTTTCCTCAAGGACCATGTCTATCACAGGAGGGGCCTCCAGTTGGCCATCCCCTCCCAGGACATCGCAGGTCCCCTTGGCAGCGCCTTATGTCTTTAGTGGGGAGGCACAGGCCTTGACCCCGGCAAGGTTTAATATTTTTGCCAGCAGGTCTTTTGAGAGATTCGACCGAAGGGGCCTGGCTTCCCTCTCCCCCGTAAGGGGGTTTGCCCTACCGAGCCGCTCTTACGAGGGGCAGTCGGCAATGGGCTGCCTGCTGGCTTTCTTTGCAGTCCCCTTAGAAAGCAAAGGAGGGACTGCCGCTGGAGATAGGGAGGTGCCCAAAAGCACCTCCAGAGAAGGGGGTGAGGGGGAGTCCCCTACACCCGTAGGCGTAGGAGAGGAGTAAGCCTCCTCTCCGGTTAAAGAGGTATGGAGGGTCCCCTGCGCAAGCACAGGGGGGGGACCTCCATCTTTTCTGTGGAGCTGCACGAGGGCGGCTCCGTTGTTTTAGGGGGAATTAAGGGGAGATGTTTTTTTTTTCATCATTGGGCATGGTGACCCTCTTTGTTTTACGGGACGCAATCGCTCACCACCTCTTGCAGTAGCCCGCACTGCAAGAGGTGCTTACAGGCCCGGCAGAGCCAGGCGCCGCCATTTGGGACCACCCCTCCCGCCTGGTGGCCTGGCAGTCCTTTGGCATGGCGGCTCCACCTTAGACACGGCGTAAAACAGATAGAATGTGAAGAGGAGAGGAAAAGGGATGTGAGGAAGCTATGGGTGGGGATGAAGCAGGTTGTTAAAAAACCCCCATCCCGAACCGGAGCTGAGGGGTTAGGGAACAATGTCCCCTCCCCCCTCAGCCCCCATCCGGGGTGGTTGGCTTGAGAAGAAAGTCAGCATTCTACCCTGTGAAATTAGAGGCTGACCAGAGAAAGTTGTGCGAGAGGTTGTATGAAAAGCGACGAGGTAGGGGAGAAATCGGGCTATCTGAAGGAAGGAAGAGAGGCTAAGCTGGGGCCGGACGGAGCGCTGGATCCCGTCAGCACGGCGGCCAGGATGGCAAATCGCCGCGCCCCTTACGGGGGGAAGGAAGAGAGGCTAAGCTGGGGCTGGATGGAGCGCTGGATCCCGTCAGCACGGCGGCGGCCAGGATGGCAAATCGCCGCGCCCCTTACGGGGCTGACTTGGATCAAATTGTCCTCGTTTTTTATGTTTGATGTATCAATTTTGTTAGTGAGAATTGCGACTTCTTGTTCCAGTTTCATGATTTTAGTATCTACTCGAGCTATTCCGGTTTCATCTTCTGTTTGACAAGCGCACTTCTTTGATTCAAGGGCATTGATGCGGTTTTTCATAGAGCTTATTACAGACATCCATTTTGCCTTTTCGATATCAAATTTTTCTTTTATTTTGCAGAATTCGCATACACTTCTCGATGTGATATTCTCAAAGCATTGTTCTTGAAAATCGATGATCCAACGTGTATTCTTGCATTTAAGCAACAATGCCTTAATTTGGGGGCTCCGGGCATCCTTCTTTTTTATAATAACCTCACTTTTCTCGACTTTTCTTCGATTTCACTTATGTACACTTATACTTGACCACACCGTTTTATGCTTGACTCAATAATTAGAACTTCACTTTATATTAGAAAATTGCTAAACAATGATAAGTACACTTACTTACAAATTTTAATTGCAAAATAGATTTATTATTACAGACTAGTCGATTTTAAAAAGGACGTGCTAAAAACCAATGCCTATCAACCGTTAAATATTAACCGAAATGAAATCTATAATTTACTAAATCGAAGATATATCTTGTATTAAATAAAAATTAGTATTTAAAACTTATCTTTATTCCTGAAAAATCACTAACAAATATGGAATATATACTAAATAAATTATGATTTAGAACAAAATATTTTTAGGAAATTACTCGCTTAGAGAGAAAGATGAAGCAAAATGGCGCTGGCAGAAACACGAGGCGGATTAAGGGATTAAAAAGGCTCTGTTGTGATTGGTGAACGGCCTGTAACAGGATGGTTAGCAACAGGAAAGAACAGAATTAAACGAAAAAAAGGGATAACTCGAAGACAATATTGATAAATAAAATAATTTATTAACACTCAGAAATTACTTACAGTTGGGTCTCTATTGAAGATGAACTTAGGAGATAGACGGCAAAAAAAAACGAACAAAAAACCAGCCGGAGAGTGTCGATTATGTATTTATTTATATACACGCACACACACAAAAAAATATTTAATTGTAATAACAATGAAACAAATCTATTATAAAAAAGAAAAAAACGCTTAAAATATAAGTAAATTATGTCATAAAAGAAATTAAAGAATTAGATTCGAGCGCGCAACACTGAATACCTGCGAACAAGACAAAGGCCGTTTTTAAATAATTCACTAAATTTCGATACTTATATTTATTTCTAAACTTCGCCACTTTGTCTTTTGATATTATAAAAGAATTATTAGAATTAACTTTAAAATAAACATAAGTCATAACCAAACTAAGATGAAATTATTATTAAAATACTCAAAAAAATCCCCTTCTTAAATTATAATTAGTGATGATAATGATGATGATGTTAAGAAGAGTGGCTTTGCTACTCGTCATCAAAGGTTGAGCTTACACATAGATGGTAGACCTTCGGTCTGTGGCCTACAGCCATTCTGGCTCTAGCAACGAGGTTTTAATCTAAAAAACTTAAAAGGTTTCCAGTACAAATTCAATAACATTATCATTTAAAAAGTTGATTTTTTTTTTAAGTTCTGAATAATAATAATAACAAGCGATGGCTTCGCCACTCCTCACCTACGGGGAGAGCTTGCGCTTTACTTTGCTCGCAATCAGTCCTTCGGGCTGTTGGCTTTCGGCCTCTTAAATCTTTCAAAACGATAGCGATCATCTCCCTCCTTCATTTTCTCCTAGCCTCTCATCTCCCCCATCCTCTATCCATATCACCTCATCTATTGAATCTTTTTAAAAATAAAATGAAAAAAGTATAGTAAATACTTACTTTATTAATTACTAACCCACAACCTACAAAAAATAATTAATTTTAAATTACTTTCTTCAAACCATTTTTTTTCTTTTAATAACTTAGATTCTTCATTTTTTCTTCTTTTTTCTTATTATTCTTCTCTCCTTTTTAATATCTTTTCCTCGTTTTCTATTCATCTTCTTCTGCTCCTATTCATTCTCTTACGTCTCTTCGATTGCCCTCTTTACTTTTATCTTCCTCTTCTTTTTCTCCTAATCTCATTTCTTCTCACCCCCTAATCTTTCTATGCTTCTTCTTATGCTCATCATTTTGTTTTTTCTTTTCCTTCTACGCCTACTTTTTACCTTTTTCTTCTCTTCTTCACATCACCTTCCCTCTCTTCTTATTATCCTACTATTATTCTTCTTCTCATACATTTCTTTATACTTAACCCCTCCCAAAATTCAAGTTCTTAAAATATATTTTTAGGAACAAAGGGAGCGGCTTCTCCAATCCTCATTTCGCTCTACTCATTTTTATGAGGAAGTAGGTATTTCCTCGTAATTAAGATTACAATTTAAAATCTATTTTAGAAATGACAAATTTTTAAATATACAAAAAAATAAAATAAAAAAGCAGCCATGGTTAATTTTTTTAGGAACTTCGCCACTTATAATAATTTAAAAAAGGAACTCTAAACTAAATTTTCCCCATTTCAAAATACCACGTTGCTGAAATAGTTATAGAAGAAGTTATATAAAAATATATTTTCTGAACTTCACCATTTGTAATTCTGTGGGTTTAAAATAATTCACAAAATTTCGATACTTATATTTATTTATGAACTTCACCATTTTGTTTTTTTGATATTACCAGTCAATGTCTTCGCCACTCCCCCCTACGGGTGGAGGTTGCGCTTCGCTACTTTGATTAAAATTTAAAAAAGCATCCATGGTTAAATTTTTATAAATTTTCTGAACTTCGCCAATTATAATAACTTTAAACCGGAACTCTAAACTATTTCGTCCCTTTCAAAAAATCACGTTGCTAAAATTTAGAGTTATAGACTAAATAAAAAAGCAGTCTTACTTAAATTTTAATAAATTTTCTAAACTTCACCATTTGTAATTCATTTTCTTTTAAAACATTATAGAGCGTTAGATAATCATATATATTTTTTCTGAACTAAACTATTTTGTTCTTTCAAACTAACGAAATTTTTTGAAATTACATTGATAAAAATTTAAAATATACCTAAGTCATAACCAAACTAAGGTGAAACTATTATTCAAATAGCCCCCCAAAATCCCCTTCTTAAATTAAAGAGTTGATGAAAAGAATTATTAGAAATAACTTTGATAAAAAAACAAGTCATAACCAAATTAAGATCAAATTTTGATTCAAATACTCAAAAAATCCCCTTCTTAAATTATAGAGTTAGTAATGATGATGATGATGATAAAAATAAATTTTCTGAACTTCACCATTTGCAATTCTTTTAGTTTTAAAAAATTCACAAAATTTCTATACTTATATTTATTTTTGAACCTCGCCACTTTGTTTTTTGATATTATAAAAAAATATTAGAAATAACTTTGATAAAAGTTTTAAATACACTTGGGTGTCAACCAAATTAAAAGAAAAAATCTTATCCAAACGTTCAGAAAATCTCGTTCTTAAAATATAGGGATATGGAGGATAATAATAATAATAGATATTCTTATTCGCGTATGATTCTACCACTCACTATATCGGTCAGTAGATCGGTCCGGATTTTGCTTTTTGTTTTTGTAATAACATTGTAACTATTCGGCCGATTATAACGAAATTTGAAACCCTTATGTTGTTTTACATTCTCTTTGAATGATATAATTTTCAAGTCCTACCAAGATTAGCCCGGGGATTATTTCTTTTTGGCAATAACAGAACAAATTTTCGGCAGCTTCTTACGATATTTGAAACCATTATGTTTTACATTCGCTTTCGAATGATATAATTGTGAAGGTCCTCCCAAGATTAGCCCGGGAAATATTTTGTTTTGGCTAAAACGTCATGACTATTCAGTCGATTCTTACAAAATTTGAAACACTTATGTTATTTTATATTTTCTTTCGAATGATAGAATTTCCACGCTCCTCCCAAGGTTACTCCCGAAAAATTTTAAAGTTTTGTTAGTATTTAAGGTCATAAATCAGAATAGGTGATAGCATGCGTCCATTTGGTCAGCAGACCTTGTATACTCCTAGTTCGGTTATGACTTTGGTATATTTTAAGATTTTATCGAAGTGTTTCTCTAAAGTTAGAAGAAACAAATGATGAAGTTTAGAAAAAAATAATATAATTTTCGAATGCTTTGGAATTAGAAACATAAAATACAAATAAGGAACTACAGAAAATGTATTAAAATTTTGAGATGGCTACTCTTATTTTATTTCTTGGTATAATCGAAAGATATAGAGAAGTTATTTCAAAAATGGATTTTCAATTTTAATCTTTATCACGACGAAATAGCTACTGGACCCTAAAACGAGTAAAGCAAAATTAAATTATTAGAGCAAATTTAGGAGAGAAAATAAAAGAATCTTGAACATTGGTTTTGCTGTACTTAAAAATACTTCCGATAAAAGTTTTTTCTAACTTTTAGGTCTAGAAAATAAACATTGTTTAAATCTTACACCAATAAAAAAATATTTGGACATTATTGTGTACAAACAAACTTTTGGTGAACAGACATGTTTACTCGTTTGCTCCCCGCTACCTAGCGCGTCTACAGGCGGCGGATTGTGGAACGTCCATCAGATATGATGGGTAGCTGTGAAATAAGCAAGCTTCAACGTGACGAATAAACAGTTGCAAAGACGCTACTTTCGTGTACTAAAGAAAAAAATTAATTGAAATGAGGGCAGAATGTGGTTTTAAGAAGAAATCAAAGCTTATGAGTAAGTGAAATCTCCTATGATTTTGATTTATTGTTAGGTAAATATTCGCAAAAAACTTTTGTCGCAACAATTATTAATAAGGTGGCTTTAGGGAAATCGATATCCCACCCTAAAAACAGAGGTCCTGTTTGGTCACCACAACGACCTGGCACTTGGTAGCGTAACCCGATTACTTACCCCTTCCCCCATCTTTCCCCTCGACTCTTAGACCACTAGAAGGCCTCTCACAACCACAAGATGCACGAATCATCAAAATTCTGAGCCGTGAGCATAACTTGGTTAAACAGGCACTATTTACCTTAAGAGCTGGGATCTAATTTCGCGTCAGAGACCAAATTAGAGGAGCGGCGAGCAAACGCCAGAAGATGCATTTAGGGTTAAGTGAAAGACGCTCGGCGAAGAGCCGTTAGAGGAGAGAGGCTTAATTCCTAAGACCTCGTCTCATCTACTCCTTCCCCTGATCCCAGTGGGGTGGTAGAGTATGCAGGCCGATAACTCGAGAAGAAGGTGGAAGATCGAGCTAGTGATCGACACGACGAAGTCCAGTGCTGTGTTCGGCAATCAACGAAAAGAACAGAGAAGAAGCTTATTCTGAGCCGATTACTGGTGGTAACACCGAAATTTGCTTGTATTGAGAACCACTCTCTTACATCTCTCGTCAGAGAAACCCACTAACCCGGTTTGCAAAAAAAACAAAAAAACAGATAGTCCTTGTCATTGAGGAATACCCCAAAGTGAACTCAACTCAAACACTCTTCATTCGTCAAAGGATTCACTTGTTTACTCATCGCTTTTCAGTGTGAACCATTCCAAGATTAACCAGAAGATAGGAAAGAACATATCGTCACTGTCCAGTTGTTTAAATCATATGACTAAGACAACGTGCTTAACGCCATCCGTCGCCCGCACCGAAATCACCTGAGCCTCAAGCTTGTCTCCGCGCCCGTCAAACAGCTAAGTGTTTGTGAACACACACACGCGCCTGACCGCAAAACATTGTTTGGCTGCATAAAATTCAAGGCCAAGGTCAGTCACCAGCCTGATTCACGTGTGATTGGCCTAAAGTTAAAGAAAGTCCATTATTTGAGTATCACTTAGCTTACAATGTTAAAGTGAGCTTTGGGTCAACCATTACTTTATATTCATTTGGTTTAAATTAGTAAGTCTCACATAAACTCGTTTAATTCAAAGCTGTATAATTTTTTTTTTTTTAGATTTCACTTTTTTCATGTTGTAGTTAAAGATATATTTTTCTTAGAAGTATTTAATTCAATCCTCGAAACGCTGAGCATGGCACTCGAAATCCTCAAAGATTAAAAGATAATATAGCATTCTTAGAGAAAACGTAATCCAGGAGTTATTCAAGTACGTAACAAAACCTACGTACGTACTATTTATATACCACCACTCGGCCCTTACAATACCACGACAGTGGTTGAAGTTATTTTTGCAAAATAAACAGTAACTAAAGTCATGGAAGAATTCACTTATAATGTATTAGGGCAATAGGAACATCTCATCAAAAACCAACCTGTGGACACGCCCTGGTCCCTCGCCAACTCCTGATCCATTGTCTTGTGGGTGTCTTTGAATGGACAAAGACTACGGGAGTCAACCCCTAAAGCAAAATCTGTTGTGGTTACCTGCACTAGGCGAGCGTTATTAGACCGACGACTCAGCAGTCTCCTGCAACATTCCACAATGGCTCGTCGTCTTGGATCATCTTGCAAGCACCCCAACTATGGATTGCCAAGATAGTGGGCTGAGGAATTCACCCCCCCTCCCCTTCCCACTCTAAGCAACTTTTGTGAAAGTTTCTCTCTATGACCAACCTATTTTTTTAAAAGCCAAGAAGTGACGTCATCACCGAAATCGACAGACAACTAACTATTGGACAGATATTCTTGAATCTTTTAAAAAATTTAAACCAAAAGGCCGTAGCAACTAACTACAGGAGGAGTGGCCAAGCCACGCCTATTGTCTCCTAATAATTTACTCTTGGTCTATTTTTTTCCAGATCCATGCTTATATTCTAGGCAAGAAAAGCTTCTATGGGAATTCTTTTGAGATAAGAAAAAACAATCCTCAGCGCTCTTTTTTCCACCTAAATCTGCTTTTATAAACGAAAAACTACAAAAAACAAACGGTCATTGCCATAATTTAAATGCATTTGCTGAGCTACACGACTTGTCATTTTTTCAAAATTTCAAAGCATTCGTTAATCATATTTTATTTGTTTCTGAACTTTTAGAAAGAAAGAACTTTAATAAATGCTTTCAATATACAAAAAATCACCTCGAGTTTAATAATTTAGGAAAATCTCTGAATCTTTTTTTCCAGTCCTTTTACTTTATGTTATTTTTTTTCTAATAAAATTACAATAACATACAAAGTTACACTAAAATAAGAAAATAAATTCAAACTATTAAAAAATTACCATATAATATAGTGTGGGGGGAAAAGCAACAACCTCTTAAGCTCCGTCAAACATGAAATAGTTCATTCAAATAAAAAGAAAAACTAATGAATAATGTTTATATTGGGACGAATCGCTGCCGAAATGTATACTTTACAAAGTAGGTCAGAACCGAAATAGTTTGCTTAATTAACTTTTTATTCACATTTCTAATGTTACATGAAATTAATTTTCTGTTGGAAATTATATATTGATATAAATATTATATATCGATATAAATATTCATTTTGCGTTGTATAGTTTGGGGAAACTAGAAAGAAAAAAGTACAGGACTTTTAATGAAACATTGCTTCAGCATTTTTATAGTCTAGATTGCAGCATGAACATTAAAGTTCACTTTAATACCATTTATCTTAATAATTTTCTAGAAAATCTAGGAAATGTATATGTTCAGGAAAGTGAAATATTCCATCATACTATAAAAAGCTATATAAGAGCGATACTACGAAAAGTGGGATACTCGCAGGTTTGCCGACTGCTGTTGGAGTACCAAAAGGGTGTGTTTGAAAATAGATCACACCTCAATTCTTATATATTAAATTTCTTCGATGAGCAACGGATCTCAGTTTAAGAAGAAGAAGAAGAAAGCACGCTCAGGAGTTTTGTTGAAGCTCCCCCCTCGTTGGAGGATTTTTCGACCAACACCAAAGAAAGTCAAATAAATAGTCAAAGAGTCAAATAGTCCACAAGTTTGTGCGCACGAACTCGACCCCAAGTACGAGGTGTTACGGGCAGGGTTAAGTCCCACAACACTAAAGAAATTAATAAAAACCTGGTTATGAACACGAGGTTACAGAATGCCAATTATAGGCTAAGCTGGACTCTATGCTAGCCTTAAGAAACCCCAAATGTACAAACAGTCAAGTAACAATGATAAGTTACATTAATTTCAGAAATCAGAGTTCATATTATGGCAATTAATCTTATAAGATAATTCATAATCCTAGAGTTTTCCTTAATATATAGCATAGCCTAGTATTGGTAAAGGCAAAACAAAGAAAATAAATATATTAAAGTTATTATTATAGTTATTATTATCAGCAACAATGAGAGCAGTTTAAATAGTAAGTCAAAGCTTGTAATTTGGCAGTTCTCATTTTACTTAATCAAAGTTATAAATAAATATACGAGGTTTAAAGAAACATGAATATCCTATTTACAAATATACAGTTTATGCAATACAAAAATAAAAAATCTTAATAATACTTATCACACGTTGGAGAGAGAGGTCTAAGGTACATAGGCGCCCAATTTGATAACTATAGGAGACCTGCATTGCAGTAGTAGTGCACTGAATAATCACACAAAAAAAGAGCACATTAATTGACTAATCACACAAAAAATAGAGCACATTAATTGACTAATTACACAAAAAATAGAGCACATTAATTGACTAATTACACAAAATCTAGAGCAAATCAATTCCAGTAGAAGCGCGTTAAGTGGTTGGAGGTGAACTGCCTAAAATTGGGGAAATTTAAACTTGAATAAGTATTGGTAGCAAGTTAGTTGGTTGTGTGGGAGGAGGTTAGTTGGTTGTATTATGGGTAATCACTAAAGGAGTTGGAGATTGTTGTTTCGATATTACATAAATATATACATTACAAATAAATATACATATATTACATTACAAATAAACATTACAAATATATTACAAATAGATACACAATTACATAAATATATACATTACAAATAAATATATATTACAATTACATAAATTTACATAATGAAACCTCTTAACTAGTAGTATACATAACATAGAGAGAAGCGGTAGTGAGTCCGCTCGTCCAGGTGGCGGGACAGATAACGTGCACGAAGATCACCCAGACTGGGTAATTCAACAAGAACGTACCGAACCGTCTTGGGGAGAAAACACACGTCGCAGTTAGGTGCAGGGGAGCACCCATCAACGAGGTAAAGCCCAGTCGGCGGCCCCCCAGTGACATAACAACTTGTATTGAATGGTTACCGTGCAGCATCTCGGATAGAAAATGTGGAGAAAGGCTATATACGCGGACGTGGGGTATGAGATTGCAGTCCCATTCCCCTAGAGAACAATAGGGGAGTCCTTCAATATCTAATAAAAAAGATCCGATCATAAGAACAGCATTCTACAAAAATGACTTGTTTCTAGTCAAACTGATCCCGTGGTGGGTAAAACCATTTTTGAAAGAGAAGTTAATACACCTACTCTTAGGACTTAGTATTATAATTAATATTTCTCCTATCGCAAAATGCAATTCCTTTTTAATATATTTTGAGTCTAAATACCAAGAAGTTACAGCAACAACTGACAAAAGGCCTCTAAAAATACACCGACAGCATCAAAGAGTCAAGGAGGTTGTAGGTAAGTTTTAACCTGTATTTCTATAAAACATTTGCATATTGTAACTTACGAGTATTCTTAAAATCAGTCCGAGAATTAATGGTCTGTGGATAGTACCAGAATGTAGAAGAATTTGTTTGCAAAATTAATGTTGAGTTTTTCCGAGTCACATGGATTGCCTTTGGCATTTAGTTTGCCCTTTCCATGAAACTTAAGATAAAAGTTCTTAAAAAGATAAATCGGATGAGGGGTCTTTTGTCGATCTTCCTCCAGCCATTTTTGAGTTTCCTTTTCTTTAAAAAAATTAGTTTATTACACATATTTAACTCAATTTCAAAAGTACTACATTCGGTTAAACTAATGTCGACTCTTTTAACTTAACAAAGTGAACCGACTTGAAGCAAAGGCAACTCAAATGATTAATTCGGGATAATCTTCAAAAGATCTCTGATGATTTATAATCAATCGAAATTGCCCCATCGGTCATCTTAAATGGTAAGCGGGCTACAAGAATTTCATTATAAAAAAAAAACAATTAACCCCCAAATTCCTAAGGGATTTAGAAACAAGAGAGCAAAGACTTTCAACCAGGAATGCAAAATGGAACAATTAATACAAGTTTCATAGATTATAATTTAGAGCTTTTGTTTTGTAAAGACGTTGATGGAAAGACATGATGTGAAATGTTTTTACTTTGTTAGTCTTGTAGAAGAGATCCTACGCGAATAGTATTTAATGAAGCTGAAGGCGCTGGTTGTGCCTGGACCCTCATAGAGCAATTGCTCTCAGACGTTTCAAGTCTGGACTGCTTTCGACTATTGCAGTAGGCAGAACTACAGAAGAGGTGGGGATTAGGGTTTCCGCTAGGAGAGGTGCGCCGATATGTACTTTAGGAAAATATAGTTTAAATGGCTGTTCCAGGAAACTTCATATACACTATCACTGACTCAGCATTTACGGTACTTGACGTATGCTAGAGAAGTTCTCTTCATTTGTATCTCTTTACTTCTATATTTATGAATTATTTTATTGTATATCTGTATTTTTACTATTGTTTACTACGCGATAGGTAAAAGGGGATGTTAGATATCTTTAAATAAACATTGATGCCGGAAAATAAGTAACCAACTGGTGGTGGTTTGCAGTAGGAATAGTTGCAAGGAAAGAACTGTAAATAAATTAGGGAAGACTGTGGATGGGAAATGTATGGAATAATATATATATATATATATATATATATATATATATATATAAGCCATGCTTCGTATTCTTTATTACAGAAAGAACTTGGTTCCACAGTCACTCCTTCGGCGTGTGGCCTACTGCCTATTTGCTATTCTAAACTGCTTTTTTTAATCTCCTTTATAGACTCTTCATTTTAACACCCTGTACACCTTTTTCAACATAGATACCGTGAAACTTTTTTTTAAAGTTATTTCACCTTTTATTATATTTTCTTTATCCCTTGAAGATTTATATATAGTTGAGAATTTTCCAAACACTTTTTCCACATAGACACCCTGAAACCTTTTTTTTACTTCACCCGGTTTGATATATAGAAAAACCTTCGTCAGATCTCCTTTTTCATCTAAATTTGTTTTATATACGAAATGATAGTGAAAAAGCGCCAAAGCCCTAATTTTTATACATTTTTTTAACTTCACGATTTGTATGTTTTTTCATTCCAAATTATTCGATAATTATATTTAATTTTTTCTGAACTCTGATAAAAGCTCGAAACATACAAAAAAACAGCCCTGCGAATAAAAGTTTCAAATAAACCTAAACTCAAAAACATGAAAGGTTACTTGTCCACTAAGCCAAAAAAAACACTTTCAAAAATTTCAATAATTCACCAAGTTAAATTATAGAATTAAGGATATATTTATATGAGGAAAAATCACGAGAGGTAACACGTGAATAAATAAATCTACATGTAAGCGTTGAGGCTGGGACGGGAAGCAATCATCAAGACCCCATGCTGAATCTAACTGCTCCTCGCGAAGTGATGTAATTCTTAGTGGTCTTTGAGAGTATAAGAGATAGTTTTGAATAGTGTAAAGGTAAGATAGGTAGAAATGGGGATATTTTTTCATCAAATAGTCTTTTAAGGATATGAATTCCGAACATCTTTAGCCTTCAAACGCCAACTGTAACCATTTGACCACAAATTGGACCCTGCATGCATCTACTCACTATCAATACCCACTCTCTCCATCACCACAGCTCTATTAAACATAAAAATACCCATCCTTTTAACTGTTCTTCGTGATGGTGCGCTTGCGCAGTAGCATTCGTCCATTTCTAATTCATCCTAACAGATCCCATCATAAACCCGCTTTATACCTACCTACCATCAACTCGTCCTTCGGTCAGCCCATTTTCTCTCTCAAACTTACATAATCAATCGACCTTTGAAGAAGTATCCCAAGGCATACAAGATCACCCACGGATATTGTCACGCTCTTTTCGGACGACTGTGTTGGAGGTCGACTAAAGCCACGATGGCATATGGAACGCCTTCTTCTCCGACCCCAGAGCGTGCCTCCTGCTTCCTCTTCTTTTGGTAGTTTTTGTTTTGTTTGTTTATTGTTTAATGGTTAAGCCTAATTATAGGCTAATAAATGATTGGGGCGATTTATGCCGTTGGTGTTATTTGTCAGATGGGCCCCTTAAGAAATGGCATAGGGGCCATGACCCAGAATTTACGTGTTCATACGAGTGCCTTACAAAATCAGGCATCTTAATATATAAACTTTCTACAAGTTGTAGAAGTACTGCACGTAGCTTAATCTTGAGATGATTTTGACTAACAAATTCGTTTCTTATTTCTTGTTTGTCCATTGTGCAGAGTTCATTCATACATTTGTGAGTCAATGTGATTCTTCGTACGGTCGTTATGGAGAGCTTTTCTGTTTTCCGCGAGAAGCATCCACGTATGTTTGTTCACAGTTATTTCTTGTTTTGCCTATTTTTTAGTAAAAATATTATTAATTAAGTCGTTAATATCTTTATCAGACTTTAAAATCAAAGATAATTACAAAGATAATTACAAATGCCAAAATTCGGAATTCCGATGATTAAAATTTCAAAAGTTCGGCGGGCTCGAAGACGTCCGTCCGACCGCCTCTTGATGAGTGCCTCTCACGTTACCAATGCTCCTTTCCTTGCCCGACCGCCTCTTGATGAGTGCCTCTCACGTTACCAATGCTCCTTTCCTTGCCCGACCGAAGCCGTACAAAGTCCACACGTGCCCAACTTGGTTCGATCCCCCTAAAATACTTGTAGCAGGAGACCTGTCAGTTCACGGAGCTACCCGAGCAAACTATAATTTATATGTGAGGGAATTCCACGTGTAATTTCTTTTCTAGCCCGGAAGTTCCATATGCTGGAGAAGATTCTGTTAGGCTTAAATTGGTAAGCCTACCCCCCCCCCCTCCTTCCTTCCACAAGCGGTAGCCTCAAACCAAATCGACCACGGTCCACATTTACACGGGTTAGAATAGCTTAGGCAAGAAGATTTGAGGCCATTCGAGAGTAGAGCTGTTTCCCGCTACCCCCCCCCCCCGCGGGCAGAGCCTCGGACATAAATAGTGCTCGACTCCTATGAGCCAGACGCAGAGTTGAGAAGTTTCGCCCGGACCCAAGAAGATTCCCCTAGTTCCAAGTCAGGTGCTAACAACAAAGCAAAGTGACGGCTGAACTAGTTGTGTATTGGAATTAGCTCCAGCCAGTGAAGTAATTCCATTTAACTATCGCTACCGAGCGATTTTTCCGACTTTACCTATCAACTCCTGTCAAAGCCCTCCTCTTTCGCCCCTCGTTTTCGGGTGGCTAAAATACTCTTCCCTGGCCTGGACGTTACCGCCCCTCCCCCCTTTTGGAGAACCGTCATCACTTTAAATTCCCGCTCAAAAGCTCCGCGCGGCCTCACCTCACGTGCAGAAGACATCCGAGAAGCCTTACCCCGACGTCTCACCCGGAATCCTCCATAAGCCAACCCCTTTCCCCCCTTCAGTAACCCATTTGAGTTAATGCACCCCCCCCCCCGCCAATTTGAATAGTCTCCTCCTGTAATATCATAAATTTTAACTTCATTGTCTGATTCATAACTACATTCTCCCCCTCCCCCTTCTCGTTCATCTGATGTAATTTTGCCCAATAATTCCCTGATATAATTTTGCCTTTTAATTCTCTCATTATTTTTATGTGAGTATATATTTTTGTACATGCCTCTTTAAGTAACCTTGAACGTTGCCATTGCCCATATTATACCTGACCTCGTTGCACTCTTATCTCCCCCTCTGCCCGTCGAAACTCGTGGTGTTCCGTCCCTTTGTCGGTTCGCCTTTGAGTTATTGGTCCCTCACCAATAGATACAATATGGTATTGATTTAATATAATGTCGTACAAAGACATATATATTTATTAATTACATATTATATAATTTTGGTGTCAAGCGTGTTTGGGGTTTTTATGAACCCGTGTCATTTTAATTTCGACATTAGAAGTTCCCTTGTTATTCACGTACATCCCTTTTATTTTAGTTTTTGTATTGTACTGGCAGAAGGCAAGTTAAGGTTAATTGAATGAATAGCAGTGGAACGTAATCTATTTAGATTTTGTGTTGGACCCCAGGTAATTAATTTGTTTTTATTGTGTGTGAATTTTAAAGACTCTCCTGGTTATTAATCCAAAAGAGTTAAGGTCTTTGGTGTCCTAATTCCGGTTGGACCATTTTAATTTTTTTTCCGCCTAGAAACAGCAGAGGTAGGTAGCTGTATCATATTTTTTTTTGTGTGAACAAGGTCTTCACGAATATTCAAGTATTCGTTTCGCGTGGGTAGTGTCCTAGCTCGTTCGCGTGTCAGTGTTCCCTCAGTTAAGTGCGTAACAATGTCATCCTTCGAAAAATTAGAGATTCAGGGTGAAATGTTAGGTCTTTCGGGCAAAGACCTGTTAAATTAGGTACAGGAAGAAGAGAGAAACGAAAGGGCAAAGCGAAGGGAGGAGGAACTAAGAAAGATGGAGATGGAGGAGAACAAACTGAAAATGGAGATGGAAGAGGAATTAAGAAAAACGGAGATCGAGAACAAACTGAAGATGGAGATGGAGAAGAACAAAATGGAGATGGAGAAGAACAAAATTGAGATGGAGAAGAACAAAATGGAGATGGAATAACGTGAACAAATTAGGCAGCATGAGCTATATATGAGCCTAAATCAAATGGATTCTCAGTCCATCGGTTCCCTGGCTGAAATTTCCCAAACTCCTTCAGCCCACCTTCCTGCTTCTAATGATGGAGAGGATTTAGGTCATTTTTTACCCATTTTGAGAGAATCTTTTAGATCAATAGATGGGATCTCGAAAATGATGGCGTCGCTCACTTACTTCCCCTCCTAAATGCCAAGTTAAGGGATATCTTCGTATCCCTTCTTCCGGAAGCAACTTTGGACTATTCCACGTTAAAGTCCGAATTGCTCGCCAGTGTTTATATGAATAGCGAATTCTACCGCTCCTGATTCCGCCAGGAAAGGATGTGCCCTAATCAAACATTTTGACAACACGGATACATCCTCCAAAGGCACCTTCAGCGTTGGCTGGATGCGTGCAAGATTCTCCAGGTCTACGAGTCGCTTCTGGACTTCTTCCTTAGGGATCAGCTTTTAGCTGCCGTGGCACCCGAAATTCGCGCCTTCATTAAGGATAAACGTTTCGCCACTTTCAAGGAGTGCTTGGAAGAGGCCGATGTCTACGCGGATAGTCACGATTTATACTCTAAGGATGTTAAAAAGGCTTCCCAATCGCCCCCCAAAACTAAATTTTATGGCCCTAACGCCCCCCCTTAAATTGGTTCCAAGATTTACCAAAGTTTCTAGTTCCTCAAAGCCAAGAAACTTCCATCCATCGGAACACCGAGACGTTAAGCCCCTAGTTTTTTCTCCCCCGGTTGTGTCGTACCAAAAGAACCCGATCGTCTGCTACACCTGCGGAGATCCCGGCGATTACCGCACGAACTGTCCTCAAAACTCCCGATTTGCAAACTCTCAGTCCCACCAAGTGCACCAAATCTGGGCCGCCCCTGATCCTCCTCCGTCGCCTCAGGAGACTCCCGATCCTCCCTAGCCCACCAAAGACCCGGTCCATCAGGTAAACTTTCTCTTTAATGAGAACAACCCTGGTGGATTGAAGTTCGAGAACGGAACTGTGAACGGTCGTCGAGTATCCACCCTCGTCCGTGACACCGGGTGCACCTATATTATAGTGTCTGAGGACCTACTCCCCCCTGTTGGGCCCGACCACAAGAAATTTGCGGTGATCCACGACTACCTTGACCGGGTCAGTCGTTTCCCAGTAATTTGTTGCCCCATCGAGTGTGACTATATGTCCGGTTGGGTTGAAGTGGTAGCGGCCCCAATCCAGTTCTGCTCCGTTTTGTTCGGTCAGAACCCCGTAATCCACGACCATCCCATGTCCCAGCCCGTGATTACCCGTAGACAGGCAGCCCTGGAATCCCGTGCACCTGTTCCCCTGGAAATCTCTATCGACCCGGAGTTCCAAGCTCTCCGGAGCGACAAGTTTTCCCGCGCCCAGAAAGAGTGCGAACCTCTCTTCGCCCTTTAGGGATAAAACTAAAGCCCTCGAGCGTGAGTCCACCTGAGGTAACAAACGAGTGTCGTATATCGTTAAGAAGGACTTATTGAGAGGTATAAGACCTACTTTGACCTTAAGTCACAAGAACGAAATTTCAAGCCTGGCGCGGATGTGCTGGTACTACTTCCCACGGGAAGCAACAAACTCCTTAGCTAGTAAAAGGGACCGTAACCGGTCTTCGAGGCTAGAGGACCCGTGGATTACCTCAGCCACACTCCGGCGGGAGCTTAGGTTTCCCACGTGAATTGTATAAATAGTGACATAAATAGTGCTCGACTCCCATGAGGCAGACTCAGAGTTGAGAGGTTTTGCCCGGATCCAAGAAGATTCCCCTAGTTCCAAATCAGGTGCTAACAACAAAGCAAAGTGACGGCTGAACTAATTAGCCCCAGCCAGTGAGGTAATTTCATTTAACTATCGCTACTGAGTGATTTTTCCGACTTCATCCATCAACTCCTGTCGAAGCCCTCTTCGTTGCCCCTCTTTTTGGGGTGGCCGAAATACTCTCCCTTGGACCGAACGTTACCGCCCCTCCCCCCTTTTGGAGAACCATCATCCCTTTAAAAAAAGTTCCGGCTCAAAAGCTCCGCGCGGCCTTGCCTCACGTGCAGAAGACATCCGTGAAGCCTTACCCCGACGTCTCACCCAGAATCCTCCATAAGCCAACCCCTCTTTCCCTTCAGTAACCCATTTGAGTGAATGCCCCCCCCCCTCCCAATTTGAATAGTCTCTCATTATTTTTATGTAAATAAAATTATATTTAAGTAACCTTGAGCGTTGCCATTGCACATAATTTACCTGACCTCGTTGCACTCTTTCTTGCTACTCAACCCGTCTAAACTAGTGGCATTCCGTCCCTTTTCCGTTCGCCTCTAAGTTATTGGTCCTTCCCCATAGATATAATATGGTATTGATTTAATATAATGTCATACCACGACATTATAAAATTCGGAATTAAGATCCATTGAATGTACAAAATTATAAACCAAATTTAAGGATAATCTTTTTACCCTTTTTAGAAATTTTATTTATTACTTTACTTATTTTAGGTCACTGATGACATGGTAACCATATTCTTCATAAGGTCTTGAATAAGAAGAGCTTCATCAAACAATCACCAGGGAGAACAAGGAAAAATGGTTGACTCTTGCTATGTACAACAATCGGACACTCTCCAGAGACACTAAGCTATCCGAACTAAAAACGGAAATTTAAGAGGACAGAAGGGAACATCGTTCCCCTTGGAGAATTGATAAGGAAAAGAGAAGGAACTATAAATTGATACACTTATAAAGGTAAAACGAAACAGACTTTAGTTTTTCAGGATTTCTAAAATACCACATTTAAAAAAATAGCTATAAGATCTTAACCACGCGACAATGACAAATATAATTGGAGATTCTGACTACTTGTCTTTATTTTCAAATACCTTTTCAAGAATTCCTTAAAGAGGTCTTTGGCATTAAAGTTGAAAGCGTTCGAAATAATCATTTCATTTTCCCTGTCAGGTGGTAACGATCTTTGGGCACGTGTAGTAATTAGTTATCTTATAATTATAAAATAAAAGGTAATTCAATAGAATAAACAAACTATTTATCAAATTGTTAAAAAGGTATTCCTACAGGTAATCCAAACAACAATCAAATACTTTTCAGTAGATAAAAACTAGCAGACTGAAAAATATCAAAAAAATGTACCTATTTTTCACTCAGCAACTAGGATAAATACGAGGGTAAATACAAGGGTATCAAATACTAAACTAGGAAGGCTATTAAGGACTTCAAAAAAATTCAGAAAATTAAATAATACGGAAAAAGTTGAGAAAAATTAATATGCTGAATACAACATATATGAACATCTTCAGGGGTACAGGAAGAATCAACAAGAGAAAGAAATACACATCTAATGGAGGAAAGGAAGACTGAAGTAGAGAAAGAATAGATAAGAGAAAGAAATACACATCTCATGGAGGAGATGAAGACTGGAGTAGAGAAAGAATAAATAAGAGAAAGAAATACACATCTAATGGAGGAGATGAAGACTGGAGTAGAGAAAAAATAAATAAGAGAAAGAAATACACATCTCATGGAGGAGAGGAAGACTGGAGTAGAAAAAGAATAAATAAGAGAAAGAAATACACATCTAATGGAGGAGATGAAGACTGGAGTAGAGAAAGAATAAAAAAGAGAAAGAAATACACATCTCATGGAGGAGAGGAAGACTGGAGTAGAGAAAGAATAAATAAGAGAAAGAAATACACATCTCATGGAGGAGATGAAGACTGGAGTAGAGAAAGAATAAATGAGAGAAAGAAATACACATCTAATGGAGGAGATGAAGACTGGAGTAGAGAAAAAATAAATAAGAGAAAGAAATACACATCTCATGGAGGAGATGAAGACTGGAGTAGAGAAAGAATAAATAAGAGAAAGAAATACACATCTCATGGAGAAAATGAAGACTGGAGTAGAGAAAGAATAAATAAGAGAAAGAAATACACATCTAATGGAGGAGAGGAAGACTGGAGTAGAGAAAGAATAAATAAGAGAAAGAAATACACATCTCATGGAGGAGAGGAAGACTGGAGTAGAGAAAGAATAAATAAGAGAAAGAAATACACATCTAATGGAGGAGATGAAGACTGGAGTAGAGAAAGAATAAATAAGAGAAAGAAATACACATCTCATGGAGGAGAGGAAGACTGGAGTAGAGAAGGAATAAATAAGAGAAAGAAATACACCTCTCATGGAGGAGAGGAAGACTGGAGTAGAGAAAGAATAAATAAGAGAAAGAAATACACCTCTCATGGAGGAGAGAAAGACTGGAGTAGAAAAAGAATAAATAAGAGAAAGAAATACACATCTCATGGAGGAGATGAAGACTGGAGTAGAGAAAGAATAAATAAGAGAAAGAAATACACATCTAATGGAGGAGATGAAGACTGGAGTAGAGAAAAAATAAATAAGAGAAAGAAATACACATCTCATGGAGGAGATGAAGACTGGAGTAGAGAAAGAATAAATAAGAGAAAGAAATACACATCTCATGGAGAAAATGAAGACTGGAGTAGAGAAAGAATAAATAAGAGAAAGAAATACACATCTAATGGAGGAGAGGAAGACTGGAGTAGAGAAAGAATAAATAAGAGAAAGAAATACACATCTCATGGAGGAGAGGAAGACTGGAGTAGAGAAAGAATAAATAAGAGAAAGAAATACACATCTCATGGAGGAGATGAAGACTGGAGTAGAGAAAGAATAAATGAGAGAAAGAAATACACATCTAATGGAGGAGATGAAGACTGGAGTAGAGAAGGAATAAATAAGAGAAAGAAATACACCTCTCATGGAGGAGAGGAAGACTGGAGTAGAGAAAGAATAAATAAGAGAAAAAAATACACCTCTCATGGAGGAGAGAAAGACTGGAGTAGAAAAAGAATAAATAAGAGAAAGAAATACACATCTCATGGAGGAGATGAAGACTGGAGTAGAGAAAGAATAAATAAGAGAAAGAAATACACATCTCATGAAGGAGATGAAGACTGGAGTAGAGAAAGAATAAATAAGAGAAAGAAATACAGATCTCATGAAGGAGAGGAAGACGAGTAGAGAAAGAATAAATAAGAGAAAGAAATACACATCTAATGGAGGAGATGAAGACTGGAGTAGAGAAAGAATAAATAAGAGAAAGAAATACACATCTAATGGAGGAGATGAAGACTGGAGTAGAGAAAGAATAAATAAAGGAAATAAATACACATCTCATGGAGGAGAGGAAGACTGGAGTAGAAAAAGAATAAATAAGAGAAAGAAATACACATCTCATGGAGGAGATGAAGACTGGAGTAGAGAAAGAATAAAAAAGAGAAAGAAATACACATCTCATGGAGGAGAGGAAGACTGGAGTAGAGAAAGAATAAATAAGAGAAAGAAATACACATCTCATGGAGGAGATGAAGACTGGAGTAGAGAAAGAATAAATGAGAGAAAGAAATACACATCTAATGGAGGAGATGAAGACTGGAGTAGAGAAAGAATAAATAAGAGAAAGAAATACACATCTCATGGAGGAGATGAAGACTGGAGTAGAGAAATAATAAATAAGAGAAAGAAATACACATCTCATGGAGAAAATGAAGACTTGAGTAGAGAAAGAATAAATAAGAGAAAGAAATACACATCTAATGGAGGAAAGGAAGACTGGAGTAGAGAAAGAATAAATAAGAGAAAGAAATACACATCTCATGGAGGAGAGGAAGACTGGAGTAGAGAAAGAATAAATAAGAGAAAGAAATACACATCTAATGGAGGAGATGAAGACTGGAGTAGAGAAAGAATAAATAAGAGAAAGAAATACACATCTCATGGAGGAGAGGAAGACTGGAGTAGAGAAGGAATAAATAAGAGAAAGAAATACACCTCTCATGGAGGAGAGGAAGACTGGAGTAGAGAAAGAATAAATAAGAGAAAGAAATACACCTCTCATGGAGGAGAGAAAGACTGGAGTAGAAAAAAAATAAATAATAGAAAGAAATACACATCTCATGGAGGAGATGAAGACTGGAGTAGAGAAAGAATAAATAAGAGAAAGAAATACACATCTCATGAAGGAGATGAAGACTGGAGTAGAGAAAGAATAAATAAGAGAAAGAAATACAGATCTCATGAAGGAGAGGAAGACGAGTAGAGAAAGAATAAATAAGAGAAAGAAATACACATCTAATGGAGGAGATGAAGACTGGAGTAGAGAAAGAATAAATAAGAGAAAGAAATACACATCTAATGGAGGAGATGAAGACTGGAGTAGAGAAAGAATAAATAAAGGAAATAAATACACATCTCATGGAGGAGAGGAAGACTGGAGTAGAAAAAGAATAAATAAGAGAAAGAAATACACATCTAATGGAGGAGATGAAGACTGGAGTAGAGAAAGAATAAAAAAGAGAAAGAAATACACATCTCATGGAGGAGAGGAAGACTGGAGTAGAGAAAGAATAAATAAGAGAAAGAAATACACATCTCATGGAGGAGATGAAGACTGGAGTAGAGAAAGAATAAATGAGAGAAAGAAATACACATCTAATGGAGGAGATGAAGACTGGAGTAGAGAAAGAATAAATAAGAGAAAGAAATACACATCTCATGGAGGAGATGAAGACTGGAGTAGAGAAAGAATAAATAAGAGAAAGAAATACACATCTCATGGAGAAAATGAAGCCTGGAGTAGAGAAAGAATAAATAAGAGAAATAAATACACATCTAATGGAGGAGAGGAAGACTGGAGTAGAGAAAGAATAAATAAGAGAAAGAAATACACATCTCATGGAGGAGAGGAAGACTGGAGTAGAGAAAGAATAAATAAGAGAAAGAAATACACATCTAATGGAGGAGATGAAGACCGGAGTAGAGAAAGAATAAATAAGAGAAAGAAATACACATCTCATGGAGGAGAGGAAGACTGGAGTAGAGAAGGAATAAATAAGAGAAAGAAATACACCTCTCATGGAGAAGAGGAAGACTGGAGTAGAGAAAGAATAAATAAGAGAAAGAAATACACCTCTCATGGAGGAGAGGAAGACTGGAGTAGAAAAAGAATAAATAAGAGAAAGAAATACACATCTCATGGAGGAGATGAAGACTGGAGTAGAGAAAGAATAAATAAGAGAAAGAAATACACATCTCATGAAGGAGATGAAGACTGGAGTAGAGAAAGAATAAATAAGAGAAAGAAATACAGATCTCATGAAGGAGAGGAAGACGAGTAGAGAAAGAATAAATAAGAGAAAGAAATACACCTCTCATGGAGGAGATGAAGACTGGAGTAGAGAACGAATAAATAAGAGAAAGAAATACACATCTCATGGAGGAGATGGCGACTGTAGTAGAGAAAGAATAAATAAGAGAAAGAAATACACATCTAATGGAGGAGAGGAAGACTAGAGTAGAGAAAGAATAAATAAGAGAAAAAAATACACATCTAATGGAGGAGATGAAGACTGGAGTAGAGAAAGAATAAATAAGAGAAAGAAATACACATCTAATGGAGGAGAGGAAGACTGGAGTAGAGAAAGAATAAATAAGAGAAAGAAATACACATCTAATGGAGGAGATGAAGACTGGAGTAGAGAAAGAATAAATAAGAGAAAGAAATACACATCTAATGGAGGAGAGGAAGACTAGAGTAGAGAAAGAATAAATAAGAGAAAGAAATACACATCTAATGGAGGAGATGAAGACTGGAGTAGAGAAAGAATAAAAAAGAGAAAGAAATACACATCTCATGGAGGAGAGGAAGACTGGAGTAGAGAAAGAATAAATAAGAGAAAGAAATACACATCTCATGGAGGAGATGAAGACTGGAGTAGAGAAAGAATAAATGAGAGAAAGAAATACACATCTAATGGAGGAGATGAAGACTGGAGTAGAGAAAAAATAAATAAGAGAAAGAAATACACATCTCATGGAGGAGATGAAGACTGGAGTAGAGAAAGAATAAATAAGAGAAAGAAATACACATCTCATGGAGAAAATGAAGACTGGAGTAGAGAAAGAATAAATAAGAGAAAGAAATACACATCTAATGGAGGAGAGGAAGACTGGAGTAGAGAAAGAATAAATAAGAGAAAGAAATACACATCTCATGGAGGAGAGGAAGACTGGAGTAGAGAAAGAATAAATAAGAGAAAGAAATACACATCTAATGGAGGAGATAAAGACTGGAGTAGAGAAAGAATAAATAAGAGAAAGAAATACACATCTCATGGAGGAGAGGAAGACTGGAGTAGAGAAGGAATAAATAAGAGAAAGAAATACACCTCTCATGGAGGAGAGGAAGACTGGAGTAGAGAAAGAATAAATAAGAGAAAGAAATACACCTCTCATGGAGGAGAGAAAGACTGGAGTAGAAAAAGAATAAATAAGAGAAAGAAATACACATCTCATGGAGGAGATGAAGACTGGAGTAGAGAAAGAATAAATAAGAGAAAGAAATACACATCTAATGGAGGAGATGAAGACTGGAGTAGAGAAAAAATAAATAAGAGAAAGAAATACACATCTCATGGAGGAGATGAAGACTGGAGTAGAGAAAGAATAAATAAGAGAAAGAAATACACATCTCATGGAGAAAATGAAGACTGGAGTAGAGAAAGAATAAATAAGAGAAAGAAATACACATCTAATGGAGGAGAGGAAGACTGGAGTAGAGAAAGAATAAATAAGAGAAAGAAATACACATCTCATGGAGGAGAGGAAGACTGGAGTAGAGAAAGAATAAATAAGAGAAAGAAATACACATCTAATGGAGGAGATGAAGACTGGAGTAGAGAAAGAATAAATAAGAGAAAGAAATACACATCTCATGGAGGAGAGGAAGACTGGAGTAGAGAAGGAATAAATAAGAGAAAGAAATACACCTCTCATGGAGGAGAGGAAGACTGGAGTAGAGAAAGAATAAATAAGAGAAAGAAATACACCTCTCATGGAGGAGAGAAAGACTGGAGTAGAAAAAGAATAAATAAGAGAAAGAAATACACATCTCATGGAGGAGATGAAGACTGGAGTAGAGACAGAATAAATAAGAGAAAGAAATACACATCTCATGAAGGAGATGAAGACTGGAGTAGAGAAAGAATAAATAAGAGAAAGAAATACAGATCTCATGAAGGAGAGGAAGACGAGTAGAGAAAGAATAAATAAGAGAAAGAAATACACATCTAATGGAGGAGATGAAGACTGGAGTAGAGAAAGAATAAATAAGAGAAAGAAATACACATCTAATGGAGGAGATGAAGATTGGAGTAGAGAAAGAATAAATAAAGGAAATAAATACACATCTCATGGAGGAGAGGAAGACTGGAGTAGAAAAAGAATAAATAAGAGAAAGAAATACACATCTCATGGAGGAGATGAAGACTGGAGTAGAGAAAGAATAAAAAAGAGAAAGAAATACACATCTCATGGAGGAGAGGAAGACTGGAGTAGAGAAAGAATAAATAAGAGAAAGAAATACACATCTCATGGAGGAGATGAAGACTGGAGTAGAGAAAGAATAAATGAGAGAAAGAAATACACATCTAATGGAGGAGATGAAGACTGGAGTAGAGAAAGAATAAATAAGAGAAAGAAATACACATCTCATGGAGGAGATGAAGACTGGAGTAGAGAAATAATAAATAAGAGAAAGAAATACACATCTCATGGAGAAAATGAAGACTTGAGTAGAGAAAGAATAAATAAGAGAAAGAAATACACATCTAATGGAGGAGAGGAAGACTGGAGTAGAGAAAGAATAAATAAGAGAAAGAAATACACATCTCATGGAGGAGAGGAAGACTGGAGTAGAGAAAGAATAAATAAGAGAAAGAAATACACATCTAATGGAGGAGATGAAGACTGGAGTAGAGAAATAATAAATAAGAGAAAGAAATACACATCTCATGGAGAAAATGAAGACTTGAGTAGAGAAAGAATAAATAAGAGAAAGAAATACACATCTAATGGAGGAGAGGAAGACTGGAGTAGAGAAAGAATAAATAAGAGAAAGAAATACACATCTCATGGAGGAGAGGAAGACTGGAGTAGAGAAAGAATAAATAAGAGAAAGAAATACACATCTAATGGAGGAGATGAAGACTGGAGTAGAGAAAGAATAAATAAGAGAAAGAAATACACATCTCATGGAGAAAATGAAGACTGGAGTAGAGAAAAAATAAATAAGAGAAAGAAATACACATCTCATGGAGGAGATGAAGACTGGAGTAGAGAAAGAATAAATAAGAGAAAGAAATACACATCTCATGGAGAAAATGAAGACTGGAGTAGAGAAAGAATAAATAAGAGAAAGAAATACACATCTAATGGAGGAGAGGAAGACTGGAGTAGAGAAAGAATAAATAAGAGAAAGAAATACACATCTCATGGAGGAGAGGAAGACTGGAGTAGAGAAAGAATAAATAAGAGAAAGAAATACACATCTCATGGAGGAGATGAAGACTGGAGTAGAGAAAGAATAAATGAGAGAAAGAAATACACATCTAATGGAGGAGATGAAGACTGGAGTAGAGAAGGAATAAATAAGAGAAAGAAATACACCTCTCATGGAGGAGAGGAAGACTGGAGTAGAGAAAGAATAAATAAGAGAAAAAAATACACCTCTCATGGAGGAGAGAAAGACTGGAGTAGAAAAAGAATAAATAAGAGAAAGAAATACACATCTCATGGAGGAGATGAAGACTGGAGTAGAGAAAGAATAAATAAGAGAAAGAAATACACATCTCATGAAGGAGATGAAGACTGGAGTAGAGAAAGAATAAATAAGAGAAAGAAATACAGATCTCATGAAGGAGAGGAAGACGAGTAGAGAAAGAATAAATAAGAGAAAGAAATACACATCTAATGGAGGAGATGAAGACTGGAGTAGAGAAAGAATAAATAAAGGAAATAAATACACATCTCATGGAGGAGAGGAAGACTGGAGTAGAAAAAGAATAAATAAGAGAAAGAAATACACATCTCATGGAGGAGATGAAGACTGGAGTAGAGAAAGAATAAAAAAGAGAAAGAAATACACATCTCATGGAGGAGAGGAAGACTGGAGTAGAGAAAGAATAAATAAGAGAAAGAAATACACATCTCATGGAGGAGATGAAGACTGGAGTAGAGAAAGAATAAATGAGAGAAAGAAATACACATCTAATGGAGGAGATGAAGACTGGAGTAGAGAAAGAATAAATAAGAGAAAGAAATACACATCTCATGGAGGAGATGAAGACTGGAGTAGAGAAATAATAAATAAGAGAAAGAAATACACATCTCATGGAGAAAATGAAGACTTGAGTAGAGAAAGAATAAATAAGAGAAAGAAATACACATCTAATGGAGGAAAGGAAGACTGGAGTAGAGAAAGAATAAATAAGAGAAAGAAATACACATCTCATGGAGGAGAGGAAGACTGGAGTAGAGAAAGAATAAATAAGAGAAAGAAATACACATCTAATGGAGGAGATGAAGACTGGAGTAGAGAAAGAATAAATAAGAGAAAGAAATACACATCTCATGGAGGAGAGGAAGACTGGAGTAGAGAAGGAATAAATAAGAGAAAGAAATACACCTCTCATGGAGGAGAGGAAGACTGGAGTAGAGAAAGAATAAATAAGAGAAAGAAATACACCTCTCATGGAGGAGAGAAAGACTGGAGTAGAAAAAGAATAAATAATAGAAAGAAATACACATCTCATGGAGGAGATGAAGACTGGAGTAGAGAAAGAATAAATAAGAGAAAGAAATACACATCTCATGAAGGAGATGAAGACTGGAGTAGAGAAAGAATAAATAAGAGAAAGAAATACAGATCTCATGAAGGAGAGGAAGACGAGTAGAGAAAGAATAAATAAGAGAAAGAAATACACATCTCATGGAGAAAATGAAGACTGGAGTAGAGAAAGAATAAATAAGAGAAAGAAATACACATCTAATGGAGGAGAGGAAGACTGGAGTAGAGAAAGAATAAATAAGAGAAAGAAATACACATCTCATGGAGGAGAGGAAGACTGGAGTAGAGAAAGAATAAATAAGAGAAAGAAATACACATCTCATGGAGGAGATGAAGACTGGAGTAGAGAAAGAATAAATGAGAGAAAGAAATACACATCTAATGGAGGAGATGAAGACTGGAGTAGAGAAGGAATAAATAAGAGAAAGAAATACACCTCTCATGGAGGAGAGGAAGACTGGAGTAGAGAAAGAATAAATAAGAGAAAAAAATACACCTCTCATGGAGGAGAGAAAGACTGGAGTAGAAAAAGAATAAATAAGAGAAAGAAATACACATCTCATGGAGGAGATGAAGACTGGAGTAGAGAAAGAATAAATAAGAGAAAGAAATACACATCTCATGAAGGAGATGAAGACTGGAGTAGAGAAAGAATAAATAAGAGAAAGAAATACAGATCTCATGAAGGAGAGGAAGACGAGTAGAGAAAGAATAAATAAGAGAAAGAAATACACATCTAATGGAGGAGATGAAGACTGGAGTAGAGAAAGAATAAATAAGAGAAAGAAATACACATCTAATGGAGGAGATGAAGACTGGAGTAGAGAAAGAATAAATAAAGGAAATAAATACACATCTCATGGAGGAGAGGAAGACTGGAGTAGAAAAAGAATAAATAAGAGAAAGAAATACACATCTCATGGAGGAGATGAAGACTGGAGTAGAGAAAGAATAAAAAAGAGAAAGAAATACACATCTCATGGAGGAGAGGAAGACTGGAGTAGAGAAAGAATAAATAAGAGAAAGAAATACACATCTCATGGAGGAGATGAAGACTGGAGTAGAGAAAGAATAAATGAGAGAAAGAAATACACATCTAATGGAGGAGATGAAGACTGGAGTAGAGAAAGAATAAATAAGAGAAAGAAATACACATCTCATGGAGGAGATGAAGACTGGAGTAGAGAAATAATAAATAAGAGAAAGAAATACACATCTCATGGAGAAAATGAAGACTTGAGTAGAGAAAGAATAAATAAGAGAAAGAAATACACATCTAATGGAGGAAAGGAAGACTGGAGTAGAGAAAGAATAAATAAGAGAAAGAAATACACATCTCATGGAGGAGAGGAAGACTGGAGTAGAGAAAGAATAAATAAGAGAAAGAAATACACATCTAATGGAGGAGATGAAGACTGGAGTAGAGAAAGAATAAATAAGAGAAAGAAATACACATCTCATGGAGGAGAGGAAGACTGGAGTAGAGAAGGAATAAATAAGAGAAAGAAATACACCTCTCATGGAGGAGAGGAAGACTGGAGTAAAGAAAGAATAAATAAGAGAAAGAAATACACCTCTCATGGAGGAGAGAAAGACTGGAGTAGAAAAAGAATAAATAATAGAAAGAAATACACATCTCATGGAGGAGATGAAGACTGGAGTAGAGAAAGAATAAATAAGAGAAAGAAATACAAATCTCATGAAGGAGATGAAGACTGGAGTAGAGAAAGAATAAATAAGAGAAAGAAATACAGATCTCATGAAGGAGAGGAAGACGAGTAGAGAAAGAATAAATAAGAGAAAGAAATACACATCTAATGGAGGAGATGAAGACTGGAGTAGAGAAAGAATAAATAAGAGAAAGAAATACACATCTAATGGAGGAGATGAAGACTGGAGTAGAGAAAGAATAAATAAGAGAAAGAAATACACATCTAATGGAGGAGATGAAGACTGGAGTAGAGAAAGAATAAATAAAGGAAATAAATACACATCTCATGGAGGAGAGGAAGACTGGAGTAGAAAAAGAATAAATAAGAGAAAGAAATACACATCTCATGGAGGAGATGAAGACTGGAGTAGAGAAAGAATAAAAAAGAGAAAGAAATACACATCTCATGGAGGAGAGGAAGACTGGAGTAGAGAAAGAATAAATAAGAGAAAGAAATACACATCTCATGGAGGAGATGAAGACTGGAGTAGAGAAAGAATAAATGAGAGAAAGAAATACACATCTAATGGAGGAGATGAAGACTGGAGTAGAGAAAGAATAAATAAGAGAAAGAAATACACATCTCATGGAGGAGATGAAGACTGGAGTAGAGAAATAATAAATAAGAGAAAGAAATACACATCTCATGGAGAAAATGAAGACTTGAGTAGAGAAAGAATAAATAAGAGAAAGAAATACACATCTAATGGAGGAAAGGAAGACTGGAGTAGAGAAAGAATAAATAAGAGAAAGAAATACACATCTCATGGAGGAGAGGAAGACTGGAGTAGAGAAAGAATAAATAAGAGAAAGAAATACACATCTAATGGAGGAGATGAAGACTGGAGTAGAGAAAGAATAAATAAGAGAAAGAAATACACATCTCATGGAGGAGAGGAAGACTGGAGTAGAGAAGGAATAAATAAGAGAAAGAAATACACCTCTCATGGAGGAGAGGAAGACTGGAGTAGAGAAAGAATAAATAAGAGAAAGAAATACACCTCTCATGGAGGAGAGAAAGACTGGAGTAGAAAAAGAATAAATAATAGAAAGAAATACACATCTCATGGAGGAGATGAAGACTGGAGTAGAGAAAGAATAAATAAGAGAAAGAAATACACATCTCATGAAGGAGATGAAGACTGGAGTAGAGAAAGAATAAATAAGAGAAAGAAATACAGATCTCATGAAGGAGAGGAAGACGAGTAGAGAAAGAATAAATAAGAGAAAGAAATACACATCTAATGGAGGAGATGAAGACTGGAGTAGAGAAAGAATAAATAAGAGAAAGAAATACACATCTAATGGAGGAGATGAAGACTGGAGTAGAGAAAGAATAAATAAAGGAAATAAATACACATCTCATGGAGGAGAGGAAGACTGGAGTAGAAAAAGAATAAATAAGAGAAAGAAATACACATCTAATGGAGGAGATGAAGACTGGAGTAGAGAAAGAATAAAAAAGAGAAAGAAATACACATCTCATGGAGGAGAGGAAGACTGGAGTAGAGAAAGAATAAATAAGAGAAAGAAATACACATCTCATGGAGGAGATGAAGACTGGAGTAGAGAAAGAATAAATGAGAGAAAGAAATACACATCTAATGGAGGAGATGAAGACTGGAGTAGAGAAAGAATAAATAAGAGAAAGAAATACACATCTCATGGAGGAGATGAAGACTGGAGTAGAGAAAGAATAAATAAGAGAAAGAAATACACATCTCATGGAGAAAATGAAGCCTGGAGTAGAGAAAGAATAAATAAGAGAAAGAAATACACATCTAATGGAGGAGAGGAAGACTGGAGTAGAGAAAGAATAAATAAGAGAAAGAAATACACATCTCATGGAGGAGAGGAAGACTGGAGTAGAGAAAGAATAAATAAGAGAAAGAAATACACATCTAATGGAGGAGATGAAGACCGGAGTAGAGAAAGAATAAATAAGAGAAAGAAATACACATCTCATGGAGGAGAGGAAGACTGGAGTAGAGAAGGAATAAATAAGAGAAAGAAATACACCTCTCATGGAGAAGAGGAAGACTGGAGTAGAGAAAGAATAAATAAGAGAAAGAAATACACCTCTCATGGAGGAGAGGAAGACTGGAGTAGAAAAAGAATAAATAAGAGAAAGAAATACACATCTCATGGAGGAGATGAAGACTGGAGTAGAGAAAGAATAAATAAGAGAAAGAAATACACATCTCATGAAGGAGATGAAGACTGGAGTAGAGAAAGAATAAATAAGAGAAAGAAATACAGATCTCATGAAGGAGAGGAAGACGAGTAGAGAAAGAATAAATAAGAGAAAGAAATACACCTCTCATGGAGGAGATGAAGACTGGAGTAGAGAACGAATAAATAAGAGAAAGAAATACACATCTCATGGAGGAGATGGCGACTGTAGTAGAGAAAGAATAAATAAGAGAAAGAAATACACATCTAATGGAGGAGAGGAAGACTAGAGTAGAGAAAGAATAAATAAGAGAAAAAAATACACATCTAATGGAGGAGATGAAGACTGGAGTAGAGAAAGAATAAATAAGAGAAAGAAATACACATCTAATGGAGGAGAGGAAGACTGGAGTAGAGAAAGAATAAATAAGAGAAAGAAATACACATCTAATGGAGGAGATGAAGACTGGAGTAGAGAAAGAATAAATAAGAGAAAGAAATACACATCTAATGGAGGAGAGGAAGACTAGAGTAGAGAAAGAATAAATAAGAGAAAGAAATACACATCTAATGGAGGAGATGAAGACTGGAGTAGAGAAAGAATAAAAAAGAGAAAGAAATACACATCTCATGGAGGAGAGGAAGACTGGAGTAGAGAAAGAATAAATAAGAGAAAGAAATACACATCTCATGGAGGAGATGAAGACTTGAGTAGAGAAAGAATAAATGAGAGAAAGAAATACACATCTAATGGAGGAGATGAAGACTGGAGTAGAGAAAAAATAAATAAGAGAAAGAAATACACATCTCATGGAGGAGATGAAGACTGGAGTAGAGAAAGAATAAATAAGAGAAAGAAATACACATCTCATGGAGAAAATGAAGACTGGAGTAGAGAAAGAATAAATAAGAGAAAGAAATACACATCTAATGGAGGAGAGGAAGACTGGAGTAGAGAAAGAATAAATAAGAGAAAGAAATACACATCTCATGGAGGAGAGGAAGACTGGAGTAGAGAAAGAATAAATAAGAGAAAGAAATACACATCTAATGGAGGAGATAAAGACTGGAGTAGAGAAAGAATAAATAAGAGAAAGAAATACACATCTCATGGAGGAGAGGAAGACTGGAGTAGAGAAGGAATAAATAAGAGAAAGAAATACACCTCTCATGGAGGAGAGGAAGACTGGAGTAGAGAAAGAATAAATAAGAGAAAGAAATACACCTCTCATGGAGGAGAGAAAGACTGGAGTAGAAAAAGAATAAATAAGAGAAAGAAATACACATCTCATGGAGGAGATGAAGACTGGAGTAGAGAAAGAATAAATAAGAGAAAGAAATACACATCTAATGGAGGAGATGAAGACTGGAGTAGAGAAAAAATAAATAAGAGAAAGAAATACACATCTCATGGAGGAGATGAAGACTGGAGTAGAGAAAGAATAAATAAGAGAAAGAAATACACATCTCATGGAGAAAATGAAGACTGGAGTAGAGAAAGAATAAATAAGAGAAAGAAATACACATCTAATGGAGGAGAGGAAGACTGGAGTAGAGAAAGAATAAATAAGAGAAAGAAATACACATCTCATGGAGGAGAGGAAGACTGGAGTAGAGAAAGAATAAATAAGAGAAAGAAATACACATCTAATGGAGGAGATGAAGACTGGAGTAGAGAAAGAATAAATAAGAGAAAGAAATACACATCTCATGGAGGAGAGGAAGACTGGAGTAGAGAAGGAATAAATAAGAGAAAGAAATACACCTCTCATGGAGGAGAGGAAGACTGGAGTAGAGAAAGAATAAATAAGAGAAAGAAATACACCTCTCATGGAGGAGAGAAAGACTGGAGTAGAAAAAGAATAAATAAGAGAAAGAAATACACATCTCATGGAGGAGATGAAGACTGGAGTAGAGACAGAATAAATAAGAGAAAGAAATACACATCTCATGAAGGAGATGAAGACTGGAGTAGAGAAAGAATAAATAAGAGAAAGAAATACAGATCTCATGAAGGAGAGGAAGACGAGTAGAGAAAGAATAAATAAGAGAAAGAAATACACATCTAATGGAGGAGATGAAGACTGGAGTAGAGAAAGAATAAATAAGAGAAAGAAATACACATCTAATGGAGGAGATGAAGATTGGAGTAGAGAAAGAATAAATAAAGGAAATAAATACACATCTCATGGAGGAGAGGAAGACTGGAGTAGAAAAAGAATAAATAAGAGAAAGAAATACACATCTCATGGAGGAGATGAAGACTGGAGTAGAGAAAGAATAAAAAAGAGAAAGAAATACACATCTCATGGAGGAGAGGAAGACTGGAGTAGAGAAAGAATAAATAAGAGAAAGAAATACACATCTCATGGAGGAGATGAAGACTGGAGTAGAGAAAGAATAAATGAGAGAAAGAAATACACATCTAATGGAGGAGATGAAGACTGGAGTAGAGAAAGAATAAATAAGAGAAAGAAATACACATCTCATGGAGGAGATGAAGACTGGAGTAGAGAAATAATAAATAAGAGAAAGAAATACACATCTCATGGAGAAAATGAAGACTTGAGTAGAGAAAGAATAAATAAGAGAAAGAAATACACATCTAATGGAGGAGAGGAAGACTGGAGTAGAGAAAGAATAAATAAGAGAAAGAAATACACATCTCATGGAGGAGAGGAAGACTGGAGTAGAGAAAGAATAAATAAGAGAAAGAAATACACATCTAATGGAGGAGATGAAGACTGGAGTAGAGAAATAATAAATAAGAGAAAGAAATACACATCTCATGGAGAAAATGAAGACTTGAGTAGAGAAAGAATAAATAAGAGAAAGAAATACACATCTAATGGAGGAGAGGAAGACTGGAGTAGAGAAAGAATAAATAAGAGAAAGAAATACACATCTCATGGAGGAGAGGAAGACTGGAGTAGAGAAAGAATAAATAAGAGAAAGAAATACACATCTAATGGAGGAGATGAAGACTGGAGTAGAGAAAGAATAAATAAGAGAAAGAAATACACATCTCATGGAGAAAATGAAGACTGGAGTAGAGAAAAAATAAATAAGAGAAAGAAATACACATCTCATGGAGGAGATGAAGACTGGAGTAGAGAAAGAATAAATAAGAGAAAGAAATACACATCTCATGGAGAAAATGAAGACTGGAGTAGAGAAAGAATAAATAAGAGAAAGAAATACACATCTAATGGAGGAGAGGAAGACTGGAGTAGAGAAAGAATAAATAAGAGAAAGAAATACACATCTCATGGAGGAGAGGAAGACTGGAGTAGAGAAAGAATAAATAAGAGAAAGAAATACACATCTCATGGAGGAGATGAAGACTGGAGTAGAGAAAGAATAAATGAGAGAAAGAAATACACATCTAATGGAGGAGATGAAGACTGGAGTAGAGAAGGAATAAATAAGAGAAAGAAATACACCTCTCATGGAGGAGAGGAAGACTGGAGTAGAGAAAGAATAAATAAGAGAAAAAAATACACCTCTCATGGAGGAGAGAAAGACTGGAGTAGAAAAAGAATAAATAAGAGAAAGAAATACACATCTCATGGAGGAGATGAAGACTGGAGTAGAGAAAGAATAAATAAGAGAAAGAAATACACATCTCATGAAGGAGATGAAGACTGGAGTAGAGAAAGAATAAATAAGAGAAAGAAATACAGATCTCATGAAGGAGAGGAAGACGAGTAGAGAAAGAATAAATAAGAGAAAGAAATACACATCTAATGGAGGAGATGAAGACTGGAGTAGAGAAAGAATAAATAAAGGAAATAAATACACATCTCATGGAGGAGAGGAAGACTGGAGTAGAAAAAGAATAAATAAGAGAAAGAAATACACATCTCATGGAGGAGATGAAGACTGGAGTAGAGAAAGAATAAAAAAGAGAAAGAAATACACATCTCATGGAGGAGAGGAAGACTGGAGTAGAGAAAGAATAAATAAGAGAAAGAAATACACATCTCATGGAGGAGATGAAGACTGGAGTAGAGAAAGAATAAATGAGAGAAAGAAATACACATCTAATGGAGGAGATGAAGACTGGAGTAGAGAAAGAATAAATAAGAGAAAGAAATACACATCTCATGGAGGAGATGAAGACTGGAGTAGAGAAATAATAAATAAGAGAAAGAAATACACATCTCATGGAGAAAATGAAGACTTGAGTAGAGAAAGAATAAATAAGAGAAAGAAATACACATCTAATGGAGGAAAGGAAGACTGGAGTAGAGAAAGAATAAATAAGAGAAAGAAATACACATCTCATGGAGGAGAGGAAGACTGGAGTAGAGAAAGAATAAATAAGAGAAAGAAATACACATCTAATGGAGGAGATGAAGACTGGAGTAGAGAAAGAATAAATAAGAGAAAGAAATACACATCTCATGGAGGAGAGGAAGACTGGAGTAGAGAAGGAATAAATAAGAGAAAGAAATACACCTCTCATGGAGGAGAGGAAGACTGGAGTAGAGAAAGAATAAATAAGAGAAAGAAATACACCTCTCATGGAGGAGAGAAAGACTGGAGTAGAAAAAGAATAAATAATAGAAAGAAATACACATCTCATGGAGGAGATGAAGACTGGAGTAGAGAAAGAATAAATAAGAGAAAGAAATACACATCTCATGAAGGAGATGAAGACTGGAGTAGAGAAAGAATAAATAAGAGAAAGAAATACAGATCTCATGAAGGAGAGGAAGACGAGTAGAGAAAGAATAAATAAGAGAAAGAAATACACATCTAATGGAGGAGATGAAGACTGGAGTAGAGAAAGAATAAATAAGAGAAAGAAATACACATCTAATGGAGGAGATGAAGACTGGAGTAGAGAAAGAATAAATAAAGGAAATAAATACACATCTCATGGAGGAGAGGAAGACTGGAGTAGAAAAAGAATAAATAAGAGAAAGAAATACACATCTAATGGAGGAGATGAAGACTGGAGTAGAGAAAGAATAAAAAAGAGAAAGAAATACACATCTCATGGAGGAGAGGAAGACTGGAGTAGAGAAAGAATAAATAAGAGAAAGAAATACACATCTCATGGAGGAGATGAAGACTGGAGTAGAGAAAGAATAAATGAGAGAAAGAAATACACATCTAATGGAGGAGATGAAGACTGGAGTAGAGAAAGAATAAATAAGAGAAAGAAATACACATCTCATGGAGGAGATGAAGACTGGAGTAGAGAAAGAATAAATAAGAGAAAGAAATACACATCTCATGGAGAAAATGAAGCCTGGAGTAGAGAAAGAATAAATAAGAGAAAGAAATACACATCTAATGGAGGAGAGGAAGACTGGAGTAGAGAAAGAATAAATAAGAGAAAGAAATACACATCTCATGGAGGAGAGGAAGACTGGAGTAGAGAAAGAATAAATAAGAGAAAGAAATACACATCTAATGGAGGAGATGAAGACCGGAGTAGAGAAAGAATAAATAAGAGAAAGAAATACACATCTCATGGAGGAGAGGAAGACTGGAGTAGAGAAGGAATAAATAAGAGAAAGAAATACACCTCTCATGGAGAAGAGGAAGACTGGAGTAGAGAAAGAATAAATAAGAGAAAGAAATACACCTCTCATGGAGGAGAGGAAGACTGGAGTAGAAAAAGAATAAATAAGAGAAAGAAATACACATCTCATGGAGGAGATGAAGACTGGAGTAGAGAAAGAATAAATAAGAGAAAGAAATACACATCTAATGGAGGAGATAAAGACTGGAGTAGAGAAAGAATAAATAAGAGAAAGAAATACACATCTCATGGAGGAGAGGAAGACTGGAGTAGAGAAGGAATAAATAAGAGAAAGAAATACACCTCTCATGGAGGAGAGGAAGACTGGAGTAGAGAAAGAATAAATAAGAGAAAGAAATACACCTCTCATGGAGGAGAGAAAGACTGGAGTAGAAAAAGAATAAATAAGAGAAAGAAATACACATCTCATGGAGGAGATGAAGACTGGAGTAGAGAAAGAATAAATAAGAGAAAGAAATACACATCTAATGGAGGAGATGAAGACTGGAGTAGAGAAAAAATAAATAAGAGAAAGAAATACACATCTCATGGAGGAGATGAAGACTGGAGTAGAGAAAGAATAAATAAGAGAAAGAAATACACATCTCATGGAGAAAATGAAGACTGGAGTAGAGAAAGAATAAATAAGAGAAAGAAATACACATCTAATGGAGGAGAGGAAGACTGGAGTAGAGAAAGAATAAATAAGAGAAAGAAATACACATCTCATGGAGGAGAGGAAGACTGGAGTAGAGAAAGAATAAATAAGAGAAAGAAATACACATCTAATGGAGGAGATGAAGACTGGAGTAGAGAAAGAATAAATAAGAGAAAGAAATACACATCTCATGGAGGAGAGGAAGACTGGAGTAGAGAAGGAATAAATAAGAGAAAGAAATACACCTCTCATGGAGGAGAGGAAGACTGGAGTAGAGAAAGAATAAATAAGAGAAAGAAATACACCTCTCATGGAAGAGAGAAAGACTGGAGTAGAAAAAGAATAAATAAGAGAAAGAAATACACATCTCATGGAGGAGATGAAGACTGGAGTAGAGACAGAATAAATAAGAGAAAGAAATACACATCTCATGAAGGAGATGAAGACTGGAGTAGAGAAAGAATAAATAAGAGAAAGAAATACAGATCTCATGAAGGAGAGGAAGACGAGTAGAGAAAGAATAAATAAGAGAAAGAAATACACATCTAATGGAGGAGATGAAGACTGGAGTAGAGAAAGAATAAATAAGAGAAAGAAATACACATCTAATGGAGGAGATGAAGATTGGAGTAGAGAAAGAATAAATAAAGGAAATAAATACACATCTCATGGAGGAGAGGAAGACTGGAGTAGAAAAAGAATAAATAAGAGAAAGAAATACACATCTCATGGAGGAGATGAAGACTGGAGTAGAGAAAGAATAAAAAAGAGAAAGAAATACACATCTCATGGAGGAGAGGAAGACTGGAGTAGAGAAAGAATAAATAAGAGAAAGAAATACACATCTCATGGAGGAGATGAAGACTGGAGTAGAGAAAGAATAAATGAGAGAAAGAAATACACATCTAATGGAGGAGATGAAGACTGGAGTAGAGAAAGAATAAATAAGAGAAAGAAATACACATCTCATGGAGGAGATGAAGACTGGAGTAGAGAAATAATAAATAAGAGAAAGAAATACACATCTCATGGAGAAAATGAAGACTTGAGTAGAGAAAGAATAAATAAGAGAAAGAAATACACATCTAATGGAGGAGAGGAAGACTGGAGTAGAGAAAGAATAAATAAGAGAAAGAAATACACATCTCATGGAGGAGAGGAAGACTGGAGTAGAGAAAGAATAAATAAGAGAAAGAAATACACATCTAATGGAGGAGATGAAGACTGGAGTAGAGAAATAATAAATAAGAGAAAGAAATACACATCTCATGGAGAAAATGAAGACTTGAGTAGAGAAAGAATAAATAAGAGAAAGAAATACACATCTAATGGAGGAGAGGAAGACTGGAGTAGAGAAAGAATAAATAAGAGAAAGAAATACACATCTCATGGAGGAGAGGAAGACTGGAGTAGAGAAAGAATAAATAAGAGAAAGAAATACACATCTAATGGAGGAGATGAAGACTGGAGTAGAGAAAGAATAAATAAGAGAAAGAAATACACATCTCATGGAGAAAATGAAGACTGGAGTAGAGAAAAAATAAATAAGAGAAAGAAATACACATCTCATGGAGGAGATGAAGACTGGAGTAGAGAAAGAATAAATAAGAGAAAGAAATACACATCTCATGGAGAAAATGAAGACTGGAGTAGAGAAAGAATAAATAAGAGAAAGAAATACACATCTAATGGAGGAGAGGAAGACTGGAGTAGAGAAAGAATAAATAAGAGAAAGAAATACACATCTCATGGAGGAGAGGAAGACTGGAGTAGAGAAAGAATAAATAAGAGAAAGAAATACACATCTCATGGAGGAGATGAAGACTGGAGTAGAGAAAGAATAAATGAGAGAAAGAAATACACATCTAATGGAGGAGATGAAGACTGGAGTAGAGAAGGAATAAATAAGAGAAAGAAATACACCTCTCATGGAGGAGAGGAAGACTGGAGTAGAGAAAGAATAAATAAGAGAAAAAAATACACCTCTCATGGAGGAGAGAAAGACTGGAGTAGAAAAAGAATAAATAAGAGAAAGAAATACACATCTCATGGAGGAGATGAAGACTGGAGTAGAGAAAGAATAAATAAGAGAAAGAAATACACATCTCATGAAGGAGATGAAGACTGGAGTAGAGAAAGAATAAATAAGAGAAAGAAATACAGATCTCATGAAGGAGAGGAAGACGAGTAGAGAAAGAATAAATAAGAGAAAGAAATACACATCTAATGGAGGAGATGAAGACTGGAGTAGAGAAAGAATAAATAAGAGAAAGAAATACACATCTAATGGAGGAGATGAAGACTGGAGTAGAGAAAGAATAAATAAAGGAAATAAATACACATCTCATGGAGGAGAGGAAGACTGGAGTAGAAAAAGAATAAATAAGAGAAAGAAATACACATCTCATGGAGGAGATGAAGACTGGAGTAGAGAAAGAATAAAAAAGAGAAAGAAATACACATCTCATGGAGGAGAGGAAGACTGGAGTAGAGAAAGAATAAATAAGAGAAAGAAATACACATCTCATGGAGGAGATGAAGACTGGAGTAGAGAAAGAATAAATGAGAGAAAGAAATACACATCTAATGGAGGAGATGAAGACTGGAGTAGAGAAAGAATAAATAAGAGAAAGAAATACACATCTCATGGAGGAGATGAAGACTGGAGTAGAGAAATAATAAATAAGAGAAAGAAATACACATCTCATGGAGAAAATGAAGACTTGAGTAGAGAAAGAATAAATAAGAGAAAGAAATACACATCTAATGGAGGAAAGGAAGACTGGAGTAGAGAAAGAATAAATAAGAGAAAGAAATACACATCTCATGGAGGAGAGGAAGACTGGAGTAGAGAAAGAATAAATAAGAGAAAGAAATACACATCTAATGGAGGAGATGAAGACTGGAGCAGAGAAAGAATAAATAAGAGAAAGAAATACACATCTCATGGAGGAGAGGAAGACTGGAGTAGAGAAGGAATAAATAAGAGAAAGAAATACACCTCTCATGGAGGAGAGGAAGACTGGAGTAAAGAAAGAATAAATAAGAGAAAGAAATACACCTCTCATGGAGGAGAGAAAGACTGGAGTAGAAAAAGAATAAATAATAGAAAGAAATACACATCTCATGGAGGAGATGAAGACTGGAGTAGAGAAAGAATAAATAAGAGAAAGAAATACACATCTCATGAAGGAGATGAAGACTGGAGTAGAGAAAGAATAAATAAGAGAAAGAAATACAGATCTCATGAAGGAGAGGAAGACGAGTAGAGAAAGAATAAATAAGAGAAAGAAATACACATCTAATGGAGGAGATGAAGACTGGAGTAGAGAAAGAATAAATAAGAGAAAGAAATACACATCTAATGGAGGAGATGAAGACTGGAGTAGAGAAAGAATAAATAAAGGAAATAAATACACATCTCATGGAGGAGAGGAAGACTGGAGTAGAAAAAGAATAAATAAGAGAAAGAAATACACATCTAATGGAGGAGATGAAGACTGGAGTAGAGAAAGAATAAAAAAGAGAAAGAAATACACATCTCATGGAGGAGAGGAAGACTGGAGTAGAGAAAGAATAAATAAGAGAAAGAAATACACATCTCATGGAGGAGATGAAGACTGGAGTAGAGAAAGAATAAATGAGAGAAAGAAATACACATCTAATGGAGGAGATGAAGACTGGAGTAGAGAAAGAATAAATAAGAGAAAGAAATACACATCTCATGGAGGAGATGAAGACTGGAGTAGAGAAAGAATAAATAAGAGAAAGAAATACACATCTCATGGAGAAAATGAAGCCTGGAGTAGAGAAAGAATAAATAAGAGAAAGAAATACACATCTAATGGAGGAGAGGAAGACTGGAGTAGAGAAAGAATAAATAAGAGAAAGAAATACACATCTCATGGAGGAGAGGAAGACTGGAGTAGAGAAAGAATAAATAAGAGAAAGAAATACACATCTAATGGAGGAGATGAAGACCGGAGTAGAGAAAGAATAAATAAGAGAAATAAATACACATCTCATGGAGGAGAGGAAGACTGGAGTAGAGAAGGAATAAATAAGAGAAAGAAATACACCTCTCATGGAGAAGAGGAAGACTGGAGTAGAGAAAGAATAAATAAGAGAAAGAAATACACCTCTCATGGAGGAGAGGAAGACTGGAGTAGAAAAAGAATAAATAAGAGAAAGAAATACACATCTCATGGAGGAGATGAAGACTGGAGTAGAGAAAGAATAAATAAGAGAAAGAAATACACATCTCATGAAGGAGATGAAGACTGGAGTAGAGAAAGAATAAATAAGAGAAAGAAATACAGATCTCATGAAGGAGAGGAAGACGAGTAGAGAAAGAATAAATAAGAGAAAGAAATACACCTCTCATGGAGGAGATGAAGACTGGAGTAGAGAACGAATAAATAAGAGAAAGAAATACACATCTCATGGAGGAGATGGCGACTGTAGTAGAGAAAGAATAAATAAGAAAAAGAAATACACATCTAATGGAGGAGAGGAAGACTAGAGTAGAGAAAGAATAAATAAGAGAAAAAAATACACATCTAATGGAGGAGATGAAGACTGGAGTAGAGAAAGAATAAATAAGAGAAAGAAATACACATCTAATGGAGGAGAGGAAGACTGGAGTAGAGAAAGAATAAATAAGAGAAAGAAATACACATCTAATGGAGGAGATGAAGACTGGAGTAGAGAAAGAATAAATAAGAGAAAGAAATACACATCTAATGGAGGAGAGGAAGACTAGAGTAGAGAAAGAATAAATAAGAGAAAGAAATACACATCTAATGGAGGAGATGAAGACTGGAGTAGAGAAAGAATAAAAAAGAGAAAGAAATACACATCTCATGGAGGAGAGGAAGACTGGAGTAGAGAAAGAATAAATAAGAGAAAGAAATACACATCTCATGGAGGAGATGAAGACTGGAGTAGAGAAAGAATAAATGAGAGAAAGAAATACACATCTAATGGAGGAGATGAAGACTGGAGTAGAGAAAAAATAAATAAGAGAAAGAAATACACATCTCATGGAGGAGATGAAGACTGGAGTAGAGAAAGAATAAATAAGAGAAAGAAATACACATCTCATGGAGAAAATGAAGACTGGAGTAGAGAAAGAATAAATAAGAGAAAGAAATACACATCTAATGGAGGAGAGGAAGACTGGAGTAGAGAAAGAATAAATAAGAGAAAGAAATACACATCTCATGGAGGAGAGGAAGACTGGAGTAGAGAAAGAATAAATAAGAGAAAGAAATACACATCTAATGGAGGAGATAAAGACTGGAGTAGAGAAAGAATAAATAAGAGAAAGAAATACACATCTCATGGAGGAGAGGAAGACTGGAGTAGAGAAGGAATAAATAAGAGAAAGAAATACACCTCTCATGGAGGAGAGGAAGACTGGAGTAGAGAAAGAATAAATAAGAGAAAGAAATACACCTCTCATGGAGGAGAGAAAGACTGGAGTAGAAAAAGAATAAATAAGAGAAAGAAATACACATCTCATGGAGGAGATGAAGACTGGAGTAGAGAAAGAATAAATAAGAGAAAGAAATACACATCTAATGGAGGAGATGAAGACTGGAGTAGAGAAAAAATAAATAAGAGAAAGAAATACACATCTCATGGAGGAGATGAAGACTGGAGTAGAGAAAGAATAAATAAGAGAAAGAAATACACATCTCATGGAGAAAATGAAGACTGGAGTAGAGAAAGAATAAATAAGAGAAAGAAATACACATCTAATGGAGGAGAGGAAGACTGGAGTAGAGAAAGAATAAATAAGAGAAAGAAATACACATCTCATGGAGGAGAGGAAGACTGGAGTAGAGAAAGAATAAATAAGAGAAAGAAATACACATCTAATGGAGGAGATGAAGACTGGAGTAGAGAAAGAATAAATAAGAGAAAGAAATACACATCTCATGGAGGAGAGGAAGACTGGAGTAGAGAAGGAATAAATAAGAGAAAGAAATACACCTCTCATGGAGGAGAGGAAGACTGGAGTAGAGAAAGAATAAATAAGAGAAAGAAATACACCTCTCATGGAGGAGAGAAAGACTGGAGTAGAAAAAGAATAAATAAGAGAAAGAAATACACATCTCATGGAGGAGATGAAGACTGGAGTAGAGACAGAATAAATAAGAGAAAGAAATACACATCTCATGAAGGAGATGAAGACTGGAGTAGAGAAAGAATAAATAAGAGAAAGAAATACAGATCTCATGAAGGAGAGGAAGACGAGTAGAGAAAGAATAAATAAGAGAAAGAAATACACATCTAATGGAGGAGATGAAGACTGGAGTAGAGAAAGAATAAATAAGAGAAAGAAATACACATCTAATGGAGGAGATGAAGATTGGAGTAGAGAAAGAATAAATAAAGGAAATAAATACACATCTCATGGAGGAGAGGAAGACTGGAGTAGAAAAAGAATAATAAGAGAAAGAAATACACATCTCATGGAGGAGATGAAGACTGGAGTAGAGAAAGAATAAAAAAGAGAAAGAAATACACATCTCATGGAGGAGAGGAAGACTGGAGTAGAGAAAGAATAAATAAGAGAAAGAAATACACATCTCATGGAGGAGATGAAGACTGGAGTAGAGAAAGAATAAATGAGAGAAAGAAATACACATCTAATGGAGGAGATGAAGACTGGAGTAGAGAAAGAATAAATAAGAGAAAGAAATACACATCTCATGGAGGAGATGAAGACTGGAGTAGAGAAATAATAAATAAGAGAAAGAAATACACATCTCATGGAGAAAATGAAGACTTGAGTAGAGAAAGAATAAATAAGAGAAAGAAATACACATCTAATGGAGGAGAGGAAGACTGGAGTAGAGAAAGAATAAATAAGAGAAAGAAATACACATCTCATGGAGGAGAGGAAGACTGGAGTAGAGAAAGAATAAATAAGAGAAAGAAATACACATCTAATGGAGGAGATGAAGACTGGAGTAGAGAAATAATAAATAAGAGAAAGAAATACACATCTCATGGAGAAAATGAAGACTTGAGTAGAGAAAGAATAAATAAGAGAAAGAAATACACATCTAATGGAGGAGAGGAAGACTGGAGTAGAGAAAGAATAAATAAGAGAAAGAAATACACATCTCATGGAGGAGAGGAAGACTGGAGTAGAGAAAGAATAAATAAGAGAAAGAAATACACATCTAATGGAGGAGATGAAGACTGGAGTAGAGAAAGAATAAATAAGAGAAAGAAATACACATCTCAAGGAGGAGAGGAAGACTGGAGTAGAGAAGGAATAAATAAGAGAAAGAAATACACCTCTCATGGAGGAGAGGAAGACTGGAGTAGAGAAAGAATAAATAAGAGAAAGAAATACACCTCTCATGGAGGAGAGAAAGACTGGAGTAGAAAAAGAATAAATAATAGAAAGAAATACACATCTCATGGAGGAGATGAAGACTGGAGTAGAGAAAGAATAAATAAGAGAAAGAAATACACATCTCATGAAGGAGATGAAGACTGGAGTAGAGAAAGAATAAATAAGAGAAAGAAATACAGATCTCATGAAGGAGAGGAAGACGAGTAGAGAAAGAATAAATAAGAGAAAGAAATACACATCTAATGGAGGAGATGAAGACTGGAGTAGAGAAAGAATAAATAAGAGAAAGAAATACACATCTAATGGAGGAGATGAAGACTGGAGTAGAGAAAGAATAAATAAAGGAAATAAATACACATCTCATGGAGGAGAGGAAGACTAGAGTAGAAAAAGAATAAATAAGAGAAAGAAATACACATCTAATGGAGGAGATGAAGACTGGAGTAGAGAAAGAATAATAAGAGAAAGAAATACACATCTCATGGAGGAGAGGAAGACTGGAGTAGAGAAAGAATAAATAAGAGAAAGAAATACACATCTCATGGAGGAGATGAAGACTGGAGTAGAGAAAGAATAAATGAGAGAAAGAAATACACATCTAATGGAGGAGATGAAGACTGGAGTAGAGAAAGAATAAATAAGAGAAAGAAATACACATCTCATGGAGGAGATGAAGACTGTAGTAGAGAAAGAATAAATAAGAGAAAGAAATACACATCTCATGGAGAAAATGAAGACTGGAGTAGAGAAAGAATAAATAAGAGAAAGAAATACACATCTAATGGAGGAGAGGAAGACTGGAGTAGAGAAAGAATAAATAAGAGAAAGAAATACACATCTCATGGAGGAGAGGAAGACTGGAGTAGAGAAAGAATAAATAAGAGAAAGAAATACACATCTAATGGAGGAGATGAAGACTGGAGTAGAGAAAGAATAAATAAGAGAAAGAAATACACATCTCATGGAGGAGAGGAAGACTGGAGTAGAGAAGGAATAAATAAGAGAAAGAAATACACCTCTCATGGAGGAGAGGAAGACTGGAGTAGAGAAAGAATAAATAAGAGAAAGAAATACACCTCTCATGGAGGAGAGGAAGACTGGAGTAGAAAAAGAATAAATAAGAGAAAGAAATACACATCTCATGGAGGAGATGAAGACTGGAGTAGAGAAAGAATAAATAAGAGAAAGAAATACACATCTCATGAAGGAGATGAAGACTGGAGTAGAGAAAGAATAAATAAGAGAAAGAAATACAGATCTCATGAAGGAGAGGAAGACGAGTAGAGAAAGAATAAATAAGAGAAAGAAATACACCTCTCATGGAGGAGATGAATACTGGAGTAGAGAACGAATAAATAAGAGAAAGAAATACACATCTCATGGAGGAGATGGCGACTGTAGTAGAGAAAGAATAAATAAGAGAAAGAAATACACATCTAATGGAGGAGAGGAAGACTAGAGTAGAGAAAGAATAAATAAGAGAAAAAAATACACATCTAATGGAGGAGATGAAGACTGGAGTAGAGAAAGAATAAATAAGAGAAAGAAATACACATCTAATGGAGGAGAGGAAGACTGGAGTAGAGAAACAATAAATAAGAGAAAGAAATACACATCTAATGGAGGAGATGAAGACTGGAGTAGAGAAAGAATAAATAAGAGAAAGAAATACACATCTAATGGAGGAGAGGAAGACTAGAGTAGAGAAAGAATAAATAAGAGAAAGAAATACACATCTCATGGAGGAGAGGAAGACTGGAGTAGAGAAGGAATAAATAAGAAAAAGAAATACACATCTTATGGAGGAGATGAAGACTGGAGTAGACAAAGAATAAATAAGAGAAAGCAATACACATCATATGGGGGAGATGAAGAATAGAGTAAAGAAAGAACAAACAAGAGAAAGAAATATTAATTTTTCCCTGTAGATGAAGAATGAACAAAAGAAAGAAATACACAAGTTTTTTATGGAAATTATGACGTCACGAAAACTCACCTCCATGGTCAGAACAAATGTACGAATATACGCACACAGGCAAGAATTAGAGGATTAAGTCGAACATGAATGGCTTCGGGACATCATACTGGTGCAGGTTACCATGACTACCGTGACGTAACTGCCTTCGTTATACGACCATTTAATTCATGCGAGAGGAAACACAAAAGATTTGGCCGCTCACTGGGAGCAGATGTCAATCGAGTCTGAGGAATATGCGCAGACAGTTCCGTACACTTAGGTCACTGTAACTTAGCCATCCAAAACCCTGCAGTCGTTTCCTGCTTCTTTCATTCGCTCACACAACATCACTCACAAGTCGCGGAATTTGCCGAAGAGCGGGTTGCTCTTGTTTGGGCCACGGAAGGTTTATTATTCGCTGGGGTAAAAAAACACAGTATTATATCCTTGTCTCTACCTAATCCAGCAAAGATCAGCCCTATAGCCAGTCAGTGAATTTTATGCTAATCTTTATGCGAATTTCATTATCCGGCTTGCGCACCTCGTTCATGACAAAAAAAATGGACGCAGTGATCAATCAAGTAACATTAGTCAAACCCTGTAACCATACATTGACACCAGGGGATCATGAGATTAAGGACTTCCAAGAGTCATTAGTGAATACGCTTACATAAGGAATCATGGCTTGTTAAAAGCGTCCCCCTTACCGCTCCCCTCCTCCAAAGTAGTGGTTGTCCGTGATGGTTGTGGGTTGCTTCTTATCTAGTTATAATGGTTGCCACCTCATCCTTTGCACATGCCAGTACTACAAAGGAGGAAGTAATTCCTCGACGAAGAGGTCGGATTGACCCTTAAAACGCCACGCTAAGAAAATGGAAGAGCCTATCAGCGCCCGAGATAAAATACCTTTAGGAGTTCAATGGAATTTTCTATAGGCCTAAAACCATAAGAGAGGACCAATTAGTCCAAGAGGCGGTTGTACCATCGAGACATTTTGGTTCGTGCAGCGCTTTGAGGGTTAAAGAGGTACTTTTAAAATTAGTAAGGTCCCAACCTAACCTACTTTGGAATTGCAAAAATAGTTTTTCGACTTAAATTTATTTTAAAATCATAAATAAAATTGGCTACAATACAGGGGGTGGTAGGGAATTTTTCGCCTAAATTCAACATAAAATAAAATAACACAAAGATGATTTATACAAATATATTTACCAAAATTACAATGTTAAAGACTTGAATGATTGTATTATTTATTTTATTCACTGAAATAGCAGTTGTCCTCAACCTTGGTCTCTAGGGAGCATTGGAATCTGCTACAGCACGTTCCGTCCACTTATCCTTTATCTTCTTCGACAGAAGATGGCCTTTTTTTATCTTGTAGAAGTAGTAGCGGGGATGACCTCACACACTACCTGCCTAATGAGAGAATCTGACACTCCCTTGTTGCTGGCTATGGACCTCATTGACTTGCTGGGGTCGTTGTCAATGATGGCCTGGATCACCTCGATAAATTTGAAAGTTCTTTTCTTATCAAAATGATTAGAGTGAAGCGTCCGAGTCGCCGTACCCTCGTAATCAAAGCCTGGCTCCTTCGACTCTTTCTTGATCGCCTGAACCGTCCTCAGATTGATACCCAAACACTCGGAAGATTATCATATTGAAGCTTTCAATGTGAATCCAAAGCTTGCTTTTTCAAAATTTGTGTAGGAATGAATTCAGCCACGGTATTGTTCCTTCACGGACAATGCATACCTGATTCTACTATAATAGGAAGAAGAGAGAACCGACGTCAAAGAACACGAATGCGTGGAATTAAGACTTGCTAACGGCGACAATTTACCAACTGCACCCTATGGAGATACTCGTAAAATTGTCTGAAGTAGAGAAAATCGTGAAATGCCTACAACAGAGATCCTTGGACAATTGTATAAATGAAAGGCTGTCGTAAATTGACTAAAATAAAGACTGGTAATAATGAGAAATGAAAATGTTTGCAAATGGCTATCGACTACGAATATTAAATTTAATGTCTGAATAATCTTGTCTACTCTTGTTTTAGTTTATTTAATATTTATTGAATTAATACCGAAAGCTCTAAATTATCTTGCGAATTTTGCGTTATGCTACTATTTTTTATTTGTTGGCAAAATTTAGGGGAAGTCTATAATATATAGTCATCCCATAAGTAATGCGGCATTTTTTTCATGTTTATCATCATTTTATGGCTAGAAATAATAGAAAGCAGGTTTATTTTTTTACTAGCTGTAAAGGCTATCGCGAAACCCGTTTCACACGGCCCAAGGAAAATACACACATAAAATTTATAGAAGACCAGGGATCTAAAGGCCTACCAGAAATTCACCAGCTATAATCACGATGGTGCTAAATTATGGCGTATCCGCAAGGGGTTAAATAAATACACACACAAAAAGTATTTACCGTATTATTTAAAACAAAATTAAAATAAAATAAATTAACTGTTAATAAATTATACGGGGGTCATCCAACAATAAGCAAAGTCACAAATGCTTAACACCATCGAACGACCACAAGTCGTTTTAACCCCCAAAATATTCGCGCATACAAAAATGGGTTCTATGGATGAATTGTTTAAAGCTGAAACAACACGCGCCTTTGAATATGAAAATAGGCTTCGCTACTCTAGTGGCAGGTGTTCGCGGAATAACCTCCCTGTCTCACGTCCATTACCCGAAGGCCCAAGTTACATGAATAACACTTATAACACTTAATTAATTTAAAGATGACGTAAGAAGAAAGAGATACTCCAAAATACCTGATACCAGAGCAGTGGAGCAATAACCCAGGTCGGGAACCCTGGCGAAAGAGGCTCTGCGACGATGAGGGAATTTGACCCAAGTCGACAGGGGTTAATGCGATGGCGGTCGTTGGCGAGGAGAAACCCACAGACGACGATATCATGGCGAAAGACGTCGGGACCACGGGAAACGATGACTCGAAGGCCCAACGATCCGAGTGAAGGAATTCGAGATGACAAAATTCCTCAAAGAGAAGATGGCGAGGTGACTAGGGGAGAACTTTCACGTGCCCAGTGTGAACGGCTTGCCAAGGAGAACACTTGCAAACGTAACTGGAAGAGCACGGTTCGATGCACCGGACAGAGTGTCAGCGACAATGCTGGCAGGAATCAATGGCAGAAAATCCTGGCTGCACGAAGGAATCTAGTACGGGTGTCCAAAATTAATAACGTCAAGGTAAGTGACAGACAAAGATTCCTCGGAGCAATTAGGCAGAATCCTCGCAACAGGATAACTTAAAAGGGCTCTCAGCACCATTTATATCCTTTAGTCCGGAGGGGAAAAGGGAAGTGGCGCACAAAGGGGAGGGAGGGAGGGAATGAGTTAAGGCCAAAAATGTTAGCTTCGAAACGGTTCGACCTGTGCGATAAACACCATAAACTATGATGAGAAAGGGAAGGCATGGGAATCCGAAGTCCTACTCTTTAAACTCGCCTAGTCTACTAAACTTGAAGCCTAAGTATGTCTTAGCCTAACCCAAGGCTTACATTTCAACATGTCTTATTCGTCTCTTTCTTGGGTATTAATTTTTTAGGATCTTTTGAAGAAATGCGGTCCCACAAGAGCCAGGGATCGCTATTATTCTAAAGGATAAAAACGCGACCAGTATTGTTAAAAAGGTAGTTAATATGATGCTACTTTAGTGTCCGGTCAATCAGGTCATTTTCACTTCAGCATGTGGTCTACCAGGCCTTTTTCACACTTCATTGTGCTACATAAATAATGCAAAAAATTTAATTTAAACCTATTAATTAACAATACATTACTTTCGTATATCATTTAGAAATGCCACAAACAAATCGGTTGCATATTTTCTCAGTACTTTCTAACAAAGGTGATCAAGGTGTAACTGGAAAAGCTCACTACTAACAACACTTATTTTCTTTAAAATTGTTGTTTTGTCATCCAACGATGATCGTTCAATAGTCTGACTTGGTACTCCTGTCACTGGAACCATATAATGTTTTTGATGAATCACCGTAGTATTCATGGGTATTTCCATTACGACAAAAAACACCTGTTCTAAAATTTCTCACAAACTCAATAGTGAATTACCTCTTCAAAAAAACTTTGGCATAGTTTACTTAGACTTACTTTTTTATTATAAAGTATTTAATACTGATTAGCCCTTTAGCAAGCATAGATTTAAGCATAATTGAAAGTCAAATCAAGATTTTACTAATCGAATACACTCTTCCAGTGATTAGGTGAGACCGGGGCTAGTTGCATACAGGGGTAGGTTGATACAATGTCAATATCTTCATCATATGGCAACAATTGGTGCCGAGGTTCTTGTGACTTTTAGGTGTCAGTACCAGACTTGTCCTCGTTGAGTGCTAATCAAGTTGATCACCCGTCAGCAAAAGCTAAACTACAAGCAAAAAACTGTTTTTGAATGTCCTGAATAAGTATTCTGACCTTTCAGATTATTTTCATAGACCTTAATGAATCTCATGTTCATGAAAAATAATGTGATTTTATGAAATAACTGTCTTTATGCTTTATATTTGATTAGACTTCATTTTACCCTATTTTAAGTGAATATCAATATTAATGAGTAGCAGGAAAATAATTCCTTCGGGGATAGTTTTTACAATCAGTAACAACTTGTCCCCCAAATTGTGAAAGCCCATTACAGCCTACTGAAGCTTTTCATCCAACTCCTCAGCACATAATAAGCGTTGAGAATATGATTCCAGACCGTGTTCCAAGTAAAAGCAAGGATGGTTTAGATAGGCCTTACCTATACCAATCACTTTCTTCTATAAAGACAGAACAAATAGCTACAGGGAAATCAAAACTCCAGAGGAGCTTCGACCATTTAAAAAAGCTAGCCCAAGAAAGACTCAAATATGCAACAAAAGAAAACGCCACACAGCAATCATAACAGATACACCTGTGAAGATGAAACTACAGGAACAAAATTAGGATTCACAAGGAAAAAGGCTCAAAAGTACAACCTGTAAAAGGAATCTGAACAATAAAGGGTTTCTGAATTCTGGTTGAGATAAGAACAGAGAGAACATTGAAGATTAGTGATGTCTTGCATGTGGTGGTGAATGGTCAAATTCAGCCTCAGGGGAGCAATGGATGCAATGCATCAAATGCAAAGATTGGGGCCCATGAACGTGCTCTTTATGTAGGTGACCTATGTGAAATGAAGTGATAACTGATTTCTTTTGGTTTTTAAGGGATGTAAAACTTTTCATATTTTGTAACAATATACCCAATGGTCTCTAGCAACTTGCTCCGCATATGGGGCAAGTTGTATACACAAGGTTTTTCTGTTATTTTCAATTATATCGCAGGAATTAAAAAGTATATTCCTTTTGGTCACATGATAATACACACAACGAACTTTTCACAGCATAAATTTGTTTTAGTTTCCTTCATTAGTTATTGAAATAGAGGTAGAAATAGTAAAATTGTTTCAACTAGGTCCGGTCTCCCCTACATGGATGAAAAATAAAGAATATATTACTCGTGAAATGAAATGTTCAGGTTGTAATTTTGTAATGAAATGGACGAAATGTGATTCAAATTTGTATAAACGTATTTGAATGTGTCAAAATAAGGTCTGTGAAAAGTACAAACATAAAGTGTCTAGTAGAAAAAAATAATTTTTTTTAAATCTATAATCATTCTTCAGAAATGGGTTAAAGCTATTTTCTATTGGTGTGATCAAAATGGTGAAACGAGAGCATCAGAGTTATTAAATGTCTCACTAAAAACTATTGTCGATTTTTATAGTTTCTTTTGTAAGGTATGTACTAAGCATTTTGAAAATAATTCAGTTCGACTAGGTGGGCCAGGAATTACGGTACAAGTAGACGAGTCATGCTTTTCACACAAACCCAAACATCACAGAGGAAGATTTCCCCATTCCCAAACTTGGGGCTTTGGAATTGTAGATACATCGACGAGACCAAACAAAAGCTACCTAAAAATAGTCCAACAACGCGATGCTTTTACCAATAATTAAAAAGGTAGTTAAGCAAGGCTCGACCATGCACTCGGACAAATGGAAGGCCTACTAAAAACGAGTGAATCCTACATAAAACTGTAAATCATTCATTACATTTTGTTGATAATAGAACTCAGCATGTAAAATCCTATTGGATAAAGCTAAATTATAAAGATGAATGGAAGTGAAAGAGAATTTTTATACTATTATTTACTGGAATTTAGGTAGCGTGAATGGCCTCATGAAAATGTATTTGATTATTTCTGTGCTGAAATTTCGAAACAATATTAATGTAATTTCTAAATTGATTTATGTAATAAAGTATGACTAAAGTATTTTATTATGTAATTTTTACTATGAGTTAATTAATAAAACATTAAATAAAGTAATAATCCTTTCTATTTATTTTGCCTTATTTTTTTATAATCTTTATTGGCCCCAAAGTGAAGTCCCTATTTTTCAAAAGGCCGAAACTGGACCCTTGTTGTTAAAAAGGGGGATGTGGGACCGCTATTCTTCAAAAGATCCATTTTATTATTATTATTAATTTAAACTGTGTTATCGTTAAATGGGGAATACTATGGAAGTATCAAAAGAACACATTCGCAACGTTATTATTTGGGAGCTTAGAAAAGGTAAAGATGCTAAGTTACAGCAGAAAGCTGGTGTTAAGTATACGTTGAAGGAACCAATTAACCTACCAGGGCGAAAGATGGTTTCCATAAGGGATTCAGCTGGATGAATCCATTGGTGGGATTTGATTGGCATAATTGATTTTAAACTTCTCAGCCCAAATCAGACGATCACCAAAAGGTTTAATGTACTCAGTTGGACTGATTACATGCAGCAATTGGAAAAAAGACTCCCAGCATTAATCGATATAGGGCGAGTGCTCTTTAAGCAAGACAACGCAGGACGTCATATTTCACGTGATACAATAAAAAAGCTTAACAATTTCGATTGAGAATTAATGAGTCATTCTCCCTACTCACACGACTTAGTCCCGTCAGATTAATATCTTTTTAGGAATTGTGCGAATCACCTGAAGAGAATGAAGATGTCAACAACAGAACAGGTTGAAACAACCTCAAAGAAGCGTTTATAAATTAAAATCATACGATTTTTACAAACCTACTATAACAAATTTAGTATAGATAGGGACTTGTAGTAGAAACTGGTAAAAATTATATTATTAGATTAATAAATAAATATTCACTTACAAATAACTTCATATAGTTGTTCGATTTTTATTCTTAAAATAATGATATACATAAAAAAATGCTGCATTACTTATGGGATAACCTAATATAGTATCTGATCTCTTTGTTTATTGAATACTTGTGTTCACTAATTATTAGCTTAAAAATAATATAGTAAGCAAAAATACATATCACTTTCATTCAAAACTATGAATGCATAATCGAAATTGTTTAATTCTTAATTTCAGAATAATCTGATTAATATCTAGTAATTCAATTGTGTACCCATCAATTCCTATTTCCTCTATTTTCAAATTTCTAATTGAAAAGATTTTGCCAATCCTTTATTGAATTTTGCATAATGAAATTCAAGTCTCATTTCTTTCCTTTCCTCCAGTATCACACTGCGTAAAAATTAAGAAACAGTTGCAAATTTCATATAAATCCCCCTTTATTCGCACAACTCTCCTGAGAATATACTTCATCATTTCCTCTTCCTACTATACTGTTGGTCTCACAGAAAAAGCAACCGAACCTAAAATGGATTTAAAGTTTGGTTGCCTTTTTGTTGGACACACTTTATGGTCTAATTCCACAGTGTTGTTACATTATCAAGGCTTATAGTTTAAAAAATGTTGGAGAGATAAATATGGAATATAGACCATGGGACTGAGACCAAAATTTCACTTTTCGGTATCACTCAAAAGGACGAAGGCTAGTTATATATTTTGAATATATATATATATATATATATATATATATATATATATATATATATGTAGATTATATTTCCGTTATCAGTTCATGAAGTTAACCACCCCCTAAGGAAAATTGCATGTTAGACGCAGGCGCATTACCTAGTTTACGCTCACAGTTGGGAATTTTCTCAATGTTGAATGATATTGTGTTTGTATTATTTTAGAATAGACCTTTTAAGCTTTCATTTAAATCAAATTGTGAATCTTTCTGCCAAATATGGAAGTCACTATCGCTCCTCAAACCAACATACGAGGGGCGGTCAATAGGTTTTGCAATTCGGATATAAAGAAACGAGATATGAGGAAAAGTGTTTTATTATTTTTCAATATAACTACCCTCGACTTTAATGCACTTGCGCCACTTGTCCCTGAGGCTTCGAATTCCCGACAAGCAGAAATCTCCCAACTGCTGTTCAATCCACTCCTGGACGGCGCGCTGGACATCTTCATCGTCCCCAAACCGGCGTCCACGCAGTGCAACCATGAGTTGGCGGAATAAAAAGTAGTCGTTAGGGGCCAGAACTGGACAGTAGAGGGGACGGTTGAGCTCCTCGAATCCGCACTCGCGCAGGGCAGCTTGCGCAACTCTGGCCTTGCGGACTTTGACGACGTTGAAGTCGATCATAGGGCGTGAGGTTTCTAGGGACCCAACGGGCAGAGACCTTGATCATGGCCAAATTGTCATGGATGATGTTCATAACACTTCCATGTAATATTCCAAGTTCTTGCTCAAATTCTTCGACCCTCATTCGTCGATTTTCGAGGATCATCCTCTCCACATGGGTCACATTGTCCTCGTTAGTCAAGTCTGACCGGCGTCCTGGACGGGGGTCATCTTCAAGGGACTCACGACCATGGCGGAATCCCTTTTCCAGCGAGTGAGCAATGGTTGTATAGGAAGGGGCGGTGTCAGTGTACACTGCAACCATGCGTTCATGGATCTCTTTCGCATTCTTGCCTTTCTTGGTTAAAAATTTGAGCACTGTGCGGTGCTCAAACTTCTCCATTGTTGAAAAATTTGTGACCCACGATCTGCGATCAGCTACTGCTTCTTAAATAGACGAGGCAGGAGCGTGCGGCTGCAGTTCCTTACTTGTCATAACTTATCCTAACACCCCCACAAAGAGCCATCCTCCTTTCTTTGATTCTCCTCTACCGATTCACAGAACTTATTGACCGCCTCTCGTAAGTGTACATTTTTTTTTACAATTGACGCGTAAACTATGTTCTTTCTTTCATCTCTGTGGCATCTAGCAACACCACAGACACAAAACACAAGTATTACAATATTCAGCTGTCTGTATGTTTTCAGAAAATGTATAACATACCCATATTATTTAATTGTAAGAATTCAATATATAGGCTATGGTGGCGATGACCATCTTCGCCAATTTTCAACTTTTTTTCCTGATACCCCAGATGGTCATGTAATACCTATTTTTATAGGTTTACTGTGGTGGGGCGTCCATTTCTAAAGTTATTTTTGAGATTCCATATCAAAGTGAAGGTCAACTGAAGGTCAAAGATGAAATTTGGAATTAGACTTGCTCCAGTGAGGAAGTAACCCCAGTCGTCTACAGCAGAAAGCAGCAGAGCTGCCAGGTAGATATCACTCTACCGCTGCTGTTCTACTAACAAACAGATCACAAACAAAAACAACCAATTCAAGGTTGGTTTTACTTCTAAGACTATTCTATCAACACATAAATTTACATCAATTGTCTGGCTTTATAATTAATTTGCTTTGGATGAAGTACTGTGGAGCTTCTAAGACTGTTTTTAGTGGCTAGCTAGCTAGCTAGCAGGAAATGATTTCTAGCCTAGGTAGCACCAGTGAAATCTTTAAAAATTCATAACTCCTCACAAAAATAGGCTAGAGACTTACCTTTTGTTTTGACATTCTCAGTAACCATCCTCTACAATACCTTAGTTATGCCAAAAATGGAAGTAGAAGTTCATAATATTTTCAACTTCCTTTTTTGGCAAAATTAAGGTATTGTAGAGGATGGTTACTGAGAATGTCAAAACAAAAGGTAAGTCTCTAGCCTATTTTTGGGAGGAGTTATGAATTTTTCTAGAGCATGATTAGCTGTGAGTGTCAAAACAAAAATTAAGTCTCTAGCCCATTCTTGTGAGGAGATATGAATGTTTAAAGAATTAGCTAATTGCTAAAAGTTTTAAGTAAAATCACAGAAATGACTTATTTTTTTAGCATGTTCAGAAAATTCTAAAGAATTATTAGAGAGATACTTGTATCAAAACTAGGGGTCTTTTAAAATAATTTATAATTATAGTATATAGGATGTTTTGTTTAATGCAGATGCTTATATAGGTTAGTTATGTTTACAGATGCAATGCACATCCATACCCAGCAACATTTGCCTAGGAGAGCACATTCTAGAATCACAGTGGTAAGTATGTCCTAGATGTATCTGCATTGTATACAGTCTTGTGGCAAAAACTCTTTTTAGTGGCTAGCGAGCAGGAACCAATTCCTTGTATTAGCATAGCTGGCAACCACAACAACTGGTTGAAACGTTTTTGGAAACGGTTTCTACTGATTAATAGCAGACTGGAAAAATTGGAAATGAGGTCCTATGTCAAAAATTCTAAAGTCCCTCTTACAACCATTTATAATTATAGTACAGGGCACGTTGTTTGATGCAGATGTTCATATAGGTCGGTTATGTTTACAGATGCTGTCCAGATCCAAACACAGTGTGGAGGAATGAATATAACGAGGACAAGCAGACGCTAGTTTTTCTTTATACAGCTTCAACCGTTAGCTCCGCATGTGCCAAGACTCCCCCGCCCCTTCCCCGCTGCCCCAAGACCCTTCGAAGTCGCACGCAAAGACGGATTTTGGTCAGCAGATTTCGTAATTTACGAGAATGGTGGCGTAAACTTTCATCCCGGAGTCAAGTAACCGAGAGCTGCTCCCTTCGTCCGTTAATATAAACATAGGAGGGCGTGAGAGCCTTTATATTGAAAATCTGTCTGCTTAAGCCTTCGTCGGCAGAAAATCTATGAACAGGCTCACTGTCCCCTCCAATTGTTTATGTCTATTTTTCGCCAAATAGACAAAATCTCACCTACCCCGTGCGTAAACATGAAGAAGCCAATCGTAAGTGGAATCCTAATGAAACCTCCCAGTTTGGGATCCGCAGCGATGCCTGTGGTGAGGAAATCGGTTGTGCCCTGGTTCATTATGAAGATGATGGCACACCTTTTCCCATAGCTTATGCGAGCCGAAAACTATCGAGTCGAGAAAGAGCTTATGCAACTATAGAACAGGACGCGCTAGCCATAATTTGAGGCATACCGAAATTCAGGTTTTATTTAATAGGTCGTGAGTTTAGCGTCGAATCCGATCACCGGCCTCTGTCATATTTGCCTAACAGCAAAAGCCAGAATGGCAGACTCATGCGATGGAGTCTATTGTTAATGGATTACCAATTTACCATAACTTATATAAAAGGCTCCGATAATTGTATAGCGGATAACTTGAGCCGAAACCTCACAGAGGGCTAATTAAACACCCGTTAGTCGTAAGGCCAATTTCTTTTTGTATATACTGAGTTAAGTGTTTAGTTGGTGTAAGGATTACTCGTCTAACTACAGATTAATAGTCAGTTTCTTTTTTTTTTGTAATTGATGTTTTTTTTTACAGTTTAAAGTGGGTTGTGTGTTCCGGACTTCTTGGCCTTACGAGGCAAGGTTAAAGGCCGCCTTTTACCTGTCTATGTACGTGTTCACGTGTGCGTACAATTTCATTAAGTCGTATTTTTGTATGATGGTTGACCACTGTATTTTCACTGTAACAGTCGGCCTTGGAATTGCGTTCCAAGACATGTCTTTTTTGTGTGTTCTCTTTTATTTTGCACTTGAGTTCTCCCCCTCCCCCCCCCCCATTACCTTCCTTAGGAGGGAGGAAATGTGGATGAATGAATATAACGAGGACAAGCAGACGCTAGTTTTTTTCTACAACGTTAAGTGTTACGCTCCGCATGTGCCAAGATTCCCTCCTCCCTTTCCCCGCTGCCACAATACCTTTCGAAGTCGCACGCAAAAACGGATTTCGGTGAGCAGATTTCGTAATTTACGAGAATGGTGGCGTAAACTTTTATCCCGGAGTCAAGTAACCGAGAGCTTCTCCCTTCGTCCGTTAATATAAACAGAGGAGGTTGTGAGAGACTTTACAATGAAAATCTGGCTGCCTAAGGCTTGTTCGGCAGAAAATCTATGAACAAGCTCACTGTTCCCTCCGATTATTTATGTCTATTTTTCGCCAAATAGACGAAATCTCACCTTCCCCGTGTGTAAACATGAAGGGGCGAAGTGTCACAGCTTCTAAAATTAAGGCCCTAGGAGAGGGGCAAACGGTTGGCTATTGAGGGTTCACCCTTCATAAACTCCCTCGTCTCCTCTCTCCCCAATGAATAATCGACGTATAGATTTTGATCTGGACAAATTTGGAGGCAGAATTCGCGTGGCCATCGAGAGAAGAAGATGAGTCCCTTAGTCAAACAGGGAATAAAGAAGATAGTTAAAACTAAGCGGGACTTACCCTCCCGAGGTTGTTTCTTTGGTTGCTTAGAAGAGCAGACCAGTGGCATCGAGACCAACTCTCCTACCATTCTCGTCCTGTGAAAATCACGTAGCTCAGTTTTCTGAAAAAGCATAGAGATGCAACTCACCATTGAGGAAGAGCAAAGTGAATTCCCATTCGAGAAGAGATTCATATCTTGGTTAAGCCTCATCGCCGAAAAAACAGAATTGGTAACACAGGGATCGGGATAACTTCCATTCATCCAAGATCCCCTCACTTACATCTTCAAGTCAAGAGAAGCATCGTCATACGCCTCAACCACCCCGTAAGAACCATTAGCTGTTTACCCAACCCACTTCACCTTATCGAGGACGTCCGCAGTCAAAATCGCCCAAACCAACTCATCGAGGTGGCTCACTTTCAAGGTCACCCAACTGTCGACACACTCCGAGGTAAAGATAAAACATATACGAAAAAAAAAATAATTTTGTTATTTCCCATTCCGTGCGAAAGTGTATTCGTAACAAAACCATTTCAATGTGGTAGTCGTAACCAAACTATTTCAATTGCAAATGACTTAAGAACTCGCATTAATTGAGCTTAAATCTCATGTATTAGAATTGTTTTTGTGTCAACCATCTCGTATTACTTATTTGTAGTGTTAATTTTTATTAGACCCTCTTACTATATAATTAGTGTATTTAAAGATTAAAGATTTCATTCTTTTGTGTGATTAAAACTATATTTTGTCGGAGATGTTTAATTAGATCCTCGAACGCAGCATTGGAAATAGATATATCATAATACGGATTAACTGATCTACGAATCAAACGTACATCCGTGCTCGGCCTTAAACCACGACATCTAGCAACATTCGCTTAAGATAACACATTCTGGAATCACAGTGGTAAGTATGTCCTAGATGTATTTGAATTGTAGGCCTACACAGTATTATAATTTCAAATGCTCATTGGTACAGAAAAACATATCTATGTAGCTATTTTGGATTTTGTTGCAGTTAAAAGTTGATGGAATATGGCCACCAACGAACAACCAAAGGAAAGCCCAACACCGAAAAAGAACACGGATGGAGTGCATCATTCATTGTTCTGATGATAGTGATAAAGCTAGTTTTTGTACAGAAGGTCGATTCTTGAAAAACTATGCTCAGAGCACCTCAGATGCAAATCTGAACCCATTTTGGAACTAGCAAAAGACGTTACTGAGGGAGAGGTTCCAGGAATCTATTACCACAGAAAGTGTTGTAGTATCTTCACCATGAAGAAACTAATTGGTGCCATCAAAGCGAAAAAGTAATGTGTCAATGCCTCTTTTGAAGATGAAAAAACAAAGATCGCAGCTTGACAATACATATTTTGTCAGAAAGTGAACAAATATGCCAAAGTAAAGAGCACTAGAGAGCCATTGGTAAAGTGTCAGCAACTGCGGGAAGATGAAAGAATTCGGATCGTAGCTCAAAATACAATGGACAACCGGATCATTGCAGTAGCGAGCAGAGACTTGGTAGCAGCTGAGGGGAACTACTATACATCATGCTACAGAGCCTACACAAGAGGGGATTCTCACAAAGATTTATCCTATGAAGAGGCAGCCAGTGATGATGATGATGAAGATAGTGCTGCATCACAGTATGAAGCTGCTCTGAACCTGTCCTATAATAAGCTTTTCCTCTTCATCAGAACGAGGCTTTTCAGCAACCCTCGATTGACGACAATGACTGAGCTCACATCCAGACTGGTTGCATCAATGAACTCCGGATGAATTGCCCAAGTGAAGGAATCAACTATGAAGAATTTCCGCCGAAAGCTGAAGACTAAGTTTGCTGGAGCTTAGCACATCTTCCCTGATGCAAATGGAAAACTCCTCATATATCCAGATAACCTGTTTACAAGGGAACTAGTCGAATAAAATCACTCTCTGAGAAGTTAGCTCCAGATCGTGAAAAGTACCAGTGTACTATCTATTCACAGGATCTAATGATCCTGATCATGCAGCCCAAAGAGTTAAACGACTAATGCAATCATTTGGCCAAGCCATATTATATGCACTGACCGATGGAAAAATCAAGCCTTCGAAGCACATTGTGCTGCCATTCAGCGTCAAGTCGTTAACAGGTAATGTAGAATTGATAAACATCCTCAATCGACTTTGACACAGTGCATCCTATTCCAAGATGGCACTGCTTTGTGTTTTCAGAAGCACTCGTCATCAGGGAGACATAAAGATTTACCAGATAACACCTATCCAAGAACATTCGCAACTTTAGCCTGGGACAATATTTATCGTCTTGAAGAAACCATCAGTGGTTAGGGAACATCTCACAGAGTCAATTGGATTGTTGTGCAAGCAAAGGCAGTCAACAGTTCCAATCCAAGCCAGAAGAGAAGGATTGATGCACCCCGCCAATGTTGCCAACTTACAATGCTAGGTAACGGGTGGGGCCACCACAATGCAAAAGTACAGATGTCGATACTGGTGAAAATACTCATCTTGCCAGAGAGAAAAAAACTTGTTTGGGTCTTTGCACGCATTTCATAGCAAGAACACCAGTCATTCAGCAATTGACTGGCTTTAATCTCCTGACTCGAAATGAGATAACAGTCATCCTTGAACACGTCGGCTACCTTCCAACCATCAATGCTCCAGCCACACAAATGACTACAGTCAATGAGGTGTATCATGCAAGACATAGGTCTGAAAGAGATTGTCTGCGTATTTAACAAAGCCCTGTATGCAAAGGCTGCTGAGATCTCATGGCAACATCACAACAAGTTTCAGAACATCACCATCAGGCTTGGGGTATTTCTTACCATCTGCACACTAATGGCAATCATTATAAAACGTTTCCAAGATGCTCGACTCGGAGACTGTGCATTGAGCCTGGTATGGTTTCAGATGGTTTCATTCGAGGTTTTATGGATGGCCGCAAGTACAACAGAGCCGTGAGACTACACAAGCTCCTCTATGAGGCACTCATTCGGCTGACTTGGAATGGGTTCCTGTCTTGGTTTAAAGCAACTCACATGAATGATGTGGTTTACCTAGAAGAAACACTGAAGAAAATTGACTGCCTAGGGAACAGAATCTCCTAAGACACTTTGAAGGAGCGCCTCTACGGCAGCTCCTGCTAACGGATCATGGAACTGTTTGAAGTGTACCACAAGTTCCTCGGAGATGGAAACAAGGGCCTCTCATCCTTCTGAATGTCTTATTTGGACATGGTTGAAATCTTGTTGGGGCCCATCCGAGCATCCAGAGTGGGACACCTGGCAAACATTCGCGCAATTATCCTCCAGTGTTTTGCATACGATAGGATGAATTATTCACGGCACCTCCCCATATTACTATGCCCAGATGTCTCAGCTGCCTATCACACACCCAGATGTGTACATTGAATTCATGTATGGGGGCTTCTCAGTTTAACTAGGCGCATAAATCCCGTTGGTCTAATCCCTGTTGACCAAACCATAGAAGAAACATGGAACAAAGACATCCAAACAGCCGGAGGGTCAAAGGGATTCAGCTTGAAGCCAGGAACTGTGAATAAATATTATCTAACGGTTGAGTACAGGAGCGTGTACCTCAGACAGTTGAGCGAACTGACAGGCCAAGGTATGTCCAAACTTTCCCACCCAGATTTACAGGGTCCAAGTATCAAAAGAGATGAAGCAGATGTCCAGTCTCCCATGAGACTGATTTGATTAGCTTGTCCACTGGCTTCTTGGCTCCACCTGATGTAACAAGGGATCTCTTGAAGGCTCATGAGATCGAAGAAGAGTCCTATCAGGTTTTCAAGCAAACCAGATTAGAGGAAATCTCCTCTTCAAAATTCTTTGAGAGGATGACCAAGAAAAGTCTGAAGACATTCTCTAGTGTAAGCAAAAAGACATCTCATGGGATGAAAGGAAAAGAGGTGGTTCTCAAGGCAGATATCATCACAGCGGAGGACAATGATATCATATTGATTTGTCTTTGCTTCCAAAAGGACATCTTTTGTCCAATATACCTGAAGTGTGGGACACAGAACTGCACGTGGTTTGTTGACATCAGCAAACTGCGAAGTTGACCTGGGGATGGGGCTTTCACAGGTTTGTGACACTGTCGGCACATTCGCTGATCGAAGGAAGTTGAATGCCCTGAAGATTTTGATTAAGGACATTACCTGCAAAGAGACTTTTAGTCAACTGGGCAGTCATGGAGTATGTGTGATGAGCTCTTACAAAAAATTGAATGGGTCACCCGCCGCATGTATGCTGCTAATAATAGCAACACTGGTGATGTCAACGAACTGCCCTACCAGCTTTTCAGTACCAAAAGGGGAGAAATTGAGTTCCACTAGTTGCCACCCTGTAGAGACAGCCTCTTTATGCATGCACAACGAGCCAAATACCAAACAGCAATCTGGAAGTGCTGTCTGCAGGCTAACTCAGTGTTGCCGAGCCCTACTGGGCATGGATGGACAGACGATAATGGCAAAGTGGCAATCGATTGGATGCACTCCCCGCCTGCACAAGATGTGGTCCTGGAACTACTGACATGCATGTGTGTTCGTTCATGCACAATGCCAAGCCGTACGTGCCTGTCAAATGATCTGACATGCACAGACATGTGCAGGTTACAGACCTGTAGTAACCAGAGACAACAGGGTAGTTCTGAAACTCATTTTGATGCACGGGAGTCAGACGACGAGAATGACACAGTGATTCTAGACTTTTTTGGTATACTCTTATGGTTTTGCACACTCGATTCTGGGGTGATAAAAAAAATCCAAAAAAATAAGCAACCACATACCATATCCATATCGTATCACAAAGAACACTATATGAGATAACCGAATGTATTATCTGGATTTTTTATTGTTCAAAAGAGTAAAATAATACGTTTAAAATCATATTTAAGTTGATTCCTATTTCACTGTGGTATTCTATAGTTGTTATTCTCATGTTCATTATATATTTAATAAATGTAACCTATCGAGATGTCTGTGCGACCTAACTAGCTAAGTCTAGTTTGTTTGCTGTAAAAAGGGACTTGTAATAACTTAAGGCTAACAGTCACTTCTCACAATGACAGAATATTATATATTTTCTGAAATCTTAGTCATGCAAGTATTGTAGTACTGTTTTTGCATCCTTGGTGTTCTGATCTATGAAATAACTTTGGAAATGGACTTTCCACCTCTGTAAGCCTATAAAAAAAACTATTACTTGACCATCTGTATCGTCAAGATCAAAAGTTGAAAATTGGCAAAGCTGGCCACCGCCGACATAGCCTATATATTAAATTTATACAATGAAATGATATGAGTATGTTTTATATTTTCTGAAAGTTCACAGTCAGCTGAGTATTATGGTACTTGAGCTTTGTGTCTGTAGTGTTCTTAGATGCCACATGGCTAAAAAAAAAACATAGTTTAGGTGTAAATTGTGAAAAAATGTATACTTTTGTTGGTTTAGGAGCTGTAGTTCCCCTTTATTTTTGGCAAAAAGATTCACAATTGGATTCAAATGAAAGCATAAAAAGTCTGCTTTAAAATTATAGCAAATACAGTATTATTTAACATTGATAAAAGTTCTAACTATGAGCGTAAACTAGGTAATGCGCCTGTGTTTGACGCGCAATTTTCCTTAGGTGGTGGTGAACTTCATGAACTGATAACCCAAGATTTAGCTGTGCACCTGGAAAGGTTATCATACAAAATATGATCTATAGAAATATATCTATTCCAAAAATATAACTAGCCTTCGGTTCTTTAGATGATACCGAAATCGGGTCTGGGCCCATGGAATAATAGGATTCGAATACCGTTGCTACTTGCGAGAGAAATAATAAAGACCACATTTCTTCGTTACGAACTGCACGAATCGATTTAAGAGATACGCGTACTCTTGTTTCGTTGTGATATCGACGATTTATGATTAACAAGTTTAGGTTAAATCTGAATTGAGTTTGCTGTAGAACCTGAACTAATAGTTTAAATCGAGAAAAGGGTGCGATGTACATTGCTAGAATTCCTTTAGTGCACTTTCAACGTGACCTGACTTTACTGCGTGGGAGAAAGGTACGCAAAGGGGATACTGTCAGCGCGACAACTGACAATAAGCAACTGTTAAAGATCGATTATTGTTTTATGTAGGGATCATATAGCTGAAAGGGTGCTGATTTAGATGATTTGATAGATAAGGGTAAACACGGAGGCTTCAGAAGTTGATGGGACTATTTGTGAAGAGAAAGAAAAATAGTATATTTTTGTAGATTATATAAGAAATTTGGGTCAATGCAAAAAATGTATATGGCTATCCATGTGCTTACAAAATCATAAATATGGAAAAAATTTGAGGAAGTGGTAATGGGAAATGTAAGGGTGTAGCTAAGTGCGCTAGAACAGGAAAAATAAATGTAGAGTGGTTGGATGACGATGTGAAACGTGCATGAAAGAGCAAAAGGAAGGCGTATTTTCAAATGATTAATGATTCAGATGATAATGTAACATAAATATGGATAAATGCATGCAAAGAAGAGAAAAAAAGGGACACTAGTGATTAATATTAATAATAAAACAAAAATATATAATTTGGAAGGAGGATGAATGAAGAATTGGATGGGAATTGAGAAAAGCGAGAAAGCAAGCCAAAAAAATTAGTGGGAACATCATCGAAAAGGCGAAGTACTTGTGAGCAATGATGAGATCAAAGGGAGATGACGAGAGTGCTTTGACGAATTGTATCATCTCGTTATGAGAGAAGAAGCGAATGTGAATATGATTGTCTTTATGGGTGTAAACTGTCTCCTGTATGGATGACAGAGATACGCAGGCAGAAGATTAATAGTGCTTTGAGAGGTTTGAAAATTGAGAAGGCAGTTGTTGTGATGAAAGGAAAGTAGGAATAGATCTGTATTTTTAGGCATTTGAAAGTGGAAGAGTGTTTGAAGGCAATAAAAATTCTATGGGTACCTATATGTAAAAATTCTGATTTGGTGATTCCGAGGGATAACAGTGGGATTGATTAAGAAATGGAAAGGAAGGTGGGGGATGTGTATTAAATTTATATTAGGTTTATGACCCTGGAGAACGCTTATGGTTGTATAGAGTTTGAAAAATTATGCAGGTTCTAAGAATGTATGATATGTCAAATTGTTGGATGGTGAGAAGAGGGTTTATCTAGGAAATAAGGTGTGCGTTCGGGGAAATGCGAGAGTCGTTTGACATCCAGGGTTTGTGTGGAGTAAGAAAAGGGTGTGGGATGTCGCTATGGTTGTTTGATTTTTTTATAGTACTGAGAAAAGCACGAATAGAAATGAGCAAAAAAAAAATTATCTGATAGTGATGAGCAATAGTGAGCGATGTGTTCCATTTATTTTGGTTTATGTTAAAGACCTGGTGTTAGTAACTAGGAGTGAAAGAGATTTAAAAATATTGATCAAAGTTTTTGGCAGTGCATATCAGAGGAGAAGGTTTAGGGAAAATGCAAAAAAAAGTAAAATTATGGTGTATGGGGAACAGGATTGGGTGGGGTGTTAGCTTTGAATGAGTATAATGTTCTGTCTAGGGTACATCGTGAATAGTGCAGATTAAGCAGATTGCTACTCCATAACTTGGAAAGCAAGAGACGAGATCAGAGTGTGAGTGAATGGCGATGGTTTGAGTTTGGAAAATGGCAGGGAGGTGTGTGAAAACATGTTGGTACCATAGTTGGTATATGAATGTAAAGATCTCGAGTGAGATTAGGAAAAATGGACAAAGTGAGAAGGATGTTGGTGTATTGCGGACCAACTGAGTAAGAGATATTTATGTAGAAAAAGTGTGTGAAGCAGGTTGTGATTGAGAATTAATGTATGTAGGTTGTATGAAAATGTAAGAAGAATGGATGAAAATGGAGTTCTAGAGAGAACATATAAGGGTGAGATCAAGTGTGTGCGAAGGTTTGGAAGCCGGCGTAAAGGTTGGATTAATTATGTGAAAGACTGGTTGTTGCCCTCAAGGGGCGTAATATCCCCTCATTTTGAATCTATCGATTCAGTTCAGCTCTAGCTAAAGAAAAGATGAAGGCCTGATTTTACTTGCTTATGTATCATAAACGGCAACTTTCGTATTAATCGATCGCCATTTTTCACCTAACAGTCGGCACCGAATGCTTTATAGGCCCATTCTTCTCCTCCTTACTTCTGAATATCGCCAAAGAACAAGATCCAATACCATTATCATAATTATATCATCAAAGGAACTTGTCTTTGTTGAGGAAAGTAGAAGTCGGAAGAAATGCGCTTCCTAGTTCTCTACTACTTTGATAATCCCCGGTCCTCTTTGCTATCTTTTATTAATAAATACCATTATTATCTTAAAAAAAGAAACCCAATTTTAGCCACTAGTCAACGTTCATTACAGTCGATAGACGTTGGTAGGGGAGAAGCGGCAATATATCCAATGGAAAAAGGCGCAGTGCTCACACCAGAGCATCCCAAATAGATTGCATTATGCATGAGAAGTTTTTATATTCACTTTTTACCGGCGCCGTATTCTTAAGGCGTATTGTTCTGAAATATCGTCTCCGTCGTTCCCTTTACCTTACCGACGAGCATAAATTATTAATGACAAAATAAAGCTATGATGCCTTACGCAAGAGAGATGAGAATATCATATTTACCTATCGCTCTATTCCAAGTTCCATGGATATTTACGATGGGTGAAGGGAAAAGCAACAGCTTAAGAGATTACCTATTGTTTGGTTGATTGCTTGCGGAAAATACAAGTGTTTGCTACTTACATAGAGAGGGAAAAGTAATGAAAATAAATATACGTAGTCCAACAGCATTTACGAGATGAACTTCAAATACACGCCTGAAAATGTACATAAATCTAATCAGTTTAATTGGTCTTATGCACCGTTACGACAATTTGTGGATAAAATTCTACCTAACCTTGAAGCAGGGCAGTTTTATGGTATGATTTCGCTGTGCACCAGGAGCCCCACGAGCTTAAGTGTCCCATGCTAATCCATGATGTGACTTACTGCCAATAAATATATATTAAACAAAACTATAAATATTTGTTATTGGATGATGGATATATAGCATGTGTTTTACTAAAGAGAACGAACAACATTTTCTTTAATTATAAAATTTTTATAATGTCATCTCTGTCTGTAGGCTTGAATAATTAAGTATTATTTATATGCTGTATAAATTTTGGTGTTTTTCAAAGTTCAAAGGTGTATTGTTCAAACGTTTGTGTTGATTAATCTTTGCTCTAGAGTATGTTATTTGAAAATCTTTGCTGTGCAGCATGTTTGTAAATCTTTGTTGTACAACATGTTTGTTAATCTTTGCTGTACAGCATATTTTAATTTTTCTTCTGTATAGCCTGTTTATATAATCTTTGCTATAAAGCATGTTCTTAAATCTTTGAGGTAGAACATATTCTAAAATCTTTGATGTACAGCATGCCTTCAAATCTTTGCTGTATAGCATGTTTATTTAAACTTTGCTGTGCAGCCATTTTTTAAATCGTTACTGTTGTGCTGATCGGATTATGTAATAGATAGGCTACTGACACCAAATTACAGAATTCAATAGGCCCAGCGAAAACCTCCACAAAATGGAAACGCGGTGGTCTTATTAGATCCCAGCATACTCCACACATAAAATAATATGACTAAAATTGGAATAAAATATGAGAACGTATAGATTAATTTACATCTATGAACTTAAATACAAAAATAAGTAATATAAATATAGTTGATAATGTATATATATATATATATATATATATATATATATATATATATATATATATATATATATATATATGAAGGCAGGCAATAAGCGTATCCTGTTATATAGATAAAACTTGGGATATGTAAGTAATTCTACATATGCACCTTTCGGTATGGAGAACAATGAACTCAACAACTGAAGCTCATCCCACAGACGATTCTAGGCCACGCCCTCTAGAAAATGAGCATACAATATATATAGTCAGAGCAGCTCAGTTATAATTATTATTGTATTATTAAGGTTATTATATTATTGTCGTTAAGAAGATTATCTCGTTCACTTTCTCCCTTTTAAATTCACCAAGTCTTGTCGCTCCAGAATTTAATAATTCGCGTTGAATATACATATAGAGATGCTAGTCGCCCGCAGAGTAACTTCGTGACGTGCCACCTGCTCCGTTAATAGGCCCATATTAGAATAAAGTATATTTTTTCAACGTCCTTTTTGCCTCGATTTACCCTGAAACCTTCGGTAAGGACAGCCAAAATAAGAACACTGTGAAGAAATCATCTTTTGAGTTAGATACTTAATTCACCTTCATATAAATTGGGTGAACCCCTAAATTGGTAACTAACGACAACCTCTATACTATAAAGCATGTTTCTAAGTATTTGCTGTACAGTATGTTTATTTAATTTTATGTGTAAAGCATGTTTTTTTTATCTCTACCGCGTAACATGATTTAATTTTTGCTGTACAACTCGTTTTTCAATGTTTAAAATGATTTTGGGGGAGCACAAATAAATATATGTTCAATTTTATCGACCACTTACATTTCATTCTCGTGCGTGGTTAGGTAGATTAGACCTCAGTTCCTTCCTTTGCCCAAGGTCTTATACTGCTGTTAAGATGGCTGTGTCGTCAAAGAGGGTCAAAGGTGCAACTCAACTAATTATTAGGATGAAAATATAGTTGTTGCACAGCTTTTTTGACTACTATTTACAACGAAACAATGCAGCACCGTAATCACCGTTATTTTCAAGCACGTGCTTTCAACGACGGGATCGATTATAGATGCATCTTTTGTAAAATTCAACCAGTTTGCTATCAAAGAAATCTCCAACTGCAGTTTTAAGTTCGTCATCATTTGCAAACGTTTTACCACTCAAGAAGTTCTTCAGTTTCCGGAATAGATAGTAGTCTGTTGGTACAGGTCTGGTGAGTACGATGAGTGAGGGATAACTTCCCACCCTAGCTCTAGTTTTTCACTGGTAGGATTTGCAACGTGTGGTTGGCCGTTATCATGAAGAAAATATGACATCAGTCAATTCTAGTCGTTTCAGCGCAATTGCATCTGCCACGTGTTCCACTTTTTGACACTATAATCGAGCGGTGATGTACTGATTGTGTTCCGACATTTTTAGTAATTCACTCCCTTCACATCCCACTAGACACAAACCATAATCTTCTTTTGATGTCGGTCAGCCTTTGCCTGAAGTTGTGCAGGTGCATTTTTGTCTGTCCAGCTTCTTGTGCATGCCATGCCCGTCTCAGGGAAGCAATACCCCTAAGGGGCACGGCGTTTTGCTTGCCTGGCCGCCGTGCTAACGGTAAGGTGAAACGGCCACGCGCACTAACCGAATCAGTAGACAGCCTACCGGCCACCTTCGACGGGCCGTTGCCTCCTGTCAGTCTACCGACTGGTTGGAGGCCCACAGCCGTTCCGCACTATGGTTACGCTGGGGGAGGGGAGGGGATTGAAGCTCTGGTTTTAGCCGAGGCTGGGTGTGAACCCTTTATGCTGCCAGCTCTATAAGGCCAGTCCCAGGATTGGTAGAATGCGCAGAAGGGTTCTGAATGGTCACGAAGACATCCGTGCTCGTAAGCCAGAAGAGACCAGGAGCAGATAGTGTCTTTTTTTTAACTTCAGGGCATAACACGTCCTTGAAAGAGCCGAGCGCACCACATTGCTTCTTCGAATCAATGTGGACTTATCGTGTGCGGCTTTGGAGCAACTTACACAGACATCGAGTAATCTCTACTTTCCGCGTCTACAAGAACGATTAGTATGGCCGAAACGATAACAGTAGTAGCACCTCCGCGGCAGTGGCACGAATGTCTTCACGGGGTAGTGATACCAACTAGCACGCACCGACTCAAGGAGTTTGTCATAGTCAAAGGTGATGGCACTCTCTGAGGTGCCATCAAGTATGTGAAAGGCACTAATTATGGCTGCCTCTGAGTGGTCAGACGCATTTGCAAGAATGCCCCCGTCCGAGAAACGAGGTCACCTTTGGCTATCGACCAATCCAGCTAGCTAGTGCTTTCATCTGTTGGAACATGTAACCCTTGGCCAACATGCCCCCATCAGTGTAACGCATAACCAGGAAGCGTTTGAAGCTAGCGGACTTGAAAACGCCACGTACTCTTTTGATCAGGGGCCCCAATGTAATCGAGGCTCCACTTGGTTCACATGCGAATTTAGTCTTGGTCAGGATAGCATTGGGACCATCTTCTTTCTGCTGGAAAGGAGATGGAGTCAACTTTTTATCTGCAGTGAAGTGCCAGGTCTAGGGGTCGCTTTTTTCACAAGAAGTAAATTTCAATTGTACTCATTTAGAGCCATGAAATGACCCATATGACCATGAGACATAGGGTTATTCACCCTGGAGATTTTGAATTTGCCATCAGATTTGGCGTTAGTTGGCGCTATATAGTGGCAGAGGCCTCATTAAGCCATTCAAAGGCTCTTGTAAGGGATTTGAATCCTAGGAAACCATCAATGCAATAACCATTTCACAAAACGCTGCATTATATTGAAGGGACTTTTCCTCTTGTTACAAGGATTTTGGTTTGGCTATTTAAAATTTATACCACTATTTTCAATTCTTTTTCTTATTTTTTGTAAATCTTGGTTAAGACCATAATATTCCAATAATTTAAAACGCTATATTTGAAACTGAATATTATGTGGGATCCTCCCAATTCCCCCATAAATATTTAGCTCTCAACCATTTTCCAACTACAAAATATGTTACCGAAAGTTTTCATTTGTCCTTTCATTATCAAAGGATATGTTGCCTTTCTATTAACAATTGTGCCCGCAAGGCTGAGAGATAATTAATTCTTCTAGGTAGAAGGATTTACTAATTTCAATCCACTTTGTAGACATTCCCCCAAAAGAATGTTTAGCAAAAAGAGTACTCATAGAGCACAAATCCTCACCAAGGCAGCCCCTTCCACATATTTCAAGTTTTAGAAATTCTAAATGCTCATTAAAATTACAACATATTCCACACATTACAAAGGCTTAGCCTTACAATATATATATATATATATATATATATATATATATATATATATATATATATATATATATATATATATATATATATATTATATTTATATATTCAATATGAAGGACAAAACGAAGAAGGCGGATCCCATCTTTAATTCCAACCTTTCGGGTTATTTACAAAACCCATCTTTAGGAGCTAGAAACAAATTCTAAATGAGTACTCTAAGCCTTAAAACATAAATAACAGCACAATTTCAAAGTTAAAAACTACAGATCAGAGAAAATCACAAGAACGACGTTAAAAATATAAAATAAACGTTACGTTAATGAACAAACAAAATAGTCAGATAAAGAACAGCAGAAAAATATTTGTAAAGAGATACTATCAATTAAGGACAAACAAAGTAAACGTAATATTACAAAAAAAAACAATTGAAATGGAAAAATAGAGAATCGGATACAAACAAAAGGTAAAACTAAAATATAGACACTGAAACATTACCTTACATGGTCGGATCACAATGCCGAGTGAAAACAGGAAGGAATTCAAAGAATGAATACAGCTTGGTTAAGTTATAAACAGAGGAAATGATGACGTGTCCTCATTTAAATTTGGGTGGTTGTATTTAATACAGAGTGATTCTTTAATGCGGAGAAATGAAATAGATTTAGCAAATTTTAAGGCCCGAAAAATCATTTAAGGACACGTCTGTTTTACAATCAATAGCATGTTTCCTGATGGAAGAAAACTCTTTGTTACGTAATGTTTTACCGGTTCTATGGCTAATTCCCATGTGAGAACAAAGACGCGACTGAAGAGTACTTACTGTGCTTCCTATATAGGTCCCCAACTTACAGCAAGGCAAATGAATTTATATACAATGCACCAACTAAACGGCGTGGGAATACTGTCCTTCACTTTAAAGAAATTACCAATATTTTGGTTATTAATGAATATAAGTTTAAAATTAATTTGACAATAAAATTTTCTGAAACTGGAAATTAAACGTTTTCGGAGAAGATCATTCATTACAAGGGCTGATGTCTGGTAACAAGACATACCTGATTTCCTTTGTGACATTAAAAGAAGTGGAGGGGTTATAACGCCTAAAGAGGAATTTCCTAATACAGCTTTCAACTAAAGATAAGTGGTAATCATTTTTTACAAAGTATATTTTTAAAATTGAATTCAAAATGCATACTAAAATATGTGGAAGAAAAATTAAAACCTCTGAAAAGGAGTGTTTTAATGGCGTCAATTTTGTATGTTAAATCACAGAAACTCAAAAGATTTAAACATAACTCTGTGAAAGTTAGTTTTTAAAAAAAACACGTTTGAATGCCGGAAGGGGTATGAGAGACATTAATATCTAGAAATGCCACATATTATTAATCTCATATTCTTGAGTGAAAGTAATATTAGGGTGTAAATTGTTTATAAAATCGAAAAACCTTTTTGAACAAGAACCAAAAGAAAAAATCGCAAAGGTATCGTCAACATATCTTGTGTAGAATTATGGACGAAATTCAGAAGGGCAATTACGGAAGAGTCTATCTTCAAAATTACACATGAAAATATTTGCAAAAATCGGACTTAGTGGGCTTCCCATCCCGAAACCTTCAATTTGATGATAAAACACGCCATTGAAAGTAAAATAGTTGTCCTTAACAGCTAGATGCAATAACTGCGAGAATTGTGAAAAATTGAAACCATTAAAGAGGGCATTTCTATCCGGAAAGGCTTTAGTCAAAATAATCTCTATAAGGACCTGATGTCAAAGCTAAAAACGAAAAATGGAATTTGTGATTTCCGAAGCAAAATCAAAGCTATTATTAATGGTATATAGATTGGAAGAAAAAGGGGTTAACAGAGGAACTAATAACTTAGCAATTTTATAGGAAAGAATAGCGTAAGAAGCAAGAATGGAATGAACACGGCATCCAGTTTTATGTATCTTAGGTAGCCCATAGAGCAGACCTAAGTAAGAAGATGAAACATACAGAGAACCGTAAACAGAATCACTAAGAACACACGAGGACTTTAGCTTCAACGAAAGATGGGAATTAAAGATGGGAATTAAAGATGGGACCCACCTTCTGCGTTTTTTCCTTCTTATTGAATATAAGACTCAAGCTTTGTAGACGAAATCTAGGTGAATATATATATATATATATATATATATATATATATATATATATATATATATATATATATATATATATATATATATATATATATATATATATATATATATATATATATATATATATATATATATATATATATATATATATCCCAATATGTTTCATTTATGTATGATTGTATGCATTCAATATGCTTCATTTAAATATGCCAATAAAAAGTTTGCCTACAGTTACAAGTGGGAATTTAATCTTCATATTTCTAGTTTTAAAATTTAAAAGTGGTTAATAATTTTGTAAAGTATATGGAAACTCAACATTAACTAAAGTTCGGAACTTCCCCAATATAAAAGTTAGTAATAAAAAAATACTTAATCAGATATAACCGGATATACTAACCAGATTTTAGTCAAAAACTAATCGTTTCCTTCTAAGCGAAGGCTCCTGTGCCCCACCAAATTTGATATAAATCGGGTAATTAGTTTTCTGTGCACTTTTGCAAACAAACAAATTAAAACATGTTGGCCATTACATAATCTCCGAAAAAATAACTTGCCAAAAAAGTTCTTCCAGGTATTTAGAATTTCAAAATTAATACTTGCAGCTCCAGAGATGTAATTTTTAGTTAATATATTAGTAAAGAAAAAAATACCTAACTGGATACAATTGGATCTGAGTCAAAAACTAATAGTGTAATTCTAAACTAAGGCTCTAGTATTCCGCCAAATTTTGTAGAAATCGATCCACTAGTTCTTTAGTAAGTTTGAACATGAACGAACGTTATCAATCACATAATTTGCGACCCTCTTGTCAGAGAATTCCATCCGTTACTTTTCTCCTTCAAGATTTCTTTAGAAAGTTGATCTGGTTCACTTTGACATTTTTATAAAGGTGTGCATCGAAGTGGGTCTGCACCGAAAATGGTCCGCTCCGAATAGGAACTGTGCCGGAATGGGTCTGCGCGGAAACGCTCGCGCCAAATAGTGTGGGTCTGAATAAGGTCGTGTGGAAACGGCCGCCCCGAAATGTCTTATACCCAAACTGGAGATATCTTATGGAAAAACCTTAGAAAATATTGAAATTATACAAATATGCCTGTAACCTATTATTTAAACCAGATTGCCCCAAATGCCCATCCCTTCCCGTTTCGTCCGTCTGTATATAGATGCGACCCGCCAAACTTTTGCATGCCTGTGTGGACAGCCCTTCGTCTAGGTTTGTTCCTTTTGAGAGTATTTCTTTCTCATCTTTTGCAGAACGATGGTTTCGAAGAATAAAATTGGAAAATACTGGGTATTGTAAAATGTCCTGTTATACTCGTTACAACGCTCTCAACAAAGGACACAATGCTATTTTTGATTTAGCTAGACAGATGTTCATTCTTTTATCATATAAATGTGTTTAACTTGTAATAATAATCAATATGGCCACCTGAGGCGGAGAGCACGCGCTTCAGGCAAAACTTGAAAGTCGCGCTTACGTTGCGGACGCCTTCCTTCCTCATGCTGTCCCACATGAGGTTTACGGAGGACTTCAGCTCAACGACGTTGCTGTGGCGCACCTTGCAGGCCTTGCCTTCGAGATGCGTAAACACGCTGTAGTCAAGGGAATCTAGGTCGGGTGACGTCGGCAGCCAAATTCCTTCGAAAATAAGTTCGTGTTCAACTCCATCCACTCATGCACAGACTTGGCCGTGTGGGCCGTGTGAGCCGTGGCACCGTCCTGATGAAAAATGTAGTTTGTCTTCCTCTCAACTTTCTCACCCAGGGCAGAACTTTCCTAGCGAAGATATTCCTGTTATTGTCCGCGGTGGGCCTGTAACCGACCGCGAACCACACAGGCGGTATATTCTCACCATTCGAAGCCACGAAGCGGAGTATGATCACAAAGGCAGGGTGCTTGGCCATGAAAATGTAGCGTATCTCGGATACGTCCTGGACGAAATGTACCACGCAGTCATTCTGCTTGTGATATTGTGTTTTTATCATCAGAACAAAATAATTCGATTGTCACGACTCTTAAGTCGTTGAGAAGGTGAAGAAAGCGCTCCTGACGTTGCTCTCGCATACGATCAGTGAGCAAAGGCCTTCCCATTCACCTCAAGCTCTTGCCGCTCTTCTTCCCGATGACCCTGGATACTATTTCTACCGAGATGTACAACAAAAAATACTCAAAAATAAAAAAAATAGAATGAAAGCAATAAGCCGATCACCAGGCACCTTGCATCCCTTTGTATATTTCCTACACTACCTTCTCTTTTCACCACTTATTTCGTTCTCTATGCCACACATGCCTCTCCCCTCCCTCCACACACACATTTACATTAATTCGTAATTCCACCGAGATGTTCTTCTTCGTGAGTGTAGTTACTTTGAGTTTAGGAGCACTTTAAAAGGCCTCTCTAACAACCAAACGATTGACAACTTGAGGTCTGCCAGAACGAAGTCGATCTGTTATCTTCCCCGTTCTTGAGTATCTCTACGACTTTGTGGCCGTTCATTCGGCTGACGTTGAGCCACTTAAAGATGTCGGACTTGTTGAGGCCCGCGCGCAGTAGAGCAGAAATCTCGATTCTTTTCAATTTCACCTCAACACAACAACACATAATGGGAAAAATGTTTTAATGAAATGCAGGATAAAGTATAAATTTACGTTTGTTCGACGAAACTTTTTCTATCAAACATGTAAACCTGTCGAAACCCGGTAGAGGAAAATAAAGGACTTTTTAATAAGTGAATTGATTGGTATTTCTTTGATAAGCGAAGAGAGAATCTATTTTACTTTTATGTCTTGAATATATGGCTCTCTTTAAGGAGTTCAACGTGAAAAGACACTTCACCACCCATCAGGCAAAGTGCATCGACATAAGAGCAAAGAAGAGGTAGCTCGCTTGTCTGCTAGTCTGGAGCAGCGGACTACCATGTTCATAAACCATGCAAAAGAAATCTCATAGAACATCTACGCTAGTTACAATCTGTCATTGTTATTGCAAAGCAGCTGAGACAATGCTCAGAAGGAGAGTTTTTGAGTTCAGGCTCTGCCTCTGGAAATATCAGCTGGAAAATAATAACCTGTCACTCTTTTCCCCTCTGTTATCTCGCTCTGAAGATGTTGACATCTCACGTCTGTGTGCAGACTATTACTGACCTCCGCTTTGAGTTTACCAGCCGTTTTGATGACAAGATTTTCTTTTCGTCCTTTGAAGTTGATTTAGAAGAAGTACCATTAAATATGCAGATGGAATTCATTGATCTCCATTGTGCAGAAAATTTAAAGTCGAAGTTTCCTGCTTGCCAGATTCTAGATTTCTATAAGAATTACGTGCTCCCTATCTGGACGATTCACTAACCTCATCACCCACGTCCAGCTACTAGTTAGCATGTTTGGTACCACATACTAAATAAAACATGCCAAAAGTACTAAGAGTAAGCGGCGTAGGCATCTGTCAGATAATCACTTGTGGAATGTGATCCTTCTTACACCCTTTTCATTTACTCCAGATATTAACCTTTTTCTGTTGTTGCAAACAAGAGTAGGTGTCTAATAAAAAATAAATTAGGATTGTTCCCTTGTGGATTTATCTTGCGCTTTCTCTCCTTCAAATGTGTTTGGCCCTTGGGCTCTCCTGAGTTTAGCTTTGTAACCATCTGGTTGAAAACGTTGAGGACCCCTGATTAGAACCAAACGTCTGAAATGGAAGTAGGCGGAAATGAATACTAAATAAAGACATTGTAAAACGGGCAATGCGTAATTAGATGAGTTTTATACACCAAAAGAAGATAAGACAAACAAAGAAGAGGTAGCATAAAGGAAAATCAATGTCCGGATTGACGTGAAAACCCCTAATATTTAAAAAAAAAACCCTATTAAAAACGAAATTAGAAGCAGAGTTAACCTTACCTTAGCTCCCTATTTTCCAATTAGACTTCGTGTTGTGTATGTGGGGCCAAAATATTTTATCCCTATTTGGAATTATGATCTTTCCCTCAATAGAATTACATCAATTAAAAGCTGCCTCATAACTATTAGAATTATATATCGATGTTGGGCTCATAGGTAAAATATTGTTGACCTTTATCAAGAATGCACACAAATAGTACAGGGATTACATTTATTTTATTATTACGTGAAAAATAGGGGAATCTAATCCATATTCCCCTAGAATCTTGTAAGCAAGTTTGTAAGGAGAGATCTGTGTTGGTGGGGAAGATGGAGGAAGTGAAAACGTGTGGAATATATTCCGTGTAGAAAGTGCAACTACGGGTGTTGCGGCCAAGAAGTCACAGAATCATTCAAGTGTCAGCTGAAGTAATGATTCTCGTGCTTTTCTTAGAATGGTAATAATGGGAAAAATAATATTTGTATGCAAGTAGAAAGAGAAGATGGATATAATACCCATATATTAAAACCTACCAAACCAAATGAAGACAAAATGGAGGGCCAAACCAGCCTCACCTTCTCTCGGCCATGACCAGAGAAGAATGGACGAAAGCTGGTCGGTAATTAGCTTGTGAAATTAGGCCACCGGCCAAGAAAGGGTAAAGTTGAAATTTCTAGAATGAATGGAAGTATTTCTCAAAAAAGGCTCCATCGCAATCAAATGCACTTTCTTATAAATATCTTTATTAAAAAAAATACGTGTGTTATATATAAATATAATATAAAGCATCTTCGTTTGTTATGCACAGGAAATTTATATTTATGCTGTTATAACGAAAAATAGAGACGCAGCCATTATGTCATTTATATTATTCGACAGATGAATGATATTTATAGCATTCGATAGTAAATATTACTTCCATTCGATAGATATTTCTTGGAAAAATATCATTAATAGTAAAAGATATTAAGCACGATATTGACCAGCTACTATTCGTTTGAATAATCAACAACCACAAATGGATGCGTTTGGAAGCGTTTTATTTTTCTAATTTCTTTATATAATTAGGTTAGGTTTTTGAGGTTCGTTTTTTTTTTTTTTATATTTCGAGGCTGTTTTTAGTCGTGGGCGAGTCTAGACACGGGCGACTGTATATCTCTTTATGTCGGTCAGTTCCAGTTTTTTTGGGGTGGGTGGGTTTAGTAATAACATCGTAACTATTAGGTCGATTCTAACATAATTTGAAACCCTTATGTTATTTCAAATTCTCTTTCCAATGATATAATTGCGAAGGTCCTCACAATGTTAGTCCTGGAATGATTTTGTTTTGGCAATAACATCATAACTATTCAGCCAATTCTAAAGAAATTTGAAATCATTATGTTGTTTTACATTATCTTTCGTTTATATAATTGCAAAAGTGATCCCAAGGTTACCCGGTAAATTATTTGGCAATAACCCTTTAACTATTCGACCGTTTCTAACGAAATTTTAAACTCTTATGTAGTTTTACATTTTCTTTTGAAATATATAATTGCCAAGATCCTCCCAAGGTTAACCGGGGAATTATTTTGTTTTGGCAATGACATCATAACTATTCGGCGAATTATAACGAAATTTGAAATGTTTATGTTGGTTTACATTCTCTTTCGAAGGATATAATTACCAAGGACTACCCCAGGTTAGTCTGGGAATTATTTAAACCTTTGTGGATCGTAAGATCATAAATCAGAAAATGTGAGAGCACGCAACTTTTGGTCTGTCTTTTGAGTGGCGTTTCATCACCATATTCGTTAAAATCCGCTCAGAAAATCTGACTTCTTTACGTGTTTGCTAAACACTAGCCGTCACCTAGATTTTGCCCATTTTCTGTTCGGTTTGCATCTGTGAACAGCGGCTTTAGTTGAGGCTTCACCTCCTTTGAGTAATTCTACTAAATTAATGCCTTCTGCTGGTAATTTATATCTTCAATTAATTTAATTATGGTTATATTCATATTGGTACGGTAAGGTCGCCTAAGGTTTGCTTCACATGTATTTTCTTTTTTGCACTTTAATTTACGATCTTTGCAATCCTATAAATACTGCAAGAACGTAATTGAACAAAGTAAACCCAGGGCATTGCGTCATACCTATATAAAAGTGAGTTCTCCTTTCATATTGAATCAATCGTACTAGTGTTCTGAATTAGCTCACTTCACTTGGTAATTTAGACGAACTACTTTAGTTAAACTCTGATGGCTATTGAGCCTTGCTTAAGATACTTCAATTTCACCTAATGATTAACGCCAACATTAATTTCTTAACGTTCATTTTTTCTCAATCATCAATTGCTTAAATAAGGCATTTTTTTGTGATTAAAGTCGATCATCACTCCAATTTGTATTTCATTATTTATTATACATAATTAATTATACTTATAGGAATTTATCCTTTTTTGGTTGCAAAGGTGTACCTCCACTTAACGTAGAGGGGGTGTGATGCTGTTTTTTGTTTTTTTTCCTCTGGAGATCCAGTCTATATATATATAAGTTTTATTAAATCACGAAGTCCCTGAGCCAACATTCAAACCAGATTACTGTCTTGATTACCTGTCTGGTAACGGGAGGGAGTTGAGGGTTGGGGGTTCTAAGACAGGTTCCTTCTGTGTCAGGCTTAGGACCTGAGAGACTCCAGGGATTTTCGTAACAGAGCTGATGCAATTCCATTGGATCTTTTTTTTTTCTCTGTAAATCACATAAGCGAAACAATTAAGGGAAGAAAGGGCAAGTGAACAGAAATCACAGAAAATGTTAGTGGCGCGGGGGGAGGGGGGATGGACTTCTAAAAAAAAAATTAGAATCAGTTCTCTTTCAAAAACTCCGAAACAAAAAGTAATAAAAAAGAAGATAACAAAAGGTATGCGATAAGAAATCTGAATTTTAAAAAATAATGAGAGAAATATGGATAAAGACAGATGACAATATCTTAAAGGCGTTTGATGGTCATTGTATTATTAGGTAGGTGAGGTTGTGGTGGCTTTAGTATTGGTACGTCACCTGTTATAGGGGTTGCTCTCTGAGGGAAATGCTGTCGTGGCGCTCTCCATGGCCTTGGCCGTGAACCATCCAACTACTAATCCGACGCGATGTTGCTTAACAGTGACGATCTCGTTACAGGGCCAGACGGCAACCTGGCGCTGACCTGAGGCTGACTCAAATTGCTTGAGGAAATATAATACTCTCCTTTGGCTTGAGGTTAGATAGGCCGGTTAAGAGGATCGATAGGGATTACTGGTAGGAAAGGAAATCCCAAACGGCGTAATTTCGGACTCTTTATTTATGGCGTAGAACTCGGGTTGCTTCGGCGTAAGATGAATTCAAAACGGGGGTGTCGTGTATTCAGGGGAGCCTATTCCTGTTTTGGGTTGGGATCTTAACTATCTGCGACTCCGACTGTGGCTGTGACTGTAATTGTGAAAATGGACGTGACTCTGCTTGACTGAATTACTGTAAAACTGTCCTTTTCGGTCTACCCAAGATGGTATATATGGTGGCGCACACCGTGGACGTGTCTTATATTAGCCAATGATTTCGTTTGGGTGGAGCCTCCTCCTCTTGTTATTTTGTGTGGCCATGTAGATAGATATTCATTTATATCGAATTCCGAAAAATGCGACTTTGTGATTCGCGGTTACCCGCTCTCAAATAATAGCCGCTACTATCGTGTTTTAGGCTCTGCGCTTGCTATCAAGCGTATTTGAACAGCTGACCTTTTAGCGTGACTGTGGGAACCGCTTTATTTCATTTTAATATGCATGTGTTTATATATGTGCACAGGTTTGCTAACGTGTGAACGCCTCGAATTTATTTTTCTCGCATTGCCCTTTACAAGCAACATATATATTATTATTATTTACATAGACTATTGTTATAGGTTTTTTGTTACAAAAACTATACATTATTATTTTACAGAGATGTTACATAATATTTACACAAAGAGTTATTATTATTTACGAAAACTGCTATACATATTTTAGAATATTTGCATGTGCATAGTTGTGAGCGTGCCTGTTACAAACTTTCATAGGATTCACGTGATGCTCATATGTGAGGCCTCATTATCAAACCTCTTACACCTTGCACAGTGCCACTGCAATCTGATCGTCAATAGTACGAACCCAGGGAAGGGTTAGGTTAGGTTAGGTTCAGTGTCCGCCTAAGCGGAACGCATGTCCGTCGATAGGGGACAGCAGCTTGGATTGGTTACCTTCCATAATGATCATGCCCCACTCTGGCCGCCCCCCTCCATTGTTCTCGATTATCATCCCCCATTGGAAAGCCGAAAACGAGAAATATTACGCCCCCCTTCCCCAAGCCGCTGTGAGACCCCCGTGACTTGGGGCTGTTTACACGGCTACATCCCAAGTCTCCCATGGAATACCAGGTGTCCTACGCCTCTCTCCCTAACCAAGTCCCCCGCAGAAACCCGCCGTATTTATGCGAGCGACTCCATTGATTGTCAGCGAGAGTTTCTTCCGACGTCCGTCAGTCAGGTTGTTCCCCGTTGAGTCGCCGTGTCAACGCATGTGATCCCTTGAGCGGATCTTACCTTCGTAATCTCTCTGGTCAGAGACTGATTAGTCTCCTTCGTTATTTCCAATTCGGAGGGCTAACCGAGATCAACTCTTCGCTCATTCCTTCCACTCTACAAAGTCTGGGTACCTTAACCTCAACCGTGAGAAAAGAGCAAGGAAGTCCGAGAAGTCCTTCTGTGCAGATCCCATCTGGCCGCCGTGCCGACACCAGTCCCTGGAACGTACTCTCCTCTTCTCGCTTCTTGATTCTCATTTGGAGGACAACTTGGAACCTGATCTACGCTCATCTTCCGCTCTACGAAGTCCTCCCGAGGCTTCGACCGGTAACGCCATCGAATTCGCAGCCGCAGAGGTAAAATCGTGGTCCCAGTGCCGTGAATTTTCCTCCATTTAATTTACTCGTTGAAAACACCGTAATGCCCCACATTTAATTACCATTATCTCAAGTCGCGTTTAATAAGGGTCTTTCAAGTGATTGTTACAATTCCCGGGCTATTCCCATTTATTCCTTGCCCACTTGTATTAACCGATGGTGACTTATTCATTATTATATTAGTTTGCTTAGTGTTTGTGACCAATAATACTTCTATTATTTACTTGTATATTAAAGATTATTTTTGTAAGAGGTTTTTCTTTCAATAATTCCCGACCTGAAACGGTAATATTGATTCCCCCCTTTTATTGGCCAACCTTGGATTAACGCACTCGAACATAAATTCGCCACAAGCCTTTAGCCGGGACTTACCGGCCTTGTTAATACCCGTGGGCCCGACTCTGTACAGAGCGTGACACCAACATGTCATTCCTCGACACATATCAACTCTCAAACTATTTGGCCCCCTCTCTCTCCTAGATTTATTTTAACATTCGGTCCTTCAAATTCATACATATCTTTCTATCTATTTCGTACCCATAAACTAAACTCTAACTAACGTGGGCACTCGGAACTAAACATCGTTTCGCATAATCTCTTTAGAGGCAAAATTATCTTTCCAAATCAATCGGAGACGAACACCTCTCATCTAATCGCCTCCAACTTGCTTAGACCTGCCCTGCTTTCGGAATAATAAATCTACCAGATTTTAACATTATGTTACATTCACACTGAATTACTTCAAGTCTAAAATTTCTGCAGTTTCGCATTAACATTCAAAACTTAATTTCCTTTTTCAATGCCGTGATTTACTTTCCCGGCTGGTCAATTTTTTTTAGCAATTCTTATCACTATCCTCAGGAAACAGTACAATACTGCCACCATTGCTCGCAATGAATTTAGAATTCTCTAATTGAAGGACAAAAGCGTTGCCGAGTTTAACTTCTAAAACACTCTAAGGGGAGCTGGCTTAGTCTTCCACGAGATGAATGAAATCGAACGATTTCATTGAACGAATATTAGCTCAGGGCGAAAAGCTCCTGTTAGAATTGAAACTTTCTCGAGGCACTCCACATCCACTCAAATTATTGCTGTGTTTACACAGTTGGAAGGAGGAAAATTGCTTCGTCTGTACAACAGAGAGGAGGAATAGAGAGAAAATGATACGGTAGGAATAGGGAGGAGAAATGGATAAATTACAAGCTGGCAAGAATCCTCTCGTTAATAATGAAATGAATTTTGATTTAGAAGTCTTCTTCTTTAGTTGCTTCACTAGTAACTATGTACAATTGTTCTATTTAATGGTTTTCAGTTTTATTAGTAGTGAGTATTATTTCAGTGTAATTCATGGCCATGAATTTGTTGGGAAAAGGAGACGATCATAATTAACGACACTACCTATGATGGCACAGGCTGGATTGTACATTCTTAAAGGGCTTTTATATTCTAATTAAACAATTTGATCAAATATATATTTTATTCGGCAAAACAGGAAGAGGCCATAAGAGAGTTTGGAATTTGTTTGGGACGTATTTGGAACAAAGTTGTAACTCACCCATCATTGGAAATGAATGTTGCATTTTCCAGGGTTTTCAAAGGACCAGAAACCTAGTTCGACTTCAAAGGGCATCATATTTAGCTATAAATGAAATGCTAATAAATCAAAAAGTATTTTATTGTGTTCCATGAAATTCGTCGTTAAGAACAGAACCAAACGTTGAATCATTTGCTACAGTCTGCTGACTAGAATTGATAGTTTTCATTTTCCTCATCGGAAGAATAAAAAAATAATACTACAGTAGCATGTTAAAAATCGACGCCAATGACAATTGCTATCACCTAATGCCAAGCCGTTCCAACACAATGAGTTCCTAAATCAGAGATAAAAACTAATCTAGACCCATATTTCCCACCCAAATTCAAGCGTAGGTGGGTAAAGATTTGCACCATAATTGCCGTCTTGCCTTAGGCATTTGTTTTAATTGAAAGATTTCTAAATTCTGAGTAATTTTATGTAGGCTTTTGTGTTTTGAAACATGTGGTCTATGATGGCATTATAGACAAACTAGTTTATCAAAGGATGAGAATGGAGGGACATAGACACAACCACCAACGGCCCAAAGGTGCTCATTTGGCTTTGACGATAAATGACAGAATAAAACTAAGGTGGAACAGCAAAATTTACGAGCTCTTGTAGATTCTCTTCTCCAGCGTATTTCTTGTTACATTTTTCTTCAGGAAAGATAAGTGTCATATGCTTATTTAGGTTAAATTGTAAATACTACATAAATTAAACTAATCTCGACTCTTTTAATTCACCAAATTAATCTGACTTGAAGAAATGACAACTCTAATAACGTCGGTGAGGGATCTACGAGAGATCCAATATATATTTTCCAATATGGAACGAGTTTCGAGACGTCTCTTTGCTATGCTAAGAAGGACAACTCGTCAAAATTGAACGAAAGAAAAAATTTAGTTGACGCATCTGATAATTTATCGACCTTTTAAAATGTGACGCAGATATAAAAAGCAGGAAATATTGCCTTTTAAATCTAAATTACATATATGCTTAAATACACCACTTTTCGTGTAAAGACAAATCCGTTCAAATTTACGCAGTTTTTTCTATATTCCTCCAAGCAAATAAATCATGTGACCCAATTTTCCTTCAAGAAGAAACCAACCACCTAATTTTCAATTGTTTGAGCTTAATTATTTCGTGTAATTTATTTACAAGTAACACTGGAAGCCCAGAACCAATTATTATTCACCATGAAAAGATGAATTCGCATTTGCATTATCTTAGTGGCGGATCCAGGATAAAACCTTGGGGGGATGCTAACCTGTATTTCTCCCTCTAAATAGTCTGCGAAAAGGGCATTGATGATTAATAATGGTTATCTTATTCAACATTGATAAAAAATAAGAGTAACTCATACAGGAGTGAGCACTAACTCTCTCATATCCGAAGGTTTTTCCAAACATCACAAAATTATGAATACACAGAATTTAATAATTACGCTTGATATTTACCTGTATTTTAGACATGTATCATATAAGGTACATTTGATTTCAACGGTTTAAAAACTTTTGTATATATATTCTATATTATTAAATAACTCTTACTGAATAGCAGAATACAAGTATGAATTTAAAAAAAATATATATACATAAACGGGTTTGAATTTTGCGGTGGGCTTCAACCCCCTAGCCTCCCCTGAAGACACCTGTATCTGCACCTGATTATCTTTCTCTCCTCTCCCTCTATATCCCCTTAATTTTTTACGATAGCAATCATAATATTAAGATAGCATTTCAATATGAGAATACAGTAAGAAAATCACGAAATACAAACCACAAATCCGAACTGTACCTGATCCCTTTTTAAGAGAGTGAAAATCCTACATTGGTGAATCTGCTCATTTTACTAAAAGGATTAAGAAACACGGCGGTAATATTAGGAGAGGTGCGCTCTCTTAAAGTCCTTTCATTCATATACAAAACTTTGAACATAGGATCGACTTTAACAACGCAAAAATTATATAAAGCTCTAATAATTACATCAAAATACATATTTGATAGTCTATCCTAGTTTGTAGTGTGAACAAGTATAATATGTCAAAAGGACAATACAAATTTAATAAATACATAGCTAATATAGTCGTCACCTCAATATACAATCCGAGGGATTTATAGCACCTCTCTTGCAGTCATCCGACCACTGTCCAACAGTTAAATTCCCCTAGTGTTCTGATCATAATATTTTTCATTGAATTGTGCACATTTTATTTATTTTCGTTTTCTCAAGGACGTTATTTAGTTTGTTTGCACTGCATATGATTCATTACGACAGAGCCGACGATGACACAAGCCAGAACTAGTCTGGTTTCAATAAAATCTGATTCGTAATTATTGTTTCTGTTATTCAACTATATTATCACGTTAGTGAGGTTTCTCTCAATATATATATATATATATATATATATATATATATATATATATAGAGAGAGAGAGAGAGAGAGAGAGAGAGAGAGAGAGAGAGAGAGGGAGAGAGAGAGAGAGAGAGAGAGAGAGAGAGGAAGAGAGAAAGAGAGAGAGGGAGAGAGAGAGAAAGAGCAATTGCAAGTTCTGCGGGTAATAACAACCACCACAGGGCTTTCGTCATATTTATTTTCTGCCTTTCAAAACAATTTTCCATGGATTTGGTTACTTGAGTGAAACCACCTCAAGAGCGTTCGTCTGGTTAAACCACAAGATTTAAAACTGATTTTTTTTCCACTCGTATGAAACCACTTTGAGAGCGTTCATGTGGTTAAGCCATAAGTCTTTACTCAGATTCCTGCTAGTCTAGTGGTTTGCCACAGCAAACGGTGCTTTTAAATTGAGTGTGGAGGAAAGATTCAGAAAAAAACTACACCAAAATATAATGAAATTTGTCCATCCATTGATTTACATCCATTTATCTGAAATCAAATATTGAACTCTTTTAGCTTTACCACGTAAATTAGAAGTGAATTGACGATATTTATATCATACTTTAGAATAATGGGTTTAATATTAAAGAAAATAAGAACCTTATTATATTTTTAAGGCGTCTGTCTGATCCTAAGGCGGCCTACGAGGGTATAGCCGCTGACAGCAGAATCATAAGCCTATATTCAGCTTATATTCAGTCTGAAGAACAATTAATACAATAAAAAGAGGAACAATTATACAAAACAAAAAATCAACAATAAAACAATATTGAGGTCAACGGAAATCATAGGCTCAGGTACCCTTGGGAGGCTCACCTCCCAATAAGATATGGAGAACAACTAACAATAAAATTTAGATAGGAAAACAATTGATCAAATTTAAATAGTAGGTAGGAGGTCATCGAAAAAAAATTCCGTCACACCATAGTCAAGTGCGCAGAGGTTGACCCCCAGCACAGGAGACAAGCGGTAATGACAGCACATATGGCGGGAGTGGGAAGAGTACTGCGCATGAGGCGCCAATCAACTAGGCCATTCAACCATGATTGGCGTATAATATGTGGAATCAAGTAATCTTGAGGGCAAGGTTCGGGAGAAAGCTCAATATTCACCTATCTCTGCGGCCGAACTAGGTGTACTACGCCCCTAGGTACGGGAGATAATGTATCGTGGCTGATTCGGAAACCAGATTGTGTTCTTTAGCGACTCACAACGCGCTCTGAATGCTCTCGGGATATTGGAATCTCCGAATTCCCTGGTTCACGGTATTCGTGGGGCCAGGGTTGTGCGCACCTGGCAGATATCGATGTTATCTTCTTCTTGGTTTCAGGACATGCAGAGATTGCAGGGAATAACTGCGTTGATGAGGGCACAAAAGAGCCTGCGAAGAATGTAGGACCAGACCAGCGTTTCGCTCTTCCTTATACTCATTACATAGCATATATCAGGTCAGCCCCCGGTGCTCCCTGGCAAAAATGATGGGGATGGTCGATGGGAACATAAATTTGCTTCCCATTGCGACGTGATTGGTTCCGTGTACCTACCCCCCTCCCAATGCCCCGCCATCTGATCAAGCGTTCATTTGCTAATTACTGTGACGACTGCGTTTTCCCCCGTAATGCACGGCACCTTCTTGTTGAATGTCCAGCTCTGGGGGATCTTAACGCATGTTAGCCGCCCTGATACCCAGACGACTGATGTGGCTACCGCTTGTCACTTCTCGAAACGAATATTCTGCACTCCTGATATTAACAACAATTTAACGTTTGGGAGGAGGCTGGCCTCCTCCATTTTATTTTATCCTTTTAGAGTTAGGTGCGTGCTCAGGTGCAGGTGAAATCTGGCCTTCTGCTGATGCTGGAGAATGTATTTTGCTTCTTTTTTTATTTTTTTTATTTTTTGTGTGTTGCCTTTATTAACAAAGCTCATTTGTAGGCTTAATTTATTGTGGCTACTTATGCCTTTGTTGAAGTCGCCAGATAGACCATTCAAAAATTCGTATAGTTCACAATGAGTGGTGACTACCGTACAGACACCGATGAGGAGAAAGCACTTCGATAGCTATGCCACGACGCAGCATAAGTCGGCCAGAAGTTCTACGAAAAGTAGGCAAGCACACAGCGATATCTGCCTGTTGTCCTACTTATAGGACACTTCATTTTCTCGTATTATTTATGCAATTTTATAAAATCATTATATATACATAAATTTGGTGATATTTTTAGTTTAAAATTTCATAATTTGTGAAAAAAATCAGATAAAAATTTTGCACGTTGTCTAGTCATAGTCATGGATTCTTTGCTAATCCTTTGACTCAAATACTTGACGTTCATGCAAATATATCTAATTTTTCTCTTGTTTCAAATCTTTGAACTTCCTATATCTCATTGATTGGAGGAAATTGTTTCGGTATAGCAACATTAATAATTTAAAATAATAATGAGTCGTCCCTACCCCAGGGATCTATACTCGGGCTTCTATTGTTCATCGTCTACATCAATGACATAGACGAAGGACTACTATGCCCGATAGCTAAGTTAGCCGACGATAGCGAGAAGGAGTAGAGCGCCAGCGAAATAGCCTCCTCAAGTTAGGCGAGTGGTAGATGTCATTTACCCTTGACAAGGGCAAGGTAATGCACATCGCGCATGCTAACCCTAGGAAAAACTACTCCTTGCTAGGCAAACAAATAGATACCACTGACCTTGTGAAAGATTTATGAGTGCTAATCAGCAGTGACCTAAAGTTCTCCAGGTGGAAAAGAGCGGCCAGCGAGTGCTGGGGTACATAAAGAACCATTTTTGTTTCCAAAATACGCAGATTGTTCTTGCCTTGTACAACCTTCTAGTCTGGTCACACATTGAATACGCCGTACAATTCGTGTCCCCAACCCTGAGCAAGGATATTGAACTACTGGAAAGGGTACAGGCCAGAGAAACAAAATTAATCCCATCCCTTAGACATAATAGTTATCAGCATAGACTACGAGAACTGGTGATGTTCTCCTTGGAGACGCGTCGGTTAAGAGGCCAACTGATTGAAACTTTTAAGATAATACGAGGAGTTGGAAACGTAGATCACGGAGGTTGTTCACGTTAAACGCAAATTCTATACGTAACCAAAGGTTACAAACTGGAATTAATACAATTGCAGCAACTTCTTCTCGTACAAAATCTACGGAACGTGGAACCGTCTACCGCCAGAAGTGGTGAATAATTTGTCACTCAAACAGTTCAAATATCAACTTCACCTAGATGGTAGCACTTTGATATAGATTATAGTGTACATATATATAGTTTAGAAACATGTAGATAGGTTTCAACTTTTCTAGAAATATTTCCTTATTGTGTTCTTTTTCACAGCAGAATCAGTTATCTTTTCCGCTTTCTAGCGTACAAAAACAAGGTGGGAGAGGTAGGAAGGAAAAGGCTTCGCTTGTGCCATGTGTCGTGGTATGACATTACATTATATCAATACCATATTATATCTATCAGGGAGGGACCAATAACTTGAAAGTGAACCGACAAAAGGGGCAGAAAACCACGAGTTTAGACGGGCTAAGTAGCGTGAGAGAGTGCAAGAGGTCAGGTAAATTATGGACAATGGCAAAGCTCAAGGTTATTTAAAGACAAATAAACAAAAATATAATTTTATTTACACAAAAATAATGAGAGAATTGATGGGTAAAATTACCTCAGAGAATTAACGGGAAAAATCACATCAGTAAATGAAAGGGGGAATTGTAGTTATAAATCAGTCTATGAAGTTAGAACTTAAGATATTCCCGGAGGAGACTATCAAATGAGGGGGGGGGGATTAACTCAATTGGGTTGCTGAAAGGGGGAGAGGGGCTGGCTTACGGGTGTCTTCTGCACTTGAGGTGAGGCCACTCGGATTTCAGAGCAGGAGGTTGGAGTGATGACGTTTCTCCAAAAGCAAGGGGGGGGGGGAGAACTTCCGAAATGAGGAGGGCTTCGAAAGGAGTTTATGAAAGAAGTCGGGAAAATCACTCGGGGCGATCGTTCAGTGGAATTACCTCCTGGCTGGGGCTAATTCCAAATACACAAAATAGTCCAGCTGTCACTTTGACTTGTTGCTAGCACTTGACTTGGAACCATGGGAAAATCTTCTGGGTTCTGGGCGAGACTTCTCAACTCTGGGTCTCTTCCGGGGAGTCGAGCGTTATTTATGTCAAAGGCTCTTCCCGGAGTTGGGGGTTAGCGGGAAACAGCTCTACTCTCGATGGGCCTCGAATCTTCTTGCACAGCTATTTTAGCCCGCATAAAGGTGAATCGTGGGGGACTCGATTCGAGGCTACCGCTTGTGGAAGGGGGCAGGGAGGTAGGCTTACGCCTTTAGGCCTAGCCGGGCCTTCTGCTGCACATGGGAGTTCCTTTCTGCTAAAAATCTTCCACGTGGGGATTCCCTCACACACTGCTTTCTCTTATGCTCTAGGTTAGGGCCTTCCCAAAATAGTACCTCCACGGTATGGCCATCAATGTCCTTTGAAGTACTACTTTTCCTTGTGACTCTTTGTGAACTTTTGCATAAATTGGGTTTAAAGTGTACTGTGAATTTTATTTCCAGAAATGAATTTGGAAATTGAATTAATTCATATTTTGGGGAATTACAAGATCAATTAATAATAATAATAAAAACTTAATAATACTAAAAATATAATAGTAGTATAATGATAATTACTTAAATATGTACATCACTTTTGGACGACAAGGTTATATTAGTGAAAATAGATGGTAAATCCATTTTTATATCACCTCCATTCCTTAACAGCCTTCGAGCGATGTTGGTGCGCATGAAACCACCTCAATTATTATAGTCATGAATATTTTGTATTTTAAGGAAAATGTCAGAGCAGACTATTATAATATAGGGGTTTATGTTCTAAAATATAAATTGGGATAAAATTTATTGAATGGAGAAAATATACTTGTCAGTCTTAATATTATTTTCCCTCTAGAGGAACATACCTGTACTATATTTAATTTAAAATTACGAACTGTGAAGGAGAGTAAAATCATTTTAACTTCTCTTTATAAGATATTTTAAGATTTTTATTGCTTATTTGAATATTTGCTTTAGTACTGAAAAATTATATCTTCTTGATTTAATTCAGGGATTTGAAGTGGCAGTCGTTATCTGAAATCTGTACGAATTTCTTTTTATCAGAAGTGTCGCGTCTTGAAATAAATTTGCCTTCATCAGGTTTGGATTTGGTCTTTTTTTCCCCCTCTTTTCAGCGGATCTTTAACCAGTATGTAACCCATGAGCTTATTTCAGCCAAGTGGGTATAATTGAAATACAAGGTGTCACAAAATTTGAGATACATTGCTAATAGGTAAATAAGGAAAACATCAGTTTCTTGATTAGTGGATTAGTTCTTCTGGTCCCAAGTTATGGTTAGCGATATTCATAGATCCTTGAGCACTTAATTTTCCGTGTAGAGATTACTTAGATAAATTGAAGCCTCTATTTATTTCAATGTATGGTAAATTTTTGCCACATCCTGCATATTGGATTAAAGGTGTTTTGTTTGTTAGTATTTCCATTACTTCCTAATATGGAATTATGAATTAATCCCCTCAGAGTTTTGACGCATGAAATTGACGTTGTATCCTCACAATAATCATCTTTTCCTCAAGTGATTGACTCCTTTCTGTTTTGAAATCTATTTATTTATCAAAGTTAACTGAAGAAAAGTGTTTAGTGAAATGTATTGAAATATTTTGGCCCAATTCAAGATTCTGATACTTATCTCTTATCTTTAGATTTCAAACTATACCAGATATCTACAAGAACAACTCAAAATATATATTTAAATATATTTCCGTATCGCAGAATTCATTGACATAGAGGGATTAAAGCTAAAATGACGGGTTGTAACTCTTAAAAAATTAATCAAACGGGATTCTACAAAAATGCCTTGTCTTTACATACCTGATCCCACGTAGTTTTCAACTTACGTACCTTGTAATTATCTTTCAACTGCAAATTAAAAAATAGCCACTCAAAGTTTGTGGGTTACGCCTATCCTAGTGGAAAACTGCCTCTATCCCTAGCGAAGTTGTGCCACATCGCGGGTGGTTATTCGCCTGAAGGATTCCCGATTTACGACTTTACGACGGAGGTCTTTACTATAATGATCCTTGGTATGTATCTCACGTTAAACTTTAGCTCCCCACTGAGGAAGGCCTTAAAATGGAGTGTTAACCAGTATTAGAATTTATATAAAAAATAAAAATGAAGAAAATCCTTTGGTTCGGGCATATCCTTCGTTTTGGCGTTTGCTGTGAATCCCTATTTTGCACGCCAGGAAAGTCGAAAAAGTGGTCATTTTAGATTCTATTCCTAAAATAGCAAACCTTTTATTTCAGAATATTCGTTGAATTATTTTTAACTATGAGTAGAACATAAAATGGATGACAGAAGAGAAGGGAGAAGAACATCACAATAGGATTGGTATTACTAAAAAGGTCAAATCAAAAGAAATAAAAATCTTTTAAAATGGATTATAGACTGGCTTAAGTTCCGTCACTAACAAAGAGTTACAATGAGTTACAAGGAAGTAGGGAAACCTCAAAAGCATTACGACTCACTCGAGGAGATTTCCATATATTTGTTCACCTATTTCCATACATAGAAGTGGTCTAATTAACTTTACCGCAATGTCTAAAGCGATAGGGTACGCATAATTTTGTATAACGTATTTTTAAACGTATCGACACTTGTTCTTTTCACAAGTTCGGCCAGTTGATTCGATGCGTTGACTATTCGATATCAAAAGTAATTTCTACTAGCGTTACTGGTGAATCTTGTAGCCTCTAGTTTCCCTCCATTTCCACGCGTTACTAAGTGGAGAAGTTTCATGCTTGGTAAATGTTACTAGTTCACTACCATCAGACCTTTATACGAGTATATCCACGTAGATGACTTTAAGAGAGAAATAAATAGTAATATTATGTAATGATGATAAGAAGTTTGGCAGAGTGGAAAATAGTGATGAGCGGAGTTTGCATTTAAATAGAGATTTTATAAAGGGATTCAATGCGTGTGGAATGAGGTTTAGTGTCGGTAAATAAGGATCCAAGATTAATGTTTTCATCGGAACCTAAAGAACCATCTACAATTAGTTGTATAATTCCCCATGGTAAATTTAAGTCGGAAATATTGATAATAATATATGCATGTCCTTGAATTTTAAAAGTAAATACACTATTTTTTCATGCTATAAGTCTCTATTATGACCATTATTGCAACCATGGCTTCACTGTGGTTATTCAAAGATAGTTAGAGCTTGAAAACGCTCAAAGGACTGCTGCGAAGCGCAATCGAGATGACGCCTATAGGGCTAGAACACCAATCTTAAAGTCTAGAAGATCGAAAGGGAAGTAATAGTAACAAAAAAAATTAAATGGGTTTGATTGTATGAAATATTATTTTGTTTTGCTTTGGTAGAGGTAGACACAACCCATGGTAATGAATTCAAATTTAACTGGAAGCGATTTCACAGAGAGGAAAAAATTTTTTTACTTCTAAGATTATCAATTACCGAAATGCTCTTCCGTCTAATGCTGTTTAAGTGACTACGATTAACTCATTCAAAAATAAATTGTATACTTAAAAAAATCAAACAAATATTTAGACGAGTTTAATTTGGAAGAAGAATAGGAAAAGAAATGTAACTTGATGTAAAGGACAACCCTGATGATAATGAACGGTATAGTTTGTCTTATCTTTGTAGCAAAAAATTATGATGTTCGCAGTTATGGCGTAAGTTTAATATCGCCTGCACCTACAGGTACCTGGAAATCCCGACTTCTGTTGCGGTAAAGCAGATTTAAAATAACTCGATTGAAATTTTATTTTAGAACTGTTAATTGGACTATTATGTACATACACTCACTTACTAGATAAGTCTGAAGATGGCCCCCATCATGTCAATGAAGTGGGAGGTTATTCTGCTTCTTGCTGGAGTATCCAAAAAAGGAATATTAGTTAAAATAACGGAATAATTGTATATATAAATTATATTTTTGATTTAGTGACACTTACTTTTTAATCGTCTTTGCCAGAGGAAAAGAACAAACTAAATGTGAGGTAAGGAAGTTCTGAAAAGGCCCCCAAAAAGGATATGAGTGAAGAAAATATTATTGAAAAATGGAAAAAAAAATTCTTGAGGTAAAGAAACTGGTGACCACCATGGAAAGGGTTAGAGCATGGGGGGAAATTCCCACAAAAGAGGGGAACTTATACCTTCTAGCACTTTGGAGATGATGATGACCTTAATGGGCAAAAAACAGGTGAAGTGGGCATTGAAAGCTCCTTGGAGTGCTGGAAGGGGTGACGGAAAGGCATAGTCATAAATGTCATTTCTCCAAGAATGGCTATTAATAAATATGTATTCCATATATACACAACACGTCAACCTGATAGATAGATAGTTAGGCAGATAAATATATAGATTTTTAGGAAACTAGATCGATGGGGAGAAAAAATGTCTATCAATTAAATCTTAATCATTCCTTCCCTTTTCTCCAAATATATAACCAATTTTCCAATTTACGATAGTGGCCCATCGGAGGCAGCGGACAGCAATCAGGGTGTGCGGATCGGCAATCTAATAACTTCTGATTTACTTCTGATTGCTTTAATCTCTCTCTCTCTCTCCCTGGGTCTGTATGTGTGTGTGTGTGTGTCTCTCTCTCTCGCTGTAACTCTATGTCTCTATGTTTGTCTCTCTCCCTATCTCTGTTGCTCTTTCTGTCTGTCTGTCTCTCTGTCTGTCTCTCTCTCTCTCTCTCTCTCTCTCTCTCTCTCTCTCTCTCTCTCTCTCTCTCTATATATATATATATATATATATATATATATATATATATATATACTTTGCTTCGTCTCCTAAGGAGAGTGTGTAAGTGTTGCGATTAGTGCTCGGAAAGATTGGGAGCACTGTCCCTGTTGTTTTATTGGATTTGGTCTTAAATTTGGTGGATAATTTGTCTTAGCCTTTGTATTTCTTTGTTGTCTTTTTTTTGTTCCGGGATTTGCTCTCGCGAAATTGTCTTCCACTCCCATTACTGCTTCAGCATGTGTGTAAGGACATGCGCTTTTCTTTGATTCCCATGGAGATGAATCGATTTCATAGGTTCTTTTCGATTTAGATGTTATCTTTTAATTTAATAGGAGGATTAAAACACATGAAAGATTGGTAGAGCACACCTCTTTAAGCGTACTTCTAGAACCTCTATGAAAGCGCCATAAAAGAGCAAACAGAGCAGTTCTTTAAAAGTTCGTATTTACTTATGTCGGTTTCATGTGCCTCATGGTAGCTCACGTTGTACTGCAATGTTAAGTATAAATAATTATATATTTCAAGGTGATTGCAGTATTTAGAATGCATGTAATATGTGTAATATAATATGGCTCTGGCCTTTGAAATAAACGTTTTCTTTAGGTATTCAAACGTTTTCAGATGTCACTATTCATTTATCATGTTAATTATTTTACCTGTAGTTTCTTGTTTATTCAATATTAAAGTGAGAGATGGTAACTTGCAAGAGTCATCCTTAGGCGATAGAATTGTATCACCCATGTTGTAAAACACAAGATTCATCTTTCTTTATAACAACATGTAATGATGAAATTATGATTATGTCACGTTTGGGGAGTGTGTATGAAGCGTGGCAGAAAGGAAGCAAAAGACGATGTCAAGCGTTCGTGAAAAGGGTTAGATGGCAGCTGAGAACACCGATTGGATTCTGATGATGAAAGCCTGCGCAGATACGTAGAAATTCTGTATCATGCGGTTAAACGATAATTATGAAAGATAGAGTTTTGAGCAAATTGGGATTGTCAACTCTAAGAGAATCCGAACCTAGAAATAATGGATCGTTTTATTCATCCTTTATTTTTATTGTCCTTTCATTTTTATGTTCACCAGGCCTAGTAGTCCTATCTCTTATTAAATGAGACCCATTCAGCTGTTCTTTATTGGTCATTTTAGGTCCTAACTTGGCTATATTTTTTCATTAGCTGGTCGTTCAAGACGTATATTCAGATGGAATATAATCGCCCTTCAAAGTATATTCGTAGTTTATGTTCGCTCTTAATGTTTATTCGGGTCTGTTGCGTAGTTTCCGTCCATTTAGTTGGTTTTCTTATTAAATGAAATTAAAGTTAATATGCGTTTGCGGGGTGTGCTTAGCATTCTCTTTTATTTCACTATATAATGGTATGAACTTGTTTAAAGCTGTTTAATAGCTAGATGTTTCATACGAGGTTGATTCAAACTTGGCTGTTTGATACCTGGCTGTTTCATACGAGGCGGATTCGAACTACACTGTTTCATACTTGGCTGCTTTATACCTGGCTATTTTATACAAGGCTGATTCAAACTTGGCTGTTTAAGACATGGCTGTTTCATACGAGGCTTATTCCAACTTGGCTGTTTCATACAAGGCGGATTCGAACTAGGCTATTTCATACTTGGCTGCTTCATACCTGGCTGTTTTATACGAGGCTGATTCAAACTTAGCTGTTTCATACGAGGCTGATTAAAACTTGGCTGTTTTATACGAGGCTGATTAAAACTTGGCTGTTTTATACGAGGCTGATTAAAACTTGGCTGTTTTATACTTGTCTGTTTGATAGCTGGCTGATTCAAACTTAGCTGTTTGACAGTTGGCTGTTTCGTACCTGGCTGTTTCATACCTAGCTGTTTCATACCCGGCTGTTTCATACCTGGTTGTTTCGTATCTGTGTGTTTCATACCTGTCTGTTTCATACTTGACTGTTTCTTAGCTGGTAGGTATATCCCGGCTGTTTCATATCTAGTTGTTTGATATTTGGTTGTTCCATATCTAGTTGTTTTCTACCTAGTTATTTCATACTTGGCTGTTTCATACCTAGTTGTTTCATACTTGGTTGTTTTGTAACTGGCTGTTTCATACCTAGCTGTTTCATACCCGGCTGTTTCATAACTGGTTGTTTGACATATAGCTGTTCCATACCTAGTTGTTTCCTACCTAGCTGTTTTATACCCGGCCTTTTCATATATGGTTGTTTTGTATCTGGTTTTCCATAATTGTGTTTCATACCTGGCTGTTTCATACCTAGCTGTTTCATACCGGGCGGTTTCATAACTGGTTATTTGATATATGGCTGTTCCATACCTAGTTGTTTCCTACCTGGCTGTTTCATACCTAGCTGTTTTATACCCGGCCTTTTCATATATGGTTGTTTGTATCTAGGTTTTTTCTACCTGTGTTTTATACCTGGTTGTTTCATACCTGGCTGTGTAATACCTAGCTGTTTCATATCCGGCCTTTTCATATATGGTTGTTTCGTATCTGTTTTTTTTTTCATACCTATCTGTTTTATACTAGGCTGTTCCTTACCTGGTTCGTATATACCAGGATGTTTCATACCTGGTTATTTGATATATGGCTGTTCCATGCCTAGTTGTTTCTTACCTAGTTATTTCATCCTGGCTGTTTCATACCACTCATTTAATACCTGGTTGTTTCGTACCTGTCTGTTTCATACCTAGCTGTTTCATACCAGGCCTTTTCATATAAGGTTGTTTCGTATCTGTTTTTTTTTCATACCTGTCTGTTTCATACCTGGTTGTTTCGTACCTTGCTGTTTCATACCTAGCTGTCTCATACACGGCGTTTTCATATATGGTTGTTTCGTATCTGTTTTTTCATACCTGTCGGTTTTATACTTGGCTATTTCTTACCTGCTTGGTATATACTAGGCTGTTGCATACCTAGCTGTTTCATACTTGGTTGTTTGATATATGGCTGTTCCATACCTAGTTGTTTCCTACCTGGTTATTTCATACCTGGCTGTTTCATACATAGTTGTTTCATACCTGGTTGTTTCGTATCTGGCGCTTTCATCCCAGCCTTTTCATACATGGTTGTTTCGTATCTCGTTTTTCATACCTGTCTGTTTTATACTTGGTTGTTTCTTACCTGGTTGTTATATACCAGGCTGTTCCATACCTGGTTGTTTGATATATAACTGTTCCATACCTGCTTTTTTCATATATAGCTGTTTCATACCTGGTTGTTTGATATATAGCTGTTCCATACCTAGTTGTTTCATGCCTAGTTGTTTCATAACTGGTTATTTCATACCTGGTTGTTTCATGCCTGTTTGTTTTAGGCCTGGTTGTTTCGTACCTGCCTCTTTCATACCTAGCTGTTGCATACCCAGCTGTTTTATACCTGGTTGCTTCGTATCTGGCTGTTTCATACCCGTCCGTTTCATACTTGGCTGTTTCTTACCTGTTTGGTATATACCCAGCTGTTTTGTACCTAAATGTTTGATACATAGCTATTTCATGCCTAGTTGTTTCATACCTGGCTGTTTGATACATAGCTATTTCCTACCTAGTTGTTTCATGCCTGGCTGTTTCGTACCTGACCGTTTCATGCATAGCTGTTTCTTACCTGGCTGTTTCATATCTAGTTGTTTCGTATCTGGCTGTTTCATACTTGTCTGTTTCATACATGACCATTTCGTACCTGGTTTCTATATACCCGGTCGTACCGTACCTGGCTGTTTCCTACATGGCTGTTTTATGCCTGTCTCTTTCATACTTGACTCTTTCATAACTGGCTCTTTCTTAACTAGCTGTTTCATATCTTGCTGTTTCATAACAGACTGGCTGTTTGATAGCTGGGTGTTTCATACCTGGCTATTATCAATTAACATAACTTGATCTTTCATACCTGGCTCTCTCATACCTGGCTTTTTTATCCCTGGCAGTTTTATACCTAACTTTATATGCCTGGTTGTTTCATGTGTGGATGTTTATACCTCTCTCTTTCGTGCCTGAAGTTGTCATATATATAATATTGGAGGTCTTTAGGCTACACTCGAGCTAAAAGCATCATAGATAATAATAATAATAATAATAATAATAATAATAATGATAATAATAATAATAATAATAATAATAATAATAATAATAATAATAATAATAATAATAATAATAATAATATTAATAATAATAATAATATAAGGAATAAAATAGAGGAGCCGTTTTTTCTCAAAAATTCCAACAAAAAACAATTTTTTTTATCTCGGCTCGCTTACGCAGGTCATCTTGGAAATAGGATATTTGCGAGAATTAGAGCGATGCTTTGGCCTTTGATGTGTGCAAGTGATTTTATGATCAAGCCAAAATATTGGAATAGATTGGAATATTTTATTCGTTGGTATTTCTCAAATCCTATCTTCATTATGAATGTTTTTCTATAGTAATTTTTTATTCTTTTCTTTTGTCAAGTTTTTCCAAATTTGCGTCAACTTTTACTTTCCTTTAGTTTGGTTTCTTATTCCTACATTTGAAGTTTTTCGTTATTTCTAGATCATTTATATCCTGCGGTAGACGTCGAATCAGCCGTCTTATTCCTACCTTGCCCTCCATTTGCTTAACTCTACTTTCAAGCCTTTTCTTAAAAGTATATAGGGACTCTGTCGAGACATTCTATTAAAGAATGCTGGGCAAAAAATGCTTATTATTATTTTTCTCATTAATTTTCTTTCGTTCATGACATTTATTATCACTCGTGAGGAGCAAAAGTTGAACGCCCTCTTCGAATAGATTCCCAGTTGCCAATTATTAATTAAAAAGAAAAAGTACAGCGAATAGTTTTTACCGAAGAGCTTCAAAATATTAACAACTTTCCTAAGGGTCCGTGTCAAGAAGGAGAGGTGCACTTCATCAATATTTCGGGCGAGTTCTACAAGCGAAGCGAACTATTCCATGGCGATAGGCTGCACTCAAACGGAGTACACAGGGCAAGACGTATAAGTCTTTGATATAATGTCGTGATGAATCTTTATACAGAAAAGCATAATCGATTGGAGAGCACATCAAATATTTGTGTTTGTACGACCATCTTGCTTGCATATAACTAAGGATCAGACACCAGAATAAATGGTGATGAGAATGTTAGGCTCCGAGCTGACTGAAATCGGGTGGACTCAGGTTGCCGGAATTCCTGGCCTGAGGGGTAATAGCATTTATACCCTAGCGGTATTGCAAGTTTAGTTGATTTGTATGCTATGTTTTTACTCTAAATTTTCCCTTGTTTTTCAGGTCATACACAATGAAGATATGAAGTTTACCGTGACTGACGCCTGAGCGATGCAATATTATGAATACAATTGAATTCAAAGTAAAATTGTAAAATATCATAGAAATAATAGAAACAAAGTAATGAGATGTTATTTCTAATAATAAAAAAGAGAAAAGGGGGAGAATGCGTTTATCTTCAAAAAAAGGAAAGAGTAGTTTGAATAAAAGGAAGAAAGGGCAAAGCGGGTTTTACATCACAAAAGAGGAAAAAGGAATTTGCATTGAAAAGAGGAAAAGGAATGTCGCATGAAACGGCGAACGAAAGACGAAAGAAGTAACGTAAAAAAAACGAGGAGAGAAATTTGCATTTAACAGAAGAAAGGTAAAATAGATGTTTAAAGATGACTTTATATTACAAAAAGGTAAGAGAAATTTGCATTACAAAATTGGAAAGAGTTGTTTTGAGAAAAAAGAGGAAAAAAGAAAGAGCTATTTACACTAGGAAAAAAGAAAGATGAGTTTGCATCACAAAAGAGGAAAAGAGGTATTTTCCTTACAAAAGAAGAAAGAGGAAAGAGATGTTTACATTACAAAGCAGGAAAGAGGAGTTTGCATTACAAAAGAAGTATTTTCATTACGGGTTCATGGAATCAAATGAGCAGAGGCGGGAAGTCATTCATTGGTATTGAAATGGTAATTGCTTAAGGTCAAGGACAAGGAAATCCCCCTATTGGATCCTGGGTATTAAAAGAATGCCTTTCATTGATTTATCAAGGAATCTAGCTATTAAAAAATGTATAATTTGAAGAAGGAACCTTTTATTTCAACCTCAGGAAATCATTTTAATGATTTTACCAAGCAAAAGAATAACTACATCTTCTGAGAAAAGGGAAAAAGGACTGGAAGGGGGAGGTGAATGGGGGGAAAGTTAGAATGGGAGCCCAGGAATCAAATAACTCAAGGTAAAGTTGTAAAATTCCTCTTAAATTATCGGGTTTCCGATAGAAAAGCGAACAAATATATAAATTATTATAATTGAAAAAATTCTTGATTTTTCCATTGTGTATATTCCACCTTGTTAAATTACTTTGAATAAATAGTGATTTTACTTCAAGTTTATGTTAATGAAAGCAACAAAAAGTACGTTTGCACAAGGCAAGGGAATTAATAAAATATAATTATTGAAATGAACAATAAATTTATACAATCCAATAACAAAGAAATTCATTTGAACAAGAAAAGACACGTTATTTCTAAGGATCTGTTTCATCCACACACTCTCTTTTTCTCTCTAAGCATGGTTGAACTTTATATCTCACTGCTCGAACAACTTTGGGGGTGAAATGTCTATTTTCTGTGAAGAAGTTGACTTCCTGCATTATTCTTTCTATTAAGTGGTTTAAATCTGAAGGTGAGGGATAGGTAGATTGATATCAAGCAAAAGTAATTTTGCTTTTTAAAAGTAGTGTGTTTCGTCCATAGGTACTCTGCTAAAAAGGAAATCTACACCCAGAGATAAGAAGTTATATTTACTAATGTCAAGATTGTCGGATTTAACCTTTGCAATAAAGCCCTCAGGTCACAAATCAACCATAACACTCTTCACACCATCCTACCACGAATTTAATAAACAGCCACAAATCATACAAAACAGACATCTTCCCATAAACTGAATCCCTTCTCCCTTGGGAATCACAGTAGATACACTTAGATTCCCACGCCTCATAATGCAAAGTCTTACATTGGAGCGGACAACTACTCAGTAAGAAACAACCCCGAGCAAAATTCCACCATGTGCAAATCTTCCAAGGGCAGCACCAGACCACAAGGACTCATGGGGAAGGATAAGCGTCTTCCGTGGCCTGGGCAGAACCAGGGATGCCAACGAGCAAAGAGCTACACCGAGCTCTCAAAGGAGTTACCTGGCCTACGGTATTATGACTAGCGTCTATTGACGGCATAGGCAACGTAAAGATCGGCTACGGCTGCAGTGAGAGAGGCACCGGGTTCGCAAGTACAGCTAATAGGGAACTTCACAAGGCGCAGAGCAAGTGCCATCTCCCCAGCATCGACAAGTAGGCTCTTAATGGGGAATGTAAGGAAGGCAGTGGTTGTCAGGTGGAGGCCGGTATGGTGTATCGAGTGCACCTTTGCAATGGACTCTCGGCTTCTGATACATAAGACTTACATCCGTAGTCAAGCTTCGAACGAACAAAGGATCGATAGAAAAGTGTTATGACTGGTATAGAAAGTTACGCCAATTTATGGCTCGGAACGTCGTCTGATACGACTGGGGAGGAAAATTACGTCAGTTTACGGCTACTAACGTCGTCTGTTACGATTGGAGAAAGACAGGATGGTTGGAACGTCGTCTGATACGACTGCTGAGGGAGATACGCCACTTTACGGCTGGTAACATCATCTATTAGGACTGGAGAAGGCACGGTGCTCGGAACTCCGTCTGTTAGGACTGAAGAAGGCACGGTGCTCGGAACTTTGTCTGATACGACTGGTGAGAAAGATTACGCCAGTATACGGTTGCTAACATCGTCGGTTACGATTGGAGAAAGGCAGGATGTTCGGAACGTCGTCTAATGCGACTGGTGAGGGAGATTACGCCACTTTACGGCTAGTAACTTCATCTGTTAGGACTGGAGAAGGCACGGTGCTCAGAACGTCGTCTGATACGAATGAAGAGGAAGATTAGCCAATGGTTATATAGATCAATGAACACATTGGGATAGTTTTTACAATAACTATCCAGTTATCCTTATTATAAGGTTAATGGGGCGGAAATTTATTACAACTGAGCCAATGTGAATACATTTTGAAGATAGCGGATACTCCTACCTTAGTATTAACCAATAGTATATAATTCAAGGGGATTAGAGGTGGAGCCAGACAGGGTATACTTAAGAATCTGTGTTTTGCAAAAAAACAACAACAGTAAAACCACAGGAAATTAGTCTGTGGCATAAAAGAATTTTGTTACTTAAGAGGAAAGATTGCTTGTTGATGGTATAGAGGTTAGCTGAAGCAGGGAGGCTGGGTCAGCAAGAAGAGGGTTGGAAAAATGGAATGCCTGAAAATAATGTACATATGTGTGAATTTCTCTGCTCTTATTTCATGCTTATCTGATAATCTTTTAATTATTATTATTATCATTATTATTGTAATCATTATTATTATTAGCATTACCATTATTATTATCATCACCATTATTATTATCATTATTATAATTATTACCATTATCATTATTATATTATTATCATGAGCATTATTATTATTATGAATATTGTTATCATTATTATCATCATAATTTTTATCATCACTAACTCTATAATTTAAGAACAGGATTTTTTTAGTATTTGAAGAATAATTTCATCTTAGTTTGGTTATGACTTACTTTTTTATCAAAATTATTTTTAATAATTCTTTTATAATATTATTATTTATTATTATTTATTATAATTTATAATTTATTATAATTTATTATTATTATTATCATTATTATTGTAATCATTATTATTATTAGCATTACCATTATTATTATCATCACCATTATTATTATCATTATTATAATTATTACCATTATCATTATTATATTATTATCATGAGCATTATTATTATTATGAATATTGTTATCATTATTATCATCATAATTTTTATCATCACTAACTCTATAATTTAAGAACAGGATTTTTTTTAGTATTTGAATAATAATTTCATCTTAGTTTGGTTATGACTTACTTTTTTATCAAAATTATTTTTAATAATTCTTTTATAATATCAAAAAACAAAATGGAAAAGTTCAGAAATAAATATAAGTATCGAAATTTTGTGAATATTTTAAAACGCGAAGAATTACAAATGGTGCAGTTCAGAAAATTTATTTTTATATATCTTTTCTTCTATAACTCTATATTTTAGCAACGTGATATTTTGAAAGAGGAGGAAATTTAGTTTAGAGTTCCTTTTTAAAATTATTATAATTGGCGAAGTTCCTAAAATTTATAAAAATTTAACCATGGCTGCTTTTTTAAGATTTTAAATTTTAATTTTAGTAGCGAAGTTTAAGCTCCCCCCGTAAGGGGGAGTTTCAAAGCCATGACCTGGTTATTATTATAATAATAATATACTACAGTTGGAGTTTAATTATTGGTAAGGATGCAATCCTAACAAAAGAAAGGCAGTAGCTCTATTAGCACCTCAGGTGCTGAAAGTTACGGAACGAAGAATGTCCAAAGCGCGGCTTCAAGAGACCCTGAGGCTGCGAATATGAGCCTCCCAGGTGAGGCGTCGGTCAAAAACAAAACTAAGAAAACTATGCGTATCCTCCACTTCCAGGCGAACTCCATTGAGAAGCAAGTCTAGGCCGGAATGAAGCCGTGGATGGCGGAAGTCTGTGCGCTTCGGCATGGCGAGAGAGGGGGTTCAATACCATTTGGAGTCGACGCTCCAGAGTTGGCATCTGAACCGCGCAAAAAGAGATCAACATGTCTTCTATGTAATGAGAACATCTTACGGCAGCAGTGAAGCGGTACCCTTGATGCTAATGCGTTATGAGTGTAACAGTGAGGACACTTCGCTGCGGAACACCCTCTTCCTGCTCTATTGGTTCAAAGAAGGCTCTCCCCACCGTACTTTGAATCGATGATCTTTTAAAAATTAGGAATGAGAAGCGTCCCCTTGCTTCTATCATGTGGAGAGACTCCATGATACCGTATCGCCATGTGGTATCATAGGCCGTATCCGGATCGGAAAAAAAACCCCGTGGTGTATTGCTGTCCACGAAGAAAGGCTTCGCAGACGGCATTTTTCAGTCGGAACAGAGCATACGACGTCGAGTGGAACTTCCGGATACCGAACTGTGCGGAAGAAAGTTGGCCTCTTCTGTCAAGAATAAAAGGCTAGTCAAACATTTGCCAATTTCTTTATTTACGTGCACACGCAAGAACTTAAAGAGAATGGGCAGAAATATCCCAGGGTAGAGTGAACTCTGCTCAGTTTGTGAAAAACGAGCACAGTAGAGATTCGCCTAAGAGTCTGAGAGGATACCATCTACCTAGGTCCTGGTGAACAAATCTAACTGAAAGACCATGACTCACTTACCCAGGTGTTGAAGCCTGACATACGGGAGATATTCCGTAGCAGTAGTGGTCTCCATGCACGAAGCAAAAGTGGAACACAACTAAATGTAAACTTGTCGTTGAAGGTTATCTGCCTCTGGAGGTTAAGGCCAGTTAGCGGCTTTCCAAGACTTCACGACGTGCATAGAATGCTGGCATAACAGTATCACGACTAGGAAATGCGGAGAAAGCGATGATAAAGGACTCTGCCACAGACGCAGGGTCCGAGATTGCGGTCCCATTCTCCTGGAGAAAGGGAGGATGGTCCTGCGCGAACTTGTCCCAAATCCTTTTGACTCGCTTCCACAGCTCTGCTACATGGGTTCTTTCCCGTTACGTGAATACACGTATGCCAGCAAGAAAGAGAGGCGAGCGTGCTTCGAAACATACCGAAACCTAGCCCTCACTCGACGAACTTCACCGACCATGAAATCGTTCGGGCGGTGCTTATAGCGCATGTAAACATAACACTACTGCTTGATGGCCGCCTCAAACTCGGCTGACCACCACGCAAGTGGTTAGCACAAAACGGTCTGACTCCCTAAGAATAGTAGTCAGGCTTACGGAAATGAGGTTGCCAGAGATGAACTCAAAGGTATAATCCAACGACCTACATTCCTCGACTGGAACTGATAAATCAGTTATTTCCTGAAATTTGGACCACCGCGCAGGTGGCAGCGGTCCAGAAAATGATATATGAATGGGAAAGTTAGTACTACCATTGAAATCATCGACTATCCACCACCCAAAATTAAGCTGTGCATCCGGAGAACGCAAGATAGATGAAGACTGGAAAATGAAGCGGTTCTCAGGCAGTGATACGTAAACTCATCCACATTTAGGACTCCTATCTCCAGCTAGTCGATCAGGTTGGCTAGGACCTGAAGCCTGGGATAGATCGATTATTCTCCTCAGTGTGGGGTTTCTACCGTTTAAATCCCTGAGTAAGAGAAAGGTCCTCGGTAACCGTGCCACGTAGCGGCGGAAATCCTCCGCGTTGAAGTCGGCTGACGTTGGAATGTTCGCAGAAATAACACTATACCTTCAATCGAGTTTTTTTTTTAATTTTAACCCATTATCGCCAAAATTTTGTTTAAAGATTTTTATGTGGTAAATGTATTCATTTTATCTCAGAAGGATAAATGAATAAAAAAAAATCTAATATAGGAATAATAGCTTTATATTTTTTATTCCATTTGGGGATCGTGGGCACTAGATCTGAAATTTCAATGATAAAGGAAACAATTTTAAAATCAGTTGAATTTCATTTTGAAGAACTTATAGATTAGTAGCAATAGAAAAAAGATAATAAATTTATTCAATTTTATTTTTTATTCAGGAATAACTACAGATTACTTTTTTGGTTACTTTCTGTTCCATTATTTTTCACATTCACCAAAATATAATCCATCATTGCATTTTATGCATTGTTTTCTGACATTCTTTTTACACACTGCACATTTTCTTTGTTTTCCGCCATCTGTTCTTTCTATCCTGTGCTCTATGGGAGAGTATCGTAGGGTAGAAAATAGCAAACACTTTTGAATAAATTTTGGGGCGCCCTGAAAAGTTTGGTGCAGATGAAGATTCAGTTTGCAAGTAGGCTCTTGTGACTGAAAGCTTGAAATCAAGAAATGATACTTTGCTTCCATTAAAAGCATTGTACATAATCCATGCATTTATAGCAGCTATATCAAGGCAGTTTGATAAAAGGGGAAATACTATTTTTTTGATCGCACTGCAATTCTGTACATTTGAATAAACCAATCAAGGTGATCAATGCCTCCCGTGTACTTGTTGTAAGAAGCAATTACCTAAAGCTGAGGCACATTTATTTCCTTCTTCATTGCAGCCGACCACCTTTTGGTTGAAATAATCGGATCTATTTCCTGCTGATTGGTTCTTATTGTTACTAAACTATTGTCATAGCATTTGACAAACAAAACTTCTTTCATGTGATCGAATTTATAATCATAAGATCCACTGGGATATGGAATATAGGTTACCATTTTCTTCACTTCCTTTTGTTCCAAGACCCTCTATTCTACCTTGTTCCAAATACCTTTAGCCCTTCCTTGATATAATTCCATGAAATGACAATACCCAGTTGTCCCACAGCACATTACCCACTGTTTGAATGCAAATCTGATTGGCTTACCTCTAATAAATTGTTTAAGACTGTTTCTCCCAAAATATCAAATAATCTGATCATCAATTGAAAGCTCTTTGGAAAATATGCCAAACAGTTTGAATTTATCATTCGAGTAATTCATAACAGGTCATACTTTGAATGCTCTGTCCTCTAGGTTGTTTTGAGCTTCTGTGTTGTCAAATAAGTGCGTATTATGTTTGATTTCAATGAATCTATTACGGGACATAATATTTTTAATAATTGGTAAAGACATATCTTCATCTAAGGCTCAGTACTGCCGCTCACTTGGCAGCCTATGATAACCGTAAAAAACAAAATCCTTATAAAATTTCTCAGTTTGTGCTAAGAGTAAAGTCATGCTTGTTTTTTTTGCGTAGCTTATAATACCGACTGTTTGCAAATATCTAACAAAGGTTCTTCAGAAAAAAACATTCAAACAGTTCTACTGGGTTTCTTACCTACAAGGATGTCTTTTATATCATTTGATCTTGTAGTAGCTCCTTCCGTTAGTGCGCCTAATTTCGTGAAGGAAGGCTTAGTTTTTTTCCATGTGATATTTTCAGAGATATGAAGTTTGGGTGCATCAATTTTTGTCATATTTTCATGGTCAATCCTAATGTTTCCAACCATATCTGACGAAATGTAAGTTGGATCGGAGTTTTCCTTATCTAATGCATCTCTTTTATAACGAAAATAGAGGGAGAGGTGACGCCCCCTTGTCGCGGGAAGAGAGCTTGTGTGGACCTTGGACTTTTCGAGCTATGTCGGCGGGGGTACCTCTTCTGGGTACCCCTGGTAGGGCTTCCCTTGTCGATTTGGTCGGAAACGAGATTCCAGACTAAGTGCGTCATTCCTTCCTTTTTCTACTCTATCCCTCTCTTTTTTTTACTTTTATCCTATCTCCCACTCATACAAAAAGAAAAAAAAAGCCTACTCCTATCGTGTCACTCTTTCCCTTTTTTCCTCTATCTACCTATAAGGACCTGGCAGCTACCTCATGCGTCAGAAGAGAGGCTTTGGAACCTCTATAAACTACGCCTATCGACGCTCACTGGTTGCGAGAGACTAGGACTAGAGGTGTCCTAGGCGTTGGGGCACGATGAATGGGATTAGGGTAGTGCCTCGTTAACCCCTTCCCTAGCGCGTAATTATTGACCGTTCCCAGTGCCCGTTGACGGGTGCTTGTGGTAGCATTGGTCCGAGGTGACGGCCCTTTGTTCCCATGATGGGTGCCAGGCCAATAAAAAGCCTTGGGTCGAGTTCCTAGGTGTGGCGGGATATCCATTGAACGCTACTCCGAGATCCTGGCCGTTGTGAAGGGAACTAGTAGGAGTTTAGTACGGGGCGTGCTTCGTTGTTGTTCACCTGGTGAGAAATCGATGGCCCCTTCGGGGACAGTCAGTGCTGCTTGGTTGGGAGCCACGGCACGCCGAGGTTTGACGACTCGGTCGGACGAACAGCAGCACATGGAGCGTGCCTTCTGAAAGATCCGAAACCTCTCCGATCGATAGGTGGGAGCGACTCACGCTGGGAGAACTCACCAACCCCCATTTTTCATCATTGATTGGTCACGAGTTTTCAGAGAGAGAGAAAGCGCTCAAAATGACAGGCAAAAAAGGACCCGTTCGTCTCAAACACAACTGTGCAATATGTCAGTTAGAAAAGTGGTGCGTTGACTTTCCGGAGGGCTGCTATTCAAAATGCAGCCCTGAAAGTATCTGCACTACTTGCATATTGACGCGAGAGGTGGAAAAATTAAAAGACCTCTATAGAGCCTCAGAGAAGAGAGCTAAGGTCCTTGAGGGAAAGTTGGAGAAGCTCGAAGCCCTTAACGTAGCTCAGGTTCGATGCCTAGAAGAGGCACCGCCCACTGACGTTTCGGAATCCCCTAGTAATGAAGCGGACATTCTGGCATCATCTGAGGCTAAGCCAGCTGAGGCGAGAGAAAAGGAGAAAAAGAAGAAAGGAGAAACGAAGAAAAAAAAGAAAAAGAAGATAGTTGAAACAAAAGTAGAACCCAAAATAGAAGAAAAACAGATAAAGAAGAAGAAAAAGAAAGATAAGAATGTGGAGAGTAAAGAGGAAAAGGGGAGGCCTCTTCCACAAGGGAAGACCCCGTCTTTAGAGACCAAGTGTCCGAAGGTCACCCTCATTGGTGACTCGCAAACACGGGATCTGCAGCCGCTGCTAGCCGCCCGCCTTCGCCCTAGCGTGAAGTTAAGCTGCTTGTCAGGACGGGGTAACCACACCATCAGAGTAGAGGCAGAGAAAGCTCATGTTTCTGAGAATTCTGTTGTTGCTCTGATGGTGAGCAGCAACGACCTCTACCTCAGAGGGGGTAAGGTTGGCCTCAGTGGTAAGACCATCCAAACAGTGATGGGAGCCGTGGACGACATAGGGCTTAAAACCCGCAAACGTGTGGTGGTTGGGATGCTTCCGAGAAGAGGTCCATCCCGAACCGCTCACGAAAGAAACGTCGCAGTGAACAAAAGGTTGGCGGATCTCTGCACGGCAGAAGGAGTCTTCTTCGTGGACCCCTATCGTACCTTTATCGGTAGAGACGACCTCTACCAAAGGGACGGGGTACATCTCTCCTTTAAAGGGAAGGCCTTTCTCGCCAATCTAATTCAAGATGTCGTGGAACGCACCCAAAGGAGCGTTCGAAACAGAGCGAAAGCGGACGTGCGCCAGCATGCCCGTGTCACTCCTGGAACGACCTTCTCGGAGGTCGTCAAAAAGGGTGTGACCACGAAAACAGAGAAGCCAGGAAACGGAAGAGCGTAGGGAGTCCTACACTAGGGGACTCCCTCAATGTTCTTCTGTTCAATGCGAGGTCAATCAGGAATAAGTTTCTTGAGCTCCGTGGCCTCGTAGTAACAGAGGAACCTGAGATGGTGGCCATAACGGAGTCGTGGATAAAAAACTCAAGCCGAGGTTTTGAAGGTAAATTCACGATTCCCGGTTACCAGCTCTTCCAGAAAGATAGGCCAGACAGAGAGGGTGGCGGTGTGATGTTGTATGTCAAGGATACTCTCAACTCGACGGATTGCAACATCATATCCGACCATGAACTACTAGGTGTTGACCTAGAGATAGGTCCTGCCAAATACAGGACCCTGGTGCTTTATAGACCTCCTGCCCAACTCGTTAAAAAAGGACAGAGATCTGTACCAGCTGCTAGGAGAACTTGTCGAAGACAGAGTGTGTATCGTCATGGGTGATTTCAACACACAAGTTGACTGGGAAACCAGAGAACCCTGTGGCGAGAACGCACTACTCCTGGAGTTCACGAACAACGAGTTCCTCACTCAGTGGGTGAGAGAGCCAACGAGAGGAGACAATATCCTTGACTTGGTTTTCACCTCTGAGGATGACATCGTTGAGGATCTCTCTGTTGGCGAAGAGGTCGGTGGCAGTGACCACCGACTAATTAGATTTGTAGTCAAAGTCCCCAAGGCAGAGCCTGCAACTAGTAAATCAAGGAAACTCGATTTGAGGAGAGCAGACTTTGCAGGTCTACGCGCGGGACTGACTGACGCGAGGCTAGAAGAGTGCGATGCTGTTGAAGACTCTTGGAACAGTTTCAAAACCACATTCATGAGTTTTCAATCAAGTTTTATCCCTCTGAAATGCCTCCGTCGGTCCTCTGTTCAACCAAAGTGGTTTAATCGAGAAATCGGGCAACTGCTTAGGGAGAAGAGAAATGTGTACCGGCAATCGAAGATCTCGGGTGACTTTGACGAATACCGGAGGCTAGCCAGGAGAGTGAAGTCCAGTATAAGGGCGGCTAAGCGGTCTGAGGAACTCCGAGTGGCGAGACTCTGTAAAGAGAATCCCAAGGAGTTTTTTGGATATGTGAACAGCCGTAAACCAATCCGTCGAACGATTGGCCCTTTGAGGAATGAGGAGGGGACATTAAAGCATTCAGATGAAGAAAATGCTAACCTCCTCAACGACTACTTCTCTTCAGTGTTTACTGAAGAGTGTGGTCCCATTCCCCAGCCGACGGATTCCTACTCGGGGGAAAAGCTGGAGGCAATGGACTTCACCGAAGGAGAAATAAAGAAAACGATCGCTGACCTAAAGACGAATAAGTCCCCTGGACCGGACAGGTTTCTACCTAAAGTGTTGAAGGAAGTGTGCGATGAAGTATCACGACATCTGTGCGCTATCTTTAACATGTCAATCCGGACCAAATGCGTTCCTAGAGACTAGCGTGAGGCGGAGGTGACTCCTATCTTCAAGAAAGGAGACCGTAACCAACCATCGAACTACCGACCTATCAGTCTGACTTCGATAGTTGGTAAACTTATGGTGGACAAAGTGACGTCGTATTTAGAGTCAAACCTGCTACTGAAGAGTTCCCAGCACGGCTTCCGAAAGCAACGGTCATGCCTGACGAATCTTGTGGAATTCTTCCACTTCGTTTTCAGTGAGCACGATCGGGACAAGGCGGTGGATGTGGTCTACCTACACTTTCAGAAAGCCTTTGATAAGGTACCACACCGCCGCCTTCTCCGGAAAGTGCGAGCGCTAGGCATAGACGGAAAGGTAGCCGGCTGGATCGAAAACTGGCTAAGTGGCAGACGGCAACGGGTGGTGGTGAATGGACAGTCTTCTGAGTGGGTACCCGTTACTAGCGGGGTGCCTCAAGGTTCTGTCATGGGACCACTACTATTCATCATCTACGTCAACGACATGGACGGTGACATGGTTGCGAAGATTTCTAAATTTGCCGAAGATACCAAGCTTGGTATAAACTTTGCAAAGGATGGAAATACTGCCCGCCTGCAGGAAGATCTTGGGAAGATTGGGGAGTGATCGGACACGTGGCAGATTCCTTTTAACGTGAAAAAATGCAAAGTGATGCATATCGGCCACAGAAACCCCCAATCTCAGTATATCCTTAAGGGCACTGCTCTTGAATCGAGTGACACTGAGAAGGACTTGGGTGCAACAATCACTAGTGACCTCAAGTTCTCGAAACAGTGCATTGAGGCGGAGAAAAAGGCTCAAAGGATGCTAGGCTATATTAAGCGCCAGTTTGGTTATCGGAACCAGGAGATTGTACTGTGCCTGTACAACTCACTTGTCCGACCGCACCTGGAGTATGCCGTACAATTTTGGAGTCCTTCATTGCAAAAGGACATCGCGAGATTGGAACGCGTACAAGCCAGGGCAACCAAGCTGATTCCCTCTATCCGACATAAAAGTTATGAGGATAGACTAAGGGAATTAGATCTGTTCTCGCTGGAAACCCGTAGACTGCGTGGTCAGCTCATCGAGGTCTTCAAAATACTTCGAGGGTTCGACAATGTTGACTACCGGGATATGTTCACACTGAGTGAGAACAGAACGCGCAATCACGGCTTCAAACTTGAACTGTAGCGTTACAACCGCAATCTGTGTGGAAATCTTTTCACTTACAGTATCTGCGGTATGTGGAACGCACTTCCAGTGGAAGTTGTCAACAGTGAATCTGTTGACCAGTTCAAGTCAAGACTAGACAAAGTCTTGAAAAGTGGCCGTTTAGGGACGCAAAACAATTGAGCAGCCTTGTGCCCGCTCAATTGCTAGTCCAAAGGTACCCTCTTTGAATGGACCGTAATGTCTCCTAGGGTACCTTCTTTCCTTGAGGGTACTCCTTGTTGTAAGTCTTCTTCATCTGTTAGTTCACTGACAAGTGGTAGCATTTCAACTAATTCAACAACGCTAACGTCATCACCAGATAGATTTTCTTCCAGATATTTTCGGGCATGACTTGCTTTATACATATATATATATATATATATATATATATATATATATGCAGGGGTATTAGAGCGAGAGAAATAGAAATAGATATATGTTAGTTAACCCTAAAACAAAATTTTATATCATCTTGCACTGTCCACAATCCCCATTTGGGGATACACATTTAGATTGCGATAAATAAACATTTAAAATATATTTTATGTTCAAACTCACTTCCTATTAAACAGGGAACTTAAAATATCATACATCAATTTGAATTGAAGAAATATTGTAAAATATCTAAAAATTATAACTTGAAATCCTGCTTGAATTGAATGTCTAATTACCTCGAAGATAGTAACAATGTTTACTAACTTCCCGCTCCCAGCAGTACCAAGATTACCGAAAATATTACAGAGTCGCGCCTAACCCATACATTGGAGCGTGCTTCCTTCTTGTTGCCTTATCTTGTTTTTTGTTTTTATTTGTTGCTGTTGTTCCTTTTTTTAGCATTAAACTGCTAATGGGTTAAGAGCACTCATTGCGACTGCCTACCAGGGCAAAACTTGCCGTACTCACACCCTAGCTTACTACTAGGCTTTATTAAAAAAAACATATAACAATATTAACAAATTAACAAAGTTAAAAAAAGAACAAATGCTAAGATAAGCTAAAAAAAGGAAAAACAACAACTAATAAAACAAAAAACAAGATAAGGCAACAAGAAGGAAGAGTCTCCAACGTATGGGTTCGGCCCAACTCCCCCTGGCGCAGGAACATGCGACCTACAACAAAGAGTCAAATAAAGTACCTCCTCCAAAAAAGCGTATAGTCCGCAAGTCTATGTGCACGAACCAGTGCCGAGTACAAGGTACAAGCGGTAGCGACCCAGCACCTCCAGATACCGGTACAAGTAACGTAAGCGAAAATCACCGAAACTGGACATTCAGCAAAAATGTGCCGAATAGTCTGGGCGACAGCGCCTTCGCCACAATATAGTTCCTGCGAGTACTCCATCAAATGGCGGTGCGGCCGCAAGTGTATCCAATTTGCAGACGACAGAAAGCAACCAGAAGCCGTCGTGGCATTTGAGGGGTTTGTAGGTCCATGGGGACAGTCGAGGCGCAATAGCACGCAACTTTAAGTTCCTCGTGTGAGTTTCCCATCTTTTTGCCAAGTACCCCGGAGGACTGCCCGTAATCGTGCCATGTAATCAGTGGGAGGAAAAGCAAAACACTAGTCTAATCGTCCAGTTCTTGCTGCATGTACTCTTTGAAGCTCTCATGGGCGCGCTCATTTCCCGGAATTCCCTCCGCGGCAATTCCATTGAAAGAATATCCCTTCTAACCCTATGCCTTCTAAGAGAAGTACCTCACAGGAATAGTCGTACATTTCCTGGAGGCATAACTCCGGGCGCTGTTGGCTGAAAAATGAGGTGAAGGCGTTGTCACCTTCGAGGATTTATGGGGTAGATTGACTTGCCATTCGAGTCTTTTCCACCCTCCGTCTCGAAGCCTTAAGCAGGCGGGGCGATTTCTGAGCTGGGCGTCCCGCTTTGAGTCACCCAGCCATGTACTGGTTGTGGGCCTAGGAGTCAAAGACCGTTTGGTGCTGTCGTCCTTTCAGGGGGAAGATTAGGAACCCTGGAAGACTGCCTCACCTCCACTTCAAGGGTCTTAATCCCTTGTGAGTAAATCGAATAGGGGGATGCTTGCAGCCCCTTCGCCTCAAGGGAAACGTTCACGCTTGGAGATGAAGGGGGAGCCATGAGTTTAGCAGGAGCTGGGTGTGAGAGCATTGTGCCGCGAGGTCTACTAGGGAACCGCCCCTGGTAGGAAGAACACGGAGAAGGGTTCAAATTGTCGCTCCGAGACCAAATCATTAGCTTCGAGAACTGAGAGACGATGCGTATCCTGAACGGCCAGAATTTCCTTCTGCAGGAGATACGAACCACATTGCTTCAAAGAAGCGGGGTGTGGGTCTCCGCACTTTACACATTTTGCTATACACGATTTGGACTTATCGTCTGCGGCCTTGGAGCAACTTACACAAACTCTGAGTAACCTGAATTTGCTCGTCTACTGGAGCGATTCGTATTGCAGAATCTGGGGCAGTAGTAGCACCTCCACTTCAATGGCACGAATGCCCTTACGCGGTAGCAATACCAACCGTCACGCACCGACTCAGTTCAGGTGTCCGAAGGGTAGTAATCATAACCGCTTTGGGGGACCCAACGCATTTGCCAGAAGACTCCAGTCCGAGAAACGTGTCACTTTTGACTGTCTACTAATCAGGCTAGATAATGTTCTGCTCTGATTGAACATGTTGTACTTGGCCAAAGTGCTGCTATCATTGGAGCGAAAAACGAAAAAGCTTTGAAGCTACAAGCTTGAAAACGCCAGGTAGTCTCTCAATGAGGACCCCGATGTAATCGAGGCTCCACTCTGAGAACTTGCAATCTTGGTCTTAGTCGGACTCCCCCACGGGGGAGCACTGGGACGGACGTATTGATCTCGGCTTGGTCGCTTACCGAATCGGCAGCGGACCCGTCCGTTCCCGCAGCTCCCCCGGAGGGAGAGGAGCCTTGAGGGTTTTTTTTGTCTTCTTCCTGTTTCTTTCCTTGTAGGAGAGGAAGGTGGGTAATGAACACGCTTCTCTCCTCCACCGGAATGAGCCCTGGACAGATGGACTGGTCTCAGCAAGATCCTCCTCTCAAATGGAGAAGATCTTGGCTGTCAAAGGCACTCACCGAGGCGAAGATCCCTGGTCTCCTTGTGAAGCCTTGATGGCCCGAACCGTTTGTGGAAAAACTTGCACGCAGGTAGAAACAGATTCAGTGCTTGGCACGGAGCACGTGTTCGACCCGTGCATGATCCTTTCGTCTGTGGCTGGGTCACCTCCAGTACCATATCCATCTCATGAGGGAGGGGGCCTCTATGTGATCATCCCCCTCAAGACATCATGGATCTCATTCGAGGGACGTTTTCTAATGTCTATAGCCTGAGAACCGTCATCCGTCAGGGAAGTGAGGGGGCAGGTACGCTGACTACTGTAGACTCGAGATCAATGACTGAAGGACGCTAGGGGGCACGAACCGACGAGGCTTGCTATCCATTGCCCCATAAGTGTGATGGCTCTATAGAGATTACTCTCTTGTCAGCCCCTGTTAAATTAAAGGGGACTACCGTTAGAAATGAGAAGTCGCCCAAGGGCGCCTGCAATTAGATGGGTGAGTGGGAGTCCACTTCACCCGTATGCTTAGGAAAGTAGTAAGCCTCCTTTACGGTAGAAAATTTTGAAGGGGCCCCAGAGATAGCGCAGGAGGAGGGGGGGCTCCTTTTCTTCTTTGGAGCTGCCAACGAGCGTCTCCGTCGATGGCAATGGGAGGAATAGGGGAGGTTTTTTTGCCTTTTCCATGTCCGCAACCAAAATTTCACCACCAATGCTTGTGACGGTCAATACTGACCCCAGCAAAGGAATAGAACTACCAAGCGGTTTGGTTGGGCCCCGGGCACTATCACTGGGCTCGGTGGTATACGCTTTCTTCGAGGCCCCTTGGGAACACGTGGACGAAATCCTACAAGTGACGTGGTAGACAGGTACGGATGATGGATCTCGTGTCGTGACCGGTTTCTGAGCGGTCGAGTCACCACGCATAACATATTCTCGTAGGAGTATTTAGTTACGTGATCTAGATGAACGCCAGGTGGTGATCGGAGAGGTCCATGGCCAGAAAAAGGAGGGGCCAACAGAAGGAGTAGATAAACATGATTGTAAATGGACGCCGTACGGCAGGGGCATGTCAAGGAAGAGAGGCTAATCTAGAGCTAGTTGGGGAGCTGAGTCTCGTCAGCACAGCTGCCAGAGAAACATGTCACCTCCTCCATTACGGGGTTAAAGTGTATGAATTGTAGAGAGCCGCACCATGCTTGTTCGGAGCAATGAATCCTATATATTTTTTAAAAAGTGATCCTTTTAGGCTGCGGAACAACTCGTTTTGAGAGTCTAAGGACTTAGTCATGTCGCGCCTAGCGGTATCTAGGTTTCCCTATGACTTATTTGCAAAAAGAAACACCCTCTACTCTTGGCCCCTTAAGGCATACAAGCACCCATTCGAAAACATCCTGCGGGTTATAACCACTCAAAGCAATCTCTGTGTAGAGCTGTCGGCACAAATATCTGACTTAGCCTCGGCATAGACCCCAACACAATTCTCTCCGCGTGACCGTTTTCCACAAATCAAACGGGTTGTGCGCCTCCACCGAGTCATTCGACTCATAGGGACTAGGAAAATGCACAGAAGGTGGTCGTGAGACCGTCTTCTGGGACTTCTAAAGCTTGCCCCCGAAAGGACTACAGCACCAGCATACTTTCGGCTCCTACGCCCACACCCAATCCTTGACTGGGCAACTCGGAGACGCGGGACACTCCTAAAGAGGGACCTCTGCCTCCGAAGACGCCCCACCCACTAAAGGTTGTGAGCCAGAAGGAGGTGAGGAGTCGCATGACGAGCCTAACCTCTCCCGATAAGTCATCGCAGGCAACAGCACCTTCAGCGCTTCGACGCATCAACTTTCGCACTTCTGTCTCAATTATTCTTATCATCATTTCCGTGAGTTTATTCTCATCCTAGCTAGACATCGAAGGCATATTCCTTCAATGGAATTATCGTGGATTTGGGGCCAACTGGAAGGAACTGCGGAGACTAATCTCCTCCTGTTCCAGTTATTTGTCGGTTTAAAGGAGACCATGCTAGGCGCGTAACACCTGCTCAACCTCCCGAGATAAAAGGTTTTGCGATCTCTCCATCATGAGATACGGGTTAGGCAAGAGGATACCGATTTTCAGCAGGCATGGGGTCCTTGTTCTTCTATTTGGTATATATTTCTCCTTCCAACAGTGTCAGTGCAGCTACACATGGATTTGGGATATGATGTAATTTCTGAATACATTGCATCGTCCGCCCACTTTGACGTGCGTCTTCCACCTCATATAGAAAGTTTGCCGAGGCCCTTCTTCTGCTGGGGAATTTGAACAGGGTAAATACACGATCTATCGAGGCGTCAAGTCCTTACCGACTTAATCGATGAGATAAAGACAGGTGTTCTAAATATCGCTTAGTTTAAGCATCACGTCGATGTTTTTTTTCATGGTACTCACCACTTCGCCTTTCATATATCATTTTCTGGCATTTCCCCCTGAAAATCCGCCTCTTTAGTGGTTTGAGTCGAGAGGTTGGTATGCATTTCAAAAAATGACTGATTTCTTGGTACCAGTCGAGTTAAGGTCGTTTTAAGAGGCCATTGAGTTCTTATACGGCAACCTCCACCATGGCCCTAATTACTATTCCTAGATCATTTAGCCGTTTAGCATTCAGTCCTCTTCCTTGGTGGTCGTCTGATTGCGAGATATCTCTGAGAAAAACTCGATATGCCTACATGCGCTATAAGCGCCGCCAGAACGATTTCATTGTCAGTAAAATCGTTTTGAGGCACGCTCATTACTCTTTCTAGCGGTGAATGTGTCATCAAATAACGGGGAGACCCATCTTGCAGAGATCGGGAAGCGAATTAAAATGATACTAGGCTAGTTGTCGCAGGACCAGACTCCAGGTCTCCAAGAGAATGCAACTGCATTCTCGGATCCCGCGTCCGCGTTGGAGTAATTCTCAGCCGATTTCACCTTATTCTCTAGCCGAAATGCTGCTCCGCCAGCATTAAATGCACGTTGTGATGGTGCATAAGACAAACAAATTGATTTACTATCAGAAGCGGAAACTATTTAACTACTGGTTTACGTTGAAGGAGTTTCGTTCCGCTCACTTTTCATGCACGGACACTGACCCTTGTCCATACAATGTCTCATACAGGAAACATGGTATTCTCCCAGACTCTAGACGAACGGCTATACACTTTTCGCAAATCAGGGAGATATCACTCTACCCATGCCATTTCCACCTAGTTTTTATAACATGATGGGTGTGTAAGTTGGCGGAGAAATTGGTAACTTAAATTAACACTCATCCTGGTTAAGGGAGGCCACCTGGCTTCTGGACAGTGTAGCTTCCACAAGTTCCACTCCATGTCGCATAATCTGCTATGGTGTGATAATGCAATCTGCGAGGGTTTCCTTTTTAGGGAACACTTCACCATGTTGTTTATTCCTCTGGATAATGCCTATGATACCGTATGGTGATACTGTAGCTTGGAGACCCTGCACACGATGAGGGCAAGGGGCGCTTCCAAAATTTTACTTCAGAATTTCTAGGAGATCTTCGATTCCTCATACTGGTAGGGAGATCCATCTCCGACACAATTAAACAGGAGGAAGCCCATTCGCTGATGTGGCCTTAGCATTACACTCTCTGCCCAGGGCATCAGCGATATCACCTCGGTTCTGCCAGAAGATGTTCTTGCTACGCTCTACGTAGACGACATTTCGATATCTTTTGGTCTGGCCCAGATGCTAACTCTGGATCGCCGAGTCCACCAAGCAATGAAGCGCATCCCTCGCTATGACGAATGGCACGTTTCATTTTTAATTTGCCAAAACTAATATATTGCACTTCTCTCGCCATTCACGGATCTAACCTGACCCGGAGTTGTTTTTAAACGATGTTCGCCTGAACGGGTGTATTTGCACCGTTTCCTTGGTCTTGTTTACGACCAAAGCCTCATCGGGAAGGCCCATATTCGCGGCCTTTGGTTAGAGTAAATGTAACTTGATCTACAAGGTTAGAGTAAATATAACATGATCCCATCCGAGATCATGTTACATTTACTCTACCCTTGTAGAATATCAGTTAGTAGGCGGGACACAGTCGAACCTGATGAGAATTGTTCCCCTTCCTTTCAATGATGGTTCATTCAATATAACCTTTGATAATTCATACTATCTGAACGGAGGTAGGTGAAAATTTTCTATTCTTTCTTGGTCATTTGATGATAAAACTACACATTAGGAGAAGTCATTAGAAATAATTTAAAAATGTTGAATCACCAACGCGTGTTTAAAGGGCCAAGAGCTGAGAGAGAACATGGTGTTAGATCCCTATTCTAAAATGCGGCTCTCTATCTAAGGAGGGGTGCCCGCTATCTATAAAAAAGGACATTCCCGCCGGTTTAGATATCGTTCAGTATATTATGCATTCAAAGACCGCAAAGCAAGCTTTGAAAGATCATCTGGGAAGGACGAAAAATAATATTACTAAAGATAATAGAAAATATAAGAAAGGAAAATTAAAATATGAGAGTGATAAAAAAAGAAAATGCGAAAAGAAAAAATGGGTGTAATATATAAGCGAAAATTGGTGAATAAGAAGATGAAGAATGGAAAAAAGTTTAAAATAGATGATGAAGAGGATGATGATGTTCTTTTCTCAATATATAAACAAGCACACATTTCATAGATTTTCTCATAAAGTTATCATAGGCTGTAAATCATACACATGTAAATATGAGTGCTCTTCATCCAACAAGTTATATCTGTTCGAAGACAGAACTCGATTTGTTTACCGTTCCACCGACACAAACTTCCATCGTTGAGAGCAATTATTATTCTTACTCTCAACTTAGCAATATCTCATCAGATCTCAACCCAATTGAATATTACATATCTGGTAGCAGACAATATTATATAGAGCCGAGTGAGGTTTATCTTTATATTAAAGCAATAATTGTGAGGGCAAACGGAAGCGAACTTAAAGATGGGGAGAATATTTTTCCGGAAAATAATATTCTTCTCACTTTGTTCAACAATGTTGAAATTTATTTAAATAAAACATCGGTAAATTCCATTGGAAATAATTACCCCTATCGTGTACATTTAGAGACCCTGTTAAACAATACTGAAGCAGAAAAATCTACATTTCTTTCCACTGCAGGATATTACTCTGGTAAAGAAAATATACAAATGAAATATAACAAATCGAAGAAAAAACTAATTCATATATATGAAAAACTGCACGCCGATTTCTTCCCGCAACATAAGCTGTTGATGAATGGAGTCTCCTCACATAAAGAGCACCACATTCATTTACATTATTTAGAAGCCAGACCGATTTAAAAGCTAAAATAGAATTAATAGAGAGTTTCCTTTACCTGGGAAAACTCCGCCTTTCAGCATCAACTCATCTGGAGATGGAAAATAGGTTGATTACATCAAACGCTAAGTACCCTATAAAACAAGTTTTATGCGAAATTTTACAATTGTGAGTGGAATATCAATAAAGAGTGTCGATAACATCTTCATGGGGAGAATATCTACGCGGATAGTGATTGCTAGTGTTAAATATTTGGCATTTTCTGGTAGCTGTGATGCATCACCTATATAATATAAACCTTATAATGTCAATCGCATCACTAGATATATAAACGGGAATGAAATTGAAAAACCATTTGAATTAGACAATTCAGACGATGCAGATCAAGTTGCTTCAAAGGCTTTTTACTCGTTATATAACGGAATACGGTGTATTGGAGGTGAACAGAGTAATTGGACTCACGTATGAACAATTTCTAAAAAGTATAAATATTTATTGTATTAACCTAAATCAGGACAAGAGAATGCTCCAATCCAACAGGGCACATTATCAATACAGTTAAAGTTTAGATCTCCATTATTATTTATTGAGATAGATAAGTCTAGAAACGTACTAGTTTATTTCTATTAAAATGAATGTTATATAAATAGAAGAACTACATATCGAAATAAAACTACAAAACGAGTTTTTTATTGGTTTTGCGAGAGACACTCAGCATGTCTACCTTTAATACTGCCAGCAACTTATTTTATTAATCTGGACAGCAGCTTTTCTACCTGAGTCGCTTTGGGTAGCTTTGTTTGTTGACAAATTTATGTGTATTATTTTGATAGCCCACATATGTCTAGGGTTCAAGAACGATGTTTATATTCGTCAAAACTTAGTAAAAATGGGTAAAATTATAATCGTCAATTCATTCAGAGTTACTTTTCAGACGCTTGCGGCTTGTTTTGTGTCTATTTCATTCAGCAGATGACAATCGGTAAATCATATCTAGCTTTTATTGAACATTTTTATTCTTAAAATAATGAAAAAACGAGAAAATCGTGTAAGGAATAATTGTAGTACAATGTAAAAAAAATTTATATTGTACACTCAATAAATATTAATTGTTAGTGATAAAATATGCAATTGTGTAGCCTATCTATTAAATTGTATATATTATATGCCATTATGTAATATCTGGTTAGTATCAATTAAATATGTTATTTTTGATTTATTAGTCTGTAGAAAAGAATGCATATTTGAATTTAAATGTAAAATAAATCATTATAACAACCTTGACCTTTTTGAAAAAACAAGTTACAAAAAGAAAATGACTAACTCTGTGAACGAAGTTGCCAACTGCGAAACGGTCAAATGTTCGAGAAAAATCACAGATCTCGTCACATGAACTCCATTCATCTTCTGTTAATGGCTCCATATTCTTATGTTTACTTAAAAATTGAAATTCGATTAGCTGAACAAAGAAAAAAAGAGCTTTCCAGCAAAGCTATGAATTATACTGATGAGTGAGGAAGGTTTCGAATGTGTTTTTCTATCTCTACATATGAAGGGGGGACGGGAAAGCGGGGAAAAATTTTGGCGACAAACCAATAAGGGGATGGATAGGCTGGGAGGTCCATTAGAATAGGTCATAGGTGTATATGCTCATGTTTGTGTATTTGCAAAAAATTAGTATGGTCACTAAAAATAGTTGAAAAGCGATGTTTATCTCCTTGCCTCATTAAGGCCTCAAAATAATTTTTCAAGTAGTTTCACTCGAAAAAAAACTGTTAATGCCAGATATGTTAAGTGAGGCGTGTTGTGCAAATGAGAACTGACCCGCCTGACCTTAGTTTTAAGTAATTTGCGGTTAAAGTAAAGTATAGATAACTACCGAGGCGGGCCTGTCGTGTCGCGCAAAACAGAACTAACCCACTCGACCTTAGTTTTGAGTAACTTGCATTCAAAGTTAAGCAATGATAACTACCGAATAAAGTAGTGCAATGTATTACTATTATATGTCAAATTAAATGTCTAGGCTAGATCTTTCATGTCATTGAGTTTTTAATGAAATAAATGTTGTTTTTTTTATTACTGCCGAATCTTACAGCATGGGCATTGGCGACGATGAGGCTGAGTGAAGGGACTGTGGGGTTGGGGTGACTTAAAGGGTTGACCCTCCTCCTTTACTCATTATGCACGAGAATCCAGGAAAATTCAGCGAAAACACAGGGGGGTAAAATCATGTGCATTACCGATATAAAGGTCGCAAGTAGAGTGATTAAAGGATGAGAGGAGAGAGAGGCAAGCATGCCAGCCAGTAGAGACGCACTCTGGTTGGCCGAACGGGGCATTGCACCATATTCTCCGTTTTCATTAGCCGCGGCACCTTCGCAGCTAAGTTCCCTTCTGCCTCCCGGCTGAAAGTTAGTCTTACTCACATGTTAGATCAAAACAAACAGCTTTGGACCTTAGTACACCCCTAGGATGTTCACTTTTACCTTTTCTTACATTACCACCATATTTCTGAACCTCTGAACCACAGCTTCCCACCTATAAATCAAATCCGCCATTTGTGAGGGTTAGTTCTATTTTGCACGACACGCCTCAAATGTGGTCTAGACATTATAATCTTTTGATTAATCTTTGGATTTTTACTAATGTCGAATGTGTCGTAGACGGCAGTAACGATTGCTCGCAAAAAGGTCACTAAAATATTTGAATAACGATAACCATCTCATCGCCTCATTAAGCACTCATAATTCTTTTCAAGTATTTACTAAATGTGGAATGAAACGAGACAATACCTGGGAAGGAGGGGGTGGGAACATTTTGGTGACTAATCAATAAGTGTGTGTATGTGTAGACTCTGATTACCTTGATAAAAATATCACTGACCTAAAGGGAGAGGGAGGGCGGGGGTGGGGTGGGGGGACGGGGCTAGGAACATTTTGGCGACAAACCAGTAAGGGAATGGGAGTATACTCCGGGTGCAAGGTCATGTGTGTGTGTAGGTACGTGTTTAAATGTGCTCATGAGTATGTGCGTGTGTTTAGACTCAGACTCCACCCTACAAAACTATTACTGCTACTCCTCCAGATCCCCAAACCAAAAGGAGGATCTACGGCTGTACATCTTCCTCACATCCTAACTTCCCACCTCTTCACTTTACAGATCTGTATAAACTTTCTGCAGCAGATGCCTTCGTTGGTTTCGTTGTAAATTGAAAAAATCATTAAAGATAAACTCCCAACTGAGTCAAAAATAAAAATATTGGAGTTAAAATCGAATTCTCATCTTAAATATGATATATTTTTGATAAACCTCGTCCAAGGATCCCCCAAGCTCGAGTCTGGACGGATTTACTGACAACAATTCATCGATAAGCTCAATTTATTGATATACACAATTCACCGACAACAATTCAAGGAAAACTAAGAAAATATTCCAAGATTCCAAGCTAATTCGGTGATTTGTTGTCTCGGCATTTTCATAGAGATTTTATTTACCATGATTTTTTTCTCTCGATGAATTGTCTATATCGATAAATTGAGCTTGTCGGTGAATTCGCTGGATCTTCCTAAGCTCGAAAAGGGCGATCTCTTTTCTCGTTTAATTTGAGATCTGAATGGAAAAAGCTGCAAATCGAGGGATTTTGTTGGTTCAAAATGCTTAAATGGAAGGGCGAGAAAATCCCCTTCGATTTTAACATTGGGATAATTTAATCATTATAACCGGTAATTACTTTTATTTAGGAAAATGGTAATTCAACTAATTTAGAAATATATTTACTAGAGTTCTCTTAGGGATGAGGGAGCATTTAACACGATAAATAGTTTGGAGGTAGTAAAACTGCCAGATTTGTTTACTTGGTTTTGCTTTAGGAGAATCCTTCTCACATTCCACTCTAAAATTAAATCAACCTCACCTAAACACTTCGTAATTCTCAAGTCAGTAATAAATTGAGTACAAAGAGGAGAGGGTTCTAATGACAGAGGTTCGAGTTTTCGAAGTCTTTTTTTTTAATGTGGTAGGTGTTTAGATTTTGGCAGAAGGAAGAATAAAAAAACAGGAACTTCGATATTTTTTATTGATCTTTGATATCTACACCAACTTTCGAAAGGAAAGAAGTTGACGTTAATAGAGAGGCGTTTATGGGGAGGCTGAAGGCCATTTGAGCTTTGCTGTTACGCCTTTACTTAGGATTTTTAAGCTGAGACGATATCGAAGATGATTTTGAAGTCTACAACAATAGGATCCTTTTTTCCCCCAGTATCCTTGAGGCTAAGATTCTATTTTAAGGATGGTGGTGGTAGATTGGTGGAGAATGTTGTTATCTATTTTCAAGGATAAAAATAAAATATATGACCTTTTATTGATAGTTTTGTATTTAATGTTAATATCGTAGAGAATTATTTGATTGAATATGATCACATTTGCTTAAAAACAACAGCTAGTACCAGACCTTTATAAATATTATAACAATAAAGTAATCCAATAGAGAACCTCAAATTGATTCAATTCACTACTATTTTTGCCTTAATAAGCTATCTTGATCGTACTATGTTTGTTGCTCTCAATATTCTTTTCTACTTTACTCGATTATCTGAAATTTTATTTTTGCATAAGCCAATTTTCCAGGGGACTTTCGTTACGCATTTCCAATAAATATAATCTTTGGGTTCATTCGGATACGCTCGAAGTAATAGCATACGAAATGATAATAATAGAAGGAATAAAAGAGAAGGGCCCCTTTTCCCCGAAAATTCAAAGAAAGACCAGTTTTTTGCCTTCAGCTCGCTTACGCCGGTCATCTTGAAATGAGATATTTGCGAGAATTGGAGCGATGCATTTGCCCTTGATGTGTGCAATCTATTTTAAGATCAAGCGGAAACATTTGAGAAGATTGGAATATTTTATTCGTTGGTATTTCTCAAATCTTGTCTTCATTATAAATGTTTTTCCATTGTCATGTTTTATTTTTTTTTTCATCGTTTTTCAAATTTTCACCCGCCTTTATTTGCCTTTCGTTTGTTTTTTTTTATTCCAACATTTGAAGTATTTCGTTATTTCTAGATCATTTATATCCTGCGGTAGACGTCGAATCAGCCGTTTATTGTATTTATTCCTCCTTCGTCCTCCATTTGGGGGCTCCAACCGTTTCTAAAATGCTCAACTCTACTTTCAAGCCTTTTCTTAGAAGTAGATAGGCACTCTTTCGAGCCATTCTATTGAAGAATACCAGGCAAAAAATGCTATTATTATTATTTTTATTATTATTATTATTAATTTTCCTTCGTGGATGACATTTATTATCACTCGTGAGGACCAAAAGTTGAACGCTCTCTTCGAATAGATTCCCAGTTACCAATTATTAATTAAAAAGAAAAGGTCAGCGAATATTTTTTACCGAAAAGCTTCAAAATATTAACAACTTTCCTAAGGGTCCGTGTCAAGAAGAAGGGGTGCACTTCATCAATATTTCGGGCGAGTTCTACAAGCAAGGCGAACTATTCCATGGCGATAGGCTGCACTCAAACAGAGTACACAGGGCAAGACGTATAAGTCTTTGATATAAGGTCGTGATGAATCTTTGTACAGGAAAACATAATCGATTGTAGAGCACATCAAATATTTGTGTTTGTACGACCATCTTGCTTGCATACAAATAAGGATCAGACACCAGAATAAATGGAGAAAAAATACCCCCGGCTTTGGTCATGAGAATGTTAGGCTTCGAGCTGACTGAAATCGGGTGGACTCAAAATGCGAAAATTACTACCGTGAAAGGTAATAGCATTACTACTCCTACGAAACGGTTTAACTTTTTATTGTGTACAAAGATAATTGCCAGAAGCTTGCTCGTATGAATAACGACTCAAACTTTTATAACAAAATATATATTATGCCAATTACAAAGAATTGGAATTAAAACAGTGCGGTTACATAGATTATTGTCAAACTTATCTTTAAGGTACTGATTAAGGTGTAAATTTAGTTTATAATTCCGTATTCTTTTACCAATTTACTCCGCGTTAAAGGAGTCAGCTAATACGTTTGAGTTAGCGAAGTTTCTGTACCAACTTAGTTATCCGTTGAGAAAGATCGGAAACCAAAAAGGTGCGGGAGATTGGGTGCAAGTAATGAAATTCGAGACGGACTGCGCGCGCGAGCGAATAGAAGAAGATTTGCTCTTTTTCGCATTCTTCGATTCAATCTAAATATTCTAAAAATGTTTCCAAGAGCGCGCAGCTTATTCCGGACTTTTAAATATTTATCCTCTTCGCTCCCGCTCAGGACTGTTAAATTGAAATAAAAATCTAATAGTTGAAAATGTCCAAGAAATGTATAATAATTATTTTCACCATCCTTGTTTCACTATAGAGTCTAGTAGATCAAATAGGTGAAATAAATAAATAGTGAGCTTAAAAGTGCATATGGGAACACCCGATTGTATAAAATGTCGAAAATAGGTACTGTGTCGAGAATCGTATCCGTTACCCTTATTATTATTATTGTATTGTCAAACGAGAAAATAAGAAGGGCTAAAGAGAACTAAGAAAATGAACAAGCATCATAGTTAAGACAAAGCGATTGTTGGAGATATGAAAATATTCGAAGACAATTAGAGTTTATCGCACTCCTTCTCGAAGACAAAAATATCCTTAGTTAAGGCAATAATTCCAAGGGGTTGATATTAAATAACATTTTGCGACAGTTTTACAGTCGAAGATAAAAATAATTTACCTACACTTTCGAATATTGTCCCAACCAAAAGTAAAATTAGTTTTTATATTAAGAAATACATATTTTCAAATGTCCGCCTCAGGTTAAAATATATCTGAGCCACCTAAATAATTAGGAAATGAAATACTAAGCACCTTTATATAATTTTTAAAAATATCTCTTAGCAATGAAATCGTTCTTAAAGAATTTGATGAGATAATTGTAACAGTAATTTTCAGAAAAGGCATGAAAGCAAACATTGGACACATTCACCCCATATTCATTACTTCGGTCAGTGGGGAACCTTTGGAGTCCATTCCTAGAGATAAGATCTTGGAGGTTTGGAGTTAAATAACATAATAAATAACGCAGCACAATTTCGATATTTAATTTGCTTGATATTTAACTCCAACTAATCACAAAGTTTCAACAAGATAAAACTGTAGATAAAGTTTATCTTTATTTCCGAAAGAGTTTTTACTCCGTTCCGCATAAATAAACTAAATAAAGATAAAAGCACACGGATTAGGGGGGCAATGTATTTAAATGGAGCGAAGACTGGCTGAAAAACCATAGGTAGAGAATTGTCAATCAGTCACGATCAGTATCCTTAATGATTTATTTTCGAGCCCCTATTATTTGTAATATAAATACAGGGTGTTAGAAAACTAATGATATATACTTTGACAGTAGGTATAATAACCCAAAAGAACGACTTTTACCAGAATAAGTAAAAGTCCAAAGATCCATCGTTTCAGAGATATCGAATCGTAAAGATTGGAGGTCTCTAGGGATATTTCTTACTTTTGGCATTATCCTAGATCCCCCAAAATATGGCAACAGTTGTTTACTTTAATGGTCGTCTGCCATCAGTGAACATTGTAAAATAGCTCCGACATTATGAATCGCTTAACAAATTCTGAAATGGCAGATATGCACATGGCATATGGTTCGGCGAATGGCAGTGCTACATTGGCTGTTCGATTGTATGCAGAGCGTTTTCCCAACCGTCATTTGCCTAATCATCGCGTTTTCACCAGAGTGCATCAACGGCTGGGAGACACTAGCAGTTTTCAGGTAAACAAAAAAGAAGTGGGTGGTCGTCGTGGGCGAGTTAGCGCTGAGAACGAAGAGTGGATACTACAACATTTTAATACAAACCCACGTACAAGCACTCGGGCCGCGGTAAATGCACTACATGCGTTATCACTCAATAGTATGGCAAACACTCCATGATAACAGCCTCTACCCGTACCATTTCCATAGAGTGCAAAAGCTTATTCCAGCCGACTTTAACCCTCGTTAACGGTTTGCACGTTGGCTCATGAATAATATCATTGAATATAATGAGTTTCCAAAGTATGAGGTCTTCACTGATGAAGCTACTTTTACGCCTGGTCGTGTGTTTAACCAACAAAACTTATACATGTGGCAGAATGATAACCCTCAGACTGTGCATCAGAGCCACCAACAACACCGGTTCAGTGTTAATGTGTGGGCATGTTCTTCCAACGCATTTAAGAGGAGATCACTATGCAGTATTTATACGGAAGGTATTGCGTGTTCTTCTGGACGATGTGCCTTTGGGTATTCGACGTCAAATGTGGTTGCAACATGACGGCGCTCTAGAGCATGGCTCGAGGAATGTGCGACAATATCTAGATCGTACTTTTCACAACAGATGGATAGGACGCTAAGGGCCAGTACCATAGCCAGCGAGGTCTCCATATATGACACCTTTAGACTTCTACCTGTGGGGTTACATAAAGAGTTCAATTTATGAAGCCCCAGTGGAGACAGAGATAGATCTTGTTGAAAGGATAGTGGATGCTGCAGGACTCATTGCGGATAAACGAGGAGTGTTTGATCGTGTTCGGGAAACGCTTCTACGTAGGTACAAGACCTGCATTGACGTACAGGGAGGACATTTCAAACACCTATTGTAATTCAAATTCCATAATAAAATATGCATTCAAATGTGTTTCCCTCACCTACTACTCCAGGGACTGCTCCACCAGAGTTAGTTATACCATACTCAACTTTAAGATTCGATATCTCAAAAACGATCGATTTTTGGACATTTACTTATTCTTGTAAAAGTCGTCCTTTTGGATTTTTATACCTACTGCCAAAGTAGGTACCATTACCATATATATTGTAGGAGAATCGTCCCTTCCCCCGTTCTCTCTCAGTGAAGACACTGGACGGTAACCACAAAGACATCCGGCCTGACACCATGGGTCAAACTAGTAACCACAGCGCCTCGCCACTCGTCGCTATGAATGCCAAAAGGTTGTACATTGCAAGATCTCCCCTACGAGAGTATATTCAATTTCACCTCAAATAAGAAATTGGAGACACGTTTCTCTCAAGCTCGAAAGTCAACGGGAGCCGAGGTAAGACTTGATAAGAAAACCGTTGGAATCAAAACCCTCCTGGGCCCGTCCACAAGGCCCCCCCCCCACCTCCTGCCTCTACCCCAGTGGGGTGACAAGGTGTAAATAAGATACACTCGGGAAAAACGAGGTAGAATACGTCAGTCTCCAGGCTACGAAGTCCACGGATTGAGGCTTGGCTACCGAGACTGGACAGGTAGAATACGTGAGTCGCCAGATTACAAAGTCCCCTGCAAGAGAGGCAGGGTTATCTAGGGGGATAAGAAGCAGCTCATCCTCGAGCTAGTCCCTGGTTATCAAACCGAACGTTAAGTTAACTTGGTCAAGTTCAACTTACTCTCGTCAGAGAGACTCCTCCTATCCTGGTGCATCGTAAAAGCCAAGAAAATTCCTCGCCCTTGACGAATTACGAAAAGGAGAGAAAAAAGGCTCCACCTTGAGTCCGTTACTCGATGGCCACAACAAACTCATAAGTTAACTTGGTTGAGGAACTAAGTTCAACTTATTCTCGTCAGAGAAACCCCCCCTCCTCGATCCTCGCCCTTAAAGAAGACTCCCTCGAGTACATTCCTCGCTGATGAGAAATTACGTAACGAAGGAGATAAAAATAATTTACCTACACTTTCGAATATTGTCCCAACCAAAAGTAAAATTAGTTTTTATATTAAGAATATTAACCAACAAATCTTATACATGTGGCAGAATGATAACCCTCAGACTGTGCATCAGAGCCACCAACAACACCGGTTCAGTGTTAATGTGTGGGCATGTGCTTCCAACCCATTTAAGAGGAGATCACTATGCAGTATTTCTACGGGAGGTATTGCCTGACCTTTTAGACGATGTGCCTTTGAGTATTCGACGTCAAATGTGGTTGCAACATGACGGCGCTCTAGAGCATGGCTCAAGAAAGGGGCGACAATATCTAGATCGTACTTTTCACAACAGATGGATAGGAGGCTAAGGGCCAGTACCATAGCCAGCGAGGTCTCCATATATGACACCTTTAGACTTTTACCTGTATGACTACATGAAGAGTTTAATTTATGAAGCCCCAGTGGAGACAGAGATAGATCTTGTTGGAAGGATAGTGGATGCTGCAGGACTCATTTCGGATAATCGAGGAGTGTTTGATTGTGTTCGGGAAACGCTTCTACGTAGGTACCAGACCTGCATTGACGTACAGGGAGGACATTTCAAACACCTATTGTAACTCCAATTCCATAATAAAGTATGCATTCAAATGTGTTTCCCTCACCTACTACTCCGGGGACTGCTCCACCAGAGTTAGTTATACCATACTCAACTTTAAGATTCGATATCTCAAAAACGATCGATTTTTGGACATTTACTTATTCTTGTAAAAGTCGTCCTTTTGGATTTTGATACCTACTGTCAAAGTAGGTACCATTTCCATATATATTGTAGGAGAATCGTCACTTTCCCTGTTTTCTCTCAGTGAAAACACGGGATGGTAACCACAAAGACATCCGGCCTGACACCATGGGTCAAACTAGTAACCACAGCGACTCGCCACTCGTCGCTATAAATGCCGAAAGGTTGTAAACTGCAAGATCTCCCCTACGAGAATATATTCAATTTCACCTCAAATAAGAAATTGGAAACACGTTTCTCTCAAGCTCGAAAGTTAACGGGAGCCGAGGTAGGACTTAATAAGAAAAACCGTTGGAATCAAAACCCTCCTGGGCCCGTCCACAAGGCCTTCCACCTCCTGCCTCTACCCCAGTGGGGTGACGAGGTCTAAATAAGAAACACTCGGGAAAAACGAGGTAGAATACGTCAGTCTCCAGTCTACGAAGTCCACGGATTGAGGCTTGGCTACGGAGACTGGACAGGTAGAATACGTGAGTCACCAGATTACAAAGTCCCCTGCAAGAGAGGCAGGGCTATCTAGGGGGCTAAGAAGCAGCTCATCCTCGAGCTAGTCCCTGGTTATCAAACCGAACGTTAAGTTAAACTCCAGTAGAGACAATTAGCCTACTTCTTGTATATTAAAGTTAGTAGCAATTTAGCCAATTTTAGAGGGTCAAGTTAATTGAAGTAATTATTGTGTATTATAATATTAGGAGTATTTCTGTGGTTCCTGTTTTGTTTTTGTGTAGTAACTTGTTAAATTTAAAATTTAAGTTTATTTGGGGAATTTCTGTGCGTTTCTCTATATGCTTACGTGTTTGAAGCGGCTCTTCTTTAAAACAACAAAATTAGTACTCTTAGATCAAAGGCTACTTCATCAAAGAAGAATTTCACGTTCCACAAGGTATACCACGACAAAAGTGGTGTAAGGTGTGGAGTGATTAAAAGGGATATTCTGCTACAAAAAGTGGTGCCAGGTCTGTAGGTTTAGATTAGAAATAACCCAGCAGCATCTAATTAAGGAAGAGCCAACACGTAAAGGAATACCAGGAATAAGAGAATAATCAACGAGAGGAAAATTTGTAAAGTTAGGGGTGGAAACAATCTGAACGTAATTCTTAGGACAAGTGATAAATTTGTTGTCGGATTGGTATTACAACCAGCATAGTAGTGGGATCAAGAGTAAGTTAGGCTGCGCGCTACCTGGTGAGTGGAGGCATTGGTACCTAAGAGTACAGCAAGGAAAAATCGACGGACAAACACAAAATGGATCCGGTCCAAAGATTTTACCAACAAGCCCAAAGTCTGGGACTTGAAGGAAAAGAGATGCATAACTACGTCATGGCATAACTGAAAATAGAATGCGAAGAAGAAAGAAGAGATTTGGATAGAGAAGAAGAACAAGAAATAATAAAGTTTGAGAGAGAAATGGAAAATATAAGAAGAGAGGGGAAAAGAGAATGTTAAGCAATGGAAATACGGATGGACCGAAAAAGAGAAGAAGACCGAATACAGCGGAAAATAGAAATAGAGGAAAGAAGATTCCCGAGTGTGAGTAAAACAAACGAAAGAATATGACAGTTGAAAAGAGAAGCAAAAGAATTCAGAATAAGGATAGAAAGGGAAGATGAAGAAAGAAGAATAAAGATAAAGCTGGAAGATGAGGAAAGAAGAACCCGACGGGAAAACGAAATAGCGAAAGCGGAAATAGAAGCCGAGGAAAGGAGAATGAAGAGGAAAAAGGAGTCCACAGAGAGAAGAATAAAGATAAAAAGAAGTAGATTAAAGAAGAATACAGAAGGGAAAAGAATTTGCTCAATCTGAAAGAGAAGAGAGAGAAGAAAAAGAAAGATTGCTCGCACTCGAAAGTGCATCTATCGAGAATCAGATAGAGGTCGACGAAGTTTTAGCTCGGCCTGGACCTAAGAAAGGACCATCGATGGAAACCTAGCCAAATGGGTTAACGATGGAATAAGTAGTAAGTAGGGATAAGGTACCAGCAGGAGTTCCTAAGGAAGAACCTACGAGGAAAACCCAGCCAAATGGAGTAATGATGGAAGAAGTAGTAAGTAGGGATGAGGTACCAGCAGTAGTACCTAAGGAAGAACCTACGAGGAAAACCCAGCCAATTGGGGTAATGATGCAAGAAGTATTAAGTAGGGATGAGCTACCAGTAGGAGTACCTAAGGAAGAACCTACGAGGAAAACCCAGCCAAATGGGTTAATGTTGGAAGAAGTAGAAAGTAGGGATGAGGTAACAGCAGGAGTACCGAGGGAAGAACCTACTAAGAGGACCGAGTCAAATGGGTTGACAAGGGAGGAGGGAAGAGATGTTATTGCGATACACCCAGGTAAAACTAGTCAGTTGGTTGACGCGGATGAGTAGCCCCTACCCCTAGTAGTCTCTTCCAGGAACGGAACGTCCACGGAGTTACCATTAAAACTCCAAGTCATAGTGAGCTCCACGCCCATTAACGACCCTGCGAGGAAAAATTATTTAGAACCCGGGAGATCAAACCCAGACTTGATCTTACAGTGTACCTTGATAAAGAAGGATTATGGGACTCACGCTCCCATCAATTATGCCCCGCTGCAACAGGCCGCTCTAGCCATAAGGTTCAGTTTAAAGTTGGTCAAGTACCATAAGAAGGGTAATTCGAGTAGGTTGAAATACCACTACCATTTAGTGACATACTTGGGTAGACTCAATAACCCGAACGGCCGACTCAGGCGAGGAAATGTAATGGTCACAGAGCACCATTTTAATATTAGCTACATCAAAGGAGCCGATAAAGTACAGTCGCTCTATAAACTGAGACGAAATACCATTGAGGGTTATGTGAGTACCTAATAAGCGTGAAACCATGTTTTTATTTATTTTTCGTGTTATTAGTTATCGGTAGGATTTAAGTTCTTAAAAGCTTAGAAATGTAAGGAAGTAGTTTGTTTTTTGTTTTTGTTCTGTTGCGTGTAATCGATGAATTAGGTTTTTTATTTGAAAGTTAAATTGTATTGCGAATATGTTAAGTTGGCTGTGTAACATACCGCCCCAGTAGGCTTGCGAGGTCTAGTTTGACCCAATGCCTGTGTACGCGCGTGCGTGTGCGCTTAAGTTTAAAGAAACTTAAAGTAAGAGAGAGCTCAAAGATATACAACTTTACTGTACTCGACTAGGTTGAGTTAGTTGTTTTAAGTTTCCTGGAGCCACCTCCCCCCATTAAGTTCTTCGAAGGGAGGTGTGTAGGAGAATCGTAACTTCCCCCGTTCTCTCTCACTGGAGACACGTAACGGTACCTGCAAAGACATCCGGCCGCGGCACCGTGGGTCAAACTCGTAACCACAACGCCTCGCCACTCGTCCCTATGAAAAGCCGAAAGGTTGTAAACTACAACATCTCCCCTACGAGAGTATATGCAATTTCACCTCAAATAAGAAATATGCAGTACAATAATGACAACCGATATAAACGACAGGACTTTGTAATATTAGAACGCGTCTAGTTTCGAATTACCACATTAATTTCTGAGTTTAGAAATAGATCGTAACGAAGAAAGCGCGAGGCACCTCAATTTAATTTCCCTGCGCGCTCAACTTATTGAAGTCTTTAAAATACTAAACGATTTTACTAATTTGAGCTAGAGACCCCAAGGTCTACTAGAAATAACGGTTTCAATTTAGTGAACAAAAAATTTAACACTGCGATAGCACAAAACGTCTTTTCTTATAAAATAGCACAGACTTGGAATGGGAATGTCGTCAAAAACACTATGGTAAATATGTTCAAAGAATAGAACATGACCATGAACAAATGAGAAGTGCGAAACTAATTCTTTATCTATATCGTCTCTTTCTTTTGCCTCTTTTACCTTTGTCTTCCATCCATTATCTTCTTTCCTAAATAAGTCTTGGGTGGATCTTCGGGTCTTCGCGACTTCCTAATTCTGTACTTTCGTGTTATGGGGGTTCTTATTGAATCTAGGTTTTTATAATGGTCCACTTGACCTGGATACGTTGCCTATCCGGGTTTCTGGTCAAATTAGCATAACCTCTCCTTTACTCTCTTCTTCTTTGGCATATGCATAGGATTACTGGAGGGCGATCTCCTCTCCTGTAATGTGATGTGGCACATACAGTTGCGAGCTATTATTGGATGAGGGAAGTCTTCCAGCCATGCGAGATGAAGTGTGAAGGGGGATATCTACTCGTATGGTAATAACCATACGTGGTAAATGTTCGTTTTACTTTTCACTCAATATTTGAAGCAAAATTGTGTTGGTTAGACTAACTTTACCACTTTACTTTGAGGGGGTGGTCCAATAATTAACTAATCTAATCTAACCGAGAAAATGACGAAATATGATTCGACCTTAAATGGTGCTCCATATAACCATCCATTGGCTTAGTCTCATAGAAATGAATGTATTCACGCCTATTCATGGGCTCGATCTCATATCCCGGCTTAGTGGCCTCTTAACTTAATATATTCACGCCTGTTCATGAGCTTGATCTCATAGGCAAGCTTATTAGCCTCTAAATTAATATATTCACGCCGGTGCATGGGCCGAGCCCATATTCTGGTTTAGTCACCTTTAAATTATTGTATTGCCGCCTTTCATGGGTTTGATCCCATATTCCGGCATAGTCGCATCTAAAGTGACATATTTACGCCTGTTCTTGGGCTCAATCCCATTTACTGGCTTACTCGCATCTAAAGTAATATTTTCACGCCTGTTAATGGGTTCGATCCCATATTCCGGCACAGTCGCATCTAAAGTAACATATTCACGCCTGATTATGGCTAGATCCCATATTCCGCCTTACTCGCATCTAAAGTAATATATTCACGCCTGTTGATGGGATCGATCCCATATTCTGGCTTAGTCCAATCTAAAGTAATATATTTACACCTGATTATGGGCTAGATCCTATATCCCGGTTTAGTCCCATCTAAAGCAATATATTCACGCCTGTTCATGGGCTCGATCCCATATCCCGGTTAGTGGCATTTAAATTAATATATTCACGCCTGTTCATGGGCTCAATCCCATATACTGGCTTACTCGTATCTAAAGTAATATTTTCACGCCTGTTCATGGGCTCAATCCCATATACTGGCTTACTCGCATCTAAAGTAATATTTTCACGCCTGTTCATGGGCTCAATCCCATATACTGGCTTACTCGCATCTAAAGTAATATTTTCACGCCTGTTCATGGGCTCAATCCCATATAACGGCTTACTCGCATCTAAAGTAATATTTTCACGACTGTTCATGGCCTTGATCATATATCCCGGTGTAGTAGCATCTAAAGTAAAATATTCACGCTGTTAATTGGCTCGATACCATATCCCGGCTTAGTCGCCTATAAATTAATATATTCACGTCTTTTCACGAACTCGATCCCATGATCCTGCTTAGTCTCCTCTAAAGTATTATATTCATGCCTGTTTATTGACTCGATCTTATAACCGGGTTTAATCTCCTGCAAAGTAATATTTCGATGCCTGCAATTTAACTTTGCAATTGGATGCCGCTCTACATATTGGGGGCATCGAAGGAATTGAACATGTTATGAGATGTAGCATTCTTGTGTTCATAGGCGAATAGGAAGAGAGAGATAATCAAATTTTATCGAGACCGCAAAGCCCCATGGACGATCGAATCCTTTACTTTTTACAGATTTTGACGGGAATATGTATTTCCCAGTACGTCACACGCATGAGCTTATAAAACCTTTCGAAAATTAAAGAAAAAACCATGGGATGTGTATAATTTATGTCACATTTAATAAAAATGTGATCACTCATCTTAAAAATTGTTCAGCACTATGTAATCTATACATGGATTTACGATGTACTAGTGAACAACACCTTAACAATTTAATATGTAACGTATGTGGTAGATCCTTTAATGAATTAATTTGTTTTAATTACCATCAATCAAACCACGTATGAGAAGATTCAACAATGTAGATTGTCGTGGTATAGCAAGCACCCCACACCTTGACACCAATATTTTAAATCGTTCGTATAGGAAGGACAGAGTGATGGAAGGATGTTCGTACGTACGGGTTGTTTACGTACTACTCCTTGATTAACGTTATACCTCTCTAAGAGTAGTATATGTGATTTGATTATTATTATCTAGGGGGGTGACTTCTTTAAACTTTAAAGGTTCTCTGTGCCAACGTAGCGATTCGAGGAAGAATAAGAAAAAAATGCTAAAACAAATTAAAACTTTAATTAAAACACAAAAACAAAAATAAACATGAACACAGAAATACTACCAATTTAAATACACAATAATGACTTCAATAAGTTTTTAAGTAAGGCTTTTTAACTTGACCTTAAAATGTTGGTTAACTCGCTACTCACTTCAATCTGGTGGGTTCTTTGACGCATGCCTCGACCAGATGATTGGCGGCAGATGGGATGACTTGGCAGTCACAAGGGATTTTGGGCGAGTGTGGCAGATGGGGGGCCACACGGTACTCTGGGTAGGGGGATCTTCTTCAAGTGCGATAACTATCACGGGGCTTTAGGATGTACCTGGAAGGGCGGGGTCTCTCTGACGAGAGTAAGTTGAACTTGGTTCTTAAACCAAGTTAACTTAGAGTTCGGTGTGACCAACGGGTAACTGGTTCGAAGAGGAGCTTCTTCTTCTTGTTTCGGAATTCCTCAAGGGTGAATACTATTACGGTGCTTTGTGCGATACCAGGATAGTGGGGGTGGGGGATGTTCTTCAAGGGCGAGGTGAGTACTCGGGGGACGGGGTTTTTCTAAAAGGGCGAGGACTATCTCTGTGCCTTGGGATGCACCAGAGTAGGAGGGGTCTCTCTAATGAGAATAAGTTGAACTTGGTCCTTAAACCAAGTTAACTTAGAATTTGGTGTGACCCCTGGGGAACGGGCTCGAGGAGAAGCTTCTTCTTCTTCGTTTCGTAATTCCTTAAGGGCAAGGACTATCATGGTGCTTTGTGCTACACCATAATAGTGATGGGGGGTCTCTGACGATAGTAAGTTGAACATGGTTCTTAAACCGGATAACGGGCTCGAGGGGGAGCTTTTCTTCTTCGTTTCCTAATTCGTCCAGGGCGAGGAGTGTACTCGGGGATGGAGGGGGGGTCTTCTTCAACGGCGAGGACTGTACTCGGGGGTTCTTCTTCAAGGGCGAGGATAGTGGGGGCGGTTCTCTGACGAGAATAAGTTGAACTTGAAAAGTTAATTTAAAGTTCCGTTTGATAACCAGGGACTAGCTCGAGGATGAGCTGCTTCTTAGTCCCCTTGGTAGCTCGGCCTCTCTTGCAGGCGACTTCGTAGTCTAGTTGACTCACGGATTCTACCTCGTTTTTCCTCGTCACCCCACTGGGGTAGGTGTAGGAGAGGAGGGGGGCGGGCTTGTAGACGGGCCGCAGGAGGGTTCTTACTCCAACGGTTTTTCTCAGCAAGTCTTACCTCTGTCCAGCTGGCCTTCAAGGTTAAGAGAAACGCGTCTCCAATTTCGTACTTGAGGTGAAATTGAATATACACTCGTAGGGGAGATCTTGCAGTTTAAACCGTACAGCTTTTCATAAAAACGAGTGGCGAGGAGCTGTGGTTACGAGATTGACCCAAGGTGACTGGCCCGAATGTTATTGCGGTCAACGTCCCGTGTCTCAACTGGGAGAGAAGGGTGTGGGTCGATTCCCCTATATAGATTATGTGTAGAAATCTTAGTACATGATGACTGGGGGCATATATGTAGTGAATGCAGCAAGGTTAGAATGAAAAGTTTTGTAGTTGATGTTTCACATGTGTATTTGATGAAAAGTTTTAGAAATTCTATGGATAAAAAATGGTGCGTACTACGATTTTGAGAGCTAGAAGAAAGTTCATTTTCATGAGCTACAACCTTATATTCTCATCTCTCAGACGATATGTGAAGACTTCTACGCCTTCGAATGGAAGGAATATATTGAATGAAAGAATTGTGAAATCAGATCACGCGTATAGCTGAAAAGAGATGTGGATCCCATTTTCGTGAGATTTTTTTTAGACAGCTAAAAAAATCAAGCGAAACAGGTAAAAATTTATATCTCAGCACATAGCAATTCTAAATTCGATTCTTAATTCATCTATAAAGAAGTATTAGAACAGTATCCTGCTTCACATTTCTCTGATAACTTTTATGGAACGTGGTCTAAAAAAATAAAATGGAATTATTTAGAGATATATTTAAAAAGACACCTATTGTTGCCATCAACACTTAAAAACTTACTAAACATAATTGGGATTCCTGAAGCAGAGAAAGGATATTTCCCTTACACTCTCCTGAACGAGACAACAGAGGACTTTCAAATAATACTTTTACTATAAAAACATGAATAATGATGATAAAAAAACTTCGCAAGGAATTTATAGAATGCTGTCTCCTGGATGTATCAATTTTGCTTAGATGTTTTGAATATTTTCACGCGTCGTTTATTTCGCAAATTAACATTGATCCTCTACATACTAGCTTCACTATTGCATCTCTCTTCTGTAGCATTTTAATGATCATTTTATACAGTTCAATACATCTACTATGATCGATAGAAATTAATCTAGTAAATATTCATACAAAGGCACTCGCTGGTTGTGTTGTTCGAGGAAGATTTACGAGGATATTAAATTCATGATGCACGAAATAGAGATGAACGTGTAGTGAAAGTTAACGGACATATTAACCGTCCTGATGTATTTGCTAGTGTGGGTAGAGCCATAATCTTTAATATCCACTATTGTCATGGTTGCCAGAAGCCAAGTTGCCCACTTAGAAAGGATATGGTATTAAAAATTAAATCACCTCTAACCGATACCAACAGAATTATTGGTTACAAATATCTTGGACTAGGTATGAGGTTGTGAAAATATGGGCGTGTGAGTATGAAGAATTAGACCGAACAGTGCCAGAGACACAAAGAATTATCCATCTTTTCGGAGGAAGTAAAAACAATGAGATATTACATTGCGATCTAGCGCTTCTCGGAGGTGGGTGGATACATGATTTTTGGCAACTTATATCCAAAGGTTATGGTGTCTAACGAATTTCCAGTAGGTAATCCTAGGATCATTGCTGAGGCTACTGATCTAGAGTAGATCGAAGAATTTGAAAGAGAGTAGATATTGATTGGACTTGGACTTAAAGAGTTGGTGAAATTATATATATATATATATATATATATATATATATATATATATATATATATATATATATATATATATATATGTCGAGGTTTAGTGAGTGGCTAATCCTAGTCCCACTTCCTGGACATATATTTTATTACCGCACTGAGGTGAAGCGGAGGTGAAGCGTATCCAATACACCAACCTACCTTAGCCACTTCCAGTGAATAAGAATAACCCTGGTGCGTACCCTTTTGATCAAAACTAAAATAATGATTCCCTGAGTGAGTGCTCTACTCAGCAAAAACAACCATTAGTGGGTCGGTGGAATATTGAGATTTAAGCCGAGTGGATTGCTTAATAATTGCCAAAGGATCGTTCAAATTAGTTAAACACACATTCACAAAAATAATCTTTAATGTACATGAATTTGAAATAAGCAACAGCGTATATAAATATAAATAGGATTACTCTTACACTGACTAAATAAGTCTACAAGATGTCGTGGGGATTAGTTGCAGATTACTCACTGGGATGTTTGCGTCTTAATGACACCAGACAGAACCTAGGGATTATTATTATTGAGTTAAACACGGAATTAAGTAAGCACTTCTAATATTTGAGGGTATGGGCTCGAGATGACAATTCTAGTTCACAAATAAACTGGTAAAGTTAGGGGAGGGGATAATTCAATTAACGATACCTTTGAGTTCGTAAGTATCTTTGAAGGGGGGGCGGTAAAGATCTTCTTCTGGTAACAATGAGCGCACCTAGTTTGTCCGTCAGAGGTTATCGAATGAGAGGGTAATCCTAGCCCGGTGATATGCTGATCCTTTGCCGGATCACAAAGGTGAGCCACACTGTGACTCAAATCGGACTTTTTCCTTGAGGTATCTGTCCGATTATTCGGCTCCTGGAGTAGGCAGCCAAAACCGATTACCTAGCTACGTCTAGGGTAATCCGCAGAGGGAGGTCCTGTGTAACCCTAGACTCTGAAGGTAGGGGGTGGCGGCGAGAAGTTTAGCACCTACAAGTAGTGTGACGGCAACAACCAATTCCCCGAGAAGTTCCTTCCTTGCAGCGGGCGAACGGTTTCATATGTGGATTGAGGTTCACACACTCGACGTAGGTCCAATAGCATGTGCCTGATTCCAGGGAGAAGTCTTCCTTTTATTTCTCTCACGAGCAGAATCGAGAAGGAGAATCAAATTATCGTAAAATCCGTATCGTCGACGAAAGACCTGTTTTTCATCTTTGGACCGACGGTATTTCTTTCACGCCTTCGAGCCATCTCGGAGTTTACGGCAGTGGGAAAAAAGGCGACGGAGAATTCGAGGCAAGAGTTGCATTTTAGGGTTGCGAGAGGGCGCACAGATTTGTGTCGGAGTGTTTCTGCGTTCATTTATGTACGCGGTATTTAGACTTCTACAATATATATATATATATATATATATATATATATATATATATATATATATATATATATATATATGGTGTTTCCATAACCTAGACGATTTTAAATGTGAGTTAAGTTTAAGCGTCTAATGATTTTTTCCTTTTTCTTTCAGATTTAACAACCTCAGTCTTTGGCAATTTCAACCATGGAAAAATTAACAATCGAACAACATCTTAAAGTTATCGAAGCCTATTACGAAAAGGACGTTCAAACAAAAACGCATTTCAGACACTTTGCGATTTTTTTGGTCAACATAATCGACCAACCGAGAGTGCAATTGGAAAAATTCTTCGTAAATTCAAACAAACGGGCTCGGTGGCAGAAAACGCCATTACGTGCTCGTTTACGTCGTTCAGCTGAAGACATTGCTGCAGTGCGTGAGAATGTGGCCGAAGATCCAGACACCTGGCAGTTAAGAATGTCGGGAAATCGGGTCTGATTCTTGTCATATATTGTCAGTCGAGCAGTGTATCGATGTTTCTACCTGTATTATTGTAGGTTGTGTATTCTGACGCTGCACATATTGCATTTAGATCACCAGCAAAGAGAACGCTTCTGCGGTAATTAAACATTTGAAAGAGGTTGTGCATGGGCACATCTCTATGCCTTGGGGGTTGGTACTCCGTGGCAACGACTAGTACCCCTTAGCGCTGTACCCACTTGAATAGCAAGGCAAGATTCATCTAAGTCTTCTAAAGTCCTATATTTTAATCCTTTTTTGACAGCTATAGCACATACATCATAGCGTTCCTGACTGTGATTTTTGCTAATGACGTCGCATTGAAATTTTTTTAAATGTTGTTGCGCCGTCAGTCCATGTTCAGAAATGAGTATTATGTCAAGGTCACTTTGTCGAATAATATTGCCAATGGTGGTACCTTTTCCGTCCACCTGTTGACGATCATATGTATTATAGTAAGTCTGTCTGCCATTTTGTGTAACGTTGGTTATTTAGTATATGGGATTAAACCAGACGCTTATTTGCGTTCTACTTTAACCCCGTGTCTTGTACTGGGCGGGGTGCGCTTCCTGCCGTTTCTTTTTTTCTGTATTCCGTGTCCGTGATCATATAAAAGCAGTCCGTAGTCAATTCCAGTACGTTTTGAGCGAGTGCCTCTTCGACCTGTCGCACGGGAACCTCATCCGAGCATTCCCACTTGTACCTTTCGGTCTTGAGCCCTTCCGCTACTTCGTGGGAATTCAGCTCCTTTGGGAAGGGAGCCGAATCAGGAGTAAAGATTTTAAGGTTGAATCCTCTCGCATGGTATTTAAACTGGTGCTCTCTGCCCTGTGAAGAGGAGGAGGTTGACATTGGGCGGCGAGTTTTTGAGGTTTTCCTCGATCCTGGGGCCCTGGTTTCCTTGGGACGCATTGGTTCCGTGTTAGTTTTGTGTGCCGTTTGTAGCGAACAAAAATATCGCGCCTTTTCGCTTTTGCCAATTTTTATTCAATGCTTATACTAAGCGAGTCAGAAGAAAATTAGCTTTCACTGTAACTCAGTTTAACAAATCCGAAAACTTAAATAGGCCCAATGATATACAATAGCGAGAAGGGGTTACTAACTGCCGGCACACCGAGCCTTAGTAGATATTCTCCCTCTGCAGCATCTTTATATACCTGTTCTTCCCTATAATACTGAAAGCGAGCTGGTATTTCCCTTCTGTGATATATGTGCGATGGAAAATATACATGAATGTAACCATAAACAACAGCCACGGAACATAAAATGGTGGTTATACAACCCTGGAATTAAGACTTGCTATTGAGAAGGGATATTAGACAATTAAGATATATGAGATTTGGTGTTTTGAAGGAAAGGATAATCTGGTTACAGAGGGTATCAAATCTTTTGTTGACAATAAAATGTAAGCATAGAGGTTCCCTCTTGGAGTTGATATAGAGGAAGATAAGACATAGTATGTTGAAATGGAGGAATTATATGAAGGAATACATATTAAAAAAGAAGTCAGGAAAGCGATTACGAGTAAAACTCTGTCTCAACAAGTAAAATATATTAGGATGCAAACAAAGTTCCCGCACAACCTTTTTTTAGAAGTTTATTTATTTATACTTTTATATTTATAGGTGTATTTAAAAATTTATTTATTTATAGATTTATACAGGGTGTACGACTAGTTGATATGTAGTGGGCTAGCCTTTCCTAGGCTTCGCTTGGAAGTGCACAGTGACAAAGTCCCTAGATATACTAGGTCAAAATAAACATTCGAGCGAGGCCTACGAAAGCCTAGGCCACTACACGGTAATTAGTCGGACAACTTTTATGATATCTAGAGTTTAAAAAATTACCCAGCAAATGAATCTCTCTCGTGAACAGCAACGTACTCTTTTACTTATGAAGAAGTCCGGCATAAACGCTGCCCACTCGCAACGTCTATCAAACAAGAATTTGTAGAAGACACAATAAGTCGTCGCACAATCTACGTTTGGTTTAAGAAGTTTCAGCGTGGCCAATTCGATCTCCATGATCAGCCAGAAGTGGTCGGCCCTCACTTATTGACAATGACCGTTTGTACGCCTGTCTCATAGCTGATCCACATCTGACATCGAGCTAGCTAGCTAAAATGTTTAGCATTCGCCATAGAGCCATTTTGCATCATTTAAAGGAAATGGGCAAAGTAAAAGAATTAGACGTATGGATTTCACTTAAAGTGACCGACTTAGACCGTCAGCAATGCATAGACGCCTGTATTACACTACTGTACTGTCCAAGAAACGTCGTTTTGGTTGGCTGAAAAAAGTGGTTACTGCAGATATGAAAAGGGGCCTACATAACAAACAAAAGAAGCTGGGCACACTTGGTGAACTTGCGCAACTTCAGGCAAAGGCGGACCAACATCAGAAGTTGAATTTTAAAACAAAGGCATCTATGATTTATCCCATCGTTGAAAGCATGTGCTCGAAAATAATCATGATTAAAAAAATACCCATCATTGATATGTTTCTTTTGCTGCATTTTTTAGTTTTAAATCATTGCCAATAAAAGTTGTGCGAGAACTTTGTTTACAACCAATTATAGGGATTTCTTTCCTTTTAGGCATGTGAGTATCCAGTATTACTTAGAAATCAGCAAGATATCCGACGAATTAAGAATAATCTCGGAGGAAGTATAAACATAAGATATTACATTTAAGTAGTCTTGAGTGCCAAGGATATATGAAAGTACTTCTCATTTATATAATCCCCCATTTAGTCTGATACTCATAGTTATTTCGTTTTGAGAATATAATATTTCTCTGTTTAATTGAAAATATGCATTATTTTCCTTAGAGTAATAATACGTATTTGCAGCACGGATTCTGATAGCATTCGATTACTCACAGATGATACAATAAAGATGACTTCTCTCGACGTGATTGGAAATGTTTTCATCGCAAGGTACGACTAAAAAGAACTTACAAATGTGGAATCGCTTGTAATAAACATCCCATTCGAAGCATTCAATACTGCATACGCAAGAATAAAGCTTTTATCACGCCTTTCTTTTCTCTTTGCCACGCGGAGAGGGCCATCTCCATCCCTAGACTTGGGGACCCTGAGCCAGTAGTCGGAAACTTTATAGTCCAGCACCGATAAAATAAAATACTCATATGGAGACACTGCTTATGCAGAATCGTTTTGTTCTCCGGGGGCAAAGTCATACGCTCTTCGTGTCAGGGTAGAAGGAGATGTCAGATACATTGTTAGCGCAAAGGATCTCGCTATAAACTCGGAAACTAAAGATTTAATAACTAACGACAGAATCAAACTACTTCTAGGGTATAAAATGAGTTGGATGAACATTTAGATAATGCACAGGTTGAGTTTAATAAACTTCAGGCAGGCGATCAAGGAGGGGTTAGGGAAACATCTAGAGGTAAGCTTTTCAGAAACACACAGAAAAATATAATTTAGCAACTAATACTTTTCGCACGGCCCCCTTCGGTTATAAAGGTGACTGCTTCACTCAAATACCATGCATCATATGCTGAATGGTCTCTCAGTCACTACTAGAAATTACTCTTTGTTTCAATGAGATTAAATTAGTAAAAATTATTGTACATGTATTCTTTTGTTTTTTATACTTTTGAAAATTATTGGCTATATTAATCTCTTTGCTTGCATATTTTTTTCAGATAATATTCATGTAGAAATATTTATTTAATTCCCAACATTTCAGCCTATGTGTACCTGGTCTATGAACAGGCATGAAGATATTATTGGTGGAAGCGGACATTTGTACCGAGCGTGAAAAGGTACGCAGATATTACTGGGGTGTGGGAAGGAAAAAGTGGGATGATGTGGTCGTGGGTGGTGGGTTGGGAGAGGTGGGAAGGGGTCTCCTCCATTTATACTTGATGTTTTGTGTACCTTAATACTTTGAATCAGCACAAAAATGATTCCGGGAGAGCATTATCACGGTGATGGACTGGCCACATCAGTCCCCAGATATGAAGCCACTGGAAAAACATTTGCAGGACCTGAGAGAGACTATGAAACGTCGTCAGCAAGCCTCTAATGAGCAACTGAATGCAGGCATCACCGAGCAGTAGGCCAGCATCACACCCGTCAAGTGCCACACGTCCGAGGATAGCTTTCCTCCGGGAATTCATGCTACCATTACTGCCAAGGTTTTCTCCACACTGAACTTCCCCTTTTAGTTTGGCGTTGCTATCATTTTCCCAGAGCCTTTATCTACCTATATTATATGTTGCTGATGTTACATGTTTTGGCAAATTTTGTATTTTATTAATTCTTGTTGAATGTTTGGTGCATAATTTATTGTTATTTATTCCTCCTTATACCATTATTATATTCATATTGATATGCAAATAAATACTTTATACCACCCTGCACTGCATTTATCTAATTGAGTAAAGTTTACAAGGTGCCTGAAAATATTTAGTTGCGCCTCTATTTCTCTAGCATTGTATGGTTGTAGAGAAGGGGCAGGTTAATCACAAAGAAAAGGTTAACAAATAATACTCACAGAGGATCTTCTGGAAGAGGCAATTATGCTTGTGGCTCCAAGGTTTTGAAATCAGAGTTATCCTTCTTTAGGTGGACTGCCTGTCATGGCTACGAGCTCCATCTACCCGTCCCCACCGTGATGCCTAGTCACGGAGGTAACCTCCCTATTAAATAAGTAAATAGCGTCACCTTTTTTAAAAAAAAATAGGGCGGAGATTCGAACTACCGAACCAACGATTGCTAACCACTATAGTATCCCGGAGGCTAAGAAAGTAATCTGCCTTTCAATTTATTTTGGACTGCGATGCAATGAAGATATTTTTTGTCACATGCGAGTCAGGTCGCCAGCGACACTACATCTCACTATTATGGTCGGTCGGTCCGCGTTTTGTTTTTTCTTTGTTTTTGCAATAACATTGTAACTATTCGGCCGATTCTAACGAAATTCAAAAACCTTATGTTATTTTACATTCTCTTCCGAATGATATAATTGCCAAAGTCCTCCCAAGATTAGCCCAGGAATTATTTTGTTTTGACAATATTTTAGACTAGGATATAATATGCTATACTCTGCTAGGCAAGCATATAATAGGCTATGCTATGCTAGGTTATTATAGGCTAAACTATACTATTCTAAGCTATGCTAAGATATAATGTACAATAGTAAGGGATACTATGATAATTTAGGCTATAATATGCTATGCTAGGATAGCATATAGTATGTTAGGCTAGACATTAATAAGTTATGCTTGTCTTGGGTATAATAGTATAGTATAGGCTATACATGTCTATGATAGTTAATGCTAGGCTAGGCTAGGCTGAGCTATACTAGGCTAGGCAGGGAATGACAGGCTATAATAGGCAAGGGTACGCCATGGTGTGCTAAGTTAGGCTATGATATACTAAGCTCTGATACACTAGGCTAGTCTTCGATATACCAGACTAGGATAAGCAAGGCATTGCTAGGTTAGGCTAGGCTATGTTATGCATGCTATGCAAGCCTAGGCTAAGATCAAATCGTCTACTCTAGGCTAGGCAATAATTTGATATACTATACTATACTAACTAGGCTAGGCTAGGCTAGGGTAGCGTAAAGTAGGCTATGATATATTATACTAGGCTACAATATGCTAACTAGGCTAAGATAGGATAGAATATACTAGGCTAGGCTCCAGTGAACTAGGCTAAGCTAAGCTATACTAGAATAGGGTAAGCTAAGCTAGTCTAAACTAAGTTTTAATATTCAATTGTTGGATGCGCTAAGCTAGGCTAGATTATAGTCTGCTAGGCAGGCTAGGCAATACTTTGATAAGCTAGGCTAGGCTAGGATACACTGTGATAGGCTCAGGTCTACTATAGTAAGCTAGGTTATTCTAATATATACTATGCTAGGCTATATATGCAAGTCTATACTAGGCTAGGCTAGTGTATACTAAGCTACTCTAGGGTATACTATGCGATTCTAGGCCATTCTATGCTATGACACACTACACAGTGCTATACAAGGGTATACTATGCTATGCTATGCAAGGCTATACTGGACTATACTATGCTAGACTAGGCTAGATTATAGTGTATTATGCTAAGCTGGCATAGGCCTAGGGTAGGCTAAACTATGGTTGGGTGTGCTATGCCAAGATATACCATGCTGGAATAGGATAGGATATACTATGTTAAGCTAGGCTATACTATGCTAGACTAGTTTATACTATGCTAGGCTAGTTTATACTATACTATGCAAAGCTAGATTAGGGTAAGATAGTCTATGGCAGATAAGCTATACTATGCTAGCCTAGACTATACGAGGATAGGCTAGGCAATACTATGTTAAACTATTCTAAACTAAACTAGGTTGGGCTATGCTATACTATCCTAGGCTAGGCTATACTATGATCAGCAATACTATGCTATAGTATGTTAAGCTTTAATATCCTCTATATGCCTGGCTGTACTAGGCTATGTTAGGCTAGATTTGTTAGGCTAGTTCTTGTTAGGATAGGCTTTACTATGGTTTCTAGGCTAAGATAGACCATACTATACATTCTATGTTAGGCTAGGCTAGATTAGTCTATGCTAATTCATACTATGCCAGGCTAAGCTATACTATGTAAGGCTAGGCTATACTATGTTAGCTACGCTAGAGTATGCTATGGTAAGTTCTACTATTATAGGGAATCATAGGCTAGACTTGGTTATACTAAGCTAGGATAGGCTAGACTAGGCTATCGGATGCTAGGCTATACTATTACATAATCTACTCTGTTATACTATGCTATACTATACTATGCTAGGCTAGGCAGGATTTACTATGTTAGACAATCTAGGATAGTCCATAATATGCTAAGGTTTATTGTGCTAGGTGAGGAAAATAATATGATAGGCTCTCCTACGGTAAGCTAGGTTTTGCCAGGCTACTATTCAAGACTATACTGGACAATACTAGGCTATACTAGGATATGCTATGCTAGGCTATACTATGCTAGGAGATACTATACTACATATACTATACTATATTATACTTTACTATACTATGTTTTGCTATGCTATACTATATTATGTTATGCTATAATATAGTATGCCATATTATACTATGCTATACTATATTATGTTATGCTATAATATAGTATGCCATATTATACTATGCTATAATATAAGCTCTACTAAGCACTAATATTTCTGTGTTTTGGTATGCTATAATATGCTATGCTATATATGCTATGCTATACTATGTAATTAGGATGTGACCATTTGTTTGCCTTTCCAATTCCATAAATAAGGTGTGACAAAAAGTTAAGACCCGACATTTTAATTAAACAAATATATAGTTTAATATAATTTAGTTCTGCTTTTTAATAAGCTTTTAGAAAGTTGTGACTTTTTAGTCGCCGGCGACTCTACATCTCACTATGTCGGTCGGTCGGTCGCTTGATCGATGCAAGTTTTGCTTTTTTTTTGAAGATATTGTAACATTTCAGCCAATTCTCTTTTGAAGGATACAATTGGCAAAGTCCTCCCATGTTATCCCGGGAATTATATTGTTTTGTCAATAATATCATAACTATTTCGACAATTCTAACGAAATTTGAAACCCTTATGTTGTTTTACATTAAATTTTTAATGAAATAATTGTCAAAGTCCTCCCAAGGTTAGCCAGGGAATTATTTTGTTTTGTCAATAGCGTCATAACTATTTGGACGATTCTAACGAAATTTGAAGCCATTAGATTGTTTAACATTCTCTTTCGAATGATATAATTGCTAAGGTCCTCCTAAGGTTAGGCTTGGAATTAGTGTTTTTGGAAATAACATCATAACTATTCGGCCACTTCTAACGAAATTTGAAACCCTTAAGGTGTTTACATTCTCTTTCGAATGATAGAATTGACAAGGTCCCCTCAAGGTTACTCATTACTCCGGGAATTATTTAAAGTTTTCAAAGTCGTAAGGACATATATCAGAATAAGTGAGGGCACTCGACATTTTGTTTAGCAGATCTTGTTATTACCTGCAGCGAAGCGCCAGCTCTAGCCGTCGTTTTTTTTAAAGGAGTCAATTCAATTATAACCATTTAGAGCCATGAAATGACCCATATGGCCATGGGACATATGCTTATTCACCCTGGAGATTTCAAATCTGCCATCGGATTTTGCGTTGGGTGGTCGCATCTAGTGACAGAAGCCTCATTTAACCCTTTAAAGACACTTGTAAATGATTTAAACCATGGGAAACCATTAATGAAGGACCATTTATCATCTTATCACAAAACGCGGCAGGTCATTGGATGGACTTTCCTTTCCCTCTTGTATTGTGTAAAAACTTCCCTTAGTGATAATTTATATATTCTACAATTTAATGTAATTTTTCTGTTTTGGATTTTTTCCTATGAACTAATTTTATCTTTCTTGAGTATGGCTAGTAGAGGACGCAAAAATCCTTCCAATATATTTTGTTAGGTTTGTGGATGTTATAATAGAACAAAACATATATCACATAAAGTCGTGAAAGAGGCTAAATTCTCGATAGCGAACTTCAAGATGCTTTATCTTCTTGCTTGACTTGCAAGGTGATGGCTCAAAATGTTCGTGTTTTCTTAACTTATGTGATAGCAGAGTTAATGATCCTCATTACTGTAAAGTTCAGTGGCTCTCGTGACATGAATTAAGCCATAGAAGTTAAATGTTGTTAGACAAACTCTTGTAATGCCTGCCCTACTTTATATAACTCCTTCACTTTTAATTGGGATTGATAAAACAGGTTGTGGATGGCCTAAGATTTGAAAAGAAGGCTTTCAAAAGCAAACTCAATGTTTAAGTCTGAGAAACTTTGAAAGAGCGATGACTAAAGTCGAAAGAGAAGCATGTTGTGCATTTTAGGTGTAGTTCATGGATTATTAAGAAATCATAAAGATTCAAATTACAAACAGCTGGGAGCAAAGCTTTGGGGACTTGGCCTGCCGCATGTCCTTGAAGTTGCATTTTTTGCATTGACTAGTTTTCATTCATGAAAACTTGGGTGGAAACGTTGAAGAGCGTGGTAAGAGATTGCATCAAGACATCGCCACAATGGAGAAAAGTTACCAAGGAAAGTAGGATAATATATGTATATTGTTTCTAGTCAGATAAGATAAAGGCGTTCACACTAGAAAAGCACGATCTTCAAAGCACTTTTAATGAAAATATTTTTCATTATTTTTGCTCTTATTTTCTGCACAGTTCTAAATACAATCTAATATGTGAACATACATGTGCTATTATCAATATCCTTACAAAATTGAAATAGATTGAACTAGACATCAGCTTATATAAAAACTACAGGTTTATATAAAACTAAGAAAATTTCTTAAAGTTTTGATGATATGTCAAAGCTGAGTTAATATTTGAACTCAGCGACAAACAACACATACATGAAAAAATGCATATAAACAAAATCAGTGTTAGGTAGAGTAAATGCTAAATAAAATATGACACGGTTCTCTCCATCTTTCTTTAGTACAGGCGTTGGTCTGTGGAACCACTCAGCCTAATGATATCGTTAATTCGGATAATTGTGATGTATTCGAAAGGCGAGTGAATGTTTTTCCTCTCTCTTGATTTTTATGTTTTCTACTTTTATCGATATTGTGTCGCTCGCTGCGCCCTGTAGCCTTTTTAGGTCCTGCCGTTTTGGCCTTTGCCTTCCAACGGGTCGCCTTCATTGACTTTGATGCTACTAATACTACTATTAATAATAATGATATGTAATTCTTCTTTCGTGTGGGCATTCAGCCGTCTTTAGTCAGCGATGGGTCTCCCATATGGTTCAGATTTCTTAGAGTCTTTACAAATCTAGGAATACTAGGGCTTGTTAATAAGGCTAATGATTCCCAGTTCAATCATGTGTTCTAATTCCTGTTAGCTAAATTAAGGGCTAAACGATGGAAGCGGAAACATAAAGGAGGACCTTTCCTCTCGATGTGATGGCGTATGCCAAGTTTTACGGATGCTTCGGTCGGGGTTAATTGTGTAATTAAATGAAATTTTTTGTCGGTCGGGTATTGATTTACCTTAGAACGTAATTTGTGATTCAATTTAGGTTAATTCTGATAGAGAAGCACTAGCCCATTAATTATATGGTCGGAAAAAGTAGGGAGCGCTTACGCTTGGAGACTTTAACCCTCTATGACCAAAGTTATTTTTTAGAAATAACCGCTATTGGGCAACTGGTATAAAGGAGCCTGAATGAAATATTTCACAAAATATTGTTCAGATAAAGTTTCTTAGCTACATATTTACTATCTAATTTCACGCAGCTATTGAACGAAACATTGTGAATAAAGTAATTAAGCTCTATGAAATCTAATGTCGCTGAGGAACGCCATGGGTCATATTTATCTAATGAGAACCTAGAATAGAGTAGACTATTTTATATCTGCCTCGTAGACAAACTTCAAGTTGTCTTACGCGGGTTGAAGGAGATCGTAAGAGACGGTTGACCACATGGTGGATTTTATGAGTTGTTTAGCTCATTTAGGTATGATGTTGGCTCGAATGAGATTAGACCCAAAACGTGATCATATTTTGTCTGATGCAGAGGGGGATTCTGCCTGTTGTACCCACACATCCTTATACGCTGGTCAATACGCTGAGAGTTTGGTACCCATCACCATGAGGGACCTTTTTAGTAGAGACAAAGGATAGAAAAATACAGTTGAAACCAAAGCGAAATGGGAAACAGAAGCATATGATAAGGAACTCTACTCTTTTTCTCACGTAACGAATAAACAAAAAGATTGGTGACCAAATTAGAGTAATGAGTGATCTCTTCTCGGACTCTAACAGAGTCCAAATTTATTGCATTGATATTTTAGATGCAGATTATATGACAAATTATCCTTTGACAAAAAATAATTTATTAAGGGAAAGAGAATAAATATTTCGACAGGGGAACATGAATATAATATTAGTATAAAGGAATATGATTCGTGTCCATAAGCTGTTTAATTTATTTGGTTTTAGCGGATAGATTCACGAAAATCGTGCATTGTTCAAAGGTTCTAGAGATTAATTCAATGAAAGACCTATTTGAGTGATTTGGAGTTTTTAAAGCGTGGATGCATTTTATATCATAACTGAAGATTCTTGAAGAAGAGAAGGGTAATTCGACGCCTGTATTTAATTGACCAAAGAGTGCTTCTATACTTAAATCTTTTAGGAAATGCGGTGAATAACTTGCGTGGAGAGCTAACTATGTGGTATAAAATTTAAGTATCCCTTGAACCTTAATATATTACAAAATCTCTAAAGTAAAGCGGGAGAGAGACACGTGCTAGAAGAATAGTTTCTTCCGTAGCGAAGTTGTTTAGGTCAAAATAAAGTTGATTATTTATAATCCTCTTTTGAGTTATGAAAGGCGGGTGTTACCTCAGTGTAGTGTTCAGAACTGGATCGCATCTCGGCGGGGTAATTACTTGAGGCGTATTACCCCCTCCCCCTCCGTGCATCCCATTTGGTATGTCAATATCTGAGGTATAAAAGTTGAGAGAAATAAGCTCCGTTTTCCTGGAAATGATGACCGAAGTGTGGTGGCTCGTAGTTGCAGTAGTTAGTCTCTTAAATGACTCATTAAGAATATGTAGCAACCTCTTCAAAGGCGGTGGTAGAAAATAGGTCGCAATTTTTCTCAAAATAGATCTTTCATTAATCGATTAAGGATCGTGACTTAGATTAATTTAGGATTTGTCTGACTTGAGGCTTCAAAAATTTTCTTCCCTTCAGTAAAGTCTTCAATTTTTCTCCCTTTTTAATATGGGTAAAGTTTGTGCGTTATTGTGCATAGATTTTATGGGAAACAGAATTTCCATAGTGCGTTCTATGGAACTTAATAAAATTGCTTTTAATAAGAACGTTTAACGCTCTCTTTCGCTCTTTGCTGGGTCTGAGCAGGCGCGAAAAAGAGAGAAATTTAAGAGAGGCGCAAAAGATAACCCGAGAGAAAGCCCCACTTTCTCTTAGGGCAATGGTGGGGGTTGACTGCTCTAGGTTTCAGTTGTGGTTGTGGTATTGCCTCTGCTACCCATGCATCCCCTTGTGGCGACGTTTAAATGGATGGTACCACCCCTTGCAAAAGTGTTTTCACCTCAATGAAGCTTATGTTAAAAAATAAAATTCATACTGCTTTTTGTTTTAATTTCATACCATCATTCTATGAGCCTTTACTGACCCCTCTGATGTATGGTATGCTGTTGTATAGCTGAAGACTTCATTTACAAACGTACGCATTGTCATTTCTCGGCTACGCGTTTATCTCTTCATTTTAGGAAGCTCAAATGATCATTATGACTTAAACTTCAATAATCTACGTTTTGGAGTTTTGATTTATCTTTCCCTGAACATTATTTAGGCGGCTGTTGCTCGTCTAGAAACAGAATTATTTTATTAGCTTAGAACAATTAGGCGTACGATTGTATTATATAAATTTAATGGATATATTTAAGGGTAGGATTTTTTTCTGGACGAAGTTCGCTTTCATAAGGATTATTTTTGTACATATATTTATCAAATTAAAGTTAAAATGTGTTAGTAGATTGAAGTCCCCGTGATCTCCGCATTTTTTATTAACCCTATACCCTTATAGGTACTTAGGTTAGTTTTTTCTTGGACGTTATAATCTTTCGGGGATGTTTAATTCTTACTTAGCTTAAGAATAATTAATTAAAGTGATACGACTCTAATTTATTTGATCTCATCCCGGAAATAATGTAACATTTATTTTCATGTTTATCATTAATTTCTAGCTAGAAATAATCGAAAGCAGGTTTAATTTTATACTAGCCTAGTCTACTGAACTCAAAGCCTATGTACCTGTGTGGCTTATCCTAACCCAAGGCTTTCATTTCAACAGACAATCATCCTTTTCTGGGCTATTAATTTTGTATTGATAATTTAATGTGCCTTATCTTTAAATAATGAATATTTCGGAGGTATAAAAAGAATACATTCGAAACATTATGCTTTAGGAGTTTAGAAAAGAAAAGGATGCTAACTTGAGAGTAGAAGGCTTGTTGTCAAGGATACGTGTAATGAACAATTAGTGTGAGCCAGTGCCAAAGATGGTTTCAGAATTATATCATCATCTTTTGAAAATAATAGTAGAAGAACATGCAAATGTAACTGTTGAACAATTGACTGAAAAGCTACATTCAGGTCATTCTATTGTGCATCGTCATTTAAATGAGATAGGCAAAGTTTCATGATTAAGGCAATGAATTTCTCACTTTGTGTCGCAGCTAGACTTGCAACAAAGAATAAACATATGTTTATCTCCTCTTTCTCGACTAAACCATTAATCATTTATGAGTAAAGATGTTAAAAGAGACGTAAATTAAGTTATGTACAATAATATTGAACGTTATAGATAATGGATTAGTTCAGGGCAAGAACAAATAAGCCCAGCCGAAACATGGGCCTCTTCTACAGAAGATTCTCTTGTGCTTTTGATGAATTATGAATTTCACATTTTAATTTTGAACTTCTTAACCCATATGAGACTATCATTAAAAAAGTTTCTTGTGTTGAAATAGACTGTTTAAATTCAGCACTTTAAATAAAAAGGGCAACATAAACAAAAGAAGAAAAGTGCTCTTTCAAGACAACGCACGAGTTCATACCGCAAGAGATACCATAGAAAAACTTGACAATTTTAATTGGGTACTAATGAGTGATTCCTTATATTCACTCAACTAAGCTCCCTCAGATTATTATCTTTTAATAAGTTTAGCGAATCACCTGAACAATAGAGTAGGTTGAAACAATCTTAAAGAACTTTTTTTAAATTAAACTCAAACCATTTGTACAAACAGCATTTTTTAAAAAGTTAATCGAAAGATGGACACTAGTGGTAGAAACTGATAGAAATTACTTATTTATTTATTAAATGAACAATTATTTAAATATAAATAACTTCGAAGATTTGTTTGATTTATATCCATAAAATAATAATAAATGCCGCATTACTTATGGGAGGACTTTATATAAAGGTTTGGGAAAAGCCTTGACCACATTCGATTCTCCAGAAAGATCTCTACCAAGGAAAATTTTGAGCAAAGGAGATTAGTTCTCTTATACATACACCTGATCCTTCAACCGCATCTAAAATTTTCTCCCTTTTGGAAGCCACTTCCCAGAAAATGGAAAATATTATAGTCTCTCCAAACGCAAAACCATATCGCTCGAAAAGCAGCCGCTCCGAACAAAGGCACAAGAGGACTAGACAGCTCTGAGAAGTACCTCTTAACTAGGTTTATGAATCCTCCACCAATTTATATATGGAATTCTTTGAACTTTATTCTTGCCCCAAATCTTTGATTTTCCTATTGTATGGTACCATTACATTGACGATATTATATGCCTTTGGCCTTCCTCAAAAGATATTCACAATTTTCTATGTAATCTTAATTCTCTAGTCCCTTCTATTAAATTTAACCTTGAAATTGAGGAAAATGGGACTCTTCCTTTTCTTAACCTCTTAATACATAGGACGACGTCAGGTTTTAAATTCTCTGTTTATCGCAAACCGTTCAACTCCAGTTCATATATTCACTTTTATTCTTATCAAAGTGTTAAAATTAAAAGATATGTATTCACTGCTACGTTTCTGCGTGCATTACGCCTTGTTAGGCCGGAATTTTTGGATAAGGAATTGTACAATATCTTTGAAATAGGTAAAAACTTTGTTACCCTCGTCAATTTTTTCACACTTCATTAAACTTTGTTAAGAGAACTTTTTATAGTACTGATAACCCACCGGTTTTCAGTTATAAAAATTGTCTTATCTTGCCATACTTTGAACCATTTTTTGGTCTCACCCGTATTTTTAAGCAACTTAATATCTCTGTAAATTTTAGATAGGAATATACTTTATATAAAATGTTAGTCCACAATAATACGAGGAAAAAAGGTGGAATATATTCTATAGAATGTTCTATTTGCAATTTACCTTACTTCGGACAAACTGGTAAATCTTTATCTACTAGAATTTACAAACATAAGTATAATATTAGAAAAGGTGAACTAAACAGCGCTTTATTTTTACATTTATCCGAAGATAACCACCCGATTGACTGGAACTCTGCAAAATTCCTTTTTCATTCCGCTGATTTCACAAAAAGGAATATTGTCAAGTGTTCATTAATTGACATGTTGCCTAATATAAATATCTTCCCTGGCATATTTAAACTCGACCCTGTTTTACACAAGCAAATATCTTCTAAGTATAACTAAATAGAGGGGAATCGTAAGCTCACTCAGTTACAATAAATTTTTATTTCTGTTGTTTCAAATTATGGGTGGAAGTACTCGTTCATCTGCAGCAGTCTGGCTTTTAGGACATCCTACTAAGTGAGCTTTCATATGCAAGACTACCAGCATGTGGTGATGTGCCTTATGTTGTTTAGTACCACCAACAAGTGGAGTCAATGACTTTGACACAAAGTTACAACCTCGCTTACAAAAAAGTCATAAAAGTATGGGAAAGAGCCCGAATTCCCACCCAGCGAATAGACTCTTGCGTTAGGATATCTCAATGTTGTATGAAGAATACCTTTCTTTGAAGAAGAACCGCAAAACCGAACTGTACTCATGTAGAATGAATGAGCGTAGTTTGGAATCTACTCTTTGAAAATATTTTGACATAGCCTCAAAATATGATTTAAATGTGGTAAAAAATGAAGACCGCCAATTTCTGTTGATGCAGAGAGAGAAATTTTCTCCTGCAGTATGTGGTGCCGTGATAAGATTACCTTAGCCAAGGAATCCCGCAAAAGATATCGACATGAGAAGGCTTTACAATACAAAGAAAAAGTATATACTTCTAAAAATCAAGCAGAGGCTGCTGCTAATGCAGATTTCGAGTCATCATCATCTGAAGGAGAAAGTTTAATTGCGGCAGACAAAGAGTTTTGTCCACCTTTTTCAACTAGAAAAAAGAATGCAAAATATAGTCCTTCAAATTAAGAAAATATCTCTACAACTTCAGGTGTGGCTGCTGTTTTTGATCGTGCAAATATTACAGATAGAAAAGCAACAATGGTTGCTGAATCAATCGCACAAGTCTTGGGTCAGGATATTGCAGCTAAGACCTTTCAAGGAGTTCTATACGACTTTCCAGAAAGCAAGTAAGAGAGGCAACATACAATGAAGACAAAGCTTCGTTGTCTGTTGAGGACCGATCCTTCTTCACTGGGATGGAAAACTACTACCTGCTATTGATGGAGCAAAGAAAACAGTAGAACGAATTGCAATAATAGTTGCTGTAAATGGAATAGAAAAACTTCTTGGTGTACCAAAAATAACACGAGCAACAGAAGAAGAACAGGCTATGTATGGCATGCATTTCATCAATTAATGACTGGAATTTTCGTGACGAAGTTTAAGGCCTTGTATTTGACACAACTGCATCAAATACAGGCCTACAAAAAGGAGTCTGTACCATAATTGATAAAGTATTAGGAAAAGAGCTTGTTTGGATTGCGTGCCGTCATCATATTTTCGAAATTATGTTGTCATGTGCTTGCAATATTTTACTTGGGCCTACAAGTGGTCCAAAGAGAAGTCTCTTTGAACGTTTTACAGAATAATGGTCGTCACTTAAAAATGATTATTTTTAGAGGCGGATAGCAGTTTACTCGTCAATCCAGTAATGCATAATCTTCGAGGAGAAATGGTCCAATATCTCCAGGAAGCTTTGAAATCTTGTCAGCTGCGTGACGATTATGAAGAATTGCTGCGACTCATTCTTATCTTTCTTGGGGGCATTGATAAGACAGAAGTTACATTAAGGAGCCCCAGGAGCTACTCATCATGCACGATGGATGGCTAAGGCTATATATGTCCTGAAAATATACTTGTTTAAGCATCAACTGAAACTAACGGAACGTGAAAAGGCCAATATTACAGAGTGCTCTCTTTGTATTGCTTTGGTCTACTCGCGTTTTGGGAATGAAGCCCATTTTGGAATTAATTCTCCTTTAAATGACATTCTGCTTCTTAAAACTTTGCAAAAGTACCTAAATCATACAATATCTAAAGAAGCAACCACAGCCCTTCATAGACACCTTTGGTATCTTGGAGAACATCTTGTTGGTGTTGCATTTTTCGATCATAGAATTAATGCTGAGACCAAAAAAATGATGGTCTCCAATCTCCAACGTAATGAAAACACCAAAGTTGTTCGTCGATTGAATCTTACAAAAAACATCGAGGATTTGGATTTGCATGAACTGGTAACTCAAAAAGCTAAGCTAATCTTTAGTCTCCTAATGAAAGATGGATACAAGTTTGCAGAGGATACATTCCTGAAAACTAACCCAAGTTCTTGGGAAGAGAATACGTGCTTTCAAGAATTTCAACGTCGAGCGATTAACTTTATGGGGCTTAATAATCCAGCAGAAAGAGGTATTGCACTTATCAAATCGTTTAATGCATCTTTAACAAAAGATGAAGAACAGAAACAGTTGCTTCTCCGACTTGTGGCAAAATATTACAAAACTTTCCCTCATGCTCAAAAGGATCAATGTTTAATCAGCAATTTTAGTTATAATTTGTGTCAAAAAGAAATCATTTGCCATTTAACTATTTTCTATTCACTTTAATATAAATATTTTAAAAAAAATTGTTTTTCAACACCAAGATCTGTTTCAAGTAAACTAGTTTTTGCAAAGACTGTTCATTTCTATTCCTCAAATTAATTTACTAGCAGACTAATAAGTTAAGATTCATATAGCGACCACGACCAGTAAATATTGTTCGATTTTGATGAAATTGAGTATGTGACCTTCTGTTCAATATAGTAATACAATCAAGAATGTAGAGATAAAAAACAAAATTTTTTGGGGGGAGGGCCAACCCTAATATATAAATATATATATATATATATATATATATATATATATATACATATATATATATATATATATATATATATATATATATATATATATATATATATATATATATATATATATATATACGCAGTGGGAACAAAACTATTGAACTTATATTTTTTAATTAACTTTCTAGAGACCATTCTATTTATTTTTCTCTAGTAGTATTAAATTAAAAGCTTGATAATTAATTGCAAATTATATTCGATTAGTGGTTTCCAACTACCTACAATTTATTCTCTGCTACCAGACGTCAGATAAAAATTGAAATATTCTCATTAAACATTTATAGAGAATCCATATACTGGAATAGTTACAAACATTTCCTATTAACACGTTTAATGCATACACACAACGCGGAACTTAGCTGAATAAAATACTGGTTTACATATTTCAAACCTAAATTTACTAAACTGGATACAGAAAAGTATTAAGGAACAAATTAAAAAAAAAGTAAAAAAGGGATAAACAAATTCGCACACTATATAAGATAATCAAAGCAAAAGATTAAAAAAAAATTTTTTAATTGAAATAACAATTAAAAAAACACCATACAGCGCAATAAGAAAGGAACAAGAACGAGAGAATTTATTCCGCTGAATAGTACAATAAAGGTTTCAAGGAAGTAAGGACTTAAACCAGTGTTTCCTAACCTTCCCCCCCCGGCCCCAACTATAACTTTTAGTGGTCGAAAACAAGTTTAAAAATACAAATTTATATTTTAACAATTAAACCGGATTTCTCTAGCCATAGAGACCAAGTAGCCTACATATAGCGTAGGCATAGACGCCATAATTGCAAGAATATCTGCCTTTAATCTCACCTAAAACATAGTCTATAATTCTATATCTTAATTTCTTTCCTAGAAGATGATACAATCATTTCTTTTTATGTTCTAAATTGGTTCAAATGCCTCTAGTGGAACTTGTACATACATTCTCTATACTGGCTGATTTTTTTCTTTAAGATCTTTTAATTTACCAGATTTTTTTACAAAACGGCTCGGTTTTTTCATCTCTTTAATGTCACTTTTAAAAAACCTTTTTATCTTCTACTTAAATCCAGAATAAGAGCGATCCGTTATGACGCTACACTATTCTGTCAAAATTATTGACGATTTGATTTTTCTTGTCTTTCTGTTGTGAATACAGTTATATATATATATATATATATATATATATATATATATATATATATATATATATATATATATATATATATATATATATATTCTTGTTTAGACGTATAATGGCCTTTGTCTTACTGTTTTTGCATCTCTTGCGAGTCGGCCATTTTTCTGGATTTGTCCTTTCGTTCTCAAGGGGTATTTTTTGCTCGGCTCAAAAACCTCCTCGTGTCTAATATCCTTTGTTTGATTACTTTACTTTTTGGGTGGAATTTACGTCCCATGGGTTTTTCGAAGACTTTTTCTTTGTTTTCGATGTTTGTGTGAGGTTGACGTTATTTGGGAATGGTAGTAAATAGGTTGCCAAAATATCTCTAGAATAATATTTTTTGAAGATTTTAAAAATATATTTTCTCTCCATTATTTAAATGCATATGATGACATTACCCTTAATATGTTGTTTCTTTAATTAACATCTCTTGCGTATATTTAGCATTCTAACCACTGCATTCACATGCGACTCTAAGGAAATTGAAATACTAGTTAGAAAAAGCGCCTCTATGTATGGGTGAGTGATATTTCCAATGCATTTATATGGTTATAGGGTGGAGTGGAATTTCATTTTTTTTTATCTGGTTGTTTGCTAGTTCATCTATAATATTTGTGAATGTCTGTCCTTTCTCATTTTACTTTTAATCGTTTTTATATCCAAAGTGGCTTCAATTACGTATTGCTCCACCACACTCTCAGGTAATGAAAATGCCTTTGGGAAACTGGATACATATTTCTGTCCCCAAATAGTTTCTTACACAAATATTTTCAGTAAATTTATTATTACCGTGATATTAGTCGTACATTTTGAACGCTCAATTCACTTAATTCAGAAATGCGCAAACCTGCCTGAATATATCAAGAAGCCACCGTGTGTCAGTGGCGGAACTAGGATAAATATTTGAGTGGGCAGCTATTCTGACTCCATCTGAGTCTGAGAAAAGGACATCTAACATTAATACTGGTTACCTTACATACCATTGATAATAAATAACAGTATCTCACACTGGAATTTCTTTTCCACACCTCAAAAAATTATGAATTGCGGTTTTATTGTAGTTTTTGGACCTCAGCTAAGATATAATAATACTGAATTTACTCATTTTCTTTTAGACTTACCCGTATTTTCGACATGTATCATATAAGATACATTTGATTGCAACGGTTTAAAAAACCTGTCTTTATATATATTCTATATTATTATATAACTCTTTCCGAATAGTAGAATACAATTATGGCATAAAAAAGAAATATAAACATAAACGGTTTGGAAACTTGGGGTGGGTGGGTTCAGCCCCCTAAGCCCTCCCTGGATCCGCGCCCGCCCTGTGTATTTTTAGTTATCAACCCTTTGCTTCTCGATAGGAATGTGTAAGTGATTTTTTTTGAATGAGTGAACCTACTGCTGAGTGTGGTGCTTTTTTATTACATCATTTACATTTATTTGTCCCCTACTGTTCAGGATCCATTTCATCTTCGATTTGCGCCCATTCCTTTGTTCCTCCTCGTTTCCTCCTTCTTAAATGACCAGCCGGTCATAAAGTAGCACCAATTGCCTCAACGTGACATTCTGAATCCTTCTGCATCACCCTGACTGTCCACGGAACCCATTCTTCATTTTTTTTCTAATAAAGAGAGACAGAACGGCTAATAAAAACAATCTTTAGACAACGAAGTAGCCCTCCAAAATTATTATACGAGTCGTCTCGAAACTCCTCAAACAAACAAACAAACCTTCTCACAAGTTAACTTGGGCAGCAGAGTCGTTAAGAAAATTAAACGTCTATACTTTATGTCTCATATTTTTCGACATATGCACAAATGTCGTATTAAAAATGGCTTTCATCTAATATTAGGAATTATTTATTTCCTCACGACCGATTCTCCTTGGGGCGAGCAAGCGATGACAAATATGACGTGAGGCCATCCCATTATGGTTTGGGTGCCATTGATTTGCAAGGCTGCAGAAGGCTGAAGGATTTCCTCAAATTGCCACTTGCACACAAATGCTCACAGAGGAGAGCACTCGCAGCAGTGCCCAAACATAGCCTATTTACATCAATATATATAATTTATGGCTCTTTTTATTTGGTCCAATTGTATTTTATATCCTTATGTGCTTAATTGAGAAAAAAACAAAAAACAATCAATAGTCCTATGTACTCTTTGTGTAACACCTAAAATCGGAAACAATTGCTTTCCGTTTTCTTTCTTTTTCTTGGATAAACTCTCACATTTATTTTAGTTGGCTAAAGGTAATATTTATTTTGGAAAGTTAAATCGAAACAGACAAATACAAACACTCGTGCACATGAAAATATAAATAATATATGAGCCATTCTTGTTAAAAAATGTTAAAAAATAATTAGATTATTTGGAGAATAAAGTCAGTCTGGTTGTTTTCAAATGATGGAGTAAAAATTCTTTATTGTATTTGCTAAAATACAAACAAGAGGGGTTCTCCATGGCGCTTTGCAAGGTGATCAGCTTTCAAAGAGCGCTCATTTACCATCTAAAGAAAGGGTTGTTAGAAGACGTATGGCTTCAAGTTATCCTTATCGGCACACAAGGAGGGAGAAAAGGCTTGAAGAGTGACATCATTCCACATTCTTAAGACCCACGAAGCACAAACACTACGTGGAAAAAGAAACGAGACGGTTGATCCAAAATATAGGATTCTTAAGGGCCAAGAGGGGTTCACCACGAAGACTGGTAGGAACCTATTGCGGTTTTTAAGATCATATATGTAAGAATAAGACCTTGAAAGCGATTCTGGATAGAATGAGGAGCTAATAAGGTTCACGGATCAAGGAGGTTGCATGAAAGAAATTAACTCGGTGGAGAAGAATACGATCCGTTATGTTTTGAAAAAGATCAATTAGCCAAGTAGTGATAGCGTGTGATCCAGTGGGAAGTGAGTTAGGGTAATCGGGGGGGGGGGTAATAAAGCGTGAGTGGTAATCTCGTTATTATTGCGATAAAAGTGGAAAGGAATGCGGCTAAGATTCCGAAAGGAACGGATGCGGCTAAGGTTATGCGAAAGGCGCGGATGTGGCCAAGATTACTTAAAGAGCGGATGCGGCTAAGGTTAGGCGAAAGGCGCGGATATGGCCAAGATTACTTAAAGAGCGGATGCGATTGAGGTTACGGAGAAAACAGAGAAAGGGGTGTGTAGACATTAGTAATTTGGGCTTTGAGAGATAATTACTAGCAAATCAACTATGTGGCCTCTAATGTTTATAAAAAGAGTAATAGTTTCATAACGGATCATCTGAAGGGATGCCCACCAGTAACAGTTTTTTTCATCATTGAATTTTAGAAACTCGTTCGAGAACTATTAAAAAAAGAACTCATATTGGGATGGGTTTCGAAGATTTTAGCAAAGGAGCCTGGGTAGAAACCAAGATAGGTTTGCCTGTCATCGGCATTAGAGATAGAATGAAAGCTCGACGAAGCACAATTATACATGGAAAGAGATACGAAACAGGAAGGAAACAAAAACCAGAAAGCTAATTGTTTGAACAGTGTATGTATGGGTTTATTTCTTACAGCAAATATTCGACGAGTGTAGGCTTCATAGGCATACTTCAGAAAGGTGGTATAGGAGTAAGAAGCAAGTAGTAATCTGAGTTCGCTTAGCTCATAGGCACATTTCGCAGGCTACGTTCATAGATCTTTATTAGACCGATGACTACTCCTATTGTTAGTTTCTCGTTTTATGCGCTTTTTGACCTCTTTGACTTTGAGAAAATAAATCAATTCATATCATTGATTTTGAGCCAAACTTACATCCTCAATCTAGGACTCCCACATCAGTCAGTATTTTTATGTATCTGGTAAAAACGTGTCTTCTAAACCTAGCTGTGTGTGTGTGTGTTTTACAGGTCTTTTGTTCTAACGGTAAAAGAGATTAGTCAATGGTAAATATGGAATGTGTACCATTGGCCATGAATTTTGCCTCCTTTTGACGTTATCTGATACCATTTGCACGACCAGGTTTGATCGACTGGTTCCATAAAGATTTCCTCAAAGTGGTACATAATATTAAAATAGAAACATAGCTATTAAAATCCCTTTTCTACCTGCTCCTAGCCTTACTACCCATAAGCTGATTGCCGGCTTACATTAATGATAACGTTCAAAAAGTAAGGACAAAATTGAAGATTTCGAAAGAGTGGAAAATGAAATAGACTGTTTAAGGCATAACGTGATACTTTCTTAACCGACTTAAGGACGTAATCAAGATCAATCATTCACTACTTCTCACTTCTTGTAATCATGACGTATTGAAAATAGGACTGAATAGGCAGATGACGATCATGTCTTCAGTTGCTATGCATCACATTATTTCTTTCTGGCTATGTATGCTTCTCCACATTCACTAGCAATATGTAGAAACAGAATGGTTAATACTAACAATAAACACTGTTATCTTTAGCTTTAGGAACATTAGAAGGACAAATTTAGTTGAGTCTTGGTATCTTCAATATAGAAAAGTAGGTTTCTATCTCCTCCACAGAAATTAGTGAATAAATAGTCTCAAGTGTGTAATTTGTAAATATAACTGCATTTAATGGAACCTAGATTGATATGCCACTGTAATAAGGATGGAGGTATGAGAGGAGAACTGCGGCCTAGAATTAGTTCCTTGGCTATGATTTGCCACATGGAACTCATAAAACATGTTTGTTTAATTTCAGTTTGGGTTAGACAAAATCATCACCATAATTAGTGTCGTAGAATGACTCCCGACGATACCATATATTACACTATTCGTTGAGGGAACTTCCTTAATTATCTTTAGAGTGCGTTACTGTCTGGCGGCCGATATTATGTATTTTCAAAATGCTTAAGAAGTGGAACTGTGCTCAAGAATAATAATATTGCTATCATTAATAAAATAGAGTTTTATTAATAATAACTATAAACAATACACAAAAACGGAAAATATTGACATAAACAGAATGGAAAGGGTCGTGGAGACTCGGGCTAATCCAAGGATTTAAGGGATTAAAAAAGGTAAAACAAATATAGAGTTAAAGAGATGGGATGGTTCGATAAACAATTTAAAGCACAGGATAGAATTGACAAAAGGGATCAATACTCCAAAGGTGACGTTTGGCTTACGTAACTTTTCATTAGGGTGCAGTGGAAGGTACTTGAAGGAATATTCGGTCCGCTGGCGAGTTCCAGCCGAAAGGGGGGGATAAAAGGATCCCGACGAGGCGTCTTGGAAAGGAGAACCGTTACTCGACGAACGGCTTGAAGAACAATGGCTGTTCTACTTTGTTCTCTTCTGAACAAAGGGGGGAATGAGAACCGTCTCTTGTCTACGGGCTCAAGAACAATGGCTGTTCTAATGTTGTTCTCCTTTGAACAACAGGGGGGGATGAGAACCGTTTCTTGGCGAAGGGCTCAAAACGAACAATGGCTGTTCTAATGCTGTTCTCCCTTGAACAACAGGGGGGGGGGAAGAGAACCGTTTCTTGGCGAAGGGCTCAAAACGAACAATGGCTGTTCTAATGTTGTTCTCCCTTGAACAACAGGGGGAAGGGGAAGAGAACCGTTTCTTGGCGAAGGGCTCAAAACGAACAATGGCTGTTCTAATGTTGTTCTCCCTTGAACAACAGGGGGGGGGGGGAAGCCTTGGGGACTTGACGTCGGAAAGGCTCGAACCTTTGGCACTCAAGGAATATTGTCCTCCTTCTAGACAAGTGATAGTGAATCTCGAGGTCGACGTCCCTTGGCGCACAAAGGGAGAGAGGGTCGTGGTGATGTTTCGCGACGAAAATCTGGATCTCCAATCTGATCTTAGTGGTAAAGTTTCCATATAAATAGCCAGGACATCTCCTTGGCGTGGGGGAAAATGGAGTGAAAGCTTGGAGGGAACGCACAGCCGGGCCGGAGAAAAATGCCTTATCTGTTCATAAGCCTAACTCGATCTGGCGAGGTCGGCGTATGGGGGCGAACGGGGGGACGATAACCTCCTTGTTTAAACATTGGCATCCGGTAGCTGAGATAAGATTCCAAGCCTCGAATCGAAGATGCACGTGGGCAGCATCGTGGTTTTTAATAATATGGGATAGGAGTTGAAATTAACTCGTTCTATCACACCCCTCCATTCCAGGGGAAGTTGTCACTTCGAAAAAAAAAAGAGAAAAGGGACAACGATAGAGCTCCGTTGTGGGGAACTCGTTTTCTTGTACCAACCGTACCTTCCTGCACCTAACTAGTATTACCTCAATACATATGATTATTTTGATCTTTAGATTACAGGGGAAAATAACCTTTAATACAACTTAATCAAAGAAAAAAAAGGGCATGGAACAATGAAATGATATAAACTTAGGACATACGGGACAAAATAATTTATACGTAAATTAATAAGAACAAATATATAGACATACAAAAAATTAGACATTGAGCGTTACAAAATTCAGACATATACATTAATTAATTATATTACAAAAGAATCTTAAATTAAGTCGTACAAGACGGTATATACCTACATGGAGATACTAATCCTATGAATACAATTATTCTACGCTATTCGGTAACGCATTTCTACTGAGGGCGTCAGCGACCTGGTTATCGGAAACTTTTATCTAATTTATTTTAAACTGATACTCTTGCAAGAGTAAACTCCAGCGCATGATGCGGCCGTTTGAGTGTCTCAAATTCCTAATATAGGCTAACGGACGGTGGTCGGTTCCTATTCGAAATTCTTTACATATCAAGTACAGCTTGAATTTGTCTATGACCCAGATAATTGATAGAGCTATCTTTTCTCTAGTGGCATATCTCTTTCCGCGTGGTAATAATTGACGACTAGCATATGCAACTGGATGACTCGTTCTGTCATCCACGTATTGAAGGAGTACACCTTCAATGCCCTCGTTGATCACGTCGGTCTTAACCCCAAAGGATTTTTCCGGGTTGGGCAACTTAAAAATGGGGGCAGAAATGAACTTACTTTTGAGCTGATTAAAATGGGAAACAGCGACATCATTCCAACGTAAACGATCGGAGAAATTCTTTTCCTGAAGGGGGCATAGGGGGGCCGAAATTGCAGTGAAATTCGGAACAAATCGCTGATAGGGAGAAGCTGATCCTAGGATCGATCTTAATGGCTTCTTTGTAATCGGGAGGGGCATGTCGGCGATTGCCTTAATCTTGTTCTCGTGGGGACCTGACTTGCTTTGTCCTATTTTGAAACCCAAATATTTGATGGTTTCGTGGGCAAACTGGCATTTGCTGGGGCCAATGGTGAGGCCATTTTTACGCAGTTGCTCGAAAAGAGCTAATAGGGTGGATAAATGGTGATTCCATTTAATTAGTTCTTGGAGCTGACTCTTCTGACGTGGTGTCAGCTGCGCGTCACTATCCAGGTCAGAGGGTTCCAAAGACTCGCCTGATAGAAAAGGAGGAGGGTACTCGGCATCAGGTTGGATGCACACTGTCTGGATTACCTTAAGGGACTCCGCGGGGCAGTCCTCTTCAAGCGCCGATGCTTCGTCCAGTTCTACGAAGGTATCTCCATGGGCGCGTTGGGGGTTCTTTATTTCTTGGGGTCCAGGGACAGTCTCCGTGTCCTTGTCTGGGGCCTTATCACCTAAGGGTGTTAGTGATTCACATTCCTCTTTTGCCGTCCTAAAGTCCTGGTTAGGGGTCGCCGAGAAATCGGACGGTATCGGGGTTCTGATGGGGACGGGCTCCTGGGCTTCTTTCTTATCTCGGCCTTGAGGAAGGGCGGCCTGAAACACAGGGTCGAAACTTACTTGGGGGCTCTGTCCTATAAGTACGGAACAGAATTTTATGGGTGCTACAATGACTTCAGCCCAGCCATTATAATATTGACACTGCAGGTAACATCTAGCGACGGGGAATCGGTTCGCCCGCCTAAGTTGGTCATGTACCACCGCAAATTTTTCGTGGTTAGAGGCCACTGGGAGGAGTTCGTCGGACACGATGAAGCACGTACATCCTGTGTCCCTGACGAGAGTCAATACTCGGCAGCTGTCCACGCTGCCCTCCTCATATTTCAAAGTTCCCGATGAACTTTTACCAAAAACAAAATTTACCTGGTGGCCTGACGGAGGGGGAGAAGTTTCTGCTTGGGTCTGCACCACCGGGGGAGCCGGGGTTGCATTAATCTGGTGAACTTGGTGGGCTGGTCCGCTTTTAAGCCTAGAATTTTTGGGGCAATTCCAGCTCATGTGGTTTTCTACACCACAGGTGAAGCATATGGTTGGTCGCTTCGGGAAGAGAGATGGAGGAGAAGTCTTAACGGGAGGTTTGGAGTCCCGTTGTTGGTTTTGGGGAAAGAAGTTTTGGGGTTTTACGGGGCTCGGAAACTTTGTCAGCTTTCCTGGTAAGGAGCGCGAATCCGTCCTTCTTTCTTCTCGTTGGATTTCTTTTTCTCGTTCTTCTCGTTGTATTTTTCCTTCTCGTTCTTCTCGTTGGATTACTCTTTCCCGTTCCTCTCTTTCTCTTTCTTTTTCTACCTTTTTTCTTTGAACTTCTGCTTTAATCCGAGCTAATTCAATCTGAAGCTCAGCTTGTCTTATCCGTTCCTCTCTTTCTCTTTCTTCTCGTTGTATTTCTCTTTCACGTTCTTCTTGAATGTACTCAATTAGTTCTTTTCCGGAAAGTCCACAGGACTCTCCTTGCGCTTTAAAGATTTCAAACTGAGTCATCTTTGCACTTGGGGGCGCACTAGTCAACCAACTAAAATTCCTCGCAACAAGAATTATGCCTCTATAGAATTAGCCTACCTAAATATGGGCACTGACCTATTCGTACTTGGTTTCTCAATCTAAATAACCACTGACTAAAATCACAAAAAAAAAAAACAAATTATTATAACCGTTCCTTGAGCTACTCCAGCTTCTTAAGTTTAAAAAAAGGGGGATAGCAATCGTTAAAACAAAAGGGAACTACTATATTCTATTATTATAACGAATAACACTATGCTTTACTCGACTGAGACCAGTGTTTGCAAAGATATAGCGTTAAACCTTACACACCTGATACCAAATTTAAATAGTATATATATATATGTCGTAGAATGACTCCCGACGATACCATATATTACACTATTCGTTGAGGGAACTTCCTTAATTATCTTTAGAGTGCGTTACTGTCTGGCGGCCGATATTATGTATCTTCAAAATGCTTAAGAAGTGGAACTGAGCTCAAGGATAATAATATTGCTATCATTAATAAAATAGAGTTTTATTAATAATAACTATATACAATACACAAAAACGGAAAATATTGACATAAACAGAATGGAAAGGGTCGTGGAGACTCGGGCTAATCCAAGGATTTAAGGGATTAAAAAAGGTAAAACAAATATAGAGTTAAAGAGATGGGATGGTTCGATAAACAATTTAAAGCACAGGATAGAATTGACAAAAGGGATCAATACTCCAAAGGTGACGTTTGGCTTACGTAACTTTTCATTAGGGTGCAGTGGAAGGTACTTAAAGGAATATTCGGTCCGCTGGCGAGTTCCAGCCGAAGGGGGGGGATAAAAGGATCCCGACGAGGCGTCTTGGAAAGGAGAACCGTTACTCGACGAACGGCTTGAAGAACAATGGCTGTTCTACTTTGTTCTCTTCTGAACAAAGGGGGGAATGAGAACCGTCTCTTGTCTACGGGCTCAAGAACAATGGCTGTTCTAATGTTGTTCTCCTTTGAACAACAGGGGGGGATGAGAACCGTTTCTTGGCGAAGGGCTCAAAACGAACAATGGCTGTTCTAATGCTGTTCTCCCTTGAACAACAGGGGGGGGGGGAAGAGAACCGTTTCTTGGCGAAGGGCTCAAAACGAACAATGGCTGTTCTAATGTTGTTCTCCCTTGAACAACAGGGGGGAGGGGGGGAAGAGAACCGTTTCTTGGCGAAGGGCTCAAAACGAACAATGGCTGTTCTAATGTTGTTCTCCCTTGAACAACAGGGGGGGGGGGGACGCCTTGGGGACTTGACGTCGGAAAGGCTCGAACCTTTGGCACTCAAGGAATATTGTCCTCCTTCTAGACAAGTGATGGTGAATCTCGAGGTCGACGTCCCTTGGCGCACAAAGGGAGAGAGGGTCGTGGTGATGTTTCGCGACGAAAATCTGGATCTCCAATCTGATCTTAGTGGTAAAGTTTCCATATAAATAGCCAGGACATATCCTTGGCGTGGGGGAAAATGGAGTGAAAGCTTGGAGGGAACGCACAGCCGGGCCGGAGAAAAATGCCTTATCTGTTCATAAGCCTAACTCGATCTGGCGAGGTCGGCGTATGGGGGCGAACGGGGGGACGATAACCTCCTTGTTTAAACATTGGCATCCGGTAGCTGAGATAAGATTCCAAGCCTCGAATCGAAGATGCACGTGGGCAGCATCGTGGTTTTTAATAATATGGGATAGGAGTTGAAATTAACTCGTTCTATCACAATTTTTTATTATTGGCAAATCTATGCCAAAAGTGTGCAGAAAAAAAATGCTATTGGCAAATTGTTTAACTACTAGTAGTTTTGTTCTAATTCACATAACAGCTAAAGAAAACTCATAATTCTATTAAAAAAATTTAAATATTAAATCTTCAAAGTTATTACCACAACTAAATTCCTCTTTATATAATTGATTGGTTGTTTATTAGGTACACAAGAATAATTTGAATAAAACCAACAGGCCAAGAGCTAATTTTTAATACAAAACTACGTTATTAGCAAACCTTTTTATGTACCCAATGTTTATATGAATACTGCATTAAGAAGTAACTCTTAGGGCATTTATTTTTATTAATAATTTACTATTATCTTGCTCTTATAAAAAATAAGTCACCCGACTTTTATACTATATTTTTTTACAAATTTACTCTTAGCTGTTTTTATTGAGAATTAATAGTGTTCTTGAGCTTGAGAATTTTTTTTTTATTAAGAATTAGCTTCTATCGTGGATTTAATTTGAGAATTATATTTTAATATCTTTATTCTTTATTGAGAATAACTCCTAACTTATTTATATTGAGAATTAGATAGTCAATTATTCAAATTGAGTAGAGAAAAAGTATTCGTATAGATGTATTATTTAAACTCAGTATTTAGATCCATAACCATTGTTAGCAAAAGCTACATGTAGACGTTTTTGATAGATTGCGACGAGTGTTTTGCATGTTTGTGTCAGTATTTTCTCTCACTCTTCTTGCATATGATCTTTGACTCGATCTTGTTCTTCGGGTACCGCAATTAAATCAGATTTTTTAATTTTCGACACAAATTTTCTCAGGGATTTAAATCAGGTGACTGGCTAGGTTAGGCCACTGCATCGCCCTCACATCATTCATAACAAATCAATACTCCGTCAGTTTAGCAGTGTGCTTTGAGTCACTATCGTGTTGGAAAGACCAGTTATCTCCAAGTTATAACTATTGGACAGAGCTTAGTAAATTTTCTCGCAAAAATCTATGATATTGATCTCCATTATTCGTATCATTTATCACATGAAGTGCTCCCGAAAAACATCACAATATCAATAATGCTTCGGCCGCTGAATTTTCCGGTAGAAATGGTGTTCCTTGGATCATAAGTATTTCCTTGTTTCCTCCATAGATAAAGAGTTGAATTACGTCTAAACAATTATTTTTTTTGTATAATGTGACCATAACTACTTCAGAATCTTCTAGGCTTTTCCAAATGTTTACGTGCAAAACTGAGAGGCCCATCTCTGTTTTTTATTAAGGAATGTTCTTCTTGGTTGTCGAGATTTCAGATTATTGCTTTGCAGCTCCTTAGTGATTGTTCGTTTCTACACCGAAGTCTTCGATTCAAGCAGTTATCCTTGGATCTGCTTAGCTGTCGTCATAGGGGTAGCCTTAACACATCTACCGATTTTTCATTAAGCTCTGTCAGTTCTAGGGAGATTGTACATAATACCACTTTTTCCATTTTAAAATATGAGGATGAATGGTACTGAATATTTCCCATCTTCGATATATCTTGGTAACTCAATCCTTCCTTGCAAACGTTAATTTCACTGTTACATTCAATAGTGTTTCTTCGTTTTCGCTATGGTGACAACCATACTATTTCAGGAGAAGACCATGAATATTTGTTTAATAAAATTCAAACCTCATAACTCGTTAAAAACATGTATGAAAGATTTTATAATATTCTTGACTATTCAGTTAACGACAGGTTTCCTCTTAAATTTTGTAAGTAGTATTTTAATATATATTGATTCTTATGTACAAATACTTTTTTTCATAATTAAATAAAAAGTTTAATGTATTTTATTTCACTATAGTGCACTTTATCCTAATCTCCATCTTTTGTATAGGTTTTAAGTTATTTGGATACTTATAAATTTATTATTGAACAAGTTTTGTATGTACAAACATTTGTTTTCCCCCACTGTAGGTACATTTTAAGTAAATATTATACATAAGTTGTTAATTTCTAAATTAAGCATTAATGTATGGGAATTTTCTGCATGCAATATCCTTTTATAGAGAGCAACGAAACGCATGTTTAAACTTTTATGAAAGAACAATAAATCATAAATTTATGTCCCCTCAAAATGGGGGGAGATCATAATAACCTAGAACCTCCAAATAAACCCAATTATTCAGCTATTAATCCTATCTTTCTGCTTATTAAATCTTTTCGCTCTGTTTGTGCTCATTATACTCTTCAACACGAGCAGAATTATAATTTTATGAATAAAAAAACACTTAAAATCCTTCCAAAAACCTATTCAATTTTATTCCATCTTTTGTTTCTTCATTTTTTTTTAAATAGCCGAATTGGCGATTCGTGCGAGTAAAAAAATCGACTAGAAAACTTCAACGGTTCCCGAAGTGTCTGTAAATTTGAAAAACTCCTCGCCTTTGCGTTTTTTTATTGTGCTTCATTAATGGCAAAATTTCTATTATCGGTAAAACACAATTTTATTGAAAGACATCTGAAAATACTAATTTTGAAACTTTTAAAGGACAAAACTTGTGATTCGAAAATTTGATACCGATTTTTAAAGACAATTTAATAGACACATAGAACAGAGAACCTAAACTAAAAAAATAAAAATAGGCTTAGAATAATCAAAAGATATACGGATATAACATTTATGGAACCAAATAAGTAGCAAATGGTAAAATATTTCGCCCTAAAACAAAATAAAAACGTTCTATAGTTGTTTTCTACATATCAAAAATTGATTTCTTCTCAATTTTTCAGTTAGAAATAAATTATTGACTGTCTACAATACTCACATTTATATTTTTTCATGGTTCCTTTCGTTTCATGTTGCCTTAGAATGGCGGGTCTATCGACTGTGCTCTCCTTTCCTCAGATTGGACTTTGCCAACACTCTTTATCAAAACTGAGGGATTTCCAATATGGCAGTCATCCACACATTGGCCTCTCCCACGCTTCGTCACGCATTTTCTCTGCCCAAGAATCGGATTCGAAATTTGATTTTCAGACCAGACTCAACCCTTACATTTCTGGTTTCTTTTTTTTCTTGGAATTCTGGTCAGATAACTTCTTTTCATGTTTTTCGTTCTCTGTCTCTGTCTGTCTCTGTGCCTACAATGATGTACAGTCGGAGACGAGACACGACGATATGCATCCCAGCTGTTGTTGAACGACTTTCGTTTGAAATTTTAGAATACGACATTAAATTTTCAACAAATGCGCCCTTAGTGAGTAATAATTTGGTAGATTCTTCACTTACTCTAAGATAAAACCCTCATTCAGACCTAGGTTAAAAAAATGGACCTTGAGCTTGTATTCCTCCTTTTGGCATAGAAGTTTCAACCTTTCTGTTCGTTTTGGGTGTTTTGGGGAACTATTTTTACCAAGTTTTCTTTTGGATTGTGAATACATGTTCTATATTGCTTATATTAGAGTACAGGTTTGGGCAAGGTACTTGCTTGATACAATCCCCCCCCCCCCCTCCTTGGTTTCTGCATCATGCAAGAAAGCTCTTCTTCCATAAACAAGCATTGTATATTTGAATTATCTCCCTTACTAATATTTTCCTACTTGACATATAGAAATTGAAATTTCGAAGTGTACTACCAACGCAGTCAATAAGTTTGGATCGTTTTCTGTTATATATCCCCGTTTGCCACCCCAAAATGTTTGACCTAATGAGATTTTTGTTGTGCGATCTATTTCTTCTGTTAATACCTGTCAGTGTTTAGGTGGGTAGGCTACCTTCTTGAGGCAGAACTAAAATAGGTCCCAAATGGGTCAAATATATTTTAGGGCTGTACAGTGTTACCTTTTATTTTTATCTGATAGCTGTTTGTTAACTATTCTTCTAACACTGTAAGAATTAAGTAAACATTAAGGAGAGACCTATAAGGAAAGTGAACTTATAAAAAGTAAAAATGTGTGAAAGATATATATCCTCAGATCCTCCCTCAAGCATTGAGGCCAGTAGGGCATCAGCTGCCACAGTTGGAGTGAAGAGTTCCCGATAGATCTTATTTTCGCTAGACTTTCTGTATACATGCTTGATGTTATAAATAAGGGTGGTTGTATTCTCTGGAATCATGGTTGCATTATCCGAAAATATGATTGTCACGGGGTTTTATCAAAGTGGATATTTCTCCCAAAGTTGATTGTGACTTCCGTGAACGAAGAAGAGATTTCTCTGCTAGGATGACCATAATACGACTATACCAAGGCAATATCACGACTCTAGTTTCGGATAATACTTCTCAAAATCTACCTCGATTTTTATTAGAGTTATGAGTGTGTGTTATGCCATAAAAAAAGGAAATATGAGTATCATAAGCCTAATATCGATAGCGATAGAAATAACAGCATGAAGCAGACCCATGGCCTCGGAAGTAAATCTCGACTAAGATTAACCACATTAACACACGAACATATCGAAATGGTGGCTCCAGAAGTAAATCTCGACTAAGAATATCCATAGTCACACACGAGCATATCACAACGGTGGCCACTGAAGTGTTTTACAACCTTAATTACTTGCCCAAAATTCCGACCTGTTGGGCATAGGTAAATTAAAGAAGAGACGGCCGCAACGACTAAAACACGACTCAACACAACCACTTCTACCATAGAATCGAATAGAAAAAGTAGCTAACACTCTAACCCTGTATTTGTGTTCCCACATTTCACTCTAAACATAAAATATTCTACCCAATTAATCTGAGTGTATTTATATATGCGGATATATATATATATATATATATATATATATATATATATATATATATATATATATATATATATATTTGTGTTAAATGAAACATGAATATTGTACACAAAACACCCGTGGCACACTAATTATTTTGCATGTTGAAGATAATATTAACTTCAGCATGACGCACACTTATGGCCGCGGAAGTAAATTTCGACCAAGATCGACCAAAATGACACACAACCACATCGTAATTATGGATACGGAGATGTTTACAATATTAAAAAATTACGAAAATCTGATGTTCTTCCCGGATGATTTAAAGCAGAGAAGGAGGCCAAGACTTAAACACGACTGTAAGCAACCAATTCTGCCATATAATCAGATAGTACGACCATATCTCGTCCTTGATTTTTATTAGGAGCAATAAAGAGATTTTGCTTAATCCTTGTTTTTTAATATTATGATATTGAGGGCAAATAAGAATTTTCGAGGTTTCAGTTTTCTTTGTCATTGACCGACAGTCTTTAAAATCATATTTCTTCTGGCTTATTTTTTCTTTCTAGGAATTGTGTTGGCTAGTTATTTTATGACAGGAAAATTGAAAAAGGTAAATTAGATACAAAAAGATGGCAATAACATTTTTCTATTTCATCATGTTTTTTGTCGTCTCCAGAGAGAGTGCAGAGTGAGCATTGCTTTCCACTTTGATCCTTTCTCCTTTTCTGATGTCTTTTATTATAATTAGATCATAGAGTCAGAATTGAAAAGACTCCAAATCCTTATAAACCTAAATACTGAATATACAAAATTCTTAAACATAAAATTTTCCCAACCTAACCTAACTTAACCTAATTCTGTATTTGGGCTTTTCACTAAGTATTTAGAGATTTTTGCCCACAGTATTTTGCCAGCGCTGCTAAATATATCTTACTTTATATCCTAGGAAAAGCTTTTTTATCTTTGATAAATATAAGCAATTCTGCTTCAATTTGGTATCATAACCATTTAATAGAATTTAAATCAAGGACCAGGTTTTGCTCTCTGCAATCAGTTTAGACTCGAAAGGAAATTTCAAAGAATCAAAGAACGCATATTTTTCTGTTAGATTTGTTTCATTCGCTGTTTGAGCTTCATTGATATTTTTTCCTTATGGAGCTGATAATTAATCAAGGAATTTTCAATAAATATTAATTTGTAGTTCAAACTATTTCCAATAATTAAAATGGAAATACTCTACTTATATATCTAATGATAGTTCGCAAAAAACAGACTTGCAAATAATAGACACACAAGGGGTTTCCAAATTGGAAATTTATTTTAGGCAAAAACGTTTCGAGTAGGAAGGGCGGTCAATAAGTTTTACAAATCGGATATAAGGAAACGAGATATGAGGAAAGTGTTATATTATTATTTAATATAACTACCTCGACTTAAATGCACTTGCGCCACTTATCCCTGAGGCTTCGAATTCCTGACAACCAGAAATCTCCCGACTGCTGTTCAATCCACTCCTGGATGGCGAGCTGGACATCTTCATCGTCCCCAAATTGGCGTCCACGCAGTGCAGCCTTGAGCTGGCGGAATAAAAAGTATTCGTTAGGGGCCAGACCTGGACGGTGGGGGCGATGGTTGAGCTCCTCGAACCCACACTCGCGCAGGGCAGCTTGTGCAACTCTGGCCTTGTGGGCTTTGACGACGTTGAAGTCGATCATGGGGCGTGAGGTTTCGTGAGGTTTCTAGGGACCCAACGAGCAGAAACCTTGGTTATGGCCAAATTGTCGTGGATGATGTTGAAACACTTCCATGTGATATTCCAAGTTCTCGCTCGATTTCTTCGACCTTCACCCGTCGATTTTCGAGGATCCTCCTCTCCACACGGGCCACATTGTCCTCGTTGGTCACGTCTAACGGGCGACCTAGACGGCCGTGATCTTCAAGGGATTCACGACCATGGCGGAACTCCCTATTCCAGCGAGCAATGGTTGCATAGGAAGGGGCGGTGTCGGTGTACACTGCGTTCATGGATCTCTTTTGCATTCTTGCCTTCCTTGGTCAAAAATTTGATCACTGCGCGGTGCTCAACCTTCTCCATTTATGAAAGATTTGTGACTGACGATCTACGATCATCTACTGCTTCTTAAATAGACGAGGCAGGTGCGTGTGGCTGCAGGTCCTGACTTGTCATAACTTGTTCTAACACCCCCACAAACAGCCATCCCTCTTCCTCTGTTTTGCCCTACTGATTCGCAAAACGTATTGACCACCCCTCGTAATTAGAGGTATTAGTAGCCACTGATGCCTACTAATTTTTTCACCCTTTTACCTTGAGAAATTGCATATGATGGAATTTAGAAGGAGTAAATTAGTAACTTGATTTATTTCTGAGCACGTTTGCCACAATACAGTTTAGAGAATAATTTTGAATGAAAATCAATGGAGGATTTTTTTAATGAGTTAATTATTATTTTTAAACAATTTCGGTATATAATGAATTGGATGAAGGTTAGGAAAAACCCTCTAAAAACTAGGTTTTATTGGCTAGTTTCTCTGGTCTCAAGCTTTTTCGGAGTAGAGAGGAACGTCGTCCAAAAAAGGTTTTCGAGTTGTTTCTTTTAACTGTTGTCGCAAGACGTCAAATATAGAAAGTGTTGCATATTCATTGCATCTAGAGTTTTTCCGACACCTGAAGAATTTATTTAGGCAACAATATGAAATTGAACACAGAAAAAAGGTTTACATTGAAAAAAATATTAATACTTTGCCTAATTATCTTTATTAGCAATTACCACTGTTGAATATTCCTCATTGATTTAAAGTAATTTACAGCAGTTTTGAACATAAATTTTGCTCCATTCCTTACATTACAGACACAAATTCTTCCTCCCTCAGTTTGAGGTAGCTTAGTGCGCGCCTCCTGGGATGAACAGGGGCACTACACATTGTCTCTTGCGCTTTGAAAGAGTTCGTGCAATCGAGTTCTTGGACGAGTTTTTGGACGAGGTGGGCGTCCATCATTGCATTTGATCATGCTTTTCTTCTTTTAGTCTTGTTTTGGTTTTTGGTCTGTTGTTAATTCCTTTTTTACATATATTTTTTTTAATAATTACACTGTACAACAATGAAAAAAATCGGAAATGAGAATAACCTTTACTAGGGGTATTTTTTTGGCATAAATCACGAATATAACGTCGGTTTCTTTCTGCAACCCTCCAGTTTCTCTTAAATTACTAGGGATGCACCGATATATCGATATCGTAATATCGCTTGTTTAGCTGATATATCGGTAACGGTTAAGCAAATATCGGCCGATAACCGATATCTAACATTAAAACATTTTTAACTGCAAGACCACTCAACTTCAATGTTCCATACTTTATAGAGAAGAGGGTTTTGTGACCGTTAATATATTACTAATTTTTCAATGATTACCCGCAAGTCCTTAAATACCAGTGGGTTTTATTAGGCTTGGTCTTGCTGTATATTCCGCAGGTTTTATGGTTGTGCATTACCACATTCCTCTGTTCCGTATCGAGTGATTTTCAATTATAATTTAGGATTATTCCTATTTCCCCTTTTAATCTTAAGAGAGAAAATTATGTGTGATATGTTGATATTAATTATTATATGGTATGAAAAGTCAGTATTAATTAGAAATTTAGATTTATTGAAAGTTAAATGTTATTACCATTAAACAATTCCTAATAATAAAGTAATTGATATTTAAAGATATTTAAAGTTGAACTTAAAATTTAGTATTTGAAATCAAATAATCTGAGGTTCTAATGGGAGAAGAGCAGTTGTTTTCCATGTTCGGGCGTTAGTCTACTTCTATTTGACTCGTATATTTCACCTCCTGTGCTGAATAGCCTTTCACTGACAACTGAAGAAGGTGGCGCACATAAGTATTTTTTCGCAAGATTTGGAAGGAAACCTAAACTGAATGTTTTTTCGTAGCTCTTCCACTAGTTGAACGGCATTCTGTACGTGCTAGTGGAAGAATTCTGAAGTAGGCTAATATCTCTTTGATGCTGAAAAGACATAATTTTTAATTAAATGTTTGCAAAATCTGGGAATTGATTAGAATTATATACATTATTTAATTAGAATAAATAACCTAAAGGGGGGGGATTTGTTTAAAATGATTAAATGTAATCGTAGTCAATCTACATGCGGTCACAGATATAAGAGAGAAGATATAAAATATTAGTTTTATGTTTTTCAACTATAAACTTAGAGGAGGCATTTGTCACCATGGTGTTCTTTGACGTTCTTCATACTGTCCGAATGAGCAGACCGTTTTTTTAACAAAAGTCGCTTCAAACACTGGATTATCCCACAGATCCCTCAGTCTGTGAATATTGTGTTGTTGGCGTTGGTGGTTGTGTCCTGTATAGTCTTTTACTGTATGTTTTATTGTGTGTGGTTCTGATTACAGGTTAACAAACTATTAAGTACATAGAAAGTTATAAACTAATTAGAATTATTCATTTTAACTCTTACCTTGTTTCAATCAACTTCTTTAATTTTAATTTTTTACTTCTGTAGGAACTTCCTGAAATGGTTTGAGGGACTTCAGATATTTTATTTTTCATCGAATAGTTCCCCCAAATTTTGAAGTTTAATTTTTTTGTTCTCGGGTAGCTTTGGATGTTCTGTTTCATTTACTTCACTCTCCTGTTCACTTTCATATTCTAAGATTGAACTGGGACTGCCTTTATTTTTCTGATTATCTTGTATTACTGGTGTTAAAGCTGGTTAAAAATATTTCAGTTTGCATCGTGGGTCAAGAGCCGTTGCAAGGATAAGTTGGTACGGTTCAAATCTTCTAATGAAATCTCTTCGGAGCTTATTTACAATTGGCTTTATACCAATAATAGTTTGAGTTAAGTAATCGAGTTAATTCTGCATTGCCACAATAATAGGGATGATCAAAGAAACAGTAGCATTATCGAAACTAATTACTCGAGTAATAATTTCAAAATTTCTTAAGACTATAACAAGATTTTCAGCCAATTTCCATTGATATTCCCTTAATCAGGATTGCTTCTTTGTTTTGAAAAATAGAATAATTGCCCCCTTCTGCTCTACTAATCTTTCCGACATGTAAAGAGTTGAGTTCCATCTAGTGGAGACGTCTTGAATCAAGCGATGCTTTGGAAGATCTAAATGTTTCTTTAACTTTTCAAGTTTTTCTATTAGAAGCCGAATGATTGAATTTTCCAATTATGTTCCTTTCAATAACCAAGATATCACTAACAGTCTGTAGTTGTTTTAGTAATTTATCCTGAATGCAGAGTTATAATGTATGAATAACACAGTTTATGACACTAAATTCATCAAAATTACACATTTTAATAGCAAGTTTAATGTTGGTAGCATTATCCGTTATGATCATGTGAATCTTTTCTTTTGGTATCATCAATTAATTTAGTGAGTTCTTAATGAATTTATTAATTTTGTATTTTGTTTTTGTTCCTGAAAAATGTGAAGTATTCAGCACTGCTGTTTTTTCAATGTAATCATCTTCAATCCAATGTGCTGTTAAACTTATGAATGGGTTCAAATTATGATCGGCTGTCCATATGTCTGAATTTAAAGTCATGGTCTACATTTTTTAAGAAATCTTGCAGTTTTTTGACAAGTTTTTCATATATTACAAGAACAATTGTGTCAGAAAAACATCTTCTAGATGGAATTTTTGTATCTTTTTTCTAAGTAATTTATCAGCCTCTGAAATCCAACATTTTCCACAATAGAATATGGCTATTTCGCAACACATATTAGTTCTCCAGTCAAATTATGAACTTTTAAAGAACTTTTGTCATGAATTTTCCATTGCATATGTTTTGCTAAAATTTCTTGCAAAGATGTCTGTTTGAAATGACCCTATCTAGTAATCCCTGAATTTTCTGGTTTATTTGCGTCAGATTCTTTTTTGCAAAAAGAGAAAGGGTCAGAATAGATATGTCTCTCTGCTTTCTTGGTGTTGGTAGTTGGCATATAATAATTCTCTATTCTATTTTTCATGATTTACCTCCATCAGCTTGGGAATCTGCATCTTTCAAAAAGTGTCCTATCTTAATATGTATATTGGGGTGATGGTTCTTCAGGTGGATTTTCAAATTGGAGGGAGTCTTGTTTTGGATGCCTAGAAACGAGACAAAATTTCTTTTCACAAATTGTACATTTTGCCCTACTTGGATTTTCCACACTAATATTAAAATATTCCCCTTAAAATTAGAATGACTACCTTGTTTAAAAGGCTTCATGTTTATTGATTACAATTAACTGGTTATGCCCTAAGATAAAAAGTAAATTTTAATTAGTTAAATAAGAAATCAAATGTTAAGTAAAGGAATAAAATAACCGTAACTAAAGGACATGTGAAGATGTAAAATAACTGATACCTGGAAACAAAAAACAACAAATTGTTTCAAGATTAACTTTTTTTTCTAAATTAAGTATTACGATCCTAAACATGAGGCTTAGCAAAAGTATTAATATAATTCAGTTAGAAAAAAATAAATAAATTACTGCAATAAAAAATGTGTTACATGCTCCCGATTCGTTCTTTCGATGAATAATTATAATGCCTTAAAAAAGACAACCTCTCTCTATGACTGTTGAGTGAATAATGAAGTTAAATGTGACTCTGAGTATTGTGCAAAACAAACTGCTCCCAACCTGTTAAAACCTGTTTTTAACATGTAGATTTATCTTGAGGAGTATATTAGATATATCGGTGTCGTAAGTTAGCCGGGGTTTGTGGGAGTGGATATATAAATATAAATATAAATATATATATATATATATATATATATATATATATATATATATATATATATATATGAAATGAAAAATTCACAAAGTATCACGTGAGGGTAGTAAATGAATGCAATGTCCCGCAGGAAAAAATGAAATGGTGTTTCCAAGTACTTTCGAACTTTATTAAGTTCCTTATCAGGGATAACTACAAGAAATAATATTATATTAGAGGTATATATACGAAAGAAAAGTATAAAAGACTGCCTCAAAAACAAGAAATCACCAATGAGGAAGACGGAAGGGGGAAGGTAAAGATTCACATTAAGAATGACAAGAAGCAGGTAGTAAGGTTAAACTAAGAAGACGGAAAGGGTAACAGATTAAAAGAAATGGAGATAGGCCTAGCGAGGGAGATTTTAATACACAAGGAGTGAAAAGAGGGGAAAATACAATGTACTTAACAAAGCAGTGACAATTAAAAAATTGGGGCCACATAACTAAAGATTGTATACAAAAAACTAAAGACAAAAGTAAGAACTAATTTCTTTAAGTATTAGTCTTTTAATAGATGCTATAATTAAAAGACTAATACTTAAAGAACTTAGTTCTGACTTTTTTCTTTAGTTTTTCATATACAATCCTTAGTTATGTGCCATTCCTCGTCCATGGATGACATTATCTCCGGAATGGCGGCCCTCAGAGACCCTAAATTGTTGTAAACAGCCTTGTTGACATCCTTCTCAACAACGCCTCACACGAAATAATCTAGAGGGTTGCAGTTCGGGGAGCTAAACAGTTACAACTCTGGGGACCTGTAGTGCGGGACGTTGTTTAACAGTCACGACTGTAGGCACTTTGTTGTTATTCTCAGCTTCGTCATACTGCAGTTTCACTTTGTAAACGAGGTTTCACGGGTAGTTAAGAAAATCACAATATCCTTCACGCTGCCCCAAGCGCAGAGGGTTGCGAGTATGGCGTACTGTTTATTGAATTCAACTGGCATTCTTATAAGAAACCGCGTATCCTTAATTTTTAAATATTTTAATATTATTGTGGACGGGTGTAATCCATGTGAGTGGTTGATGCAGGAAAATTGGAGCCTCTTTTACAGAGCCTATTTGTCGACTGACTACTAGGGCATAAAGCTCCGTTATAATTTATAGCATAATGCTAGGCGAAATTTTTTAAAAAGCAGCAAAAAAGCAAGAACAAAAAGGAAGCGCGCTCCAGGGGTGGGGGGGAGGCCAGACTTTTCAGGTGTGGGAGCATGCAACCAACACCAGAGATTGAAATAAAATGGAGTAGACAAGTCTCCTCCAAGATGTCAAATAGTCCCCAAGACTGTACAAGAAGCCATCGCGAGTACAAGGGGATTGATCGTGAAGTCCATCCCCTCTAGAGAGAGTGCCTACCGTTCAAATCCTCGAGCAGAAGAAAGAACCTCAACAACCGTGCCACGACGGGGCGGAAATCCCCCCGTTAAAGCGAGCTGGCGCTTGAATGTAAATTAGAATATACCTCCTATCCAGGTGTAGTTTCAATGCCACTGCCTGGCGCATCTTCCTGTCTGGCTCCAATCTCCTGGTGATAGAATCGTAAAACACTTATACTCTGGCATGTTGGGTACGGTAAACGTGCCCAGCATGCCCTCTTGCAAGTAAAAATATCTAATGAGCAACTGGATCAGACGGACCTCCGCAGTTCCTCCCAGTTGGTTCGGAATCGACAGAAATTGCATTATGCTCTCCGGAACTAACTCTGAGGAGATCCGGGAAGCCGTCTTCAAAGGGAAGGCTATCAGGGAAATGCCGTACTCTTTTCGTAGGCAAATCTCTGGATGTTGTTGGCCGAACAAGGCGCAAAAGGAGATTTCGCCCTCGAGGACTTATCGGCGGAGGTTGGGCTTACTATGAGATTAATTTCCTTCCTCCGCCTTTATGGGGATGTTTCGTAGAGTGGAGTCCTTCTTTATGAATTCCTGTTAGGAACAAGGGTGCATTCACAGCAGATGCAGCAGAATACATCGCGCATATTTTTGCATGATCTTCTGGACGAATCCATTTCATTCATCTGCAAAATAAAAATTCCAGTTAGTCAAAAATTTCCGCATGTAAACTCTTCAGAATTCTTCTTTTTTTAAACGAAAAAAAGAAAGTTTATGCATCATATAAATATAAAATACTCGCACATATAAAAAAAACATCATATGGTGATAAATCAAAAGGTTGACCTGATTGAGTAAAACCAGTTATTTTTGGACTTAGCACGTCAAAATTGTCCTAAATCAGTTAAAAACGTTAGGCAATAAAGTTGGTGTTATCAGCAACATAATTCACCACCTCAGGAACAGAGATGGAAGATTCCTACATGCTATTTTCTAACATATATGCAATTCGGACATATGTATGTTATCCCTTGTAGCGTCGGCATGCTAGTGCTCCATGCTTCCTTCAAGCCTTTGCCTATCTATCTCCGTATGATGAATGTATCATATATACATAGATGCATTGAGTTATAACCGTATTGAGAAGTGAAAAAGATCTAACTAACTAAAACCTACATCTTTTATGAATTAGTAGCTTGTAAACATATATATAAACTGAGAGGTTTGAAATTACCATACAACCATGTCATTTTATCAAAGAGTAACTTTCATTGCGTCTTCTATAGGTACTTAACGCAAGTAGAGGAACATTCATAAAACTACAATATCGTCCTGATTATATATCTCCTTTGAGACAACAATTGTAGAGAAATTCATTGTTTTTATTATTCTTGACTTCACATAAGCGAAATCATTTAGATTTCTACTTAACATAAGACGAAAAATTTTGTTCACAGCTGGATTCAATGTTAAATTAATAATCATAAATATTGAGAGGAAGGAATTCAGAAAAATACGATGGCACGTTTTATTAAAAGTTTTAGGCGAAGAAAAATATTTAAAGATAAGAGGAGCGCTTGCGCTTCTCAGGTAGACCTTCGGTCTGTAACCTATGGCATATCTGGCTCTAACAACAAGGTTCTGTTCTAATCTAATTAATAGGTTTCCACTACATTTTTATCGCCTAATAATTTCCTCTTGGTCGATTTGATTTTTTCGATCCCGGTTTATTTTCTAGCGCCAAGGGCAAGAAAAAATTTTATGGGACTTATTTTTATATAGGGGAAAAACAATCCTCAGAGCTTTTTGTTCATCTATATTTGCTTTTATATACGAAATAATAAAAAAATAGCAATGCCTTAATTTTGATAGATTTAGTCAAATTTACAATTTGTAATAATTTTGGTTTTGAAAAATTTCAAAACTTTTTATAATAATATGTATTTTTTCTGCTTTTAGAAAGAACATTGATAAAAGCTTAAAAAATACGAAAAACTAGTTTTAATTTTAATAATTTTGGAAAATCTCTCCGAATCTCTCTCTTTTTCAATCCTCTTTCCTTTAAAAAACGCCCAAACATTGATGTCTTTAATTTAAAAAAACTTCATTGTTATTTTTTTAACAAAATTACATTAAAACTGCTACGGCCGTATGCTAAAACAAATGTGAAATGCACATTTGAGCAAAAAACCTTTTTTTTTATATTTTACATTTTAGCCTTTTGCATTCAATAATTTTTTAAATAATTGTGAAGCTACACTAAATCTGATAAAAGTGCATTTCACATTTTTCTTAGCATACAGCCGTAAGTCACACCTGATCTAAGAGAAATTTGAAAAAAAATTCCAACTGTTCCAAAAATTGCCTTATTAAAATATAGTGTTACCAGGCAATGGCTTCACTACTAAGATTAAATTTTAAAATCTAAAAAAAGGCAGCTATGGTTAAATTTTTATAAATTTTCTGAACTTCGCCAATTATAATAATTTTAAAAAGAAAGTCTAAACTAAATTTCTCCCCCTTTTAAAATATCACGTTGCTAAAATATAGTTATAGAAGAAGATATAAAAAAAAAATTCTGAACTTCACCATTTGTAATTCTTTGGGTTTTTAAAAATTCACAAAATTTTAATACTTATATTTATTTCTGAACTTCACCATTTGGTTTTTTGATATTATAAAAGAATTATTAGAAATAACTTTGATAAAAAAACCTAAGTCATAACCAAACTAAGAGGAAATTATTATTCAAATAGTAAAAAAAATCCCCTTCTTAAATTATAGAGTTAGTGATGATGATGATGATGAATAACCAAATTTATTACATACTCGTAGCTCAAGAAATCTTGTTTTTAAATTATCTTTGATTTTTATATTATTGCTAAGCTTTCGTGTGAAAAAATATCTAGCCAATTAGAGGGACTAGTTTATGGGTGAAAATTACTAATGATAAGAAACGTTAGGGTTAGTAGTCACTTCAGAATCTTTGAGAAGTACCTAAAATATGATCCCGTACAGGAGAACTGAAGGACTGGGTTTTGCCAAATTTCTGTTGCACTCGTTTTTTTTTCTTTTAAGAGGTATGAAATAGAAAAAGTTCTATCAAACAAACTTAAAATTCTACTTTTCTAGCACATGTCATTTAAACGTCTTTTCTTTTCCTGTTTTTTCTTTTCTCTTGCGCGCGGGCCACAAGTGCGACATCGCCAAGGGGCTCAGCCTCAACCGGATGACAGTCCATAGAGTCGCGGAGAGGCTTAAGAACGGGGAAGACTTCAAAGATCGATTTCGTTCAAGCAGACCTAAAGTTGACAAACGTGTGGCTGTGAGAAAGGCTTTCAAATGTGCTCCGAAGCACAAATTGACTGCGATCGCGAACAAGAACATCTCAGTGTGTGGTATCGTCAAGGAAAAGGATTGCAAGAGCTCGACCGTATGCGAGAACAACGTCGGGAGCGTTGTCGTCGCCTTCTCAACGACCTAAACAATTATGACAATCGAATTCTCATTTTCCTGATGAAAAAACCTTCATGTCGATCTGGTCATCCACAAGCAGAACAACCGTGTGGTAAGCCTCGGCCAGCTCGTCTCCCAGGTTCGCTACGTGTCCACAACCAAGTACGCGGCCTCCGTGATAATGTCCAGCGTCATGTCTTTAAATTGTGAGAAGATGCCACAGATGTGGTTCATGGCAGGTTAAAAGCTCACTGTGGCCGATTACAGGGACTTATTGACCACAATAGTCCTGCACTTGGTGAGAAAGATCACGAAGAAGGCGGACTAATCTTTCAGCAGGACAGGGTCCCAGCACACAAGGCCAACACCGTGCAAGAGTGGTTGGGATCGAAAATGAACTTTAGGTCGAAGCACATTAGGCTGCCGCAGCCTCCCGACTTCAATCTCATTGACTAGAGCGTGTGGGCACAGGTTCAGGGCAAGGCTTGCAAGGTAGGACACATCATCTTCAAAGAGCTGAAGTCTGCAACGTGTGCGTGGCTTTCAGATTTCGCCTGTTGAGCGTATTCGCGGCCGAGAGTGACCACATTAATTAATATTACAAGTTAAACACATGATTATACGAGGGGTGGTCAATAAGTTTTGCGAATTGGTAGGGCAAAACAAAGGAAGGGGGATGGATGTTTGTGGGGGTATTAGGACAAGTTATGACAAGTCAGGACCTGCAGCCGCACGCTTCTGCCTCGTCTATTTAATAAGCAGTAGCTGATCGCAGATCTTCAGACACAAATTTTTCAATAATGGAGAAGGTTGAGCACCGCACAGTGATCGAATTTTTGACCAAGGAAGGCAAGAATGCAAAAGACATCCATGAAGGCATGGTTGCAGTGTAACCGACACCGCCCCTTCCTATGCAACCATTGCTCGCTGGAATAGGGAGTTCCACCATGGTCGTGAGTCCCTTGAAGATGACCCCTGTCCAGGACGCCCGTCAGACGTGACCAACGAGGACAATGTGGCCCGTGTGTCCTCGAAAATCGACAGGGGGAAGGTCGAAGAAATCGAGCGAGAACTTGGAATATCATATGGAAGTGTTATCAACATCATCCACGACAATTTGGCCATGATAAAGGTCTCTGCCCGTTGGGTCTCTAGAAACTTCACGCCTCATGATCGACTTCAACGTCGTCAAAGTTCGGAGGAGCTGCTGCTTCTGTACAAACAAGACCCGGTGAAATTGGAGTTACGCATAGTGACAGGTGATGAAACGTAGGTCCATCACTGGGATCCCGATGCCGAGCTCTAAAGCATGGCCTGGAAGCACAGGGGCTCTCCAACCCCCAGCAAGTTCCGGACCCAACCCTCAGCCGATAAGATCATGGGCACCATCTTCTGGGATTCTGAGGGAGTGTTGATGGTGGACTTTGCGCCTCGTGGAAGGACCATCACATGCCAATATTACGCCAAGGAACTGGCTGGGTTGAAGAAGTGCATCCGTCAGAAGCGACGCGGCAAGTTGACACCCAGGGTCCTGCTCCTCCACGAAAATGCCCGTGTCCACAAGGCCAGAGTTGCACAAGCTGCCCTGCACGATTGCGGATTCAAGGAGCTCAACCATTCCCCCTACAGTCCAGATCTGGTCCCTAGCGACTACTTTTTATTCCGGTAGCTCAAGGCTGCACTGCGTGGACGCCGGTTTGGAGACGATGAAGATGTACAGTTTCTGGTCCAGGAGTGGATTGAACAGCAGTCGGGAGATTTCTGGTTGTCGGGAATTCGAAGCCTCAGGGACAAGTGACGCAAGTGCATTGAAGTCGAGGTTAGTTATATTGAAAAATAATAAAACACTTTTCCTCATATCTCGTTTCCTTATATCCGAACTACAAAACTTATTAACCGCCCCTCATATGTTAAAACAATAAAAATGTGCCTAGCTGCATCAAAACTATCATTGTGTGCTTTGTTGAGAGCGTTGTAGCGAGTGTAACAGAACTTTTGAAATACTCTGTAAAATAGTTCGAAAATTATTAAATTTGTCTTTGTGGCGCATTTTACGTTTTGCACTCAGAAGTTTCATTATAGAAAAGGCATATATGGCTCTAGATTTCATTGCTTGCCATATTGAATTCAAATTGAAGGATATATATTATCTTTCCTTTATATATAGCGCTTGTAAGACTTCATTCGGTGTATGCGGTACAATTCTGTTCTCCATTCGTGCAAAATGACTCCTTGAGCGATGAAAACAATTTTGAACTTAGAAATACATCATACAAAGAGAAACTGAAACACCTCGCTTTACCTTATCCGAAGATCAGTCTCTGCGCGCCAAACTTACTCAAGCCTTTAAAATACAAAACCTGTTCATTAATATAAATTATTACTGAATACTTTAGCTAGAAAACGAATTGGCCACTATAGATAATTCTTTTGAGCTAGCAAAAAAATTAATAATACGATAGCCCCAAATTATTGGAGTTAGGAGAGTTAAAATGTATGGTCAATTGTGCGAGCAACAGGAAAAGGAAAGATGTGGTGCGCTAGGGAGACTAGCAACGCGCAATTCTCCGGGATCTGCAGATACATTTATGGTCAACCGATGTTTATTAACTTATATCCATATAATGTAATATTAAGTTTATTAAGGAGTTAATATCGTTTAAGAAGACGAAGGAATGCCGCGTAGAGTTGTCAAAACTGTTTGTTTCAAATTTGCTGCAAACTGTTTAAGGATAACTCTCGTAAATTCAAAATCTTTTGTTAACCACCTATGTAGTTTAATCGTGGATCTATGGTGATTATGTGGTACAAAAGTGTGTGAAGGATACCATTTACAACGTAAATATTGTTTCATTTCTATTCGCTCGGAATGCTCGTGAACGAATTCTGGATAGAATTGTTACCGGAGATGAAAAGTGAGTTCTTTACTGCAATATTAAGCGCAGAAAAACAATAACTTGATTGCATACAAATAACCATTTTTGCCCCTAGATGATCTTTGTATTATAGGTCAAGCAGAGCACAACCAGTTAAACAGTTGTGGCTCATTTTCTTGCTTGTATGTGGCTTCTCCGATTAACTGAAAGTTGTTTTGCCTCGTACAATGAGCCTAGCCTCTTCATATGATGGGCAAAGTTTATTTTAAAACGAATTAATAGCTACAAGATGAGTGGACAGGAAGATAGAGGGAGAAAGAGAGTTACAATGCTTTTTTTATGTCATAAGTGAAAATCTTAGTCTCTATATCAGAATAAAAATGCTTAAATTTGGTATTGTTATTCACTTGTCGCGATAAATTGCATGTATGTATATTGGGAATTTGAGCCTATTTGAGTTTCTTAAGGGAGGATCATTTTGAACATTCTTTTTTCTACTAATACTGATACTTTTAATATTATCTTTTATGTAATTGAACAAGATTAGCAGACAGAAATTACAATCCCTCTACTGATAAGAATACCTAAAAGTACTTCGCATAAGGAAAAGGGAGAAACACTAGAGAAAGGCAAGGAACCAAAATCAACATTCAAAAGCTGGTGTAATGGTTGGGAACAAAATGTTATGCCGGGAGATGTAATTTGGTAATACGATCGTAAAGCAATATATAGGTGAATTTATGGGCTCTGCAAGAAAGTCCTCCACTCAAAAATACTAGATGACAGTACTTAGAGCTATATGTAATAGTCTCGTTAAGATCTCAATCGGAGAAGGCTACCACGACAAGGCCATTTTTTACCCAAATAGCCCTAAAGATGAATACAGCTGGGAAAAGAGCTTTCACATTACTTCTGAATGATGGATCAGGAGCATCTCTTAAGGTAAGATGAAAACAACAATTGGCCCAAAGCAGAATGCAATGAAGCAGACATCTTAACGAGAGACTCGCAGACTGCGCCGAATAAATACAGTTCAAATTCATATGAGATAAGCGATTGCTAGAAGCAATAAATTAGAAAATAAACATTTAAAATATGTTATTTATCCCAAAATTGACCAAGTACATTCATGGCCAAATATTTTGAGCGTAGTATATATTTATAAATTTTCCATTCATTTTATTAATTTACCCGAGAGGAATGATTATTCTAATATTTATTCTTGCAAGTTTTTAATATATTCAAAATTTCTAAAATAAATGGAAAAAAGTGTGCATTCCTTTGCTGAATCTATATTGTGCTCCGGTCATGTTTTTGTGGGATGCAAGTTTCAGTCCCTGGGAGATTTTCTATTCCATCATAATGATAAAATGATGACAAATATGCGTTAATTGAATGCTTTTGTAAAATTATAATTAATTCCGTAATATTTTTGCGGCTAAAAATTTATGTTTTAAGATTTTTCGATTCCAGAAATGGCTATTTCCCAAGAAAATCGTGTTAGTATGTTTGATCTGCACCAAAGTGGTCTGAAATGCAAAGAGATAGTAAGGATATTTTATCAAGGAGCATCTCTATAGGATTATTAATGACTTTAAAAACACTGGTAGCCCTCCTGTGAAGAGGTTTTCTCGGCGCCCAAGAGCTTCAAATGAACGCTAAGATCGACTCCTGATTAGGTTGCCTAAAGGGCCAAGCTTGCTCAGGAAGGACTGGAAAGAGGAAGGTATGAACGCTTCACCGCGGACAGTGAGGCAGGAGGTGACTTTTTGATAAAAGTATCAAATTAAAAAGGGCTGCGAAGAAGCCTCATTACACCCAAAACAACTTCACGAATAGTCTCCACTTTTGTAGGAAATATAAAGAATGGACTGTTAAAGAGTGGATCAAAGTGATATTCTCCGATGAAGCTCCCTTTCCGCTTGTTAGGAGCTTCTTGAAGATCGCTCGTTAGAAGGAGAAAATGGAAGCGATTGATGAATCCTGTTTATTGCTCCCCGTGAAGCATTCGGAGTCTAGACACACTCAATGAACTCAAGATGGTACCGAAACTTTCTTCATCAGCACCTTCATCAGTACAGGACCAATTTTGAGATGATAACTGTAATTTCCAACATGTTGGCTCATCTTGTCCAAAATCAAAAGCAATAACAAAGTTCTTTGCGGAAAATAGCATCGAACCTTTGAGACTTTGGCTCGAAAATTCGCCAAATTTGAACCCAATACAGAATTTGTGCACCATAATCAAACTGGCGGTTGATAAAAAGAAGCAATCCAATTGTGAGTATATTCTGTTGCTTACCCCCTTAAAATGGAGCAATATCAGTCAAGATTTTAGCACAAATTTTGTCTCTAGAACGCCGATCCGAATTGAAGCAGCCCTAATTGACTCTGCTATTTATTTGACTGTATTTCTTAATAAAGTTGGCTTGGGTTCTCAATTTTTGTATATTTCACCTTTAAATTATGATACAAACATATTAAAACAAAACCCAACCTGCAGGAAGGTTCTGATATTGCACAGTAGTAAACGTACTCCTAGGACTGAAGTAATCAGGTGCAGAGCGGGGTTCTCACCTCCTCGCAGGCATAGGAGCTCCCGGGTAGCGCAAAGCGCGCCGGGAAAATTCCTTTGCCTCTCTAAACGAGATTTTGTCAGCTGGCTTAACACTCAGAACCCCTTTCTCTAAATGATCCGAGCTAAATTGCTTCGACGAAGAAGGGTGTGACCAGCCACAATTCACACACTTGAGCGTACATGACAGAGTTGACATGTAAGGTCTTTGCGCAGATTGTTCAGATGTGGGTTTGAACCGACTTAGCACATCTACAAAGGCGATTTGTATGGCCAAATCGTTGACAGTAGTAACACCTGCAAGGCTGAGGCACGTAAGTCGTGAAGGGCAGGTTGTTCTGTAATGTACTATATAGAGTATTCTACGATTTTCCTTCTCTAAACTATTTCTTTTAACAAATTCATTTTAGCGTGCGGTGTTAACTGCACTGGCGAGCCACTAATTTTCCGGAGGGTATTTATAGAAGCCACCATTTAACCCCTTTCATCAAAACAGTCTCGTCCGAAAGCGGGTGACCTTTCCTTCTCTACACATCATCCTAAAAATAACCTGATGCCGCTGGCACATGTGTCCTTTCCATCTCATCTTTCCATTAGTCGAACAAATTACAGGAAATCGTTTGGAGCTAGCAGTCTCGAAAATACCGGATAACACCTTGATGTACTAGGACCCGGCGTTTACGAGCTCCGCTCACCTCACCTTTTCTTTTATTGGCCTCACCCTATCTACACGAAGGCTTCCCGTGGTCCTACGTGCCAACATTGGCCTTGCCTCTCGCCGAATTGGTGTGAGACGCGTCCGTCCGGAAGGAGAGGAACTCGTATTCTTTTTCTATTTTTACGAATTCTTATTTTTCGGAAAAAGGGAGGGATCTGAATCCTTTTATCTTTCCCTTTGGAAGGGGACTATAGCCCGAACGAGCGTGTCGCAGCCTTATATTTATTCAAAATGGGGAAGAACTTGGCTGTCTTCTTGAATCCTCGGGGGCTTGTGCTGCCTATGAAGGATTTTGTACACTGTTATACCAGATGAAATACAGTGTAAAACAGGATGAAATGTAGTGGTTAATCGATGATTAAATATAAGGTTTAATTCTTAATGTAATAAATTGAGTAGTACTAGATATAATTGTGTGTTCTAGTGAATGAATTACAATGTATTGCAGTATGAAATATAGTGTGACCTATATAATTCAACAGTGTAATTCAGGATGAAATATGAATGCAATATAGTGTATATATGTATATATATATATATATATATATATATATATATATATATATATATATATATATATATATAGTGTAATACATGACTAAATTCTGGGTATGATACATAATATAATACAGGGTGAGATATTGGGCTTTATTTAACATAAATTACGTGTGATATATAGGATTTGCCTTTTATTGTTTAATAAAATAAATAAAATGTATTACAGTATGAAAGACAGGGTGTATATAGGATGAAATAGTGTCTAATTCAGGTTGAAATGCAAATTGGTATAGAATGAGCCACGTAATGAAATACATGGTAGGTCAGGCTGACATACAGGGTGTAATACAAAATGAAATACAGGATTTAATATTAACTATGGAATATGTCGGACAAAATAAAGTATAATACAACATAAAATAAACAGTTTAATACAGAATGAAATAAACAGGTTAATACAGGAAGAAATAAACGGTGTGACACTGGAAATGCAGAATATAAATAAAGAGTGTAATAATGAATAAAATATAGGGCGTACAAAGAAAGTAATACAGTCTATTACAGAATGAAATACAGTTTAAAATTTAAGATGCACAGGATGTACATATATTAAATGAGATATAGGAGTATTCAGATAGGATAAAATACAAGTTTTAATATAGGATGAAATACAATTTATATAGGATAATATACAAGGTTTGATACAAAATGTGTAGAAGAGGATGGATACCAGTGTAATATAAGATAAAATGCTAGGCATAAAAAGGATGAAATATAAGGTGAGATACGGAGTGAGATAATTAGGATGCATAGAAGTTGTCGTACAGAATTAAATACAGAGTGTAAGATAAGTTAAATTAAAGGAAAAATAAAGGATTAAAATGGTATGATACATAATGAATTCATCTTTTATCATGGGAAGTAATACAGGGTATAATACAAAATTAAATATAAGCTGTATTGTAAGATAAAATAAAGTTTTATTCAGAACATTCATAATATATACAAAGTTTACTACATAATGTAATACAGGGTATAATACAGACAGAAATCATGGATCTAATGAAAAATGAAATATACAAGTGTACAGAATAATTTAATACAGTGTAATATAGTTGTTTTAAATGATATACATGGTGCAATTTAAAATTGAATACAGTACCGTCCAAAAATACAGAAAAAAATACCAAAACCTACATTTTCTTAAAAATTCTTCTTTAATTTCTATAAAAATCGTATTTTTAAAAAAATTGCCGCTGATAGTGTCTAAATTGAATTTCCTAAAACATGGGGATAAAAATATTATGAGGATAGTGAGGTGTATTTCAAGAAGTTGTGTCCAGAATTAGAGAACGATAACGTATCACTTTTAGTTTACCCTACAAATTTACATCGTAATGTAAGGCAAAAAATCCCCACGTGTATTGTAGGCAGCTTCTGATGCTAGTCCTCTTTTTTCATGATGGCGAGACGAATTTAGGTCGACGAACTATTTATAAAGCATTTTGTTTCGTGTAAAAGTGAAGTCATGACGCTGTCTGATGTTATGAGGCATTTTATTTTCTCCAAAAGTGTGTTTTGTGCATGAGAAAGCTCCATAGGTATACCGGATCTTGCGATTTGATGAAGAAAACGTGTCACCGGCAAAAAAAACTCCTAGGGAAAATCGTAGGATGCAACGAATATTAATGAAGGACCGATTTAAGAGAGAGGCCGATATTTCGCGTCAAGTTGCAGAGAACGTGAACCGGAAGGTCTCTCGCTAGACTGTTTCGCGTAACTTGGGAGAGATGGGACTCATAGCACCACCCCTTGCAAGGACGACAACTCGTAAGTAAATAGAATAAAGTGGCTTGCTTGTTGGCCTTCAATATTATGCATGTCGTATGGAGTGCTGAAATGTGTTTATCATCGACGAATGGAAATTTAATTTGTTTGAGTTGAATTAAAAGCAGCATAAAGGTGTCGTTTAAGTGAAAGATTGAATCCCAGATGCACGGAACTGGAAGTTAAATTTTCAAGTGGCAACGTTATGGTACGCTACATGTTTTCAAGCGCTGGAGTCTATCTACTCGTACGTTTATACTGCAAAGTAAATGATACAGTATAAAAGAAAATGTGCTCACCACTTTCAGAAACTCAGGAGTACCTGGGCCTGTTTTCATACAGGACAATGGTCCGTGCTACACAGCAAAGACTGTGAAGCAGATCTTAGATGCTGAAAATATCGATGCGATGAACTGGCCTGTGTAGAGCCCTGAATTAAACTCAAAATAAAATCTATGGAAGATGCTCAATGAGAAAGTTTCAGTTCTGACTTTGATCAACGTTGAAGATCTGTGTCAAAGATTGGCGAAGAATAGAATAAAATCACGTCCGAACAATGCGATCAATTTCTGTTCTTCTGACACCCAAGATGCGCTCACTTCATCCAAAGCAAGGGCTTACATACTTTGTAGGGATATTACTATTTTTTCCCATTGTCTATAAGATAAATATATTGTTTTCTGGTTATGGCTTCATTTATGATTAGCGTTCTCTTCAAATACACATTAATTTTTACATAACTTTTTCATCTGTTGTTTTGGTGCTATGAAAATTGGACACTGTCAAAGGAAAATTGAAAATAAAATATTCGTAAAGTTTTCCTGCAAATTAAACTACTAAATCTAAGATAATTTAAATTTTCCTATTTTGTTCTCTTTGTTTTTGTACGACACTGCATATTGTAAAGCAAGAGCAAGTTCGGGGTCAAAGAGAATAAAGTTCAGGAGAAATATTTGATGAAATACAGGATGTATAGTGTGTAGATAGAATAAAATACCAAGGCCAGTACATAAAGAAATACAGCGTATAATACAGAATTTAATAGTTTAATTCAAATATGGTGTATATTTAAGGATGGAATGTAGAGTATAATACCGAATAAAATACAGAGAGTATATGCATTAAATGAAATACATGATGAAATATAGTATATAATAATGAAAAATAGGTTGTATATAAGATAAAATACATATTAAATTCAAGGCATAATGCAGGATGAATTACAAGGCGTATTTGAAGTAAGTTATAAGGTGTATATACATATATTGAAATAAATGACGTAATGCAGGATAAAATACAGGAGGTAATACAAGAGTAAATACTAGGGGTATATAGATGGAATAAAGAGCGTAATACAGGTTTAAATATATGAAGTAACACGCGTAATAAATAAGGAAATACAGGGTGTAATTTAATAAGATAATATAGACTGTAATATAGAATAAAACATATAGTATGAAATTTAGGGTGCAATACAGGATGAATACATGCTCTATAGAATGAAATACAGGGAATAATGCAAAAGGAAATACATTGTAATACAGAGTGTAATGAATAAAATGCAGGGTGGATATAACAAAGGATTTAATAAAGTGTGAAATAATCAGGTTTGAAAGAAGGTATTAGAGAGTATTGATTAAATTTGTGTCTTTTTTATCATTTATTAATTTTGCCATGAGTAATTTAAACCCTTTTCTTTCATATTATCAAAATATTGTTCATAATCTTCTTCGATATTCATCCATATGCGCTCCCATATAAAGATCACATGAGACATGTTTTACTCTATGACTTCCATAGAGGTGTCAATGGAAGTACAGCGACAAAACCAATTCAGAAAAATTATGAGGATGATACAGTAGATGAAAGAAGCTGCAGGAGGTGGGTTTCCATTTCCGAAAGGAGGGTTTCAGTCTAAATATCGGACCAAAAAAAGATCCTCGAAAAGAACTTGATGCCCAAGAGTTGGAAGCTGTTTTCACAACAAATCCAGCTATCATTTTTAAGACACTCGCAGAACAATTTTGTGTAACCCATACAACTTTATTCTGCTAACTGAATAGGAATGAGAAGGTTGCAGTGATGGAAAATGGAGGCCGCACGAGCTGTCCACGATGAATGAGCAACAGCGTGTTGATTGCTATGAGTCGTTGCTTTCCTGATAAATTCCTGCCTCATTTTTAGTCAGGCTCTTAATTGGTGATGAGAAATGGATCCTTTAAAAATAACGTTAAACCTCGCAGTTCATGGAGCAGTTGAGGAAGCAGGATTATTGAAAAAAATGTCCATTACAAACTGATAGACAACAATCAAACTCTTAATGCTAATCCATACTGCAATCAACTTTATTTTTTAAAGCCGCTATGGGCCAAAGGCGATCCACTATCCTTAGTCAACAAAAGGGGTGTCATCAACCATACAGATAATGCCCGTCCTCACACAGCTCAAATGACCAAAGATCTCTTGGAGGAGCTCAGTTGGTAAATATTGCTTCATCAACCATATTCTACTGACCTTTCTCCTTCTTCTTATTATTTGTTTGAGAGATTAAAGAACCCTTTGGATGGTTTTAAAATGGCATCGAGAAAAGAGGTTAAAAGCGAGTTGGAGATATATTTTTGCGTCAAAGCCTAAAGAATATTACAAACATGGTGTCGAAGTATGACCAGGTGTACGGGAATATGCGCCTACGGGCTCTAAGGTAGGCCAAGCAAGGCGACAACTGTTATTGTTCTAAAATGTGATTTGAATAGATAGCGGCAGCTGCGTGACCAAGGAATATAACAAACATAATGACAAAAATAGATTTTTAATACACACTAAATAAAAGGCACGACAATAAATATGGATATATATATATATATATATATATAGGTACATAAATAAGACTGACTTAAGTTCCCGAATACTAATTTGATAACTTGGGTCATTGAATGGTCTTAAAGGGAGATTTAGGGTTGTGAGTGATTTAGTTCCTTTGAACCTCGAGAGAAAGGTGAGGCAAACCTGGGAGAGGTCTTGGGGACCTTGATTACTCACGGGCGCTAGCCACAAACCTGCAGTGGGTGGAGCTACTTTCTCGAACTCGTGTTTTGCGAGATGCAGGCCTCTTGTCCTCAGGAGATCATCGAACGAATTTCGAAGGGGGGAGGATGAATACTCCACACTAGGTTTGAGCGAGTTAACGGGCCTCTTGTCCTTAAGATGTCACCAGAAGAACTTCGGAGAACGGCTTCTCCAATCCTTGATCCGAAAGCGGATGAGAAAGGCTGACGTTGCCTCACGAGACTCTCTTCCTGACCCGAAGCTACGGGTGCGATGTCTAGCTCTTCCGTGGCTTGCGACCCTCACTCACACTTTCTCGGGAGAGAGCTTCGTTGAATCGAACTCCGTTTGGGGAAGTCTCGTCTAACCAAATCTGTCTGTAATCCTGGAGCGGGTGCATATATACCCGGAGTTCTCTAAAACAGGAAGAGAGATTAAGACCTTCTCTAACCTTCGTTATCGGAGGTGACAACCCGAGCGTCTCCTTGCGGTGAGGTGTCAAAGGCAGGGATCAGCGGGACAGGCGGGCGACCAGTGGCTGGAGCCATAAAAGCGGTTCACGGCGAATCCTACAAAGTAATCCCCCGACCAAAAGGGTGGGAGAGACAAGATTGAGACGGCTGGGAGGTAGCCCAAATTTTAGCGTCATGCCTCGGTATAAATTTTGCAGAGACCTGGCGTCGAGTTTAAAAAGGATAAGGTTGGAAAGGGGGGGGGGAGTAACGGCTCGCTTTCTCTCCCAAAGTAATATCTTAGGAGGTGGGGAAATAATATTATTCTAAGGGGAAACCTCCACACATGGCATTTATAAGCTTGTTGACCAATGGGATGAGCTTCTCGAGGGAAATGGGGCTTATTTTTAAATATTTCCATAATCATAAAATTTTCATTTTTAAATGACCCTAAAAGGTATACAAGGTATAGATAGGATGGAATCCAAAGCATATTAATGGATTAAATGCGAGTGCAATAGAGCATGTAATACAGTGTATATAGGATTAAATACAGGTAGTAATGCAGGACAAAATGCAAGGTGTAATGCAGAATGAAATACTGGTGTAATATAGGATGGATACAAGATTTAATAAAGAATGAACTATTAGTTAAAATACAGGGAATAAATTTAATGAAATAGAGGCTATATTTAAAATGAAACAATGTGTAATACATGAGGAAAGAATGGTTGTATTTGGGATAAGGTACACAGGGCAATATAGAAGAGAATAAACGGTGTAATACAGAATATGATATATGTAGAGTATAATACAGGATTGAACACAGGGGGGTGGAGTATAAAATGGAGTGTGTAATACAGAAAGTTAAAGTGCAAATTAGAACATTTTTCTTAACGTTTTTTAGCAACAACTCACTAAACGATATTCCCATGAATGAAACCTTGAAAAAGACGAGAGAGCTCTGAATCATGTTTGACTTTTCTGGCGAATACTCTTCATCTTCACTACTACATAGGTAAAAGGGGGTCATTGGACGCGAGTAATCTCTAAATCAATAAAAAGTTCCTGCAGGAAAAAGGAAAAAAGTGATTGCGTTCATGAAGCATTGATAAAGATAAGAGCTTGGAATCGTTATTTCCATTTTACCTCAGCGCGTCTCAAGGAAAAAACATTATTTTGTTAGGACAGTATTATGGCATGTGATTAAACTAACTAACTAATATATATATATATATATATATATATATATATATATATATATATATATATATATATAAATTCTTATTAAGGTATAATAGCCTGCATCGTGAATGATAGAAAAATATAAGGCCTTAGCGAACACATACGAGAGCCTCAGTATTACATTAGCTACCTTTAGAATTAAATGTTACCTGCACTACCAAAGTGCGGACGGGGAGACGTGTAATAGTTCAGGTTGTAGTTCCTTTTAGTCTATCATGGCTCACTAGTTAATGCTCACTCCTCGCATGTCAAAGTCATTACGTAGATTCCTTCTCTTCCAACATGGCCGCCAGTCTTATCAATACAAATCTGGGCTCGAGTTCTTTTCTTCCTCGTACCTGTTTTGATAAGATCTGCACAACCTGTAATACGAGGCCACAAATCAGCTAAATGGATAGTTGGTGACAAAAATACTCCTTTTCAAATTACCTCAAAAAAGTAATCGCACAGGGCCACGTCGGGTCTTCTGAAAGGCCATTTAATACCATGGCCTCGAACAATTAATCTTTGGAGAGAGACTCTGCAGGAGTTTCTTCACAATAACACTCCTGTGAAGAGGAGCTCCGTCTTGCACCATCCAACCGCGATTAAATCAATAACCATAATAAAACATATAGATGTGGATGGAATCTCGGTCTTAAATTTCAAGATGAGCTTCACCATTTAGATTACCATCGAAATAGACCGCTTCATTAGCGCATAGCCCTACCCAAAGACACATTTTTGGTCTGGAGATATTGTTTGCATAGATGTAATTTCCAGGATTATGGTTTTAAGGTGCATACTAAGGGTAGATTTGCCTGTTCACTAGACGATTCATAAACAATGCTGTCTAATCTGCAACGACTAACTGTTCCGTGAATCTCTCTTGATTTTCAAGAAACCATTGAGTAAATCTTATAATGCGAGGTCGATCTCCTTCACCGAGTTGATGTCGAATTTGCATTCCTTATTTGTACAATTTCAAATCTTCAAGAACTATGCGATGAAATAATATTCCTGCGAGCTCTGTATCATTTCGTCTTGCGGACATGTTGGGATGTTCCAGCAATAAATTTCGCACATGCCGAATGTTCTCTTCTGTCCTTGCAGTTTTCGGATGGCCTGAACGTCCTTTGTTCAATTTGAGAACCGCCACTTCTTCACTGTACTTCAGAACATTGATAAAAATTGTATGTTTGGATGGAATAACTCTATCGGAAAATTGCAGTTGAAAGCTATTCTGAACAATTCTAAGCTTTTAGTTTTCAAATAAGCTGTCACTATGAAAACTCGCTGCCTTCGTTTTAACCTCACCTAAGAACTTACAAATTTAGTCATTCAGATTCTGAGATACGTCATTTTTGTGTATGGTTCGTATCATAAATATCAAACCTTCATGTTAAAAAGAGAGTAAAGGTGATAGGCTGTCACCTTGGAGGATTCCCCTACGGATCCTAATATCGGGTATGGTGATCTTCCCCTTCATGTGTTTTAGTGGAATGGTAGTTTGCCACAGCTGTATTTGAGCAGCCAATATTTCTTTGACTACCGAATGGATGTTATACAACTTAAGGTACCGTAGTAATCATGAGTGAGGCACGCTATCAAATGATTTTTGGTAGTCAATCCATGCCATGCTTAAATTCTTCTGCCTCTTCCTACAGTCTTCAAGGATGGTTTTGTTGATCAGTAGCTGGTCCTTGGTATCGAAGCATCTTCTTCTGCTCCCATCCTGTTCTTTCTCTAGTTACGTGCCAGAAGAAAGACGCTCATATATGCTTTCGGCTACCAAGACAGTAAAGAGCTTGTAGGTGGTACTGAGACAGCAAATGGGTCGATATTTATTTGGACGCTGTGTCTCTTTTGTGTTCGGTATTAGGCTTGTGTCGCTTTGGTCAGCCATCCTGGTGTTGTCTCTTCCCCACTCATCATTCTGGTAAAGCATTTGTTATAGTGGCAATGGAGTGCAGTTAACTGTTTCAACCATAAATTTGGGACACTGTTGGCAAACCGTGCCAGTTTTCTTCTGATCTTCTCAGGTGTTATTACTGGTCTTGGCATTGCGGGCTTGGTCTCATTTAGGTTCCCAATGTCCTCAATCCACTGAAGTTCTTGGTTATATGTTCCCTCATTCTCAAATAGAGGTCTCTAGTAGTTCTCCAGGTGCTGTTTTTCTGGAGGTTTAGTAGTATTAACTTTAAAGAAATATGATGAGGAGAGCAGAAACAGAATATTAGTACATACGCATCATGATGTGCAACTGTCACTTTTGTTTACAAACCTAGCCCGTTTCCCTTCCTCTCTCATGCAGCAGCCAACAGCATCCACTACTCTCATCACTGTACTCTTTGTGTCATGTGCTATTTGTTAGTACTGTTTTTATGAGTGATTTATTATACTCCCTAAGTTTAAAGGTTACTTTGTTCTAATGAATTAATTATTTTCCGCCAACTGCATCTAGGCCTGAATTTGAGAAGCAACTTCCCCAACCACCATGTTTAATAGGCTTTGGTAAGTTAAACCTTATAGTTTGTATCCTTAACATACTTGATATTTACCAACATAATCTTTAAAACTAGTTTTAATTTTTATGGGTAAATGATATACAATGGAAGGATGTGGAGCATTACAACTATAAACAGTGTAGATATTTGTAGTTTTCTTGTCATTTTCCTTTAACAAAATTATTAATTGGTTCCTATTTGCTTAATTAAAAAGAAGGAAATATGGAGATGTTTGCTGTAAAAATTATGATATATAATGTACTCTATTTATTCTGCATGATTACTGGAGTTCGTTCAAAGGTAATGCATTTTTAGTCGCGGGCGACTCTTGCATCTCAATATGTCGGTCGGTGCACGCTTTGCTTTTTGTTGTTTTTGTAATAACATCGTAACTATTCAGCCGATTCTAACGAAACATGAAACCCTTACTTTGATGTACATTCTCTTTCGAATGATAGGATTGCCAAGGTACTCTCTAGATAAGTCTGGGAATTATTGAAAGTTTTGAAGGGCATAAGGTCATAAACCAGAAAAAGTGAGAGCACGTGACTTTTTAGTCAGCAGACCTTGTATAAAAATAGAACATATGGTTAAATCTGTCCAGAATCTCTCCATTGTTAACACTAAACAGATTTTCCTTTTCCTTTCCTAAAATTACTGAGTATATTGTTTTTAAGATTCATGTAGCTTTGGTATCTATTTATAGCTTACTAATTAGAAAGTCAGTCTATAACGATATTGGAAAAAAATTTGAAATATTTACTATATGTACATATGTAGTACATTAGTGTCCTTTATTACAGATGTTTCGTTGGAATCAATCCAGTGCGGATGAGCAAGATAGAAGTAGAGGAACATTTCAAGAGGCACTCTCAAGTCCATCCCAAGGTTCTGTCCCTGATTAATGCTATTGCTGATGTATAGTGGAGGAGCTAAATCTCCTAAGGTAATGTTTGTTACTTATGAAACCTTTGTCTTATCTTTATGATGAATCCTCATTATTATTTTCTTTCAAGAAATCTTGAAACACTTTTATATTAGGTTTGTTTGAGTGAAAGTAACACTCCAGGAAGTTGCATGTAGTACATTATCTTATTTACCATTTGACTTTGTACAGAATCTCCTTAGTGTTACCTTACAAAACATATATTTGTTTTATCATAAACTGGCTTAGAAGACCTGGCGCTGCTCGAGTAAGGGCTTCAGAGGGCTACGCCCTTTGAGAGTGCTCTGGGAGTTAGACCTTGTAAGGGCACTTTCCCTGGGGAGCTCAAAGGTCAGGTCAATGGTCATCATATCAGCTCAACAGTCCCCAAGTTAAGAAGAACCCATGTGGCAAGTTTAGTCGCTCATAGATCACATTGTGCCAACAGAAACTCAAGCTTCGGGACCCCCTATGGTGAAGCAACAAAATCTGACTCCTCAAGAACATTTCCAAGGGGAAGAAGTACCTCTATAGCAAGTTTGGCCGCAATCGGATTAACGATGGGCCAACGTGGAGTCAAGCTTTGGGCTGCTCCATGGAGGCCCAAATTCTTACCCCTCAAGCACATTCCTTAAGTCAAGAAATACTTCCACAGCAGATTTGGTTGACTCGGAGCTTGGCCCAGTTAAGGTCACTCCCCAGGTCAAAAAGTACCTCCACAGCAAGTTTCGTTGCAATTGAATCAAGGGTGTTGCCACACAGGGTCAAGTTCTCTGTTATTCTACCTCTTGAACTTTAATTTTAGTAATTAATTAGGTAGTTATATTGTTAGCAAATTTACAAAAATCTCCGAAAGCTGAATAATCATTTTTCCGCAGTACACCAATTTCTCCAATATCTGGACTCTTAGTATCCGGATTATTCATTATCCAGACAGCTATCTGGTTTGCTATTGTTGCGGCGAGTAACATTTCAGGCACTGTCATTATCCCGATATTGATGAGATTAATGCATTTTTTTATGGCTACTCTTGTCATAAAAACATTGTTTTTGATTCAGGATTTAACCTCAATATAGCAAGTTACTAGAAATTTCTTACAAATTTATATTGTTCAAGGTTCTATAAACTTCAAATTATGTTGGAAAGTACTGTAATTCCAGTGAAATACAATAACATTTCCCTCCTTCCTTTTATTACAGAAAATTTCTGTAAATGGTATACAGAAAAAAATCCCGTAATATTTAACAGGAAAAAAGTAAAATTAATGTAGCATCATTTACAGAAAGCTGTAAATTTTATGGAAATATTTGTTTACAGATAATTGTAAATTTTACAGAGAAATTCTGGCAACCTGGTTGCCAGTAGATTTTATGTAAAATTTACAATATCTTTTTTACAGTGCATACTTTGTCGAATGCTCTGGACACATCACGGCAAACTCCGTCAACGCTTGCTCCTCCAGATTTTGCCTTTGCATTTTTTTCTTAAGCAATTGCATTGGCCATTTCAGTGCTTCTTTTTTTCGGAATCCGAATTGACTCTGGTTCTGCAGGTTCCTTTCTTTAAGATGTTCGATAAACCTCTTCTTCATAAAGTGTTTTAATGCTTCACCCAATATTTCCTAAAAGTGAAATTAGACGAGTTTTGGACTCTGACCAAGGACTTTCTTGGTTTAGGAAAGAAATTCATCTGGCATATTTTAAGTATGACTGAAAGGAAACCAATATTCAGGTAGGCATCGGTGACATTTGTTATCCTGCCTATGATATTAGGGGGGAAGCTTTTACATGGTTTAGTTTGGTGAGACCTGAGTAGCCACGTGCTTGCTGCTTGAAGGAGTGAGTACGTCTTCCAGTTCTGTCTTCATAATTGACGCATCCACGACCGCGAGATCCTGCCTTTCCGCGTCCACTTAATGATGGGCATGAGTTCTATAAATTTCCTTGTTTAATTCTTTAATTAATATTTGTTCATGTTCTAGGTCAAAGTTATTGTTTTTTCCTCGGTTAATATTCAAGATATTCGCTCAGTGATGCCAGAATTTTTCTTCGATAACCCTCTTCGACATCTCTCAACTCAATTTTAATCGTCGGGGGCGCCTCCGTAATTGTTCGAAAATTTTCCAGAATTCCCCCGTTAGGGCTTGTTTGTCCAACTCTTTTATTTTGTCTTTACAAATCTCCTCTTGCTGATGGAAAATATCTTTGGTTAATTCTGTCATCAATCTACTCATTTGGAGGAATAGATCCCTGTTTGCTCCCAAGGATCGAACTTGATGTGTGACGTCATTGAGTTGCCTGCTTTTCGCCTTCATTTCCTTCCTCTATCTGCCGTGCGGTAAAGATATAAAACTCGTCTGGGGGACGGATTTCCTGTCGACCCTCAAGAGTACATTTTGAAAGGGAATAAAGCTCTGTATCTTTGTCCTTCAATGTTACGTCTTTCAGGTTCGAAGGAGTGTACACGAGCAAGCTGTTCTTGTAAACTTCCCAGTTATCTCGATGGTAGTTTTTTTCTGGAGATGTACAGTACTTGGATCAGGTTTTGCCTGATACGTAGAAGTATACCCACATGATCGCTACAAGAGGACTACCAGGGCTCTATGGTAAATGGTGCTTGCGAGAACAACGTAAGTTTTAGTGCTAGGTAATGAATGTATGCAACTCAGGTTCTATGCGTTGCGTGATGTTTCTTTTGAGAGCAGGAGATCGACTTCTTGCCTGTGCTATTGGATGGTGATCTGTAACCCAATTCTTGGATTCTGGCTTTGAAATCACCTATTAGAATAACTGGTTTTGTGTTGTTGAAGAGACTCATAAATCATAGGAGGGTTGATCGAATGCGTTAATCGTTGGTCACTTCCATTTGAACCTCGATTGCGAGGTATGAATCTTCAAACACTTGAATATTTTTGTAAACCAAACCTCATTTAATGGCGATTACTACTCTTTCCTAGCGTTCCTGAAAGTCTTTATTATCTAAGACGTCAAAGTTCCAGAGTTTCATGTTTTGAATATTTGTATTGACTCCGTGTTCTGATATCAAAATGATATCAGCGCCAATTCTTACGAAAAAATGTTATTGTATATAGACATTTTCGGGTTCCATCCATTTGTGTTAATATGAAGGATTTCGAGGCTACAGGATGGGATTATTGGCCTATTCCTGATGGGGGATATTAGTTTGCACTTGTTCTTCTATATCCTGAGAATTTTTCAGACGAGGGTGAGTGTATGTTCTCGTCTTCTTCTATAAATCCCCGCGCCTCGTTGATTTTATAGATTTTTATCATGGCAATGGTGAATGCCATCGTTTTTGTGCGCGTGAGAAATCAATCCTCGCTGAATTCCGAGGCTTCATTGGCATTGGTTTTCTCTCGATCGATAGAAATATGATATTCCATTTGGTAGTAATGGAGGCATATCTGGACTTGAGTGAATTTCTCTCATTCCAGGTTGGTCGTAGGGAGAATCATGTATTACAGGAGTTTCTTTTGAAACGCCTTGCTTGCGATGTCGCTCGTCTTGCATATGACCCTGAAAATCTGCGTGTACTCGCAGAACTCTACAACTTCCTTTATCTCGAGCCATTGCAGGTTTCTCTCCAGTTTTGCCTTAATTTCTCTGGTGTGAGCGCCTATCCAATTACCGTTGCGATTGCAGAGAATAATTTTGTTGGGGGATATATAAGGGGGGGTTACTTTTGCCTCTAAGCCGATTTTGGTGAGTGCCTCGGTTCCAGGGGAAGACAGTATTTTCTCTACATTTAAGCTTCCCGGGAAAGATGGCGATGTAGTCATTGATGTGCCCTCCGGCTACATCTCCATCTACCCGGACAGCTCGGAATTGGCGAAGGAATGGATGGATAGATATTGAATTGTGGCGGAATTGATGATTAGATGTTATAGAATCGACTGCCACTTCTCGAGTGTGCCGCTCCTCCCTCCAGGATTTGGATATCGGAACTACTTCCCGTGTAGGCAGAGACGGTTTTATGTCCCTCTGTGGTCTTGGTCGGGCCTCCAAAGTGTGGGTCCTAGAACGCCCCAGGGGTTGAGGTTTTGCCCTTACCCAGGTGTCTTATGACGCTGAATTCTACAGAGGGCTACTCCTCAGACCTGCTTCCTTCGGTGCCTCAAATTATGCCTCTTCAATTGACGCATAGTTTAAACTAGGTTGTGTATGGTAGACCTTTTTCATGTTCAGAGCACTAGGGCACGGGACATTGGATTAGGGCTTAGCTAGATATCGTTAAACCAGGTAGCTAAGGTTAAATATGTCTTGTAGACTCCCTCATGAGGGAGAGGGAAAAAGTGAAGAAGTATTATCTCTCCTATGGACGTCGTAAGGGGCTGGATGATGAGATGAAAAGGAGAAGATGGAGTTCTCTAGGCTTCGGCAATTTTCTGTATCTTCAATTTCATATTTTAAGCTCTTAGGTGCAAGGGGGGTGGAAAGAAGTAAACGATGCTATCCCGATGGATGCACTCTAAGCGGAGAAGAAGCTAAAAAGCCATTCGTATTTAGTTAAGTCTCAAGCGAATGTCCAAAAATCTAAATCCAATAGTTTTCATCTTACTTTTTTTCATTTTTCGTGTTATCATTTTTTGTGTGAAAGAGGATAGCTGAATTAGCTGCAGCTCCCTACCGCTGCAACCTTAGGGGATAAGGAGAGGACCCCCTCTCGACCCATCTAGGCTCCCCGGCGCTATCCTCTCTTTGGTCCAACCATGTTCGCTGAGGCCAGATAGAGAAGAAACAGCGGGGGCCGTGGAAAGTGGATAGGAAGAACGTTAGTAAAGAATAACCTTGAGCCACTTGTTATTTCTTATCTTCTTGCCCCTTATATATATATATATATATATATATATATATATATATATATATATATATATATATATATATATATATATATATATATATATATATAAGTAAAGTAGCGCGTGAGTAGAGGAATAATTGCCAAAAATCACAGAGGAAAAATTAAAAGCGGAATTCAAGTACTTTCAAACTTTATTTATGTCATTCTGAAGGAATACATAAAGAATTAATTTACAAGAATGGTATATATATATATATATATATATATATATATATATATATATATATATATTTATATATATATATATATATATATATATAAGTGGCGTGCGGTGTCTTTTGGAGATGAGGAAGCAATTCAAGTTTTAAAAAAATAAATATATTAATTCAAGTAAATACGTTGTTCATTAAAAATAACTATAAAATTGTAAGCTACTCACTTTAATTAAATTTTAATTTTTAAACTATATTATAATTTTAAAATAGCTTCCGCTAGTATGCCAACCAGCTAGCCAAGATGTTCTATCATATTGGCCTACATTATATTTGCGAGTGCAACACTGTTTTGGATGAAAGAGCTAGTATTATCGTAGGCCTATCTGTTTAATAATAGTTTCTCTTCCCTTATAAGTCATCTTACTGAACTTCCTTTTTAATAATACTTCAATAATGCAATCGCATTGTCTCCCAACTTTATTTGCATCCCTTTTGTTTAAAAGGGGGTGATCACTTAAAAGAATTAATAAACAATACGCCACACTTATTTAAGCACTGCCTCAGTGGTACTGATCTCAAAGATACGAAGGCCGGGTGACTATGATAGGCCCGCCAGAATCACAGAAATATTAACAAAATGCTTAAGATATAAGAGTTTAACTATACTAGAGTTTTTGCTATTTAGCTGCTCTCTTTCCTAGAACCAGTATTTAAATATAACATGAAAATTAGTGTAAGCTTCAGAGCATAATAATAACTACGTAAATGTGCCAGATGCAAGTTGATGACTGCAAAGCCATATTTGTTTCCTTTTCCGTATAAAAATAGGTTATTTTTTTTGTAATTAAAGACAAAGATAGTGCCGTCATTTCCAAGGATTTAGAGCCTTCTAATCAAAGAAAGTTATAAAAGTAATGTTATTCAGCTCATCGAATTACTTAGGAACTCCTCTTTATTTATGAAATTCTGAAGAAATTCATTTTCTAAAATTTTGTTAGTCTACTGTTGCATTTTTAGTTGAACACGCTGTCCTTAAAGATAAATATAACTGTCCTAAGTGTAACGCTAGTCTTAAATTGAATAGTGTAGGTAAATTTCGGTGAGACAAACGCATTTACTTTGGGAAAGATTTTAAACGGTACCGGGTTTTAAATTAAGGGTTAAAAGGGACATTTTTCGAGTCTTCTAAACTAAACTTTACGTAAGTTATTCGGCTAAATTACTACTTTTTAGCGAACTGCTCCACTCAGGAAGAAATTGCGTTCGATTATCTAGAAGTTTCCCCTATTTTGACTATATTTGAGTAGCCTAAATATATCCGAACCCGTAATGGTTCGGATCCGAACAGGGTGGGTGGGTAGCCCTTTTGGGGGCAGCACCCCAGGCAATAAGGTAAATAAATAGGTATTCCTATGTAATTCGATGAGCTAAATAACATTGCTTCTATAACTTTTTTAGTTAAATTACTATTAAATTACTATTTTTTTCTTAATTCTAACATGGAATTGAAATATCTAGATGAAAATGATAAAACTCTAATGACTATATTATTGCTAATCAAAGCAAAACATCTTTTAATCTATTCAAAGCACCAAAAAGCAGACACTATTTTGAAATTAAGAGAGAGAAAAAAAAGAGTAGAAATCTCGACGAAAAGAATGCATTTCTTCAATTGCAATCGAGCTCATCAGGGTCTACGCCAATTCGATTGAAAGTTAACGATACCATATAGTGAATACAAGTATAGGCAAGCATAAATTTGAGAATAAAATTGACTTTGATGTCATATTAAAAGTTTGGGTGTAATTTCTTTTTCTTCTCTTCTTAAATAGGAGAATCATTTCTTCCATTGCCTCACGCCACAAATATACGAGGGGCGGTCAATAAGTTTTGCAATTCGGATATAAGGAAACGAGATATAAGGAAAAGTGTTTTATTATTTATTAATATAACTATCCTTGACTTCAATGCACTTGCGCCACTTGTCCCTGGTGATTCGAAAACCTACAACCAGAAATCTCCCGACTGCTGTTCAATCCACTCCTGGACGGCGAGCTGGTCATCTTTCTCGTCCCCAAACTGGCGTCCACGCAGTGCATCCTTAACCTGGCGTAATAAAATGTAGTCGCTAGGGGCCAGATCTGGACTATAGGGGGATAGTTGAGCTCCTCAAATCCGCAGTCGCGCAGGGCAGCTTGTGATACTCTGGCCTTGTGGACAGAGGCATTTTCGTGGAGGAGCATGACACCGCGTCTCAACTTGCCTCGCTGCTTCTGACGGATGCAGTTCTTCAACCCAACCAGTTTCTCGGCTGGTGTTGCATAGTTCACCATCAACACTCCATCAGAAGCCCAGAAGATGGTGGCCATGATATTCCTGGCTGAGGGTTGGGTCCGGAACTTGATGGGGGTCGGAGAGTCCCTATGCTTCCAGGCCATGCTTTCGAGCTTGATTTCGGGATCCCAGTGATGGATCCACGTTTCGTTACCTGTCATTTTGCGTGACTCGAAACCAGCCCGGTCTTAGATGTACAGGAGCAGCAGCTCCTCCAAACTTTGACGGCGTTGAAGTTGATCAGGGGGCGTAAGGTTTCGGGAGGTTTCTAGGGACCCAACGAGCAGAAACCTTGGTCATGGCCAAAATTGTTGTAGATGATGTTGATAACATTTCTATGTGATATTTCAAGTTCTCGCTTGATTTCTTCGACCTTTACCCGTCGATTTTCGAGGATCTTCCTCTCTACACGGGCCACATTGTCCTCGTTGGTCACATCTGACGGAGGTCCTGGACGGCGGTCATCTTCAACGGACTCACGACCAGAACGGAACGCCCTATTCCAGCGAGCAATGGTTGCATAAAAAGGGGCGGTGTCAGTGTACACTGTAACCATGCGTTCATGGATCTCCTTTGCATTCTTGCCTTCCTTAGTCAAAAATTTGATCACTGCGCGGTGCTCAACCTTCTCCATTTTTGAAAAATTTGTGACCAACGATATGCGATCAGGTAGTGCTTCTTAAATAGACGATGCAGGAGCGTGCGGCTGCAGGTCCTGACGTGTCATAACTTGTCCTAACACCCCCATAAACAGCCATCCCCCTTCCTCTGTTTTGCCCTACCGATTCGCAAAACATATTGATCACCCCTCGTATATATATATATATATATATATATATATATATATATATATATATATATATATATATATATATTGTGGAAGTTGAGAGAGAGAAGGAATCTCCCTACCCCTGACTTCTCCAGTTCGTCGTTGACAGCTCTAAATTCGTCTGCCCTATATACTGCAAAAATTAGAACAATGGAAAGGCTATTAATTGGGTATCGCGACTTCGCGCTATAGAACCTTATCGCGACCTAAGGTAATTAAGGAGGTCTGTTGGCTATTACTCTTTCTCCCCGTCTAGATAATTTTGAGGTATATATTTGACACCTCAAAGTTCACATGCAGATTGTGTCTGAAGCCACCATCTAGTACGTTAGCCTTAACGTCTTCGTTAGTGGAAAGGGAATCAACTACATTCTAGTCCAGAGAAGAATTTGGTGATTGTTGAAGAGCCAAGAAAGAGATAGTCGTCACTCAGTGTTGTTCGTGGAAATAGTTAGGCGCACTTCAACTCTTCTCACTACGTCTTCTGATTTTAAGGATCGGAAAAGGCATCCCCGAAGCACCCTCCATTTGCCTCTCAAGGATAAGAGGCCCCTATAACTTCTGTCTTCCAAAGTTAGATTGAGTGTCCCGTGAGACGCCTACAAGTTTAAGGTCGAACTTACCTATCTAGTCTTTCTTGCCGCACAGAGAAGCAGAAGAAAGAGAGGGAGAAGCAGAAGAAAGGAAACAAATACGACAACACGAGATAGAATTAAGCCGTGATAGGTTGAAATTGCTTCTGTGGGATAACGTAACCATCAGCCACAAGCACCCTAGTTAAAACTCCCCGTGTACAAAGACGGAGAAGCTTTTTGGTTTTCTAAGTCAACAATTGGGATTTAGAATCAGATGGAGTTGCTCCCCCTCTTAAACACTCGTCTACGTAAAATCTTCATTTGTCTCCCCTCGGAAGCAACTCTGGATTATTCAACCCTGAAAGGAGAGCTCCTCTCTGCTCTTAATATAAATCCGGGTTATATCAGGTTAGATTCCGCTCGGCTAGGATACAGCCGGGACAAACGTTTAAGCAATTTGGGTTTGCCCTTCCCTGCAATTTACAGTTTTGGCTGGACTCTTCACAAGGGACTAACGATTATGAGTCATTAGTCGACTTTATTTTAAGGGGATAAACTCATGGTTACCTTTCCCTATGAATTAAAGACCTTCGTAACATATATAAGAGCTTCTTGGTTTAGAAAGTGTGTAGAGGCAGCCGACCTTCACACTTCCAGCCACGACCTATATCCCAAGGAGATCAATTAGAGTCACCCCCCTCTCTCAAACATAAGTTTCGGCCTAATAAGTTGCAAGCTAAGATTAATGGTAGCTTCGTGATGATTCAGGCACCCCATAAGCCCAAGCCTCATCGTCAGCGTGAACAAAAAGACGTCAAGCCTCCAAAATTTCCTTCTGCGCCGTTTCACTACCTGCGTAAACTCATCGTATGCTTTACGTGTGGCACACCTGGTCACTTTAGTTATAACTGCGCCCAGAACTCACAGCTAAATACCACCCCTAATCAACAGTTCCATGAGGTAACTGCTTCTATTCCTCTTGACTCTTCTGCTTCTTATCACAGTCGCCACCTGCTCCCTCTCACTCGGAACAACAGGTAAATTTACTGTTCAATAAGAGCTCTCCTGGTGGACTTAAGTTTGAGAACCGCATGGAAAATAGGTGCCGAGTGTCAAACCTTGTAAGATACACGGATTGCACATGCATAGTAGTCTCAGGCAGACTGCTGCCCTCAGTAAGTCCCAAGCATAATAGACTTCCGATCGTGCACGCCATTTTAAGTCGTGCCTCTAAGTTCCCTGCGATAAAGTGCTACATACAGTGTCAGTATTTCACAGTAAGGGCCGATCTATTCACCGCCCCGATAAAGCTTTGCTCTGTTCTTATCAGAGAGAGCGCGCAGCTCTCCCCCAACCCATCGCGCAACCAGTGATCACCAGGGATCAAGCTGCAAAAGATACCGTTACCTCGATACCTTTAACGTCCTCGTCCACCCCGAACGTCGAGTTATTCAGCAATAATCAGTTTGCTGAAGTTCGAAAGAATTGCCTTTCTTTGCTACCCCTGTGGGAGGCCATAAAAAATGAGCCCAAAACCATTCGAGACAATAGAAGAATTTTAAAGAAAACGGGACCAGATTCTGTCAGTTGGACCTCCTCCGCGGTGTATAGCTTCGACCAGCCGAAGGAGAAACTGATCTCTGCTCCTATTTTGAGACTACTGAATCCGAACAAAAAGTTTGGGATTCGTACTGATGCCTCTCATGATGATATAGGTGGTGCCCTCATGCAATATGAAAACAATAGGAGTGAATATCCTTTGCGTATGCGAGCAGGAAACTGTCTGTCCGCGAGAAGGGTTATACCACCATTGAACTCGAAGCGCTAGCTATAGTATGGTCAATTCGACATTTTAGAATGTACTTTATAGGAACCGAATTCGTAATTGAGAGTGACCATAAGCTATTGTTGTACCTTCGTAATTTCAAGTGTCAAAATGGACGACTAATGCGATGGAGTCTGCTGCTCATGGAATATTAATCCCGTATTGTGTATATCAAGGGTACTCAAAATTGTTTAGCAGATAGTTTAAGTAGAAATCCTCTAGAAGACCCTATTGCCATAAATTAAAGATACCATTAACGTATCTCCTTAGAAATTTGTTTGCTGATTTGTTTTATATATAGGTTAATTGTTTGAAGTGTTGCATAATTATCCTCGGTTATAGTGTGTCTTTAGTAATGGTTCATTATTTCTTTTATTTAGATACTCAATGTGTTGTATGGCTTAATTTTAATTTTGGTTTTTTTTTTATTGTACCTGTGCGTATAGTCTAAAGTAATAATTATTATTTGATAACCCCTCTCATGTCCGAATTTTGTTTGCATCTCGTTGCACTAATTCAATTTTTATAGCATCTTCCCATTGAAGAAAAATTAGTTCAAGACATTTTTTTTCGCACCCGACTTGTGGAGAAAAATGCCTTCCTGAAAAGAGATGAGTGTGGAAGAATGAGAGAGAGAAGGAATCCTTTCCCCTTCCCCATTGACTTTCCCAATTCGCCATTGACAGCTCTAAATTCGTCTGCCCTATATAATGCGAAAATTAGAACAATGGAAAAACTAAAAAGTGGGCATCGCGACTTCGCGCGCTACAGAACTTTATCGCGACCCCAGGCAATTAATGAAGTCTGTTGGCGCTAAATCTCTCTTCCCGTCTAGATAATTTCGGGGGTATATATTCAACACCTCAAAGTTCACATGCAGATTATATCTGAAGTTGCCATCCAGTAAGTTAGCCTTAACGTCTTCGTTCGTCGAGAGGGAATCGACTACTTTCTCATCCAGAGAAGAATTGAGTGATTGTCGAAGAGCCAAGGAAGAGCTAGTCATCACTCACTGTTGTTCGTGGAAATAGTTAGGCACGCTTCAACCATTTTCACTACGTCTTCGGATTTTAAGGATCGGAAAAGCCATCCCCTAAGCACCCTCCATTTGCCTCTTAAGGATAAGAGGCCCCGCAACTTCAGTTTCACGAAGTTGGATTGAGTGTCCTGTGAGACGCCCAAGTGTTCAAGGTTGAACTTACCTATCTGGTCCTACTTGCCGCACATCAAGGTAAATGGAATTTAACCCTCTCTTCGCTACGCTCCTCCAACCTTTACCGCGTCGAGCCTCAAGGATCCCCTTTGCTCTAGAACTTGCATAATTGTAAAATCATTACTTAATTAATTATCCCTGGGTTAAAACTTAATTGATAGTGTTGATCATCTTAGCAGTGAACCGTCAATATTTAATTTCATTGCTATTTACATTTCCCTATATGTATATGTAATCTTTCGTTCTATTAAAGTATATTTTTGTTGCCGTGTTTTAAATATTCCTTGGCCTAGCAACTGTGTATTTAAAGCACTCTTAGAACCATCCCCAGGTGGACACCTTCGGTCGGCCAGTAGGCCAGTGTGCGTATAACGGCGTACATTTGGTCATACCACGATATTATATATATATATATATATATATGATAAAACCTAGTGACACTCCGCCTACATACAACGAAAGGATACAAAACAAGCCACATGACGTTTTTGAAGTATCCTAAATTAAAAGGAACTATAGTTAGCATTGAAAGAGAAGAATCGAGAGGTTACTACCTGGGAAGTGGGTGACGGGATTCATAGATTTCTCAAAGGTGGTACGCTGCAGAGCATGTTTCGTAAGCTGTGTGTAAAAAAGGGCTCATTAAAGATGTCATTGAGTGTTAAAATAGAGTGATTGCAATCCACCGTTCCAAAGGCCATCCTTTGAAGGATGCAGTGGAATTTGCAGGTCTATCTACGCGTAAGATCATATGGGTCTACAACCTATGGCATAAATCCTTGACTACTAGAAATTCGCACAGGAATTGTAGCTGAAAGAAAATACTAAAGGAGTTGGGCCGTCGGAGTGAACGTTAGAGCTTTTTAACCTTTTCAAAGACTTTCTTTTTAGAAAACCAAAGGTGGGAAAAACTGTAGCATATCTTTATTAGGCGAGACATCTTTCAACATTTTCAAAGGTCATCTCCTGGGCAAACAATGAAAATATTTTAAAAACAGGGTTTTATATATGCCTTATTATCTAACATAAGAATATGTTTTTGGACCGATCAAAAGTGACAAAAAATATAAAGCTAGAATAATGTTTAGTTTAAGCCAATCAAATTTGAGAAAATTTTTAAGGATTAAACAATATTTGGATAAGCAAAATAAAAGCGTTTACAAAGATTAAATGTTCAAGCAAAGGAGGCAAGGTAAACCTCAGGTGGGCTATTGATGGAATGCGGCCTGCATTGACTTCGCGTGGTGGGCAAACTTGTTTCTGGCTGGAGCTGAATGTTAATTTGTGGTTTTCTTTTCCATATAGTGACGGCCTCAGCCATGCGCACTCGTCGTCGATCACTCTTCCGCAGAATTATGCTAGTATTTGAATTTAGTATTTCTCGGGTGAGGGTCGTCCGATGCTTTGAAATGTGGCGTTTGATGGCTCCGTCTTGGAGATGTGCTGTTAGTCGCAGAGACAGAGTTGTGGAAGTCATCACAGTGTAGGAAGAAATGCAATGCTCACAGTCACCGAGGTTATATTTATATTTGTAGCTGGATTCTTGGCAAATGGCCCATCGCGGGAAAGCAGCTATTTATTATGACGAGGGCGCGAGTTTTTTTTGGTCTGTAATAAATTACTAAATTAATTTGGCTTGTTTGATCGGTGGGGATAATATTCCGGCGTATGATGGCTTTGAGGACTTTTTGGTCTTCCTTATATCCTGTGTTCATGGATGCTTGATATAAAAAAGTCTATTGTACTTTGTTTGTTATTTTTCTGCCTTGGGTTGTGGTATGAATCCATCTTCTGCTTTATGACATTATCGATTGATGTTTGTGGGTAGTCTTCTCTATTCTTCTTCAAACTGGCAGCGGTTGATATAGAAATAAAGAGGGTAGCTAGGTTGCTAATCAGCAACGGCTACTTGCAGGAGCGTAATCTCTTGTACGAATATAAATGAAACGTCGGTAAATGTGAGCATCGCACTTCTTCGTACATTGGAATGACTTCCACAACCCTGTTTTGGCGACTAACAGCGCATCTCCAAGACGTAGCCATCAAACGCCACACTACAAAGCATCGGACGACCTTCACCCGAGAAATGTTAAATAGAAATATTACCACAATTCTGTGGGAGAGTGATCGACGACGACTGTGCATGGCTGAAGCCGAGGCTATATGGAAAAGAAAACAACAAATTAACACCCAGCTCCAGCCAGAAACAAGTTTGCTACTTCCCGAATTCACAATGCCGGCCGCATTCCATCATAGCCCGCCTACCGTTTACCTTCCCTCCTTTGCTGAACATTTATCTTTTGTAAATGCTTTTTTTTTTGCTTACCTATACATTGTTTAATCCTTAAAACTTTCCTCAAATTTGATTGGCTAAACAAAAGTTTTCTTCGAATTTGAATTGATGTAAATGTATATGTGTGTTGAGGGACAAAAAGGGTGTGTAGGTAGCTAGATGACAATAGACAAGTGCTGCAAAGAGAAAGAAGTGTGGTAGGGCGCAAAGAGATACTAGGTACCTGCTGATCAGTCCTATCGCTTTCAACTTTATTCGTTGTGAGTTTCCTTTGTTTTTTCGTTATTATCTATTATTTGGCGTTTAAGCCATTTGTCTCCCATAATTTAATATTCATCTGAATGTAGTGCGGATTTGTTGTTGTTGTAGTAACTATTTTAACTTTTGTGCTTAGTTTTTCTGTTTTGGTTTATTTTGTAGTAAGTGTATTTTGTGTCTTTTGTTTCTTCTTTTGATGTCTTCTTCAGGGTTGGTTAGTATTCATCGGTGAATGTCTTTGTCATAGTTGGTGGTTATTTTCTATTATTTGGGTATTGGAGTTCTAGGAAATACAATCACTTTAGCTCAGCCGGCCAGCAGTCTGGCGGAGCTTAGAAAATCTGGCTGACTTGTAGCTCTTCTATTCTAGTTAATCATTTGAACGATTTCTTGGTCCAATTCCTGATTAAACAGCTCTTGCATATTCCTTGTCGTTTCTTCAATGACAACGTCAATGGGTCTTAACCCCACCTCCCTGTGCAGCTCTTCTTGGCGTCTTTTTTCTCACCTACGTGTACCCGTTATTGTGTACACGCATTTATTCTGCACAGTTTGCAATTTCCTCTTTTGTGTCTTCGAGACACAATAGAGGGTGGAGGTGGAGTAGAGCATCGTAGATCTTTTTCTTGTTGCTCTCGCGAAGATTTCTAAACATATATAGAGTCTTGACTTCAGCTGAGGCTTTAGAAATCCGACTTGAGACGTGCTTCCTGTATCTAAATGAATTAATTTTCATTCCGAGTACATTGCCCCCCGTGGTGTAGGGATAGCGCCTATCCCAAACCCTGAAATAGGAAAGTAGTCTCCTTCCAATGGGGACCACCTTGAATTTCCCCGGGATGTTCTTTCTCTTCCACTGGGCCTCGTAGGTGTTTAATTTTTCTATTTCTGTTGCCGTCATTCGAGCTTGCATAGGTGCATTCCTTCAAGTACATGTGATTATTAGGCTGAAATCATGGGCGACTTGAATGTTGAGGCAAGTGGGGTTTTCAGATGCTAAGACATCTGCGGTATAAATCGAGTAGGGAGTATGGGGGAGACACCTCCCTGCGAGAGGCTCGCAGTGACAGGAAACATCGGCCCGTCCGTGCACCCTAAACTGATATACGCCGCCCTCTCAATGACATAGTCACAGAGTGTTCTTTCTAAGTTTTCACGTAGGCCCAGCCTTAAGATCTTATACTGAATTCCCCGTTGACACACCTTATCGAACGCCTTTGATACCTCCCGAAAAACAATGTCAACGTAATATTTTCCCGTTTGGCTTGGGCAAGCTTTTCCGTGATGACATTTATCGCCATCTCCGTACTTAGCCTTTTTCTAAATGCAAATTGGTATGGGTTGTAGAGGGAGTTATCTTCCTGGTGAGACACCAGTCTTTGGTTGAGGATCTTCTCAAAGAGCTTCCCGCCAAATTCTAGAAGTGAAATTGGCCAGTCGCTATCTCTCAACCTCGGATTCTTTCCGTGCTTATGCAAGAAGATCATTTTTGAAAGCATCTGGGAAGTACCCCGTGTTTAGACAAGCGTTAAAAAATTCTTCTTATTCCTTCGATGATATTGGTTGGTGCCTTTTCGAAGTTTAGGTTCGTCAGCTACGATTGTCCCGGGGCTTTCTGGCAGAATGAGCCGAGCGTGCCGAATAGTTCTTAAGGTAGTTTCCGTCGCACTGTCTATCCACCTGGTGGTGAGGTGCGTCTTATGTATTTGATCGTGAAAGCTCGTCGATGATATTGCTTTCGAACTCTATATCGTATTCTTCGTTTTCCTCTTCAGTTATGCTGAAGATTCTTTCCAGACTTTATTCCAGAATTCCTTGAGAGATGCCTCGTGATCTAGAATATCGACCACATCATCACATCATCTCCACTGTTGCGCGAGGATCAACTGGTTGAGCTCTTCTTTGATCTCTTTACTTCGTTGTAATGAGTCAATTCATGCGTTCCTGACATTTATCTCATACAGTCATTTCAGTTCAAGGTATAGTTCTTTCATGTACTCAATAAATCTATACGTTGAGATGGTCTTGTACTCGGACTTAGGGATACAATCTCTATCTGCGTTTATGAGTTGGTTATTAAAGTCGTCGAGTGCCTCATCTATCTCTACGAGAATTGCTTCATCCAAATTGGGCATATGGAAGGGCTCGAGAAGGCGCGCGTACCGTTCTTAGTCTGCTCTTCGGTAGTTCTTCTTAACCGCAGACGGGACTTGTATAGGGTTCCTATTAATGGTAAGAAGTTAACCAGACATATGTCTGGTTTTGTGGCACTTCCTCCTCTAACAAAGGTGGGGAATTCGGGTCCTATTCGCTGGAAAATATTTCTGTCCAGCAAGATATCTAGGCTTCTTCTAATTTCATTGAAGGTCCTATAGCCGGATTCTTGGCATCTGGCGTTCAGGTCCCCCATTAATATAGTGAAGATTCTTCTTCAAAATTTGCCAATGAGAGAGTGTATTGGCAAAACATCTCTCCTTGGTGGTTGGTATCCAACAGCAATGACCAACTTTCCTATGTCAAATTCGACCTCAATAGCGAGATAGGATTCTTCCAGGTTTATTATTTGCTTGTATTTAATTTCTTTCCTTATTGCAATAGAGGCACTGTCGTACCGTTCCTGCGAATAGTTCGTGATCAACACATTGTAGTTCTAGATCTTCATTTCTGAATTATGCGTGTCGATCCCGTGTTCCGAAATTAGGATGATCTCAGCATCAATTTTTCTGAATATATTTCCATAAAGAGTTCTTTTTTTCGTCCAGCCGTTGGTATTTATTTCAGGTATTCTCATTGCGTCCCGTAGAATGGCGTATTTTTCTACCGATGTTTCTTTTTATTTTTATTTTTATTTTGGGCCGGCGGGGCAGTTTTAGTGTGCCCAGGCCTCTCGTTCTTCGGAGGAGGGCTTGGAGCTTTGGATTTGTTATTCGTGGCACGAGTGCGTGGGCCCTCGTCACTGTCCGAAGAGGCTGATTCTTCTTCTTCGTCGTCTTCATCTTGTTTCTTTTTCAGTTTTCGTCCTCTTCCTCAGATTCCTCAGGGCTTCTCGGATTACTTGCTCGAGACCAGTTTTCACCTGATTGTTGCTTCTGGTCACTGTCTCTTTGTAAATCCTCTAACACTCTGAGTTGTCGGGCATTTTCACGGAAGATAATCCGTTCTCCTTTAATAGGGCATTCATGACCTTGTTGTAGTAGCCTGGTTTGAATGCATTAGCGATGTTAGCGTGGGTGATACAGATCAGTATCTAAGCGCTTAGGTACCTTCAGAGGTTCAGTGGTGTTTCAGATGCCCTTGTTGGTTCACATTTTTTAGCGGCTGCGTTGACGTATTTGACTTCTTTGGCCTTCATCTGCTCTTCTTCTTTCTTATTTATTATCTCTTTTCTCTTAGGGCAGTTTAGGGCCATGGTTCGGTGGTCTTCTTTGCAATTGAGGCACTTCTTTTGAATGCTTTCACACTTATCCAACCGATGACCTTCTTAAGCGCTCTTTATCTGGGCAGGTCGTTGTGGTATGTTCTTCCAGCTTATAGCATACAAAGCACCTCTGTATGCAGTTGAACTTTTCTTGCTGTATATTTTATCCTAGTATTCTCATGTTGTATACCAGTAGTCCGTCTTGCGTCGACTTGGTGGCCATGTACGTGGTAGCAAACGTAATTTTAAATTCGTGGGTGTGTTCGCGAAATTTGATTATTTGGCGAACTTTTGCCCCTCGGGCGTATGCTCACCCACATATCTCTACACTTTGCGGCAGATCACGTTGCTGCACCTTGTAGAGGGGTCTTTGCCTTGATTCCGATGTTCTTGAGAACTCTTGCTTCCTTTTCTGATAGGAGCCGGTCTACATCCTTAGTCTCTTCACATAAGGCGATGAATCCAGATAAAATTTCGATTACTTTCACCAGTGCTACCTTTAGTTCAAGGTAGAGGGTCTCGAAGAGCTTTCTTTTTTCGGGGCTCTTTTCTCTTGGGATGGTCCTGAGGGGAGCCCTCTTAGTGAGGTCTTCATGTCCTTCTTCGTCCTTACTATGTCCTCTTGTTTTTCTTTTCACTCAGAAATCAAGGTATAATTATTTTTGTATTTGTGGATAGAAAAGACATGTGAGATGTGATAAAAGAGGTATGGGTTTGAGTAGGGTAGTTGGCAAATGTGAGCAAACGCCCCCGTCCATTTTCCAGTTGGCATCCCGCCAAGATGCCGACAGGATGATGGATGATGATGGATGGATGGGATGGATCTCAAAGGGGAACTTAAAGAGGAGTAACTCATGGTCAATTTGATGGCAATAGTGGCTGAATCAACGGCCGCTACAGTTCTTCCACACCCTCTCGTGTACTTACGCCATAACCGCTTCCAATTACATAGAGTAGGGTACTACTTACCTCTATGATGCTGGCCGGGCCCTACGGGCGACGAGGATCTCTCCTCCGTCCGGGATTTGCGGTTATGCCCAAGTTTCGAGAAAATTTCTGACTTATGCTTCCGCTGTGGGTTAATCCTCAAACCAGTTTTCACCTAAGCCCTTAATTATGTCAGTCCAAGTGGCCGGCATAGTTAAGACGAAATTAATAAATAGCAGACATCCAAGGCAGGTTCCCACGCAGGACGATGGATGAGAGCAATGGGGTTCTTAAACACTCATTTATGAACAATCACGACGTTAAAAAGAAGTATTATTCTCTCTTTGGTAGAAGTAAGTTTTAAAAAATCTCCCAAGACTTCTCGTTGGGCTGTTTTCTGTCACCGGTTCTCGATGTGCGTTACTAAGCAAGGCAAAAAATTGCTTTATCGGTAAGGTCCTCAGAAGTGCTTCTTATGCGATTGCTCGGCCGTCATAACTTTCTTATGTCAAGATCAAATAATTTTCCTTTTCTGAACTAAACATTATTCTAACTTTAGAATTTTTGTCACTTTTGTACATTTTGTACATTTTTTCATTGTTTGCTCAGAAGATGACCTTTGAAAAGGTTGAAAGACGTTTCGTCTTATAAAGATAGGTCGCTCGCCAGCATTTTTTATCACCTTTCGCTTTCTGAAAAGAAAGTTTTGGAAAAGGTTACAAAGCTGTAGCATAAGATTAATCAAGCATCCATCGCTGTCGATTTCAACAAATATATATATATATATATATATATATATATATATATATATATATATCTCAAAGTAGCACGATAAAATATGATAGCGCGAAAATCTTAATAAATTTATGAATGTATAGCTAAGACAATTCCTAAAAAACAAGTAACAGTTGAAACAAGAATTCAGTGATTCTGGCTATTTAAGGGATTATATAATTTAACAATATCAAGTTTAAATAATAGCCTCCATTAAATAAAGCCAATGAAATAGAAACTAATAATCAGACGTAAAAAACATAAAACAAGAGAGAAACAGAATGTGTGAATGATGCAAAGGAAATTTCATATCAATGTAGATTGGGGAGTCCATACCAAGTATCAAAATGTAAACGAAAAGCAAGCAAGAAATTACACAGGCCTGCGTTTGAAAAATTTTTGATGTTCCCCAGGATTTCTTTGTGGTTTCTTAATGAATCCAACCTCCTGAGCTTAAAAATGAATGTATATTTGTTCAATCAGGTCAGATTTTCTCAGTACAGCATACACCATTTTCATTGAGATTACCTCATTTTTTCTGAATTTAAAAAAAACAACTTTCTCTATCTAATAATGCATTATTACTGTTATATCATATAAACAGGAATACACGTATGTAAACTATAATTCTTTTAATAAACAAAAAATAAAAGAATGCAACATAATAAAGAAAATAATTATAATTTCGAAGAACAGACGCCCTTGACGATTTTCGTTTGTGCCTGTCATCTGGTGCATCACGCTTCAAACACCAACAGTAGTCAGCAAGCATGTTTCCGTTCCATTTACACTGGTACCTGGATTCCATTGTTTTTATGTCCTGGTGGAATCTTTGCCCCTGTTCTTTACTGTAATCCCCGCAGTTGTCGGGAAAATAATCCAGATGGGACTGTAAAAAGTGTATCTTTATAGACATTCGAGCTCCCAAATGTTTGAGACTTGTTAAGAGCTGATTGACCAGGGCAACATATTCTTCTTGGCTTCTTTTATTGCCTAGAAATTTGTTAACTAGAGCTTTGAAAGCTTTCCAGGCATCTTTTTCTATGTCCTTCATTGATGCATCAAATTGCTGATCAAGTTCCTGATTTGAAGTCCATCAAAAATTCTCCCATGGAGCTTAGCGTCACTGATTTGTGGAAATTTTTACAGAAGAAATTTAAAAGCTTGGCCTACTTTATTAAGGGTTTTGACATAATTTTTCATTATGCCAAGCTTTATATGCAGTGGAGGGAGAAGTATTTTTTGAGGAGGCACTAAAGGTTCAGTTATCACAGTGTTTGATCTAATTCTAAATGCTTCTCGTGGAGACCAAACCTTCTTCTCATAGTGCATACTATCTGCACGACTGTCCCATAAACATAGGAAACAGGGATGCTTCGTGTAGCCTGTCTGCGTCCCAAGCGTAAGAGAGACTAACTGAAAAAATTTAGCACGTTATGTAAATTCAGTGTAATATTTCTAAAAACAAATTCAAAGTAATATTTCTTAAAACAATAAGAATATGAATATGTACTGAAAAATCCTGTATGCCGATGCATTAAATCATCGTATTGGAACTAATTGGATATATGTACATCTTATTTTGAGTTTATTGAGTTGTGTTGTATACCTTCTCAATTAGGATAAGTTCTCCATCAACCCAATAGAATGAATTAACCTATAGGGACACACTTCAACAAAAAATATAACTCAAAAATGACTCATGATTTCCAGATTTGCATTCTTGTAAAATGTAAGTTGACCAAAAGGTGTATACAAGTATTAACAATTAAAAATGAAAATGTCAATATCAAAAAGCCTAAAAAATGCCAAGTGTAAAATGATCTTGCCTTTAAGTCACCACATATCCTCCACTTATAGCTAGAGTAATTTATTGCATCCAGCAATTTTTTCATATTTTCATAACTTTCAGTAAGTTGGATTGAATGGCCTATAGGAACGGAAGCTATCTTGTTACCAATATTCAGTAACACAGCTTTTAAACTTTTACTGGAGGAATCTATGAACAGTCTCCATTCAAATAGGTTGTAGAAAATTCCAAGGGCCTCAACAAGTCCTTTATTGGCGCAGTATACTAAAGAGATGGAAGAATGCTGTAAGAAATAGCTTCGAAACTCTTGTTCTCTATTTCTGTACCCCCCTAAATGTTGTTTCTTACGCGAGAAGATTACTTTCACGAAGTCGAGAGCCAAGAAGTTGTGTATTCGCCTTTGAAACCCCCAGATCCCTGGTCAGGTCATTTAACTGAACTTGAGTGAATGGTCTTGCGACCATATCATGTGTGGAAACCTGATGGGACTCAGATGTGTTATAATCTTGGTCAACTTCCATATTAATCTCTTCATGTACCTCTATATGTTCAGGGGGAGAAGGTATAGGAATTCCTGGGCCATGGGGCAGGGGTTTGATGGCAGAAGGAACATCCGGATATGCCACACTATGTTTATTCTTCTTATTTATACCTGTGGAAAATATAATTGCATATTACATAAAGGAATTGATTTGGAGTTGCAGATAGTACATAAATGTTTAGTAAAGGATATGTTTATGCTGAAGTTAACTATGTTAGTTTTTAATTTTATGCTAAGTCTTTGCATAATAATGACATTTTCAGGAGCCAGTATAATACAAAAAGCTTAAATACTTGATACAATGCTCACCTTTAAGATTTGTCATGCAAAAATAGAGGTCCGTAGTGTGGTCCTTGCCATCTCTCCACACCATGGGAACACCAAAAGAGAGGGACTTCTGTTCGCCCTGACTCCAGCGTCTTAAACTTATGTAGCATCCCTTGCAGCAGATATGTGGTGCAAAACTTTTATCTTGATCTCTTAGCATTACTCCAAAATATGCATGATACAAAGATTTAATTACAGGAGGGATTGTACTTTGCTGCTCGGGAAAAGTCACTTTGCCGCAAACATAGCAAAATCTGTTGGAGCTATTCTTACATTTTCTGTTCATTTTTAACTCAACCACTATTATTATTATTCTTATTATTATAATGCTAAGCAATTTTTTACCTGCAAAATATAAACCTATTTGCATAATTACTTAAAATGTACACAAAATTTACTGCGAATAGAGCAGTGCAAAAACTATTGAAATTTGATGTAATATAGGAGATGTATAAACTATAAAATTATTATCACCCTCTGTATCGCAAAAACTGGAGGTGATAGAGAAAAACGGATGACAGATTCGGATTTAGGAGGTCAATTTTATTAAGAAACACTATAGAAAACCTAAGGTACATTTTTGACGCAGGCCAGTGTTATCAGCTTGAATCATAGATAATTTCCATTTTTCGTGGAATATATTTATTCATGGATAGCTGAACAATTAAGTAATTTCAATTCCTAATACATTCGCCATTTTTCTCAATCATATCTTGCTATTTAGCAGCTAGCTTGTTCATTCATTTTATATATAATTCAGCCAGTTTTGAATTCAAAAAGTTGTCCACGAACATTTTTAACCCGAATTCTTCAGAATTAATTTGGGGAGTGAAGAAAAAACATGGAAATCACTTGGCACAAGGTCTGGTGAATGTAGGATGAGGCAGAACAGACTAGCCTAAGTCCAATATTATTTTCTGGGTGATTCTCGCTGTATTTAGTGCACGCAGGGCGTTTTCTTAAAAGATTTTCATACACACGTTGCAAGTGTTGACAGTATAAGTTTGAATCACACCAATTCTCTTAAAACATCTTCATCTAAGTCTGATGATCGTCCTTGATTCATCTGGCTACGTTTGATCCCCAAAACAAAACTTTGAAAACAAATGTCGGACTTGGCTATCAGTAATGGCCGTCTAGCCATGAATAATACAATTTTCTTTTGCTGTTTCTGAAGCGTTTTTATTATTCTTATACTCCCACAACATAACATGTCGAATATGCACTTTTAGTCCCTCCAATTTAAGGCTTGATATTTTAGTTTAAATTATGATGTATACCTGTTTACTGCTGATATTAGAATGAGTGGTGAACGTTATTCTACACAGATCATTTACAGTAAAGTTTTAGACACTGTGAGTTCGAAATGCGCTATTGGATTTTCCTTTCCATTAAACGGAAATTACTTATGATTCAACCTGATAAATTTGTAGGTTGTAGATGTATAAGATATACCGGTAGAGGGAAAGATGTATCAGTCTCGATGAGTGCTGGTTTGATTTTCCTTATATAAAGTGATTCTAATATTTTTAACAAATGGATTGAAAGAAGCGCAGAGAGAATGGCAAATTATTCCATGAAAGAAGACAAGTATTTTTTTTACCACGATTCCATATTGTAGTGTGTGATCTATGAGATACTCCAAGATGTTTATTTACCCTCTTTAACATTGTAGGGGAATCGACCCTCTCCCTTCTCTCCCAGTTGAGACACGGGACGTTGACCGCAAAACATCCGGGCCAGGCACCTTGGATCAATCTCGTAACCACAGACCCTCGTCCCTATGAAAAGCAGAACAGTTTAAACTGCAAGATCTCTCCTATGAGTGTGTATTCAATTTCCCCTTAAGTACGAAATTGGAGACGCGTTTCTCTCAAGCTCGAAGGGCCAGCTGGACCAGAGGTAAGGCTTGCTGAGAAAAATCGTTGGAAAAATAACCCGCCTGCGGCCCGTCCACAAGTCCCTCCCCCCCTCCTATCCCTACCCCATTGGGATTGGGGTGAAGAGGTATAAATACCAAACACTTAAGAAAAATGAGGTAGATTCGGTTAGTCTTTAAGGCGACAAGGTTCCCAGCAAGAGAGGGGTAGAATACGTGAGTCAACCAGGCTACGAAGTCACCTGCAAGAGAGGCCGGGCTACCAAGAGAAGGACTAAGAAACAGCTCATCCTTGAGCTAGTCCCTGGTTATCAAACCGAACTTTAAGTTAACTTGTTTAAGTTCAACTTATTCTCATCATAGAACCCCCCCCTCCTATCCTGGTGTAGCACAAAGCACCAAGATAGTCCTCGCCCTTGAAGAATTCTGAAACGAAGAAGAAAAATCCACCCTTCGAGCCTGTTACCCGCTGGTCACACCAAACTCTAAGTTAACTGGGTTTAATAACCAAGTTCAACTTATTCTCGTCAGAGAACCCCCTCCACTATCCTGGTGTAGCACAAAGCACCTTGATAGTCCTCGCCCTTGAGGAATTCCGAAACAAAGAAGAAAAAGCTCCTTCTCGAACCCGTTACCCGGTGGTCACACCAAACTTTATGTTAACTTGGTTTAAGAACCAAGTTCAACTTACTCTCGTCAAAGAGAGCCGCCTATCCTGGTGCATCCTGAAGCACCGTGATAGTCCTCGCCCTTGAAGAAGAGCCCCTTCCCCGAGTACCGTGTGGCTCCCCATCTGTCACACTCGCCAAAGTCATTTGTGACTGTCAAGTTATTCCGTCCGCCGTCAACCATCTGGCCGAGGCACGCGTCAAAGAACCCACCGGATTCCTGAGGTGTCTGGGCTCATTGAGTTCATGGTCAGACTTAAACCGTTCGCCGGAGGGACCAATGTATTTAAACTCCAGTAGAGACAGTTAGTATATTTTTATATTGAAGTGAGTGGTGGGTTAACCATCACTATAATGTCAAGTAGGTCAAGTTAAAAAGCTTTCCTTAAAAACTTATTGAAGTCCTTATTGTGGATTTAAATTCGTAATATTTCTGTGGTTCCTGTTTATTTTGTTTTTGTGTTTTAATTAAAGTTTTAGTTTGTTTTAACAATTCTTTTATTCTATCCTCGAATCGCTACGTTGTCACAGGGAACCTTTAAAGTTTAAAAAAGTCAATAATCAATATAATAATAATCAAATATATATAGCACTCTTAGAGAGGTATAACTTTTATCAAGGAATAGTACTTAAATAACCCGTAAGTACCCACTCCTTCTGTAGAGGAATGGTCACCCCCCCCCCTCGTTCACTCTTGGTGCAGTTCCAAGGCGGTTACCGCAAAGACATCCGGCCGAAGGCATCGGCGGGTCCCGCGTGGCCGCAGCGCTGCACCAGACCGTGCCATGAAAGAGGTCACCCCCCATCCCCGTTCACTCGTGATGCAGTCCCAAGGCGGTGGTTACCGCAAGGACATCCGCCCCAGGCATCGGCGAGTCGAAAGTTTGACCACAGGGTGGCATAACTCGGTGCCATGTAAGACCCTAAAGGCCAAAAAGGTAAGATCTCCCCCAGGAGAGTGAGATCCAGTTTCACGTCGGACAAGAAATTGGAGACGGTTTTCTCCCAACCTCGATGGCTAACGAGGAGCCGATGTTTGACTTCGTGGGAAAGACCGTTAGGAAAAAGAACTCTCCTGGGGCCGTCCTCAAGCCCCTCTCCCCCTTACCACTCCCCCAGTGGAAATGCGAGGTATAAATGAGGAACTCTGAGGAAAATCGTGGTAGTATACGTCAGGCCAGGTGACGAAGTCCTCGGATCCAAAACCGAGCTACCTAGACTGGATTGGTAGTATACGTCAGGCCAGGTGACGAAGTCCTCGGATCCAAAACCGAGCTACCTAGACTGGATTGGTAGTATACGTCAGGCCAGGTGACGAAGTCCTCGGATCCAAAACCGGGCTACCTAGACTGGATAGGTAGTATACGTCAGTCTCTAGGGGACGAAGTCTTCGGATCAAACCGAACTACCGAGACTAGAGAGGTAGTGTACTTGGCTCGCCAGACCAAGAAATACCCTGCAAGAGAGGCAGGGCTACCTACCTTGAGGGGCTAAGAAAAAGTTCATCCTTGAGCTAAGTCCCTGGTTATCAAACCAAACGATAAGTGAACTTTGGTAAGTTCGACTTACTCTCGCCAGAGAGATTCCTCATATCCTGGTGCACCTTAAACACCAGAGGTATTCCTCGTCCTTGAGGAATTAAGAAGAAGAAGGAAAAGGCTCCCCCTCGAGCCCGTTATTCGGTGGCCACACCAAACTTTAAGTAACTTATTCTCGCCAGAGAAACCCCCCTCCGTTATCCTCGCCAGTAAAGAAGACCCTTCCCGAGTTCAGTCCTCGTCCTTAAGAAAATTAGTAACGAAGGAGAAAAGCTCCTCCTCGAGCTCGTTACTCGGTGATCACACCTCACTCCAAGTTAACTTGAAGTAAGAACCAAGTTCGACTCACTCTCGCCAGAGAGACCACGACTGCCTGGGTGTTGCATAGAGCACCGTATTGGTTCTCGTCCTTGAAGAACCCTTCCCCCCCGGAAGAACGTGTGGACCCCCCAGCTGCTACCCTCGCCAAGACGACCGTGGAATTTCGCCCATCTACACGCGTCAAGAGTAAATATTTCTTGAGGCCCTTTAAACTCCACATGAGTCCGTAAGCCTAATTTTTATATTATTGTGGTGTATAGAGAAAACGTTAACCAAGTTTTGTGGGTAAACTAATTTAATTAATTTTTGTTTATAATAATATTTAGAGTATTGCTGTAGTTAAAGTATAAATGTTATGTATTCATTTGATAAAGGTCAATTATAAGTTATTTTGGGATTAATGTTCGTTTCTCTTATATATATCCTTACGTGTTTGGTAAAGGCTCTGTTCATTAAGATATTCTTATAATATCAATATATTAGACACTCTTAGCACTCTTAGAGACTAGAACAAAAAGGAGGAGAATTCTACGACACTAACTAAATAAAAGTGGTGTCAGGTAGGTCAGTAGGGTTCTTAGCAGAAAGAATTCTACGACATAATTAAAGTAGTGTCAGGTTTTGTAGGTTGTTATTAGAAAGAACCCAGCAGTGTCTAATTAAGAAAGAGCCAACACGTAAAGGAATATCATATCAGGAACAAGAGAATAATTGACGAGAGGAAAATTGGTAGAGTTAGGGGTGGTAACAATATAAAGGTAATTGGCAGGTCAAGTGGTAAATTTGTTGTCGGGAGTGATATTTCAATCAGCATAGTAGTGGGATTAAGGGTAAGTTATGCTGAGCGCTACCTGGTGAGTGGTGGCATAATTACCTGAGAATAAAGAAAGGAAAAATCGACGGACCAACACGAAATGGATCCAGTCAAAAGATTTTACCAACAAGCCCAAAGTCTGGGACTTGAAGGCACAGAAATGCATGACTACGTCATGGCAGAATTAAGAATAGATTGTGTAGAAGAAGAAAGAATTTTGGATATAGAAGAAGAACAAGAATTAATAAAGTTTGAGAGAGAAAAAGAGGATATAATAAGAGAGGATACAAGAGAACGTGAATTAATGGAAATATGGATGAACCGGAAAAGTGAAGAATCCCGAATACAGCGGAAAATAGAAACAGAGGAAAGAAGAATGCTGAGAGGAGGTAAAACAAGCGAAAGAATAATACTGTTGAAAAGAGAAGCACGAGAATTCAGAATAAGGACAGAAATGGAAGATGAAGAAAGAAGACTAAAGATAAAGCTGGAAGATGAAGAAAGAAGAACTCGACGGGAGAACGAAATAGCGAAAGCAGAACAAGAAGCCGAGGAAAGGAGAATGAAGATGGAAAATGAGTCAAAAGAGAGGAGAATAAAGATTAAAAAAGAAATAGATGAAAGGAGAATGAAGAGAGAAAAAGAACGTGCTCAAGCTGAAAGAGAAGAGAGAGAAGAAAAGGAAAGATTGCTCGCACTCGAAAGAGCACCTATCGAGAATCTCATAGAGGCCGAGGAAGTTGGAGCCCGGCCTGGACCTAAGAAAGGACCATCGAGGGAAACCCAGCCAAATGGGGTAACGATGGAAGAAATAGGAAGTAGGAATGAGGTACCACCAGGAGTACCTAAAGAAAAACCTACGAGGAGAACCCAGCCAAATGGGGTTATCAGGGAAGAAGAAGAAGGTAGGGTAGAGGTACGAGCAGGTGTACCTGAGGAACTACCGGCGAAGAGGAGCGAGTCAAATGAGTTGACAAGAAAGGAGGAAAGAGGTGCTATGGCTATGCACCCAGGTAAGACTAGTCAAATGGTAGACGCGGATGAGTATCCCCTACTCCTAGTAGTCTCCTCCCCGAACGGAACGTCCACGGAGTTACCGCTAAATCGCCAAGTCGTAGTGAGCGCCAAGCCCACTAACGACCTCGCAGGGAAAAGTTTTCTCGATCCCCAAAGATCGAACCCAGACCCGATCTTCCCGTGTACATGGTTAAAGGAGAGCTATGGGACCTACGCTCCCATCAATTATGCCCCGCTACAACAGGCCGCTCTAGCCTTAATGTTAAATTTAAAGGTAGTCAAGTACCATAAGAAGGGTAAGTCGAGTAGGTTAAAATACCACTAACATTTAGTACCATACTTGGGTAGACTCAATAACCCGAACGGCCGACTCAGGCGCGGTAGAATAATGGTCACAGAGCACCATTTTAGGATCAGCTACCTCAAAGGAGCCGATAATGTACAGCTGCTCTATGGGTGGAGACGAAAAACCATGGAGGGTTATTTCAGTACCTAATGAGCGTGAAACCATGTTTTCATTTGTTGTTTATGTTAATATTTATCGGTAGGATTTAAGTTCTCAAAAACTTAGAAATGTAAAGAAGTAGCTTGTTTTGTTGTTTTTTTTTGTTTGTGGGTAATCGATGAATTAAGGTTTTTTTTAATTTTCTATGTAAAATTGTATTGCGAGTAGGTCTAGCTCGACACATTGCCTGTGTAAACGCGCGCGTGGGCGCTCATGTGTAAGGAAACAAGGTATGAGAGGGCTCAAGAAATACAACTTTGCTAATCTCGACTAGGTTGAGTAAGTTGTTTTGAGTTCTCGGGAGCATCCCCCCTCCCCATTAAATTCTTCGATGGGAGGTGTTGTAGAGGAATGGTCCCCCCCCCTCGTTCACTCTTGGTGCAGTTCCAAGGCGGTTACCGCAAAGACATCTGGCCGAAGGCATCGGCGGGTCCCGCGTGGCCGCAGCGCTGCACCAGACCGTGCCATGAAAGAGGTCACCCCCCATCCCCGTTCACTCGTGATGCAGTCCCAAGGCGGTGGTTACCGCAAGGACATCCGCCCCAGGCATCGGCGAGTCGAAAGTTTGACCACAGGGTGGCATAACTCGGTGCCATGTAAGACCCTAAAGGCCAAAAAGGTAAGATCTCCCCCAGGAGAGTGAGATCCAGTTTCACGTCGGACAAGAAATTGGAGACGGTTTTCTCCCAACCTCGATGGCTAACGAGGAGCCGATGTTTGACTTCGTGGGAAAGACCGTTTGGAAAAAGAACTCTCCTGGGGCCGTCCTCAAGCCCCTCTCCCCCTTACCACTCCCCCAGTGGGGGTGCGAGGTATAAATGAGGAACTCTGAGGAAAATCGTGGTAGTATACGTCAGGCCAGGTGACGAAGTCCTCGGATCCAAAACCGAGCTACCTAGACTGGATTGGTAGTATACGTCAGGCCAGGTGACGAAGTCCTCGGATCCAAAACCGGGCTACCTAGACTGGATAGGTAGTATACGTCAGTCTCTAGGGGACGAAGTCTTCGGATCAAACCGAACTACCGAGACTAGAGAGGTAGTGTACTTGGCTCGCCAGACCAAGAAATACCCTGCAAGAGAGGCAGGGCTACCTACCTTAAGGGGCTAAGAAAAAGTTCATCCTTGAGCTAAGTCCCTGGTTATCAAACCAAACGATAAGTGAACTTTGGTAAGTTCGACTTACTCTCGCCAGAGAGATTCCTCATATCCTGGTGCACCTTAAACACCAGAGGTATTCCTCGTCCTTGAGGAATTAAGAAGAAGAAGGAAAAGGCTCCCCCTCGAGCCCGTTATTCGGTGGCCACACCAAACTTTAAGTAACTTATTCTCGCCAGAGAAACCCCCCCTCCGTTATCCTCGCCAGTAAAGAAGACCCTTCCCGAGTTCAGTCCTCGTCCTTAAGAAAATTAGTAACGAAGGAGAAAAGCTCCTCCTCGAGCTCGTTACTCGGTGATCACACCTCACTCCAAGTTAACTTGAAGTAAGAACCAAGTTCGACTCACTCTCGCCAGAGAGACCACGACTGCCTGGGTGTTGCATAGAGCACCGTATTGGTTCTCGTCCTTGAAGAACCCTTCCCCCCCGGAAGAACGTGTGGACCCCCCAGCTGCTACCCTCGCCAAGACGACCGTGGAATTTCGCCCATCTACACGCGTCAAGAGTAAATATTTCTTGAGGCCCTTTAAACTCCACATGAGTCCGTAAGCCTAATTTTTATATTATTGTGGTGTATAGAGAAAACGTTAACCAAGTTTTGTGGGTAAACTAATTTAATTAATTTTTGTTTATAATAATATTTAGAGTATTGCTGTAGTTAAAGTATAAATGTTATGTATTCATTTGATAAAGGTCAATTATAAGTTATTTTGGGATTAATGTTCGTTTCTCTTATATATATCCTTACGTGTTTGGTAAAGGCTCTGTTCATTAAGATATTCTTATAATATCAATATATTAGACACTCTTAGCACTCTTAGAGACTAGAACAAAAAGGAGGAGAATTCTACGACACTAACTAAATAAAAGTGGTGTCAGGTAGGTCAGTAGGGTTCTTAGCAGAAAGAATTCTACGACACCTTCCATCACTCGGTACTTCCTATACCACGGCAGAAATTTTTAGTGTCAGGTGTGGGGTGCTTCCTATACCACGACAAACATGTAGACTACTCTGACAAAGTATGCATGCATTGCATTGCTTGCAACAAATTTTAGTTAGCTAGTATGAGGACAAAATTATTTAGAGCCTTCAGAATTTCGTTGGATCTTACGGAATTTAACAAATAAAATACTTTTGTGGGAACAAATTTTTCATTTAACATGTTCCTTATCCACCTATTGGACAATAATACAAAATCCTCTTAAATAAGTTAGATCTGCCTGCCATTTATTCACCTCTGTTTCAAAACACTATTTTATAAGGTTCCAATATATTGGCCTCCACTTCTTTTTTAGATATTTCATTTAAAATAATGTTGCGAATGTCTTCTACCGCAATGTCAGTTTAATTTGTTCAATATTAATCGTAATTCTTTGGGTTGATTCTTCAACTATAACGATCGTATTCCTCCAATGTTGAGATCTTCTGTTGTCTATCACTTAAGTGTGCCAGCTGTAATGCATGCTAACTAGGTAAGACTAGCGTACATGTTAAACAGAGGGTCAACAAACATCTTGGATTATCTAATAGAATTCAAAGACACCACTACTCCCGAATACTCAAGCTTATGCAACCATGCTTATAAAATACTAGGCATCTTACTTCAACGGAACAATTTTTCATTCTCTCTATGACTCTTCTATCCATTTGTAAAAAATATTATAATCGCTTTATATTAAAATAGACCAAACCAGCACTCGATGAAACTGATTCCTACTTTTCCTTACGTATCTTATAACCATGTACGATTCTTGTATGGGAATGGGAAATTTATTTTGTGTCATTTACACATTTTGTCCTTCCACACATATTGTCTTCTCTTGTGTATATCCTTTTTCACGTTTCAACTTTACTGTAAAAGAACAACCTCTGACCCTCCCCCAATTTATCGTAGACCACGTTCTATGCTATCGCGCCATAGACGACGTCACTTCCTGTTCGAACATTCTTGAATTTTCGACTACTGAGCACGTTGGGAAAATTTTTCCCATTTCCATTTGAGAATCGCCCCTCAAAATAATTATCAAGAGACTATCTCAATTTAAATAATTTCATTTTGTCAATTATTATTTTTATTTTAATCTGTGTAAATAAAATTATATTTTTGTTGTTTCATCTTTAACTAACTTTGAACGATAACATACATACATAACATAATTCTACAGATGAAAAAAGCCACAAGGGCCTATCAAAGGTCATCCGTATCCATCAAATCCCACCCACATAATGCATCCATAGGATTTTGTCAGATCATGCATCTACAATTTAACAATCCATAGGAATGTCCAACCATGCATCTACAATATATAATTTAAGGCCCCCATAGGCGTCTATCAAAAACAAAATCAAAGTCCCAAAAATATACAATAAAAAGAAACTGCATCCATAAGAATGAGTCAAGAAACATATCCACATACCAAAAATGAAGAAATTAACCCTCCATTTCCATATAATAATCCAATCTGCGCTTGAAAACATTCAAGTTTGGGCTGACTACAGTCTCAGGTGGCAAACTATTCCAATAATCCACCACTCTGTTAGTGAAAAAATATTTTCTAACATCCAGTCTGCACCTCTGTTTTTTTAATCTTTAAGTGGTAGCTTCTAGTTCTATTACTACCTTCTAACTCAAATGACTTGCTGAAATCCAATTTATCCATCCCAGAAAAGATTTTAAAAAGCTCAATCATATCTCCCCTCACACGCCTTCTTTCAAATAAAAACATATTTAATACCCTCATTCTATCTTCATATGACGTCAGACGGTAGCTTCAGATGTGAACAATCACGGCGTTATATTTTTTTGTTGTTTTGGGGATTTGTAACTTTTAGTCTGTATTATATACTAAATATCTGCGCCTCTGCACCTTTATAGTTTTTTTTAAGTTAGATAAGGTTTCTTGATGCCTTTTATTGTTTTCATATTTTTTATTTCTCAGTGAACGATAACAGATACTCTCGGCCTAGTCACATAAATTCTCGCCAACCATTTATGCATTCTGTTTGCTTTTTGAGGATTTGAAACCCAACGCCTCAAGTGTGGCCTCCTAGTCGGTCGTTAATCCTGGCGAACAGTCCTTCAACGGTGCACGTTTCAGTAGGTGATTAAGTCCCCCCCCCCCTCGACATAATATAGGAGTAGTGTATGGTATAGAGTGGTTGTACCACGACATTTACTTTATTTTTCTTTGGCTTTATTCAATGCATGCTAATTTTTATCTTGATATTCTGAAGATTAAATATATCTTTTAGATAGAATCACTGACATTCTTGTTTCTACCTCCATTCGTTGGGTTTCTTTGCTTTTTTAGGCCTTATTTTGTCTGATAGAGTCCGTTCCTAAGTTGAGTATTTCCTTATACGTTTATATCAATCTTCAGATCCAGGAGTTTTTTGTTTCTCCCACAAATCCCCCGCCCTCTAACTCCGCCACTTTTTTCCTGAAGATATTTGAAACAATTTCTGGAGTAAATCTTCACTTTGATCTTTTTCTTTTTAGAAATAGATAAAATATATTTTCTCTTACCTTGTTTTTGTTTTATTTTCGACGATTTTGCCTCTGTTTCAGACATTCATTCTAGGACCCAAATGGCTCAAATGTCTTCTCAAAGTCTGGCTCGCAGCGCCTCGCTTATGTTTGCGGCAAATATGCTGTTTTGAAGCGAGAAATTGTAGCTACTCGACGGCTGTTTCCGTTTTTCCAGGAAATTAAGTTAGCGAGGAAAATTCGTCCCCAGAATCCATGGCAAACAAGCGACCCTTAAGTGAGATTAGCATTCAAGTTTCCTTTGTCTTGCCTTAACACGGTCCGCCGAAGCACTGGCAAGTTGACAAGTTATGAGGGAAGCAATCGCGCCGGATACTTGCCAACCCAAATTGGCGAGATGAAAGTCTCATCAAGGAGGTAGGCATTTAGCCAAATTGTCAAGTTGTGGTTAGACTTATGAGAGAGGTACCCAAATTGTAAAATCGTGATGAGAGATGATGAGGAAGGTAAGAGGCTACCAAAATTCTATCTAGTAAATACGGAGTTTAGCTGATCTCTCCTGTTTTGTGATACTCGCCAGCAGCACAAGATCCCCAACGCCGCATGCGCAGTGAAATTACCATTTTGTTTATATTTGTTTGCTATTTTTATGTAGTGCATAAAATTATTTCATCCTCTGTACCTCTATTTCCATAGTAAATATAAGTAGTATAATAAAGAGGTGATTTTAGACTAGCCAGTACTGTATCGAGTATTTTTAATCACATAAACAATTTAAACGTAATTAATTATCCTCGAACTCAATTAATTTACACTTGCAATGATTTCCGTAAAACAATTTCTTGAATCTACTTTAATTTGACAAATCCCATGTTTTAACCTTTCAAACGGTTATTTAAATTTAACCAATTTGTGCAAAATCTACTTTTTAAAACATTCCCATAAATTAGTGATATTGTTTCATTTGAGATATTTAAGTATAAATGTCTCTCTCTCATTTTACGACCGAAGATGGTATGGTAAACTACCAATAATAGTCTCGTAAATAAATACTATGATATTATAAAGTTGTTTTTATTAACGTATCTAACACATCAAGCTGGTGGAGGTGTGTATGTATAAGAGCAATTAATAAAATGTAGGTAAGTTGTTTCATTCATCCATCGCATCGAGGATGAGATCTCTGACCGGTTAATTAATTTTACATACAGATCAGAATGATCCCTGGTGATCCTGAAACGTGGTCCTGGTTAGGGAAGGGGTCAGGATAGTATTGTATTTTTGACACCAAGCAGAGGTCATGCAACTCTTCGTAGCCACAGAAGGGAAGGGGGCAGTTCCGGCTCAGGGTTATATAGAAATGCCTTTTCCATCGTTAGGGATACGGGACAGAGGATATAGTGGATATGTTGAACTATGTAGACAGAAGGAAAATGATAGCGGCGTTAGGAGAAGGCTAACTGGTGATGACGTGTTCAGACCCTACCTACCCTGTTGGTATAGGTCCAACGCATCCACCAAATCGGCGGCTAGTCTCTCACATACGCTGAAGTTTTATAAGCCCTCTCGCTGTGTTTGGAACCAGCACCTTAACGCTCGAAATCCAACGCAAGAGCACCGATATGTAAATGATGCAGGAAAGGAGAAGAAGAGATTCAAGAAGGTTATGACGAAATCTAATAGGCTCATTTCAACGGCACTTTATAGGTTAAATAAATTGATGCCTCATTGGTCTTCACAACTTCTCGTTTTTCTTTGTCGATAATCTCTTCACCTTAACACTTGGCTCACTTACCCTTTATATCAACTACCTTTTACTGATTGCTAGTTGTAATCTACCCTGAATCAGAGGATTTGCAGTTAAACTAATTCAATATAAGTACTATGCAGGGTGACCCCCCCAAAAACGGGCCCCAACTTTTGATAGTCCTCATTTCTTAATTTTCTGCAAGGATTGAATAAAACTTTTGTGATAATTAGTTTATTGTGTTTAAAAATATCATATCAAAACATGAGAGTCTTTGGACTTTTCTTCTTTATTCTAGAGCACCATTTTGAGATGAACTCCATTTAGATCTGTGCATTTCTTGAAGCGCAGCACAAAGTTGTCCATGACTTCTTTACAAACCGACTGACTAATGGCCCTGATCTCCTCATTGATGGTTACCTTGAGTTCCATGATGGTCCTGGGTCTCCCTGCGTACACTCTGTCTTTAAGATAGCCTTAGATAAAGAAATCTGGGGGATTAAGTTCTGGGCTGTAAGGTGCTTACTCAAAATCTTTCTTGAGACTGATCACATAGCCACCAAAGTTCAATCTCGGGATACGTTTGAGGTGTGAGAGCTTGCTTCATCTTGCTGGAACTAGAACAGGGTCTGTAGCTCCCTATTGAGGGTTCTGAGGACCTAAACATACCACTCCTTGGTGACTGTCACTGTCGCGCCAGATTCCTCAAAGAAGAATGGTCCGATGACGCTTATGGCTGAGATAGCAGTCCATACCGAGTTTAGGGGCTTGGTGGCTACCTCATTTGCTCTGGATGCCCCCCAGAAGACATACTGTACATATATCTTCGAGCTTACCTTTCTTTCAAGATGGAATTAAGCTTCATCTGAGGTCCAAAGGAGTTAAGGAAAGGTGGGGTCTCCTGAATCTTCTCCAGTATCTTGACTGCCATAGCCTTTCTCTGTTCCTTGTCTGAGGCTGTAAGGCTTTGATTCGTCTGTATTTTGTATGGGTAGGCATTTACATCCATTAAAGGCACTCCCCTGCAAGTCTTATTGGATATATCGAGGGACTGACTTCGATTGCGCACAGAGCTTTATGGACTCTGCTGAACTAACTCTCTCACGCTCTCGACCAGCTTAGCTCTACGCTTCCTTGGGCGTCCTGAATGGCTTGGAAGGTTGTCATTGGCTGCAGTGAAGTTCTCTACTGTCCCATAGTTCTCGAAGTGGTTCACCTAGTCCTGAATTCTGCTCTTGGAGGGGTCTTTTTCACATTCAAACTGATGCACGAAAGTGTCCTGCACTTTCTCAAACAAGCCTGTCTTGTAGTAATGTTTGACGCAGTATATTCTTTTCTAGAGCTCTCATTAAGATCCACCTTTGTTCACAGGCGTTGTTTCTGTCATGTCCTGCAAAGTAAGGGTGATTAGTGAATGAATGAAGGATATATCACAACAAGTGTCGCTCTCAACAAAGGACCCAATGATAGTTTTGATGATGTTAGGCACGTTTTTATTGTTTTAAAATATAAATATGTGTTTACATTGTAATATTAATCAATATGGCCACCCACTGCAGCGAGCACGCGCTCCAGGCGAGACCTCAAAGCGGCGCTCACGTCGCGGACGAAGTTTTCCCCATGCTGGAACTGTATAAAGATTAGCGAAAAATAATGACGAATGAATATCAAGATATTTTCAATTCGATAGTCATAATTGGATATATTATTCAAGGGGTATTTTTTATATATTTCGAAAACACATTTTGTGCAGTATTACATTTTAAGCGATGAGCTAAGTATATTTTAAGGGCGTTACACAGCACTATCTATCATTAGTGCTTTGATTTTGCTATTATTTATATTAAATAAACTAGAACCAATGAGGGCATACACGACAAAAGGAAAGGTGAGGAGAGATTCGTAACACAAGTGGTGAACATGGAGAAAGTGACTATGTGCCCGAGTAGTCTAGACAGGAGACTACTTGGTGTAATAGTGGCAGGAGTATCACTAATCTCCAAATATGCCTAATCTTCACGATTAATAACGTCATGGATGGTTGGTGCCGAGAGGGTACGCAATCTCATAGTACATTCATAAGAGTCGAACACAAGTTCAGATGGCTAGTAACTTCACCTATAGAAATTCAATGATAATTACACAGCTCGTTACTGAGTGGCAACGTCTACATTTATTGCAAGGCTAGTGGGAATATCATCGCTTGTATATAAGTGGAAGTTTTCTCGTTTGCAAATCCTCGGCAATTTCCCCGTTTGTGTGTGGTGATTTCCATATTCATAAATATGTGGTAATTTTCACATGTGTGATAGAGTGGTACTTTTCTCGGTTGTAAATTAGTAATGATTTGCTCGTTGCAGATATGGGGTAGCTTTCTTGCTTGCAAATGAGTGGTAATTGCATCGCTTGTAAATGCGCAGTAATTCTTAGTTTGTATATGAGGGGTAATTTTCTCATTTGTCGTAATTTGATTGCAATAAAGGAGTGTTCATTTTCCTCTTTGTAAATATATGGTAATTTGTCCGTTTTAAATGGGTATTCATTTCTTCCACTTGAAATTGACTGGTAATTTATCGCCTTAGTAAATTAATGAAAAATGCATCGTTTTAAGCAAGTGGTAATCCCATTGCTTCTAAGTGAATGCTACTTTTATCGCTGGTAAGTAAACAACAATTTTATCTTTTTAATGAATAGTAAATTCTTCGTTTGTAAATCAGTAGTAGTTCATTTCCTGACCCCATTTGCAAAGAATGTCCGCGGATAATGGGGTCATTTAGGCCTCTAGAAAAACTTGAATATCTTACGCTGAGACCTTCGTCCCCCCAACTCGATATTAAGTGGGGAGGAAAGGTAAAGCTTAAAAGGTAATGCAGCGACTAGCCTATGCATAAAATGAATGTTATGTGAATGAGTGGTTGAGAAAATATTTGTGTTTATTCATCAGACATAATTTCCTCTACAATCCATAGAAGGTTTCTTAAAAAGTAGATATTCAGAATTAGCAAGTTGTTAAGCATCATTGTCGGGAATAGTGGTTAATACCGCCATGAGGTCGAGAAGCCATGAGGCCAAGAACGAGGTCGAGCAACGCAGAGCAAAATCGTGAGAACCGTGAGAGAATCAAGACGCTTCCGCTGATAAGGTAGGAGCAAGAATTCGGAGCACGCAGGCGCAAGAAGACGCTGCCCGCCTTTCCGGGCGATATCAAGAAATCCCGCTGGAGTTCATCCCTATCCACCGGTGGCATTTTAGCTTCCATATATAATGCTAGACACAGGCAGGGAAAAGCAGTATAGGCTCACCTTTCTGCACGAGACACGTCATTTTCTCGATTCAGCTCCGTTCCTCCTTCTCAAGCTCGAAGACAAGAATTCTCATCGAGAGAATTTAGCGCCAGTCAATTGGCTATACTTGGATTCGGTTTTAACCTCGTCTGACACAAGTACTTCCTCGAATTCACTCTTAGAGTTTAAACTCCAACCATTACAATTTACTCCTTTAATCACCCATCGCCCACCTCGTCTCATAAAACCTCAACCCCCAAGCTAGGCTCCAGCGACTCAATTGTGGTTTCTTGACCAGTCAGCCCCTAAAGTGTATTTTCGTATATTGGCTCAACAGCTGCCGCTTGTGGCCTCAAGTTTAAGCTTATCTATTCGCTCCCTTTAAATATTTAACATACGATGGCAATCTTTTCCTTTTTTATATATCGTATACCTATTGTAATTATTAAAGATTATTTTGGTACTGTTCTTTCCATAGCCACAGAGTCCCGAAGTTTTCTTTATTATACTAACGGCTAATTGCATTCGATCCTGTAGATAAATTCTTCCACGCAGTCGATTGGAAACCCCGTTCCCTTATCTCCCCCCTCGTCTGCCGCTGCTGGGAGACGGGCGAAAGTTACTTAATTGATCTTGACCGCCCACTCCGTCTAAATATAATATATATATATATATATATATATATATATATATATATATATATATTGTTCATTCTACGACACTTACATCACTACGCTTGTTCAAGTAGAAAAAGTAAAAGTCTTCTATTTTGTGTGTAAAGATGTGGAGTAACATGGAAGAAAGAGGAGTTGAAATAGAACCTTCATTTGAAAATAAGTAGAATGATCTATGTTTTAGAGAAATTTAAATAAGGCCGCAACACCATCTTTCATTTCACCCTTCTTTCAATACAACTCCACTATGAATTCGATGTTTGTCCTTGCTTGCTAGGATTCATGTTGCTCAAATGCAATTTTGTTTCAACTTGCTGTTATTTTCTTTAGTTCTCCACTAAATCGCTTCATTTCTATTAATATCATAAGATACAGTGTGTGGTTGGTAATTTGTCGCTGTTAACAGTTCTGAATTCCACGCATGCTTGTTACGTGGCGTTGGTTTTCTCTTCTTCATATCATAGGAGACTCAATTGTGCATCGTCTGTGAATGAAGCAATATAATGCCCGAATTCAATCCTCTAAAATGTGGAAAAGACAAGCTGTATTGCTTGGTATTCACCATGGGAGCTCCAGTGCAAAGAGATCTAAGTGTTTAGGTGAAAATCTAAGGACGATACAGAGGAGCAGGAAAGAGTTGGAAGTGTCAGGCTGTGATAACGAGGATATGGCAGATTGAATCTTCACTATAAGTATTCCAGTAGGAGAAAAATCCCCCTAATTTGTCGCGGAAATATAGGCCATCATTGTCACGATCCCAGCAAGTAAATGAGGTCCATGACCAAGGACAAAGAATCGTCAGAGTCACTCATCCTTCAGTTAGTGCATGAAGACATTTGATCCTCCTATTCTTACGAGATGAGAAATTGCCGATTTCTGTCGCAGACGACGAGACAGGTGGTAGGAACGTGGTGGGAAGCGTACAAGCAAAGTTAATCAACTGTTCAAGCATGGCATGAATTGGTTCTTTTCAGACGAGAATAATTTCTGCTGGCTTGCTGTGCCCACCAAAGATGAACCGAAAGTAATGAACACTATGTTTCTGGTCTCTACCATGGTGGCAGTAGCAAGGGATACGCTATTTCCCCGTTTATCTCCTCGGAGGTCCTCAAACTCAATATGGTGGGACATATTAAATGACTGTAAGAGTTGCTGGTGCCGTGGGTCCATGAAGTAGCTTCTCTAAGATCGCACGTGTGGCAGTAAGAAACTGGACCATGACACACAAGCAGTCTTGGCTGTCAGACAATTTCTTTGACCATATCGCAGCGAACACCTGGCCTCAACAACTCACCAGACTGCAACTCCCTGGACTTTTATGTGTGGGGCGTGGTTGAGAGAGCTAAAAGTCCTCGTACACCACAACGTGGAGACTAGATCCAGGATCACCAGAGTTTTCATCCATTTAAACAGGAGAACGATCAAGAAGGCATGCAGCCGAGTCCGACGTCACCGAAAGGCTATGGTTAAGGCCGATAGTGATTTCATTGAATTAAATGAATAGTAAAGTCCTTGACGTGTAGTTTAACATGTAACTCTTGTAAATACGAGAATATCAGCATAGATGGACCCTGTTTTATATTGAAGTTGGGCGACAACTTATCCACCGCACCCAAGAGTCATGGGGTAAAATGTTGAAATTTGAGATTTCGGTTTTTTTTTTTATAATTTGAATTTTTGATCAACTTCAAACACCCAAAATTTTGACGTTGGGGAAATAATTTTTCTGGTAATTTTTCTAAATGTGGAATGAAACACTCGGGAAATTGTCAGGTTTGAATGGATTGAAGTGACTAACTATATATTTTGAGTGGTATTGGACACAAATATGCGCATCATTGCCAATAAAAGGTTTTAAAAGAGGGTTTCGTGAAAAAAATTAGCAAAATAAAGGGAAGGGAAATTGTGATGGTGGAACAAAGTACCAGTTAAGCAATAAACACCATTTTCACTATGGTATTAAATCGATGAAATGGGAATAGTTTTAGTTCGATTTGCTTTCAGATTTCGAGGCAGGAAATTATGACAAGATTGAGCGCGTTTGTGGTCAGCGTCGTTATTTTCCCACACAAGTGTTCTGCACACGACCATTCCCCGTGAGTTGTGGTATGTGTAAAGAGACCAATTTAGATTGCAAAGTGAAACTAACTTCTGCTTAAGTAACATTTAATTATGAAAGTTCTCTGTTTCTGAAATGTAATGGTTGTTACTCGTGGGCATTAAAGAGTGAGCATGGTAGAATAAAGAATGACCATAATCCTAGGAAAATCGTTTTTTATATATATATATATATATATATATATATATATATATATATATATATATATATAGAGAGAGAGAGAGAGAGAGAGAGTGAGAGAGAGAAGAGAAAAATGTTGGAGCTAAAGAAGCTCTCCATCAATCGGTAGGAAGAAGCTTCGCTTCCAAAAACGAAGAGTAGTTAAGGATACAGTTTTGAGTCGCGTCCACGTGACTCTCTAAGTAACTACATATGTCGATCCGTCGGATGGTAACCATTTTGCTTTTTAATGGGTTTATGAAAGCTTTTGAAGGTCGTAAGGACAGATGATTTGTTTATTAATTGATAATAACTTTGCTAATTATTTTTTAAAATTATTGAAATAATTGAGAGCACACTACAATTTTTTCGTCACATGATTGTAAGAGGAGCTTCTTTCCTGATGTTGATGGAAGACATAAGCTAGCTGCAAGATTGCCATTGAAAGGCATATATATATATATATATATATATATATATATATATATATATATATATATATATATATATATATATATATATATATATATATATATATATATATATATATATATATATATATATATATATATATATATATATATATATATATATATATATATATATATATATATATACAGCCAGAGAAACGGTTGCTTGATTGTAGCGGGGATCACCAGTTCTTTATTAGAACTAATATTTCTTCTCGTTTATGAATCCAAGTTCAAGATTCGAGTTAGCTTGTGAGGGTGTTCACCAAATAAATTTGGATTTGGATTTATAAGAATAAGTTTATAAAAATAACTATTTTGAACTTGACGTTTATTAGAATGAATGACTAAGGTCAATGCGTTTAAATCCTGTTTTCAGGGTAATTATTAAATGTGAATGCGGATAGAAATAGTTGTAATTCCTATTCAACCTGTATTGCCTGAGGAAGTGAAAAAGTGCTTCTTCGCTGGATGGAGCACAATGTGAAGACGAATGTAAGAGACTTATGCTTCATGAGGTGATTTGATCGACTGTGCAAAAGTGCGGTATAATATCTGATTTTTTTTATATCTGTAAAGAAAGTGGATGTGACCAATGAAGTTTATGAGGGAGGGGCTATGATTAAAGTGAATGTTCGTTCATGTCTTTGAAAGAGAGAGAGAGAGAGAGAGAGAGAGAGAGAGAGGAAGAGGTGGGGGAGGGGAGAGAAAGAAGAGCAGTAATTAATCTGAACAATTTATGGGAGTATAGATGAATGGTGAGAAAAGGATTCATAATAAAGTCGGGATAAAGTTCCGGAAAATGTTTTATATGATTTTAGTCTAGCAGATTGGCGTTAATGAACAAATTGAACGACAATTTAGGGGGAACCGAGGTTTCTGTGACTTGTGATTTAAAAGCAACTAGTTTTGGTATCTACTACCATCTTTAATTCTACAATATATATATATATATATATATATATATATATATATATATATATATATATATATATATATATATATATATATATATTGTTTTTCCGGCTTAATTTGACAGTTTGCATAAAAGGAAAGAACCGAATTTCTCAGCTAAAGACAAATGTTTTTTTTATTGAAACTATATCTAGTTGAGACATAGTAATTAACTTAACGTAGCCTCATTTAGCTTCCGCCAACCCCTTCTGACTACTTCCTGGTATATAGGCTTCCAGTAGAAAACCTTTCCAGGCAATATTTGAGAACAATTTACAGCAGCTTGAGATAGCCGTTTGAATTGACTTTAAGACTCTGCACAAAGATATGGAAATAATGGCGTCACCCTCACTGACCCACATATAATCATAGTTTGGAGAAACGTAGTCTTCAAGATTTTATGATACTTTGAACGTCGTATAGATTATAGGTAAGCCACTTCTCGTTCTGGGTGTTTTTCAACTGGTCTTGGCTGAAGTTCTTTTCATCTGAAAAGAACCGCATCGTCACCGGTTCAACAGGATGCTTAAGCTTTTTTAGCAGAATCTTTGACTTTGTCAAGCGCAGTTTTCCTTCAACTTGGCCTTCAGAATTTGAATTTGGCCCCTCTTATACGAGTGGTAGTGAATGTTCTCATTTATAGTCAGTTTCATTGTGATGACCCTAACGATTCTCTGTATCACTGAACCTGGATTTCCTTGCTCGAGTCTTCCATCACCTTGTCAAGCATGTATTGGATGAACTCCGGCGTGCAGACGCAACCAGAACACCTTTTTTGTCCCTTTCTTTCATTCATGGCTTCGTTGGCTCCGTTGCAGAAGCCCATGTCACATAGCACAACCTTTACTATGTTAACAGAATATTTAGCACTAGTCATATTTAATATCGGCATTTTGATAAGTAGCCAGCTTCCAGTCCTCCATGTCAGCTAGCTGTTTCTCAAAACTATTAAGTATGCTATTCAACGCCGTTGATTGTTCACCGATACACATTAACATGTTCCTAAGAAAAGGAGACATTAAAGATAGTTAAACACTTGCTGGAACCTTATATATATACATAAATATATATATATATATATATATATATATATATATATATATATATATATATATATATATATATATATATATATATGGGTCGTTGTGAAATAATGTTGCATATTTTGGCTTGAAATGTCCTAGTATTCAAAGGTTATTTATGAAAGGTTTCTTTTTACTATTTCATATTTTTCAAATTATCCCGCTAAATGTGCGGAAAGGGAGGGCTTTGGGATATATAGAAATGCATTAAGCTTATGCATATTCTTGCCGTCTTAATTATGTATGTTTCGTATCGATAGGTCCAAAGATAAAAAAGTTATAAGCCTCCAAATCCTTTTTTAGTGGCGGGCGACTCTACATCTCACTATGTCGGTCGGTCGGTCGGTCCCCGTTTTGCTTTTTTTGTGATAACATTGTAACTATTCAGCACGTTCTAGCGAAATATGGAATCCTTATGTTGTTTACATTCTCTTTCGAATGATATAATTGGCAAAGTCCTTCCAAGTTAGCCATGTTTTGGGGGGAAGGGTGGTCAGGAAAGAGACACGCTCTCCTTCCTGACCACCCTCCAACCGTCGTCCAGTCACGAACACCTTGAGATCCACCCAATCATACCACGCATCGGTGTCTAGCCACCGCCCTCTAAACTTTTCCTTTCCCTCCTCAAGTTATTTCCGCACCCTTTTCCTCTACGACTGCCTGTTTGCCAGTGTTACAGAGTGATCCCTCTCTGTCCTTTTATAGACACATCATCATCATCGTTTATGCCCGCTTATTTATACTAACACCAATTTAGGGGGCGTGGCTTCACTTCTCTAATGTGAACGCGAGGCGGAACTTATCGAATCAAAGGGAATGTGCGTATATTCTCTACTAAGACTGCTGGGGAAGCTTGTTTGTTCAAAGGGTGTGTGAGTGCATCAAGATAGTATCCGACTTTGGGAACCTAACCGTGCTTTATCAACCAGCATTTATAGCAAGATTGATTTTGTCTTTTCAAGGGTTTATGTCAACTCTGGCGGGTCAGATCAGAGGCGGAGCTTATCGGATCAAAGGGTATGTGCGTGTATTCTCTACTAAGACAGCTGGGGGAGTTTGTTTGGTCAAAGGGTGTGTGAGTGCATCAAGATAGTATCCCACTTTGGGAACCTAACCGTGCTTTATTAACCAACAGTTATAGCAAGATTGATTTTGTCTTTTCATGGGTTTATGTAAACTCTGGCGGGTCAGATCAGATTCCATTTTATGAGTACACAGCTGTTTAACTGTCTTTGTTTATCTCTACGGCTAGACCGTCGGCTGGACCTATTTTCTAACGTATGTATGTTTGTTTGTACGTTCGCATGGGAGCACAACGATTTCACTTGCCTTATTACAAAATATTCTGCTTTGCATTGATACATAGATTATTAAATTGTAATTTCACATTATTTACAAGAATTTGTTTTGTTTTACATTAACTCATTATTACAGGATGGAATATTATTTTAATGTTCAATTTATGTGCCTGTTACAAACCTTTGTAGTATTCACATAAAACTCATTTGCGAGGCTTCATTGGTGAATCTATTCCGCCTTGCAATGCAATTTTGTCTTATTATTTACATGGACCTCAGCTATAACTTATTATTTTACAAAGATGTTATATATTATTTACCCAAAGAGTTATTATTATTTATGGAGACTGCTATACAGTTTTTAGATTATTCGTATGTGCATAATTATTTGCGTGACCATCTCAAGACTTTATTCGATTTATATGACACTCATTTGTGAGGCTTCATTGTTGATTATAATCCAGTTTTCAATGGGTGCTACAGTTGCAGTCTTTAGACAGTGATCACAAAGTTTGGTGTGTTGCCTTTTACCAAGAATTAACTATCTGTTACGTTGAAATGGCCCCGTAAGTAAAAAGAACCAACTATAAAGGAAAGACAGCACAGTGTTGATCCTTAAGAAATTGGGAATCAGAATGAAAATAATGGAAGTCTCTAAATCTATGAATTTGCAGAAACTACAGTACAACGATACAGAAAAACAAGCATAAAAAGGAGAATATTCTAAGTATGTATCATCTGAAATTGGTCTAAAGATATGACGTCCTAGGGTTTTTTCGTTCCACTTTACCAAAACGTACTTGTACTCCTGGATTACAGACCAAACAAAGAAAATTGGGTGCACCGCTTAGCCTTTGTTTAATACAAATTACAGCAATGTGCTTGTACTAAGAAATAAAAACAAAATGAATGACGAAAATAGACAGATGTCTTAATTTTTCAGTCAGGAGCTGGTGATTTGATAGTTTTGAACACTTGTTCAATATCTGACCACTTTCTTATCTAGCCCTGTATCTCTCTTTTACTTGCACTAATACATATCTTATACATACCACCTTCTCTCGTCATCACCATCTTTTCAATTGACCATGAACAAATTACTCAGGATCTTGCTTCGATCCTTTTTCTATTGGACAGTACCTCTTCCCAATTTACTTGAACCTTGGCTCTCTTCTTCTATTCTTAGAGGTAAGTTGCAAAAGAGAGGTTGCCAGAGACGCCTTAGTATTAATATTGGTCGTAACACTAAGACAGTTTTTCCTTGCTTTGCTTTCAGATTCCCTTGCCATTTAATCCTACTGCGCCCTTCTCAAATCTCCCCGTGGAACTACACTCTTATCATTTCAGCCACTATCACTGTGTAATTTCCTGATAAGGTTGCTCATATTCGATCTCGTACTAGCTCTTCTACATGACTTCGCCATAAAGTACTCGCTCGTACCCTTCTACCCCAACTTCTCTCTCATCAAAAAATATCTTGTTACCCACTTACCTCGTTTCCTTCAAATTTCTATAATTTCCTCTTTCTTCTCGTTATTTTTTACCTTACTTCTTTGTTTTCTTAAACACCTACGCATCATCTGCTATAATACCATCCTTAATTCAACAAGATTCTGTTCGTCCAATTAAAAAAAACACTCCTAAGACCAGAATAACCTTTTGCCTTTAGAGAGTCTTTGATAGGCTGGTATGATCCATGGTTCTTAATCACATGTCTTCACACAAAATTGATGAAATCTAGTCTGTTATCAAGATAGTCATAATACTGAATCTGTAATCCTAAATGTAACGGTCCACCTTCCTCAACCAGTTGTCTCTGGAAGGCCTTTGACAGTGTGGATCACGTTGTTGTGCGTAGTCGTCTTCATAAAGTTGGGGCGTTTCTAAGAGCTAACATTGACGGGTCTTACTTTTACTTATCACCTCACAAACAATCTGTTGATTTCGTGAAGGATATGCATCCTCCCGGCAACTGGGATCCATTTATTCGTGCTTTGTTCCTTTTTAAATGTCTACTTGTAGTCATAAGTGTTCGTGGGTCATCTGTGTTGCATGGATGGTCAATGTTGCATCGGTTATGGGTTGTATAAGACATTGTTGTTACATGGGCCGTCTATCAATGTTGCATGGACAATCTGTGCTATATGGATCATCTGTGTTACTTAGGTCATCCGTGTTAAATGGGACATCGGTGGTGCTTGGTCAATATATGTTCATGAGAGGACGACCTCAAAGGAACAGCTGACCCCTCTCCTCGTCGAGTAGAGGCCACGTAGCATTAAACAGGATTCCAAAAAGCGAGGAAGCAAAGATATTTTAGCGTGGGAACAGCCAACGTGACTGTCCACAGCTGTGTTTGCTTAAGACGACCGATCCCCCGCTGAGACGCGTGTTCACTGAGAACCCTATGCCCAGCGGATATACTAATCCCCCGCAGACACGAGTTCCCAGCTAACCCCTATGCCTTGAGGCGAGGATCGCATCCTGAACCAACGTCTTCCCAAGGCCTTATCTCTACTTGGTAGACAAAGAGCGGCGCCACAACATTCCACTGGGACTGCTATACCCTGGAGGCCTTTTAGCGAGAAAGCCAACAGAGTATTTAATCTGTGGTCTCCCATTACTCGAGAGAGAGAGAGAGAGTACCGCCTGCATTTTACGAGGATACACACTCCTCGTCTTGAATCGAACCTCGGAGTTAGAAGGTTTTGTCGGATAGGCTAATTGCCGTGAATTTTGGCCACAGTCAATAAGCAAATTCGTGAAGCGGCATTTCCTTGGAGAATTGTGCGATCCACTCATCTCATCCTGTTTTCAAGATTACTTCGCCCCCTCGCTCAAAATTAATTATTCCCGAGTTCCATAATCTAAGGGTCAGTAAGAACAAATGTATTTAAATATTTATTATACAAGTATGATAAAATATTGAGAATATATATTATACACATATTTTATATATCTAATATCTATCTTTTGTGACAGTTTTAAGTGAATGTAATAAATATTTCGTAAGTTGTGAGGAAATAAAGAAACTATCTTTCAACTTGCAGCGGCCAAACGTTAAGGGTTACTTAGAAAAAATGAATTACCAACCGAGTTATTTGTGGTAGAAGACGGTTGATGGTTTAACAGTTACTTCTCATGATCATACATTATTGGAACATTCAACTATCAACATAACGGCTTGTGAGAGACGACTGGTGTCTTGTAATGAAAAACAAAGGATTGTGTGCCTTTACCAAGAGGGCAAGTCAAATTCTGTGATAACAACTATTGTTGGAAGGTCTAGAAGTGTTGTGGAACGGATTTTAGCTCGTTTTAAGTCATCAGGATTGACAGATGCTAAACACAAAACCAGTGGACCTCGTAAAATGTCACCAATACAGGATCGTTTTATAGTCAAAATGTCACTGAAGGATAGCTTTAAAAGTGTTGCTGAGATATCCCACGAGTTCAGCTCCACCTCCGATGTCAACGTATCGCGCAAAACATTTTCCCGTAGGTTGAAGTTCTGGGTTGCTTGCTTGTGCACCGACACAGAAATCTTTGATCTCCAAGAAGAAACAAAGAGCCCGTCTTCGTTACGCTCACGAACGTGGCGTTCGGACAGAAAAATAATGGGTGCAGGTTAATTTTAGCGAAGCATCGAAATTAATGTGATTGGTTCCGATGGCGGGATGTACGTCCGACAAGATGTGACGAAAGGTTATCTCGTGCATTTGTGAAGAAGACTGTGAAATATGGAGGCAGTGTAATAGTATAGGGAGTGAACTTTGCCCTTCCACATCTCCCATCCCCGTCAGTTCAACCTCCTATCTTCGTGCCGGACAACGCTCTTTACCACACTGCGAAGGGAGTCAAAGATATTTTGAGTGATAAAGGGGTTGATATCATGGACTGGCCACCTTAAAGTCCCGATCTTAACCCTAGAGAAAACGTTCGGAAGGTTATTGGAGATGGGGCGCGAAGGAGAAATCCAAAGAACCAAAATGAACTCTGGGAATTATTGAAAAACGAATGCAACATTATTAATTAACCCATCATTTTGCAAGAAATTAATTTTCAGTCCTATGGTAACAGATGTCGGAAGGTCTTTGCTAGTAAAGTGATGTTCACAAAATATTAGTAGTAAGTTTTTTTTTGTTCTGGTTCCATTTTACATTGTTCTTCTAAGTGACCTTTAACTTTTGGTCGCTGCAATTTGAAAAATAGTTTGTTTATTTCCTGATAACTTACGAAATATTTATTTTATTCACTTGAAATTTTCACTAAAGATAGATATTTGACATATCTAAATATGTATATAATATATAGCCTCAACGTTTTGTTAAACTTCTATAGTAAATATTTAAATACATTTGTTCTTACTGACCCTTATATTATAGCCGCTAGTGCAGGTGCGTTTAACTTGTTGGGTTTTCTTTTAAATTAACTCGGATACCCGGAGTCAAATGTATTGATTTCTATTTGGAACATTTGAAATAGGACGGCTTAATTGCAGCGATTTTCAGTGTCAATTTGTGGGTTTGGTCTACCCTTGTTAGTGTGGGTTCCCGTTTTCCTTTTTATTGTGGGTTCAGTTTGCCTCTTTTTTGGGAAGTCTGATAGGTGCTGTATCCACGTAGCTGATTCGGAATTCACGTAACGAGTAACTCTATACAAAAGGCCTTCCACCTCGATCAAGGATAGAATTAACAAAGGCAGTTTCCCCCTCTAGGAATTGCCCCCCCTCCATTTCCAAATTCCTGCAAGCTCGGCTGATTGCCCGTTGTTTCTATTCAAGGATTTTTCTTGCTCCCTTTTGCGAACTGAGAAAGAAAAAGTTTTCTATTATATTCTTCTCTTCTTCTGTTTCTCTCGCTTACTTTTCAGTTTCATGGCAAGGCTTTTCTGGAAGGGGCATTCAGCAGATCTAATCCCGAGATTCAACGGATAATTAGCTATGAGTTAAAGACAGACTTTGAAGCATTGCGGATTTTCTTGTCGGAGAGTTGGGTGTAGGCCATTTTAAACCTCAGAAAGAACACGATTGAAAAGACCAGGTTCGAAGAGAGGACTTAATTAACTATGGTTATTTTGGATATGGTTTGCTTTGTAGATCGTCTGAAGCTGGTATAAGAAATGAGCTCTTTTTTAAGATAGATCTCACAATTTTATATTAATTTTAACTCATTTATGGTACAAATATTCACCTATTAAAATATTTTTCTTTTTATCCTCGTTACACAATTCTGTGTTTTCAACTCAAAATTGTTCCCCTTCTGCATAATATATTTCATACATCTTCACATCTGATATGAATTTATTCCCTGATAATCAACGAAATTGAGAGAATTTTGGTGCTGAAGTTGAAAAATACCTAATAATTTTCCACTCTGATTTAACCAATTTTTTTTTCTGAATCCTATAATCCCTCAGCCTGAATCTTTAGATTACTTTTAATTCATATAGTTGAGAGTAATCCTAGATTTTCCGGGTAATTTGAAGCTTATAAAACTGAGCTCTTACACCATTCAGCCACTTTCTTACTCTCAATGTCGCCCTCTAAGGAGAAGGAAACCACGATCTTTAATTTTCAGGAAGGCAAATATGTTCTCATGATCAATTTTACACATTTTAACACGTCATCTTGATCATACCCGGTGAGCAGCATTTGTTTGTCTAGCAGTAGCTACCAAACGTTCTCCCAACGGATTCCTAATCGTATTTATGCGCCTAGGAGATTGTAATCCTAATTCAACATGATGCTAGGGCAGTTTATAAACATGAACTTTGTCGAATATTCTCCTGCTTATTTTCCCTATAAAAGGGGTCACTGTGCTTGAGACAGTGTATACGTGAAACCCCCAAGGACGAAATATAGTTGGCCATGCATTAAATCAGATCGTTTTAACACAAGGCATCTTCACACGGTGAAATAAATGGACGGAGGAAGAGACGTTTGCTTTGAGACATTTTTTTTCTAACTTAAAGCGCTCTAGAAACTAGGCCTTGAAGATAGTGGAAAAAAATAACCACAGGTTCTCCTGCAAACATTGGAGGCTGAGAAGAGACACAACTTACGGAAAATAGGACCAAGAAGGTCAATACTGGCCTTCCTTCTTCTAGTGCTGCATGTAAACGGTCCAACTGAGCAGAGTAAAAATCTTTGGCGATAGTAGGATTTGGGTTAAGAAGTTCAAAATGGATTTTGCCATTCATATCTCATCAAAGGCACAAAAAAAATCTTCCTCCTTGGAATAGGACGTCGTTTGTGCTGGTTTATATTTTTTTCTCCATGCCTAATCCATTGTTTAGAAATTTTAATATTATTGGACATATCACACTTTTCGTTTGTTGTAAGAATCCTACTAAAAAATGGTTCGCTTTTGAGTCGCGAAAGGAGAGATGAGCAGATGGTGAGTTTTTGCTGTAAGAGTACCTCTATCAGGCGTGAGGAATAAATTGCCGCAATCGGGAAACCTTGTCTATCTCTTTTAAATGGCGACACACAGTGGAATGAGTTGAATTTAGTTCACACCAAATGATCTTTCACCGTATAATTGAGGTAAACCTTCTGTTGTTGAATAGCATTGTTTACTTTTTCAAACTCTCAAAGCATAACGTTGCGAATGTATTCTATTGACTTTCATAAAATTTTACTAAGCAACGATATGTCAGAGTAAATTATCAATAATAATACAAAATTACTACTCCAGTAAATGACCACTATGAGATGTCGAAATTTAAGCCTTGCCTGAAGCAAAATCTCAGAGGTACCAAGGCTTCAAATTTAGTAGACTAGGCTAATAAAAAACTGAATCTGCTTTCGATTTTTTCTATCCATAAAATACTGATAAACATGAAAAAATGGTAAATTACTTATGGGATGACTTAATAATTAAGAACTTTCTATTCATGAGAGGGGCCATATTAATGGATAAAAATAATATTTAATGTTGGAAATTCACCGAGATAAACTATCATAAAGCAAAAGAAACATTTTTATGATGTTCGAAGGAACCAGAAACTACTTTATATCTAATAAAATGGAATAAAATTCCAACCATTATATGAATTGGTGTAAAAAACGCAAATTGATTCAGTAAGTTTGGGTAACCTCGGAATTAATTAAAAATTATCATGGAGATTCTATGATAATTCTGGTCAGAAATTTAGGTGATCAAGGCAGAAAGATAATTTTTATTGCGAAGCCAAAAACAAGAAAGGAACCAGGCCGTTCCCCAAAGTGTAAACATTAAAGTTAGCAGACAAGGCAAACGAGGTCCCACGGGCTACTCTCAAACAAAGGAGACAGAAAGAACCTTTGTGTAATGAATGGAGGAATTTAACAAATGAAAATTGGGTTTTAAACTTCTTTTTTTTGTTACCCCAAAGGATCTCTTTGTTTCGAAGAGTCTGTTACTTCTCTTTCGCCTACCTGCATATTTTCTTTTCAATCGGCGGTATTTTTTCTGTCTTGTAGGATGCGTAGGTGTTGCAGATGTGAGAGAGTCGCAATAATCATTTTAAATTCAAATCTGAATTATATGGTGCCAGTCTTACTAGAAAATGATCTACTGTCCACATAAGTATTGTAACGATCGACTTTCCTTCTAGTAAAACAAGAATGTTATCCTATTATTCGCCTATACAAAATTAGGTTTAACCTAAAAACACATAACAATGAAGTTCAATTTACTAGCGCAGAAATTTCTCCTAACAGAGGGGAAGGAGATGTATAGTTGTAGGATAAAAGATATTCAAAACCTTACTTATATTACTATAGCTTTTTATTGTCTCACATATATAGGCATACAGTTGGGAGTAGATGTTTAAATATAGGTCTCTGGTGTAGACGTTTTGATTATTTCTTCAACTATTATGTGAATAATTTCCGTGATATAGTGAATGTTGCACTCGGAAAAATCATTCCAAGGTAATTTAAAAATCTAATCTAAAATGCTCCAAACGGCGAAAGAATTTACTTAAGCAACATACAAAACTGGAAAAAGAACAGAGTTCTATATAAACAAAAGGAAAAGTAAATAATAAACACTAAAGATAGAACAGAGCTTTATATTAAGGGCGGGCAACCTTTTCAGAGTGATGGCCAGATAAGACTTTTAGGAGGAGGCTGCGGGCCAGAGTGACAAACGAAATCCCCAAGGTGACAATCTATATATATATTGTCGCAGAATTAGGCTCTTATCGCCTATTTCTCGATTCTTTCGTTTGGTCGGGGAAGAAATACGACAGCCCAAATAATAATTAGAATTGAATTTCGTTGAGTGCGCGGGTTTTTGTTATTCGAATACTTTAAATATGGTTGACCTGGATTGGTCTTATTTAATTAGGCTTTGGTGGTTGGAGGACTTAAACAGGAATTGCAAAAATAATCTTTAATTGCATACCAAAACATAAAATACAAATAATTACACTTTATAGTTATTATTAATTCAACAATGGAAAAATTATGAATAATTACTCATGCCGCAAGGGATCAATACTCCGAGTACTAACCCAAGAGGGTTTAGGAAGAAACTACGAATGGAATTCTAGCCTTAATGACACAATAATTCACTTTAGTTATCAGAGATTACTCGGGAAGAGATTACTTGACGAGTCTTAGTCGGAGGGCGTCGCACCGCCTCGACGAGGAAAGGAAAGGTGTAATTATCTTACTATTTTTTTAGGGGAGGGGGATACCATAAGTAGACGCTCTGGCAAGATTCTCCAAGTAGACGCTCAAAAGAAGAGGATTCTCTTGTAGAGGCTCGAGGGGAAAAACTCCTGTGGGGCTGAGACTGTGCGCTTCTTCTGGACTAGTCCTTCGATCCTGACGCCGTCGTACCAAATAAGCTCCTAGCTGCGGGCCGCAATGACACCATGTTCTATTGCTCGAGGATATGTGCCGTCAGTGGATGATTCCATAGACGTGTTAAAAGAAGCTGCCGGATACTTTATGTATTTTTTAGGTTTTGCTCACTCGGAAGCACCACCACGACCTGGGGTCTTTTCGAAGGATGGGTGAGGGTTTCTTCTTCGGAACTCTTCCTTGGACAGTTTCTGCCAGAATAATTCCCCGATTAATTTTGTGACAGGGAATATATATTTGCTAACGGAAGCAATTAAGCCCTGACTCACCGCCTCGGCGTTTATAGCTCGGCAGCTTGGTTTTGATGGTCCAACTGGACCGAAGAAATTCTCGCCAACGGGCGTAGAGGATTGCTCTTTCCGATAATCTTACTCGATCTCTCTTTCTTCGACATATATATATATATATATATATATATATACATATATATATATATATATATATATATATATATATATATATAATATATATATATATATATATATATATATATATATATATATATATATATATATATATATATATATATATATATATATATATATATATGAATTTGTTTCTACATCATTGGTAAATTTAATGGGAGGGACGAGTGAATTAAGTTTGGTAAGAAAGCTACTAACATTTTTAGAATTAGGCCACAAGCAAATGATGTTAAAAATATTAGAACCCTTCCCTTTCTCGATCTTCTTATTCATAGAACACCAACTGGTTTTAAATACTCCATCTATCGCAAACCTACTAATTCAAACTCTTATATTCATTTTTACTCTTCGCATAGTCGCAAAGTCAAACGTTCAGTTTTTTTCTCTATGTTTTTAAGGGCTTTACGAGTTGTTAGTCCTGAATATATGGATTCTGAATTCTCCAATATCTTTGAAATTGGCCATAAACTATATTACCCTTATCCCTTTCTTCTAATCTGTCTTTCTCTGCAAAAAGTCGTTTTATAATACAGCTCCTGTTATCCCTTTTAATGTTAAAAACATTTGGTTTTAACCTTCTCTGTTTGTTTCATTGACCTTCTCCGTCTTTTAAAAAACTCTAACATTTCAGTTGCTTTCAAATACGAGTGAACGATAAAAAGCATTCTAGTTCACAATAATTGGAATAATATTGGGGGAGTCTATTCGGTGGAATGATCTGTTTGTCCAAGTAAATATTTTGGACAGATAGAAAAGTAATTATCTGTCCGTATTAATCAGCATAAATACAATGTTAGGAGAGTTGTGAATAATAATGCGTGTTGTTGTTCATATGTCAAAAAATAGCCACTTAATTAATTGGAATTCAGCAAAATTTATTTTTCGCTCAAATGACTCAATTAAAAGAAACCTTGTTGAATATTCATTTTAAGCTAATTTAATAAATTTAACATTTTCCCTGGCCTTTTTAAAATTGATGCTGTTATGAAAAAACTCATTCTTAGTGAAATTCGCTTTGAATTATGTTTCTAATTTTTGGGCAATTTAGCTATTGCATTGATTTTGTATTAACATTATTTTATTTCACTATCTCTCTCCTTGTGCCTCTTCCATACGTATCTGCTTACTTCTCGTGTCTCTCCTAATCTCCTCTTTAGATTATCGCTTATCCATTAATTGTTTTAACCCTTTTGGCTCTGCTCTTGACTCTTTCTTGCCTCTCAGTTTAACCTTGTTCCCAATTATAGATAAGTCCTAATGTAAATTTACCCATCCCTCTCTTACTTGCCCATTGGTCTTAGAGGCGGTCTTTTATCTTTTGCTAACTTATATAAACCCTTATTATATTATTTCCTCTTGTAGTTATCCTTGAGAATGAACTGAATAAAATTCGAAAGTACTTGGAAGCATCTTTTCATTTTTTCTGCGGGAAATTGCATTCATTGCGAACCCCACGTGCTACTTTGTGAGTTATTCTTTCCATATTTCCATATTTATCTTGTTTTTATTGTAATTAAACCTTTATTTAGGGTTTTAATCTTTCAATTACCTTGAATGAAACTTGGCATTTAAAGAACTCCCCCGCCCAACGAATACTTACTCGCATAGATTTAATCGTTTTAAACTTTCAGAACCCAAGGAAGACTCACTGTCCCCCCTCATTAGCTATGCGCAGCCGGTCATCTGTCGGCCACCTGTCACGTGAGAGTAATTGCCTTCACAGATGCTAAGGTATACACTTACGATACCACGACACACACTCTCTTTAAACTTCTCTATGATCCTAGGTTCTTTTACCTTCATTTTGGTTATGGTTTTGCCCATTCTAATGTGACTCAGTAAAAATGTAGGATAGTAATCATATGATTAAAGAAACGTAAGGAAAACAATTGTACCTTTTTCCCATTGGCGGAAGTAATCATAATAATTAGAATTCGGCTAAATTCATTTTTACGTCACAAGATTACGTTAACAGAAATATGATTGAATGTATATTCAATAATATTTCATTCAATTTTAATATTAGTCCAGGATAAATTAAGTTTGTCATAAATAATAAAATTCATTAAAAAAGAAACATTTTTCGATGGTGTCTTAAAATGTATGCTTTTTTGTATCTATTCTCATTTGTTCTTTTCTTTGATCTGTCTTCTCAGTCTCTCTCTTTACACTCAACTCTAACAATAATCTTATCTAAAATCCAGTTTTTATTTCTCCCACTTAGTCTTTAAGTTTTATTATTATTGAACTGTGTTTTTGATCTGTTTCCAACATTTCCTTGATCGGCTCTGAACCCTTGCGATTGAATTCTTCTTAGAAAAAGAACCATTTTCATCTCCATTTTTCTTGTTATCTGCACTCTTCTCTTTGATCTTGTCTGTAAATAGGCAGAACTTTCGTTATCCAGAGATTCTTTTTTTTGCTCAAGATGCTTTTATATCTTGAGAATAAAATGAATTAAAGCTCCAAAATTCTTGGAATTCCTTTATTATATTTCCTGCTTGCTGACATTCCATACTATATATATATAGGGAGGTGACAAGAATTTCTACACTTAAATTACTAATATTTCTTAAAGAGTTCGTGGTTTCGTCTGGTTATATAACTACCAGGAAACTCAGTAAACATATATTTAACGGAAAAATAATACATAAAACAGATTTTCTTTTTATATTATATCATTTGCTAATATATAGAACTTAGCAGGTGACAAAAGTATTCATTCACAGTAATAACATGCGAAAATATTGTTATTAAACAAAAGAAATCATAAATTCGTGGAAAATGTTAACATTGAAGATTTCAGGAATTTCTGGAAACGGAACTGATATAAACTGCTGAATATTAGCAGCGTCATTCATTGCTACGACTTGCCTATAATCCTATGTGGTTGATGCACCTATAAAAGAGATTTAATAATAATAATTGATAAGAATCTATAGAAGAAGCCTGTTTGCTTTGAGCAGAGCCAAAGGTCAAAAAAGTTTTTATGCAACTGTAGTTTCTATAGTTCTAAAGCAGAGCGACTATAGAATCACCTCTAAGTTGCCAACAGCTAGTACTCCTCGCAAGATTAACGATCGGTCTCGACGTTAAATGCTTTAAAAGTTAAAGAATAATCCAATGAATATTATAAAAGATCTACAAAGCGATCTGAAATTGTCTGTGACTAAAGTAAGTAAAATAGCTATTAGTAGAGTGCTCCATCGTAAGGATCTGCGTTCTTTTTCTCAGCCTAAAATTTCACTTTTTAATAAAAATCATGTAACAGAAAGCATCTTAAAAATAAAAGTGAATTTTTGGAAAATATTATATGGTCAGATGAAAATAAAATAGAACTTTCTGCCAAAATGATGCTCGTCACTATAGGAGAGCAGGAGCTTCTTATGATCCCAACCACAACATCCCAGCCGTGAGAAAAGGAGGAGGTAGTTTCATGGTTTGAGGCTGTTTTACTTCCCATTGCACAGGAGCACTCCACATCATTGATAAGAAAATGGATTATGCCACGTATTGAAAGATACTGGAAGAAAAGGTGCTCCCAAGTGCAAAAAACTTTTACAGCCGTCATCAATGGATATTTCAGCAGGACAACGATTCTAAGCACATGGAAAAAATTACCTCAAGAGCATTATTGAGCATTTGTGGCGGATAATAAAGGCTATATATAATCCAAAGAGGAACCGCACAGAGCCTTACCTCTTTGAGGGAAGTTTTCCTAGAAGAGTGGAACAAGATATCAATAAATGATTGCGAAAATTCAATATATACGTATTAGAATTGTCTTCAGGTGTTATTATAAATAAAAGTTGTTACGAAATATTAAATGACTAAAAAAATTTTAATGTTAAATACTTCTTTTACCTATTAAATTTGGTTTATTATCACTTGTATACAAAAAAATCTTTCTTATGTGTATTTCTTCTGTTAAATATATGCATATTGAGTTTCTTGTTAGTTTTATAAGCAGACGTAAGCAGGAAATATATCATAAATATTGAAAGTTTAAGTGTACACATACTTGTATCACTTTACTGTATATATATATTTTTTCCTCCATTTTCCTTTAAAGTTAAACGTTAGCTTATACAAAATGCTTCTTGAAATTTCCTTTTATGGGGAAGTGGATGGTTGCCTTCTCGAATATTTAACGCTTCTGAAGACGGTTGAGGAACTCCAGGAGACTCCTCTAGAGGATTAACGAACCTTATTGTTACCCTTAGCTAACCGCATATATACAGTATATCCAAAGAAATCCAGTAATGTACATGTAAATGCAGGAAAGAAACCACAGTGTTAGGATCAATTTATTCGCGAAACCAGGTTTCGATGGAAACCTCCCTCATCGTCAATCGCTGGTGAACTAATGAATACAAAAGAGATGCTTAATTTACGTACAAAATTTACGAGTCAAAAGGTAAATTACGGAACTTTTAACAGATACGTCGTGACAAGAGAAATAGTGAATATAGGCATTAGAGTTGGGTGGTTTCCTGTAGACAGAACAATATGCTTTGTTGTTTAACTTTAGACATTTTTACATCCAAAAATGGCAAAGAGTTGTTTTGTTTCCCATTCTACTTTAAGTGTAATGTTGAGGAGAATGGGGATATTATTCAATTGTTCAAAGAAAGAATCAAATGCGTTATCACAATGTACGTGCCACATTGCCTATTAATGGTAATGCATTAGAGTAGGAGTTTCTTCCCTGGGCCTGAGAGCATATCGCGTGTGATCCTTGTTTCTTGCAGGATGAAATCAATACGATCATCCAAATATTCATTGGTTCACAGAAAAATGTCCCTATAAAGCCAGAATCATCTTTTACTCACCAGCTAATCCTAAGCAAAAAGTATGTGACAATTATTATACTACATTCCCATACTAGCCCCAATTAATTAATTTTAAAAGGTTGGCACGGGTAAACAACATCAATGTTGCCTTTCATTACGAAAAGACGATCCAAAATAATCTCTCTAAAAATCAAATCCATCGAGAAAGAACAGTTGGTTTAATATATCCCTAAGCAAATCTTGCAATCAAGTATATATCGGCGAAAGCAGCAGATTTTCCCAGAGAATGAAGGAACATAAATGCAATATGCAACGTGGATCTCATGCCTCTGTTTTGTTTCTCCACATGTCAAATGGAAACCATTCAATTGACAATGATAATGCACACGAAATTTATAATTCTCATAATTATATACGAAGGGCGATCAATAAGTTTGGCGAATCGGTAGAGCAAAACAGAGGCATGGGGATGGCTATTTGTGGGGGTTTTAGGACAAGTTATGACAAGTCAGGACCTGCAGCCACACGCTCCTGCCTCGTCTATTTAAGAAGCAGTTGCTGATCACAGATCGTCAGTCACAAATTTTTCAACAATGGAGAAGGTTAAGCACCGCGCAGTGATTAAATTTTTGATCAAGGAAGGCAAGAATGCATGGTTTTAGAGTACACCGACACCGCCCCTTCCTATGCAACCATTGCTCGCTGGAATAGGGAGTTTTGCCATGGTTGTGAGTCCCTTAAAGATGACCCCCTTCTAGGACACCCGTCAGACGTGACAAACGAGGACAATGTGGCCGGTGTGGAGAGGATGATCCTCGAAAATCGACGGGTGAAGGTCCAAGAAATCAAGCGAGAACTTGGAATATCACATGAAAGTGTTATCAACATCATCCACGACAATTTGGCCATGACCAAGGTCTGTGTCCGTTGGGTCCCTACAGTTCAGATCTGGGCCCTAGTGACTACTTTTTATTCCGCCAGCTCAAGGCTGCACTGCGTAGACGCCGGTTTGGGGACGATGAAGATGTCCAGCTCGCCGTCCAGGAGTCGATTGAACAGCAGTCAGGAGATTTCTGGTTGTCGGCTTTCGAAGCCTCAGGGACAAGTGGCACAAGTGCATTGAAGTCGAGGGTAGTTATATTGAAAAATAACAAAACACTTTTCCTCATATCTCGTTTCCTTATATTGGAATTGCAAAACTTATTGACCGCCCATCGTACATAGGCGTCTAATTGAATCTGCGCTTATAAAGGAAATTCCAAACTTTAATACTTCTGATTGCCAATTCACCACTACTCCTTGATAAGTAAGAAATTAATACTTCCTTTACTAAAAAATGCCGCTGGTCCCCTATACTGCCCACCTGCCCCATCACATTTCAATTTATAAATTTGTGTGTTCATAAATTAAGCATCTATTTTGTATTTCATTAATCCATCAGCGATTGACGATGACGGATATTTCCTTCGAAACCTGGTTTCCCGAATAAATTGATCCTAACACAGTGGCTTCTTTCCTGCACACACACACACACACATATATATATATATATACATACATATATATATATATATATATATATATATATATATATATATATATATATATATATATAATACCACAAAACCGAGCCAAATAAAAGAATTTCTTCATCTTCTTCTTGGCTTTTCCCTAACCAGGATCGCTGTTCTTGATTAGACTTTGTAAAGATTTCCCGTTTAGTGCACTCGGTAAAAGACATCCATTAAGGTTTTAGCAGAGATTAAACGGATGGATGCCTTTCCTGACTACAACCCTCCATATTTATCCGGTATTGGGACTGGCACTGAGTTAGGCTGGCATGCCTCTCCCAGTGGCTAGAGAACGAAGCTAGGAGATGATTATCAAATTCTAGTTGTCTTAATTCGTGAGATCCTTCACATCAGTATTTTTCTTGTGTTTGCCACTCGTGGTCTTGTTCCTTCAAGCTTGTCTTGTATTGCTTAGATTTCAGTGTTACTATTATTAGTCTGTTGTGTCATTTTGCTATTGTCTCTTGTCTAATTCAGATCAATATGACTAACATGTCCTTTTCAATTTCGCCCCCTTGAAGGACACGACATTTAAACGTTTGTCGCCACGCTTCTGCTCTCAAAGATTTTATATGAGAACGATTTGCCTTTATAAAAATATTTAAAAAATAAATGATAAGTAGGTTAATGGAATTTCCATGGTACATAGCGGCATGCATTTAATATTTTATATGAAGAACAGGCAATGGATTCGCCGCTCCGCCCGTAGTGCGCTTCGCTACTAAGATTAAAATCTAAAATCTAAAAAAAACAGCCATGGTTAATTTTTTGTAAATTTTCTGAACTTTTCCAATTGTAATAATTTAAAAAATGAACTCTAAACTATTTCCCCCCTTTCAAAAAATCACGTTGCTAAAATATAGTTATAGAAGAAGATATATAAAAATAAATTTTCTGAACTTCACCATTTGTATTTCTTTGGGTTTTAAAAAAATCCACAAAATTTCGATACTTATATTTATTTCTGAACTTCACCATTTTTTTTTGACATTATAAAAAATTGCTAGAAATAACTTTGATAAAAAAACATAAATCATAACGAAACTCAGATGAAATTATTATCTAAATACTCAAAAAAATCCCCTTCTTAAATTATAGATAGTGATGATGATGTTAAACTAACATAATAAAATATTGACACATTTAATTATCAGGTAGATCTCATCTGGAGCTAATATAGACAATGAGCCAGAAAGCCCGCACCCCAGTGACTGAAATTTTCTTTCATGCCAATCAAACTATTAAAAAATTATACCTTTCGAACTCTTCTTTTTATTCTACCGTGAAAGGTGATAATTTAAGACTTTCCTTTTGCAATTGAGTCGAATTTGCCTCCTAATTTCGATGCTAAGGGGGCAGATTTTTCCTTAAAATACGTTGTAAGAGTTAAAGGTAAGCTCTATAGTTATCTTTAGGTGTCTTATCTTTTATTTAAAACTGAAATCTCAATGTTGATTCTCTATGTCAACTTAATGAAATTATATCAATCGAGCTCAATTTAATTGTGATGAATCGCTATCCTAATATTCATATAAGATTAATATATTGAATGTTTATACTTTGGTATGTAAGCTACTATTAAGCATTAATTTCCCAAATTACCCGCATAATAAGTTTTCGTACTAATTCCTGGTTACTATAGGCATCCAAGAACAATGCAACTGTGGTAGATTGGTTCAGGTAACAGGATCGGTTCACTAGAGACGGGAACTATGTTAGACAGCTGCTAGGATAGGGACCAATTTCATCCATTTTCCATTCATAAAGCCACAAATTACTTTGGAATGACACAAAATGCGCGTGAGTTATACAACACACAAAGTAAATAAAACGTCTGATAAAGTTTTTTTACATTTAAGTTGCTTAGGTTGAGTATGTATGTTGTCTGTGAGTATAGCTATGAAATTGTGTTCCATATAGGACCTGAAAAATGTTTAGAAGAAATACAAATAGACAAAACGACCCGATACACTTATTATCAGTTCTTTTCGGATTATGTTTGACCATGTCGCTGGAGAGAACAGTCCAACAGTTGACGATTATATGCAAAATGTTAAACTCTCTTCTGCCATATTCCTGACTTCATTCACTCGTGGTCTTGTCTTAATCTCACCTTCGGAGATTACTCAAAGGCATGAGCAAATATTATTTATTTGCGGACGTCACTATAAGTAGCGCTGCATCTTTAGTTTAAGAAATTGTTTACGAAGCTCACACCTCGATGCGATCTAAGCATCGAAACTTAAATGACGTCATTGAATCAAATATTTATTCGAATTGGGAATAAAAAGATCGTCCATAGAGTGCAAATATAGCAGCAAGCCGATTTAAAGGCTGGTACAAAAGTATAAATTTACTTCACTAATCTCTTGTTTCCACCATTTAATAATAAAGTTTGTATATTGCCATCAACAGCAACATCCTTTTGCTTCCATGATGGCAGTTCTTTAATGTGTGTAGGGCATATTTTTTTAGTGCTAATCTAATGTTTAGCTCTCGAGAATATTGGTTGTATTAGTAGTATTATTATTCCAAACGTTCCTTTATAGTTTTGGTGAGGGAAATATGGGTTCATCGCTTTACAGCCTCTCATTTCTTTCCAGTGAAATAAAGTTGTCTTGATTAACTTGGTCAACTTTCCTTTTAAAATATTGTAAAACCTCTATTTAATTACCTCTTTATCACGTTGTTCTTGTGAATAAAATTTTAAGTTATTAGGTGAGTTTTTATTATAATTTTTGTTCCAAACAGATTATTATTTTGAAGCGTAGACTACCCTCTACAGTTTAATACACTCTCTCCCTTAGTAAAGTCACTAGTAAATATGACCTCTCCCTGATTTGACCAAAGCAAAAGTAAACACTCCATTAATTGACCAAGTTAAGTTAAAAACTCCCACGAAGCGAGTGTTTGGAAAGTTAGGTTAGGATGTTTTAGTTCTTTCCTTTTATCTTTAGTTTTTTTTGTAGTTTTTGGGAAGTTAGGTTGTTTGGGGTGAATAATTTGCATACGTAATCTAAGGGAGTGAAGATAAATACTCTCCTACCCCTTATGACCACTGGTAAAGTTGAGAACACCCATCACTATCCAGGTAACGATTTGCACTTGTATAATTCTCAGGGAGGCTTATGCTGACTTGATCTGAGACCAGTAAGTTAATGACGAACTAGGAAATTATGGAAAGGTAAACTTATGTCCTTCAGTTTTTAACCTTACAGACCCCAGCAGTTTAAAATATATGATCTGACAGATCATTGATATGGAAGGACTTAGATTAATGATATAAGGTATCTCATAGATATTTGGATTATGTGATCTGATTGACGATCTATCGTCTAGGGTATGATCGGTTTGAAGTAAAGTTCCCTTTCAACACCCCACTCATAATCCCCTAAAACTTTTCATGGCGCGAAGTGAGTGCCCCAGGTCTGAGGAAACGCATTGCGCAATCCTAATATGGCTCAAGTAAAGATAAGCCATCTTAGTGATGACTAGCAAAGATACGAGTAATCATCTATAAATTGACCTTGTGAAGATTTACTTGTGAATTAGGAAATAGAAAACAAAGTACTCACAAAGGGTGGTAAGTTAGGTTTCCTTTGTCCTAATTTACACGTAAATCTTTTCTTGGCAAGTTTTAAGATTGCTTAATTTTGCTGCGTCGTTTTAGAGATGGATTACGTATATTGCCTTTTCTTTTAACGTGAACACTCATACTTAGCAATTTGTTTGATTTTTTTTTACAAAATGCTAACAAAGTTTGACCAGGATAAAGTTATAGATTTAGTTTATCTCGACCTTCGAAAGACTTCTGACACCGTTCCGCATAAAAAGCTTTCGATAAAACTAAAAGCGCAGGGTATAGGCGGCAACGTATTAAAATGGACTGAAGACTTAGTGGAAAACCGTAGGCTGGCAATTACTCGTATAAATGATAATATTTTATCTGGTCTTGGGTTACTTAATAGCGTTACTCTGAGATCTGTTCTCGTATCTTTGCTTCGTTTAATATGTATAAAAGATCTTGAAATGGACTTATTATAGGTCCTGATAATCCACGAAGAATTTGCATATGGGTAGCCATATTTTAAATAAGGTCAACATGGAAAAGAATTTAGTGATCTTCATCTTGAGTGATCCGATATTTTCAAAATAATGTAATCTAGTTTTAAGAAGAGAAAAGTGTTTTAAGGCTACATAGCTAGACATTTTGTATTTAAATCTAAAGACATTATACTTCGGTAATTGAGGGCGCTTGTAGAACATAACTTAGAGTATGCGATAAAATTTTAGTTGGCCTATATGCGAAAGGTCCGCGACAAGCAACGAAATTAATTGTTGAATTTACGTCGTCAATCACAACGGATTAGGTACGAGACGAGAGGTAAGAGCGAAACCAGTCAAGCACGGTGCCTGATATGTCGAGGAAAAAGGGGAGACGATCAAGTAGGACGGTATGGTCAATAGTATCGAAGGCAGAGGAGAGGTCGAGTAGAACGAGGATGGAGGCACAACCCCTGTCCGCGGCTCTTCGTAGGCAATCGGACACATTGAGAAGGGCGGTTTCTATGGAGTAACCTGACTTGAAACCAGATTGATAGGTTTCATCAATGTTACAGGCCACCATGTGACTGTTGATGCGTGAAGCAACCACTCTCTCCAGAAACTTAGAGAGGAAAGGAAGTTGCGAAATCGGGCGGTAATTGGAAGGGTTAGTGGGGTTCAGTTGAGGCTTATTAAGAATCGGACGGATGTGGGGACGTTTGAAGGAAGAGGGAACAAGACCAGTTGCAAGCGAAGTGTTGAACAGGTGAAGAAGCGTTGGGAGGATAGCAGGCAGAATTTTACATAACAGTTTAGGCGGAAAAATGTCCTTTGGTTGTGCACTGGGAGAGAGAAATCCTCTCTGCTTGCTCTTTGTAACGATGGGATCTCCAAGACGAAGATAATTGATATTTTATTCCAGTTCTTTCAACGTTTCTATTGTCCGATGCGTATTTCAGTGGAGATCTGCAGTATTGTTCCTCCCGAAGGAGAGGACTTCCACCTCTCGCTTGTCATATATAACGGTTAACTCCCGTTGCCTTTTACGAAGAATGAATCATAAAATATACGGGCACACGTATTTGATTTATGGTTTAAATGAATGAAAAAGATCCATAGATGAATCGAAAAAATAATATTGAAAGTGATTCCCCGCCTAATCACTCCGCGTAAAAAGTGAGAGGGCGTTTTTCTCCCCTCCCACAACTGCGAAACATTACGATCTGACTTTACTTGTTTGGGATCATTTTATTGGGCTTTTATTGGATTAATAGGGGGTGTAAGCGATGATTCACCTCAACAGCTTCACTCAGAGTCCGCGGTACGTTGCTTATGACAATCACATCACACGGAATCAGTAGCAAATCGGCTGCGAAAGCGAGTGGTTGTATCGTCCTTCATCTCTCCAGTGACAGTCGCTCAGAGCTCGAGACATTCTTGGGTTTTGATTAGTCAGGTCATCCGGGATTGACTATCCTTAACTGAGATGAAACTTAACTTAGAATGATACTTCAGCACGGATTGATCGCTTTTACTTTCATTAATGGACTTTAGCTTATGGAAAGATGTTTAAATCTTTACTTTTGATCTAAAAGTGTCTGTAAACGGAAGTTCGTCGCATTTTCCCATCTTATAAAGGTAGGAAATTTTTTGGGGAGTACTCTAACGGGGCTTTTCGTACACAAGTTCTTGTGGTGGGAGGCGATTTGTGGGAGAAAGGAAACTGATCACTTTATTATGAGGATAAACAGGAAATTTATATAACAACGAGGGCACAGTGTAAAAGGAAAACGATGAATTAATATAACTTAAAAAAAGCAAAATGGAAGAAAACTCGAGGAAGTAATTTTGGCATGTGTCTAACCTAGGTCAGAATATTGAAGTTCCAGAGAAAATTTCATAGATAGTGCACAAATACTAAAAGGTTCTACAAGGAAAAGGCTTACAAGAGCACAAATTCAAATGTAGTAACGGGAAGGGTTAATAAAGTAGCTAAAGTCCGGTTATTTAGTATACGGTAGTTCGTACAAATACAAGTTCTAAAAGCACCAAAGGGGTAAGTTCTAAAAAAGAATTACAAGTTTCTAATGAAAAATTTATATTAAGAGTACAAGTTATAAAAATACTAAAGGGAAGTGAGTTCAAAAGGTACTAAGGGAAAGTTTACACAGGCAGCACAAAATCTAATGGCGACAAATGCGCTGAAATGAAAATTTGTACAAAAAGTCCTAAATATAAGTTTAAAAAATGCGGGCACTGAAAATCACAATCAAAAAAGCACTTAGAGTAAGTTCGTAAAACTACGATTAGTTCTAATAGTACTAATTGTGCCGCTCTTATAAAGACCTCAACCTTACAAACAAGGAGTAAAAAGGAAAGTAAGTACCCTAGGAGACCTTACGGTCCATTCAAAGAGGGTACCTTTCCATTCAAAGAGGGTACCTTAAACGACGTAAAGGGTAAGATTTCACAGCGAACACAAGTTCCAATGTGAGATGAAGGGAATAAAATTGCAAGTTTGTACAAAATAAAAAAGTTTTAAAAGTCATCTATGCCGTAAATTTACATTAAGAACCGAGATTTTTAATATAAAAGATGTTCTAGAAATGAGATAAAGTACTAAAATGTACTCGTCTTAAATAGGGATACCTCTACCACAAATTATAGTAGTACTTGAAATATGTAAGTATCTTTCGAACCTGCCTTTTACTCTCACTCATCTACGTGGGCCAATTCATAACCGCAATCCATGCACCCATAAGTGAGGGCAGGACCCCGCTAAGAAACCCTTTGAAATATGAATTCAGCCAAATTTTAAATTAAGGTCAATGTAGAGAGGATAATTGGCCGTGAATATTCAGGTAACTGATTTTATTATTTACTACCACTTTGACCTCAAAGTAAGTCACGTGTGGTACATAAATAGTTTCATGCTCTTACAGTATAGTGAGACTTCTTATCTAGGTGTTAAATCGTGAAGGGTGACTTTCGTTGCATTAGGGACACGAATGCGTCACTCACTCCTTCGTGAGAAGACGCAGGTAATGAGTTTCTAAGAAACAAAACCATCGAGGGCATTTCCCCTTTCCAAAGAAATTTCGTCATTGCGTGAGCTGAGGTAGAACCGGCGTGACACCTGCATTGAACTCACCGTCGCCTCACGCTCTAAGTTCAGCCTCATTAAGTCCTTCCTTTGCGTGATTCCCCCTATTAAAATCCTCCGACCGGGGGGTCTAAATAAATTTTAGGAGTCCCAGAATAGGTTACATGAATTACACGAGATCGCCCCGAGGGAAAAAGAAAAGTACTTCTCCATTCCGTCGCAGACATTGAAATAAAACGTTGGGAAGTACCTTTTTTAAGTCTCCAGTACTTGATTATTAAGGAATTTAGGTTTTAGGAGTATTTTAAAAACTTTTAACGACTAGATTATTGAGTATTTTTGATTACTTTTGATTACTTTCGAGAAATTTAAGTAACGTACTTTGATTACTTATAAGTATTTCTAATTATTTTCGACAATTTTTAACCCCTCTCTGTGATTACTTAATTCCCTCTGAGTATTGAGTACTTTCAAGTACTATTGAAAAGTTTAAAGTACTTTTAGGGAATTTTAACTACCAATGACTTTTAAGCAGTTTCATTACTTTTAGGTAGTTTCACTTAAGTCGAGTAGTTTTAAGAAATTACGAGTACATTTCAGTACTTTAAGTACATTTGAGCACTTATGATTAAATGTGAGCGTCTCCTAAGTACTTCCCTGATGTGCTTAGAGCAAAACACAATGGCGTAGAGAGCTACCCCACAGACGGTGCTTCGAGTGTGATGCATCCAGATAGACTACCCCCCGCAGCGTACGTCATCACACACATTTCAAAACCCAATACGGCTATCTCTTAACCCCTCCTCTCTCCACACACAGATAACATCACTCTTCATCCTCGGATCACCCCCAACTGGTTTTCAATTCCACACAGACCCCGAACCGCAATAAGTAACTATGCATTTACCCAGCTAGGGCTTCCTACTCAGTGGGTGATGACAAGTTAGAGTACTCCCCCATCTGTCTGCGTTTTCCTTACAACGAGGACCGTCCTCTGCTCCCTAGGGGCTTGCCATCGATTGATAGTCTGATGTTTATGACAATTCATCCACCGATTAAAGGACCATGCCCACGATTGAAAATGGACAAGTGGTGAATATACTAATTAATTAAAAATATTTTCTGGCAGATGATTCTCATTCTTACCAAATGGTGGAAATAACAACAAAGGGAGAAAGGGGGCGTTAAGCCCTTTCAAATATATAGTCCCTAAGAAAGGAAAATCTATTGTTTCTTCATTATCGATGTATCTTCAATACTCAAGTATGATTATCCATCCCCCAAATTTAATAAATTACATTTAATGGCTTCATCTTGGATGTATCTTCACTACACAAGGAAAATTAGCTATCCCTCGAATTTAATGAAGTTCATTTGTTTCTTCATCTTAGATTTATCTTCACTACCAAAGGATGAGTATCCATCCCACAAATTTAATGAATTACATTTGTTTCTTCATCTTCGATATATCTTCAGTACACAAGGATGATTATCCATCTCACAAACCTGATGAATTACATTAGATTCTTTATCTTCGATGTATCTTTAGCAACCAAGGATGATTAGAATCACACAAATTTAATTAATTACCTTTGTATCTTCATCTTCAATGTATCCGAAAAAAACAAGGAAGATTAACCCTACCAGATTTAATGAATTACATCTTTTCTTCAGCGTCGATGTATCCGCACTACCCAAGGATGATTATCCATCCTACAAATTAAATGAATTACAATTGTTTCTTCATGTTCGATGTATTCTCACTATCAAAGGATGAAGATCCACCCCCTAAATTTAATAAATTACACTTGTTTCCTTATTTTCCATGTATTCTCACTACTTTTGGATGATTATCCATCCAACAAATTTAATAAATTACATTTGTTTCTTCATCTTCGATGTATCTTCACTACCTAAGGATGATTAACCTTCCCCAAAATTCAATGAATTATATTTGTTTCTTCATCTTCGATGCATCTGCACTACACAAGGACGATTATCCATCGCCAAATTTATTGAATTACATTTGTTTCTTCATCTTCGATGTATCTTCACTACCCAGGGATGATTATCAATCCTCAAAATTTAATGAATTACATTTGTTTCTTTATCTTTGATATATCATCACTAGCCAAGGATAATTATTCATCGCCATATTTATTCAATTACATTTGTTTCTTCAATTTGATGTATCTTCACTACGAATAAATGATTATCCATCTCAAAAATTTAATGAATTATCTTTGTGTTTTTTCATCTTAAATATATCTTCATTACTCAAAGATGATTATCTATCACACAAATTTAATGAATTACATTATTTTCTTCATCTTCGATGTATCTTCACTACCCAATTACGATTATCCAACCCGCCAAATTTAATTAATTAATATTTTTCATCATCTTTAATGTATCTTCACTACTCAAGGAAGATTATCCATCCCCGAATTTATGAAGTACATTTGTTTCTTCATCTTCGATGTATCTTCACTACCAAAGGATGATTATGTATCCCACATATTTAAGGAATTACATTTGTTTCTTCTTCTTCGATATATTAAAACTACACAAGGATGATTATCCATCCCACAAACCTGATGAATTACATTAGATTCTTTATATTTGATGTATCTTCAGCAACCAAGGATGATTATTATCGCACAAATTTAATGAATTAAATTTGTTTCTTCATTTTTAATGCATCTTCACAACCCAAGGATGGTATCGATACCACAAATTTGCAGAGATACATTTGTTTCATCATCATCAATGTATCTTTACTACCCAAGGATGGTTATCCATCCCCCAAATTTAAAGAATTACGTTTGTTTCTTCCTCTTCGATTTATCTTGACTACTCAAGGAAGACTGTTCATCCCTGAATTTAATGAAGTGCATTTTTTCTTCATCTTTGATGTATCTTCACTACCAAAGGATGATTATCCATCCCATAAATTTAATGAATTACATTTGTTTCTTCATCTTCGATATATCTTCACTACACAAAGATGATTATCCATCCCACAAACTCGATGAATTACATTAGATTCTTTATCTTCGATGTATCTTCAGCCACCCGGGATGATTAGAATCCATAAAATTTAATGAATTACCTTTGTGTCTTCATCTTCAATGTATCTTTACTACCCAAGGAGGATTATGCACCTCCCAAATTTCATGAATTAAATAGTTTTCAGCATCTTCGATGTATCTTCCTTGGTTCATCCTTCCGCAACTAAGGATGATTAGAATCACACAAATTTAATGAATTAACTTTTTATCTTCATCTTCAATGTATTCTAAAAAAACAAAGAAGATTATCCCTACCCAGATTTAATTAATTACATCTTTTCTTCAGCATCGATGTATCCGCACTACCCAAGAATGATTATCCATCCCACAAATTAAATGAATTACAATTGTTTCTTCATGTTCAATGTATTCTCACTACCAAAGGATGAAGATCCACCCCACAAATTTAATTAATTACATTTGTTTCTTCATCTTCAATGTATCCTCACTACTCTAGGATGATTATCCGCCCTACAAATTTAAGCAATTATGTTTGTTTCATCATATTCGAGGTATCTTCTTTACACAAGGATGATTATCCATTTAACAAATTTAGCGAATTACATTTGTATCTTGATATTCGATGTATCTTCATCACTCAAGGATGATTAACCTTGCCAAAAATTCAATGAATTACATTTGTTTCTTCATATTCTAGGTATCTTCATTACAAAAGGGCGATTATCCATCACCAAATGTGATGAATTACATTTGTTTATTCATCTTCGATGGATCTTCACTACCCAAGGATGATTATCTATCCTCGAAATTTAATGAACTACATTTGTTTTTCTTTATTCGATATATCTTCACTACCCATAGATAATTATCAATCCGCAAAATTTAAGGAATTAAACTTGTTTCTTTATCTTCGAGGAATCTTCAGTACCCAAGGATGATTATCCACCCCACAAATTTAATAATTTACATTTGTTTCTTCATCTTCAATGTTCCTCAAAAACATGGATGATTATCACTCCCTTTTTTTCAACTTCGATGTATCCTCACTACACAAGGATGAATATCCATTTCATAAATTTAATGAATTACATTTTATTTTCATCCTCGATGTATCTTCACTACCCAAGGATGATTGAACATCCCACAAATTTAATAAATTACTTTTGTTTATTCATCTTACATGAATATTCGCTACCCAAGATCTATTATCCATCTCACAACTTTATTTTATTACATTTGTTTCTTTATCTTCGATGTATCTTCCCACTCAAAAGAATAATTATCCAACCCACAAACTTAATGAATTATATTTATTTTTCACATCGATATATCTCCATTACTCAAAGATGATTATCCATACACAAATTTAATGAATTTGATTTGTTTCATTATCTTCTATATATCTTCACTACCCAATTATAATTATCATCCCGTTAATTTAATGAAGTACATTTGTTTCTTCATCTTTGATGTATCTTCAGTACACAAGGATGATTATCCATAACACAAATTTAATGAATTATATTGTTTTTTTCATCTTCGATATATCTTCATTACTCAAAGATGATTTTCCCTAAAACAAATTTAATGAATTAGATTTGTTTCTTTATCTTGAATGTATCCTCACTAGCAAGGAATGATTATCCACCCCACAAATTTTATTAATTACAATAGTTTTTTCATCTTGTGATATATCTTGATTAAAGAAAGATGATTATCATCAAACAAATTTGATCAATTAGCTTTGTTTCTTCATCTTCAATGTATCCTCAATAAGCAAGGATGATTACCCTCTACAGATTTAATGAATTACATCTTTTTCTTTAGCTTCGATGTATCCTCACTCCACAAGGATGATTTTCGATCCCACAAATATAACAAATTACATTTGTTTCTTCATATGCGATGTATCTTTACTAACCAAGAAAGATTATCCTTCTTACAAATTGAATGAATTACATTACTTTATTCATCTTCGATGTATCTTCACTACCTAAGGATGTTATCCATCCCACAAATTTAGGGGATTATATCTGTTTCTTCATCTTCAATGTATCTTGACTACCCAAGTACGACTATCCATCCCCAAATTTAATGTATTACATTTGTTACTTTATTATGTGTATCTTCAAACCAAATGATCATAATCAATTCACAAATTTAAGGAATTATTTTTGTTGCTTCATCTTCGATCTATCTTTACTACCTTAGGATGATTATCCACCCCCCAAATTTAATGAATTGCATTTGTTTCTTCCTCTTTGATTTATCTTCATTCCCCAAGGTTGATTATACATCTCACAACTTCATTGAATTACATTTGATTCTTCTTCGACAGTGTATCCTCACTACCTACGGAGAATACCATCCTCAAAATTTAATGAATTACATTTTATTTATTCATCTTCGATGTATCCTCACTACCCAAGAATGGTTATCCATCGCACAAATTTCATAAATTACATATGTTTCTTCATCTTAGAATTATCTTAATTACCCAAGGATGATTATTAATCACGCAAATTTAATTAATTACTTTTGTTTCTTCATCTTAGATGGATTATTATCCATCCCCGAAATTCAATGAATTACCTTTGTTTCTTCATTTTTATTGTATCCTTAATAACCAAGGATTAATATCCCTCCCTAGGTTTAATAAATTTTATTTGTTTCTTCATCTTCATTGTATCATCAATACCCAAGGATGATTACCCACCGCAAATTAAATGAATTACTTTTGTTTCTTCCTCTTCGATTTATCTTCACTACCCAAGGTTTATTATCCATCTCCCATCTTTATTGTATTACATTTTCTTTTTAATTTTGATGTATCCTTACTAGAAAACAATGATTATCCATCCCACAAATTTAATTACTAATATTCGTTTCGTTAGGTCGTTATATCTTCATTAGCCAAGGATGATTATCCATTCCTAAATTTAATGAATTACCTTTGTTGGTTCACCTTCGATCTATCTTTACTACCCTAGGATGATTATTCATCCTCCAAATTTAATAAATTGCAGTTGTTTCTTCCTCTTTGATGTATCTTCACTACGCAACTTTGATTATCCATCTCACAACTTTATTGTATTACATTAGTTTCTTCGACTTCGATATATCTCCACTATTTATCTTTGATGTCTCTTCATTACTCAAAAATGATTATCCATCCCACGAAGTTAATGAATTTCATTTTTCTTTATCATCATTGTATCCTCATTACCTAAGGATGATTATCCATGACCAAAATTTAGTCTATAATATTCGTTTCTTTATGTTCCTTGTATCTTAATTAGCAAAGGATGATTATCCATTCACAAATTTAATGAGGTACATTTGTTGCTTCACTTTGATGCATCTTCACTACCATAGGATAATTATCCATCCTCTAAATTTAATGAATTGCAGTTGTTTCTTTCTCTTCAATGTATCATCACTACTCAATTTGAATATCCATCTCACAATCTTATTGAATTACATTTGTCTCTTCGTCTTCGATGTATCTCCCCTACCCAAGGATGATTATCCATCACAAATTTAATGAATTTCATTTGTATATTTATCTTTGATGTATCTTCCTTTCCCAAAGGTGATTATCTATCACACAAATTTAACGAATTACATCTTTTTCTTCATCGTCAATATATCTTCACTACCCCAAGATTTTTATTCATCCCTTACATTTAATGAATTGCATTTTTTCTTCATCTTCGATATATCCTTACTACCCAAGGATGATTATTCATCCCACAAATTTATTGAATTACGAATGTTCCTTCATCTTCGATGTATCTCATTTACCCAAGGATGGTTATCAATCTCACAAATTTAATGACATACATTCGTTTCTTTCTATTCGATGTATCTTCACTACCCAAGGTGATCATTCATCTCCCAATTTTATTGAATTACGTTTTTTCTTCATCTTCGATGTTTTCTTCCTACGCATTTAATGAATTGCATTTTTTTCTTCATTTTCGATGTATTTTAAATGAATTAGATTTGTTTCTTCATCTAAGATGTATCTTCAATAAGCAAGTATGATTATCCATCCTCGAAATTTAATGAATTACATTTGTTTCGTTTTCTTCGAAATATCTTCCCTACCCAAGTATAATTATTCATCCCACAAATTTAATGTGTTACATTTGTTCCTTCATCTTCGATATATCTTCATTACTCAAAGATGATTATCCATAACACAGATTTAATGAATTAGATTTGTTTATTCATATTCAATGTATCCTCACTACCAAAGGATTATTATCCACCCCAGAAATTTAATTATTTACAATAGATTTTTAATCTTTCGATGAATCTTCATTAAAGAAAGATGATTATCATTTCCAAATTTAATGAAGTACGTTTGTTGCTTCATCTTCGATGTATCTTCACTACCTTAGTATGATTATCCATCCTCCAAATTTAATGAATTGCAGTTGTTTCTTTCTCTTCGATGTATCTTCCCTCCCTATCTTTGATTATCCATCTCACAGCTTTATTGAATTACATTTGTTTCTTCATCATCGATGTATCTCCACTACCCAGGAATGATTATCCATCACAAATTTAATGAATTACATTTGTTTATTCATATTTGATATATCTTCATTTCCCCAAAGTGATTATCTATCTCACAAATTTAATGAATTACATTCTTTTCTTTATCGTCAATGTATCTTCACTACACAAGGATGATTATTCACCCCTATATTTGATGAATTACATTTTTTTCTTCATCTTTAATATATTCTCACTACCCAAGGATGATAATCCATACCACAAATTTAATAAATTACATATGTTTCTTCATTTTCGATATATCTTCTTTACACACGGATGGTTATCAATCCTCCAAATTTAAAGAATTACTTTTGTTCCTTCATTTTCGATGTTACTTAACTAGCTATGTATGATTACCATCCCGCAAATTCATTGAATCACATTTTTTTTATTCATCTCTGTTGTATCTCCATTACCCAAGGATGATTATCCATTCTAAAATTTTATGAATTAAATTTTTTCTTCATTTTCAATGTATCAACACTACCAAGGATGCTTATCCTTCCTAAAATTTAATGAATTACAATTCTGTCCTTTTCTTTGATGTATCTTCACTAAGGTGATGATCCATCTCCCAACTTTATTTCAATTACATTTTTTCTTGATTTGCGATGGTTTCTCCCTACCCAAGGATTATTATCCCCCCCCCTCCCAATTTAATGAATTACATTTGTTTCTTCATCTTCAACGTATCTCTATTAGAACTATATGATTATGCTTTCCACAAATTTAATGAATTATGTGTTTCTTCATCTTCAATGTATTCTCACTACTCAGAGATAATTATCTTCCCTCAAATTTAATGAATTTCCTTTTTTTTTAATCTTCGAAGTATCATCCCTCCCCAAGGCTGATTATCCATCCCCCTAATTTAATAAATTGCATTTGTTTCTTCATCTTCGATGTATCTTCACTAACAAAGGATGATATCCTCCCCACAAATATATTAAATTATATTTGTTTTTTCATCTTCGATATATCTTCATTACCCAAGCCTGATTTTTCATCCCACAACTTTTATGAATTACATTTGTTTCTTCATCTTCGATGTATCTTCTTTACATAAAGATGATAATTTACTCTAAAATTTATGAATTACATGTGTTTCCTTATCCTCGATGTATCTTCAATACCCAAGGATGATTATATATCCGACAAATTTAATGAAATACATTTGTTTCTTCATCTTCGCTACATCTTCCATACCCAAAGATGATTATCCATCCCCTGAATTTAATAAATTACATTTTTTTCTTAATCTTCAAAGTATCTCTCTACCCAAGGATGATTATCTGTCCCACAAATTTAATGAATTTCATTTGTTTTTTCATCTTCGATATAACTTGATTACTCAAAAATAATTATTCATCCCACAAATTTAATTAATTACATTTTTTCTTTATCATCAATGTATCCTGACTACCTCAGGATGATTATCCATGACCCAATTTAATGAATTAGATTTGTTTCTTCATCTTCGATGTATCCTCATTACCCAAGAATGATTATCTACCTCACCTATTTAATGAATTACACTTGTTCACTTATCATCGATGTATTTTCTATACCAAAGCATGATCATCCATCCCCCCTTTTACGAATTGCATATGTTTCTTCATCTTCGATCTATCTTCACTACCCAAGGATGATTATCCATCCCACAAATTTAATAAATTATTTTCGTTTCTTCACCTTCGTTTTATCTTCATTAGCCAAGGATGATTATCCATTCCCAAATTTAATAAATTACATTGGTTGCTTCATCTTCGATGTATCTTTACTAGCCTAGGATGATTATCCATCCTTCAAATTTATTTAATTAAATAGTTTCTTCCTCTTCAATGTGTCTTCACCTGTAACTTTAATTATCAATTTCACAACTTTATTGAATAACATTTGTTTCTTCGTCTTCTATGTATCTTCACTACCCAGGGATGATTATCCATCACAAATTTTATGAATTACATTTGTTTATTCATCTTTGGTATATCTTCATTTCCTAAAAGTGATTATCGAACCTAGTATTAAATATATTAAATTTTTTTCCTTCATCGTCACTGTATCTCCATTACCCAAGGATGATTATTCATTACTTAAATTTAATGAATTACATTTTATTTCTTTATCTTAGATGTATCCTCACTACCCAAGGATGATTATCCATCCCACAAATTTAATGAATTACATATGTTTCTTCATCTTCGTGGTATCTTCCTTACCCACGGATGGTTATCAATCCCTCAAATTTAATGAATTACATTTGTCTCTTTATCTTCGCTGTAACCTCAATAGCTCTGGATGATTATCGATCCCCTAAATTTAATGAATTACATTTGTTTCTTCATCTTCGCTGTATCTTAATTACCCATGGATGATTATCCATTCTAAAATTCAATAAATTACTTTTTTTCTTCATTTTCAATGTATCTTCAGTACCCAAGGATGATTATTTTTCCCCGAAATTTAATGAATTACATTTGTTTTTCTCTCTTCGATGTATCTTCACTGCCCAAGGTGATCATCCATCTCTTACCTTTATTGAATTACATTTTTTCTTTATCTGCGATGTTTTCTCCCTACCCAAGGATTATTATCCATCCCCCAAATTTAATGAATTACCTTTGTTTCTTCATCTTCGATTTATCTTCATTAGCCTTAGATGATTATGCATACTATAAATTTAATTAATTAATGTTTCTTCATCTTCAATGTTTCCTCACTACCCAGGGATGATTTTCCTCCCTCAAATTTAATGAATTCCATTTTTTCTTCATCTTCGAAGTATCTTCCCTTCCCAAAGATGATTTTTCATCCCCCTAATATGATGAATTAAATTTCCTCCTTCATCTTCGATGTATCTTCACTACCCATGTTGATTATCCTTCCCACAAATATTTTGAATGATATTTGTTTTTTCACCCTCGATATATCTTCATTACCCAAGGATGATTTTCCACCCCACAACTTTTATCAATTTCATTTGTTTCTTCATCTTCCATGTTTCTTCATTACCCAAAGGTGATTACTAATCCCCCAAATATAATGAATTACATTTGTTTCTTCATCTTCGATGTAACTTCACTCTCCAAGGATGATTTTCCATCCCCCAAATTCAATGAATTACATTTTTTTCTTTATCTTCGATGTATCTTCACTCCCCAAGGATAATTATCCATGCCACAAATTTATTGAATTATATTTTATCAAGTCCTCCTTGGATTTTCCCATCAAAATATCATCAAATTTCCTCATTATTCATCCATTTTCGGGGCTTATCTCTTAATTCTATCATAATATCTTTCCTGATGGAAAATGCCTTTCTTAGTTTCATCAACTTTTCTTTCCCTATAACACATGACTTTTGAGCCTCACCTACTTGACAATATAAAATTTATTCCTAGATATTTGATCTTTATTATATCACGAATTTTTACAATATTTTACGCCCAAAACAAATTAGAGACTAACATCGATAAAAGACAACAAAACACGCCAATTTGCCGGAGGGGTCCCACTCCCTCGGGGTGGTCTTGAAGTGTACCTCCAACACTCTATATCTAAATACTATGAAAGAGCCCCCTCCCCCTCTTCCTTAACTCAACAAGTCCACAATTGGGTGTGCAAGCATCTGTTCCGAGCACAAGGGTCTAGCGCTAGCGAATATCCCCAAACTGCCACTTTCCACAGGAATGTTATTTACCAGTCTCATCCTGGGAAATATAAAATGAAAGGACTTGGATGAATTTTTTTTCTTTTCCTGGCGAGTGATAACCATTTTGTAAGGTCCTCCCGTTTATGTAAAAATATATAGGGGAAAAGTAAACATTTCATATTGCATGATACAGTTGTAGGCTATCAAGTCGGAAGATAAACAAGCTGGAAGTATGCTTTCAATTTTTTCTTAAAAATAGGTTTTTGAGGTTTACTAGAAAATTCCTGGTTGTGCTCTTTTCCTTAGCACAACTAGATATCTTTTCCATACCGGCATAGGTGGCTTGGAAGAGCCTTCATCTGTAGTATGTTTTTTCTTAAGGTGTATATTATGAATCTCAATGTATTTTGAGGGACTTATTCTTTGGGAATCCAATTAACGGCCCTAATGAGGGCAAGTAGGGCTTAACTACTGACGGAAGGGAAAGAAATAACACGGTATTAGACGACTAAGGAGGATTTGAATGTGCTGGTAAATTTGAACAGCCACTTCTCAATAATGTTATTTAAATTTTTCAAATCAAATTATTAATAATAATGAATGTTATTCAGTTCTCTTTAAATATCATAACCCTAAGTCCTGATAAACAGATATCTACTTTTCAGTTTATAGATATCTACTTTTGTTGGTTTATAGATATCTACTTTTTAGTTTAGAGGGTTATTTGCCACCTTACAAGATTTATCTCGTAAATTTTGCATTCTGAGGCGATCTCTAGTTTTATCTGGACCTCCATAGGCCTTAGCAATAGAGGACTAACTATTATTTTGATTATTGAACAGCTATAACGTCAAAAAAGGTTGTAATGTTAGAAGATAACTTTTGTAAGAAAGGGAAAATAGGGAAGTAACCTATTTAGTTCTGCTTTATAATAAATGTAATTTTGCTGAAACTTCCAATATATGAGTAGCAATTCAACTGCAATTGAACTTCACTAATTCTGAGAAATATTTAATTTTTGTCTTTTGAGAGCCTAAAAGCGAAAGGAATTTGAGTTGGTTTTATTTTTCTGTTGTTTTGTATATATGTAAGGGAATGCTTTCGAAGGACCACCGTGAGAGAAAGACCCTTGGAAATATCCTTCTATTCTTTCAAGACCACGTGAGCCAGCGTGAGAATTTTAGAAAGTTGAGGAAGAATTTGTCACTCGCTTAATCACCCGTCCCAGCTGTGTTTGTTTTTAGACGCTGATCGCACCCCCCCCCCCCTCCCCTGCGATAGCGCTGTGCGCGGCCATATTAACCCTACCCCTATATCGGAGCAGCCACTCGGGTATTTAACCCGAAGCTCACTATCTCTCGTGGAGATTTAAAGCTTGCCATTCACTCCGTCCGGAATGCCGTCTGTTTCCCGTGAACCCCCGTAACTCGTCATCGTACGCCTTCAAAGATCTCGTCAGCAGATCTACCTTCGTTAAGTTTTAGCCCCTGTTCAGAGGAGAGCTACTGATCCCCTTTCTTCCTGGAGAGTTGTGCGATCCTCTCATCTTCACCACCCCTTCAAGATTCCTGTCTTTCGAGTTGAGATTACGTCTCTCTGGAGCAGAGAAAATCTCATTCTTCATCACGAAGTAATCCAACCCCTTCTTCGATTCCTCCTAGTCAGGACTCCCTGAAGTATCTTCTTGAAGACCTGCGCCGTTTTCTTCCAACCCCGATCCAATTCGACCACGCTTGAAGGTAAAGTGATCGTTTATGGTCACCCCCAGGTTACCTCGTTAATCTTCACTTAATTTATTTTCACTACCATAAGTAATTTGTTCCTCCTTTTGTATATATATATATATATATATATATATATATATATATATATATATATATATATATATATATATATATAAATATATATATATATATATATATATATATATATATATATATATATATATATATATATATATATATATATATATATATATATATATATATATAAATTATATATTATATTTTTGATAATATATATATATATATATATATATATATATATATATTATATATTATAATTATACTTAGGGGTATTGTCTTTATATATCCTATGAACTGCAACTTGGCAAGCCATTATTCTAAACCCAGTCAACCGTAATTCGCACTCTTTATTAATCGCCCAGACATATCACCAGCGGCCTGTGGTCAGCTATCTGCCCTTGCTTGTGTAAGACTCTGAGCACTGAGCTAGTCTACACAGGTATATCTCGACATATGTATATATATATATATATATATATATATATATATATATATATATATATATATCATTATATCTATTTGGTGTCAGGTATAGTTGGGTACTTTTTGTAGTGAAAAACCCAAATTCTTAATCACTATCCTTATCTTTATCTGGTGGCAGATAAGGTTGGTTTATTTTTTGTTTGAAAGAGCCCTTTTCTTTCAAGTTACCCCCCTCCCCTCCCAAGTTAAGTTGTTTAGTAACCAGTTTGCTAAGTTCATTCGTGGATATCCCAAAAAAGTGGAACAAATTCTTCTTTTTTTTCTGATTGAACATTTTTTGTGGTGACCATATTGTCCAATTTTATTTCCCTTGTGTGTGTGGATTTTTCTTTGGGGGGGAGGCGATCTCTCCTAAAACCCCTACTAATCCCCGTGCAGGATTAAAGGCCTATAATCATTAGTCACATAGAGATCAAGTTTTAAATTATTTTCTATGTTATTTTCTTTATTGTGTCCAATCTTTTTGTAACAAAATCTCCCTTAGGATTTTTGATAAGATCGTCAGAGCTTCATAATCTTTTCTGTAAGTTCCTTGGGAGTGCTGAACTATCAGACGCTCATTTCCACCAACAAGATGTCCTTATTTGAGCGTTGCCATCAATAAGGAGAGATCTTTTGGTTGTCAGGCAAGGATCTAGTTGCATATATTCAGGAGGAAGAAAGAAATCAAAGGGCAGTAAAACGAGAACAGAGAGAAGTTGAAGAGAGAAGCTGAAAATAACGAAGAGAAGCTGAAGAAAGAGAAAGAATTCATCAGCATGAGTGTTAGCTTAACAGAAATCAATTGGAGACCCTTTCTGTTAGCTGGAGTAATGAATCCCCCCAAACCCCTTCGGTAAAGTTGCCAATGTTTAAGGACGGCGAGGATTTCAGTGCCTACTTAACTCACTTTGAGAAAATTTTCGAAGTGAACCACTGGGAAATTGAAGCCGACGGAGTCGCTCGACTACTTCCTCTCCTTGATCAATAAACTACGAAAAATCTTCATTTTACGCCCGGCCGAGGCTACTCTCGAATATTACTCCCTCAAGTCTAAATTATTATCGGCGGTTAATATGAATGCCGATTACTATAGGTCAAAGTTCTGCCAGGCGAGAATAATCCCCGGCCAGACCTACCATCAATTTGGATTCACCCTCCAGAGAACTTTACAGTTTTGGTTGGGCTCAGCTCAAGTCAACCGCGACTACGAGTCCCTAATTGATTTCGTTCTACGGGATCAATTGATGGCTGCACTACCCTCTGAAATCCGCGCATTTGTGAACGACAGACGGGTGTCTTCTTTCTAGGAATGCATAGAAGAAGCGGATGTGCACGCATCAAGCCTCCATCTTTAGCTGAAAGACCCAAAGAAGTCTCATCCCCCATTCCCCCAAATTAAAAATAACCTCTACAAATTTTCCCCGAAGAATTCACCCAAGTTTGTGAAGGTACCTGGTCCCTTTAAATCCAACTACCATTCCCCGCCAGAATCGAGGGATATTAAGCCCCTCATAAATAATTTCCCAGCGTCGAATTACAATCGTAGGCACATAATTTGTTTTTCTTGTAGAGTTCCCAGTCATGTGAGGACCCACTCTCCCCAAAACTCCCAATTTTGTTCTGCTACTAGTCATCAAATCCACCAAATAAGGGCCTCTCTCTCATCCACCCGCTCGCCCTGAAACGTTAGAAACTTCCCCAACAAGCAGTTCCCCGATACAGCAAGTTAATTTCCTTTTAAAAAAAGCTCTCCCGGCGGGTTTGAGTTTGAAAATGGAAGTGTTAATGGTTGTCGAGTGTCAACCCTCGTAAGAGACACCCGATGCACTTGCTTCGATAAATTCGCCTTAGTCCATGACTAATTGGGACGTGCAAATCAGTTCCCCGTGGTCCACTGCTATCTCGAATGCGTATACATAACTGGTTTAGCCGAAGTGATAGCAGCTCTGATTAAATTCTGCGCCATGTTGATCGGCTAGAGCCCGCAGATCTCCCATAATCCTGTCCTCAGTCCGTCATCACGAGAGCCCAAGCGCTGAAGGACACTGTTCTCCCCGTGTCTTTAGAACCCCCTTATGCCACAGAGTTTGCAGGCCTTCAAAACAAGAGTTATGCAAGCGCTCAAAAGGAAGGCCCCATTCTTTAGTCCTTGTGGGAAAAAGCTAGAAGTGGCGAACGTGAATCTGCCTGTGGTCAAAGGGAAGTCACCTACCTCATTAGTGACGGACTCCTTTATCGTTCCAGTTCGGCGTGACTTGTGCGGAGGCCTTTAATTTTATCTTTTCCTGCGTCGACATCCGGAAGGAGATCTTGTCCGACAGAGGTAGACAGTTCACCTCTTAGCTAATGGAACACGTAAACAATCTCCTTACGATCAAGGCCTCGTTCACTTCCCTTTTTCACCCGCCGCTAAGGGCGTCTGTGAAAAGTTGAATGGCACTCTGAAGACCATTCTGAAAAAAGTTATGCCATGCTCAGCCCCAAGAATGGCATCGATACCTGCCGGTTTCCCTGTTAGCCTGTAAATAAATCCCCCACAGAACTTTGGAATTTGCCCCCTTTGAGCTCTTGTATGGCCGAAATGTACTCGGACCAATAAGCATTTTCTCTAATCCCCGCCTGGATGAGGAGATCAAGTCCACGTATTCTCACGTGCTAGATCTTCTGAACTTGGAAGAATGCGCTGATCTAGCATACATAAATTCGAACCTAAATTTTGAAAAACACGACATATTTTGATGTTAGATCTAAAGAAAGGCGATTCAAGCCCAGTGTCCTCCTACCCTCGGAGACAAGCAAGCTCTTGTCCCAATGGAAAGGCCCTTTCCAAATCCTAGAAGCCCACGGTCCCGTAGATTACATAATACAGAGCCCCTCAGGGAACAAATTGTTTCATGTGAATATACTTAAGCGCTATCACCGCCTTACATGCATTAACAATATAATTGCACTTGGTGAAGGGGCAGTACTGGAATGCTCTTATCCATCTGAGCATCTTAATTTAATCCAAATTGTATCTGTCGAAGCGGGCAAAAACTACCCTCACCCTTCCCTCCCCGGTTTCATATAAACTCTACCCCAGAATTCGATTTAAAACGACCTCACTATAGGCCCTAGCAAGTGCCATTTCGGCTATAACACTATTAAGTACCTCGGTTTCCACATTGGTAAATACCAAATGGCCCCTTAAAAAGAAAAGGTAAAGGCTATCGCCGACATGCCCCTCCTGCTTACTAAAAAAAAAAGAAGAAAGCAATAACGATCTTTTCTCGGGTCGACATCCTTTTACCGATGTCTTATCCAGAATTTCGCTGCCTTAGTGTCCCCCCCTTACTAAAGAAACGTTCCCCAGACCCCCTCGCATGGAGCCCCAAAGCGACCCCCCACTTCCATCAGTGAAGGAAAGACTAACATCAGCTCCCAGACTGAGACTCCCGAATACGAACAAACCTTTTGGGATACGAACGGACGCTTGTAATAAAGGTATTGGTTGAATCTTGCTCCAGTATGAAGAAGACGGCAACAGTTACCCCATTGCTTACGCTAGCCGGAAGCTCTCGTCACGCGAAAGGAAATATACGGTCATAGAACTTAAAGCTCTAGTGATCGCATGGAGTGTACAGAAATTCCAAACATATTTGTTAGGTGAGAAGTTTGTGATCGAAACCGATCATCGCCCATTGGCTTACTTAAAGAATTGTAAATTCCAGAACGGAAGGCTTATGTGAGGAGTTTACTTCGAATGGAATACCAATTCTGAATAAGGTACATTAAAGGGACAAAAAACTGTGTTCCAGACTGTCTAAGTAGGAATCCGGTCGATGCTCTTCCCCCTGCGAAGTAAAATGTGTTCAGCATTGTACTTCCGTGCACATAATCGACTCTATGTACTCGTTTTGTTTTTTATAATTCTATAACTCCGTCTTAACCGTACATGTTTATGTTCCTTGATTCTCATGTAAAATCATGTTTTCCTTTTGTACAAATTTGTCCTTTGCGTGTGTTATTTTATATGGTATGTTTCTTTTTTTTTGATATGTGGTTCCACTACCTTTTATGAATGAATCCTTTTGGTTTTCTTTTGGTAACTCGCATTTATTTACTATGTGTGTTTTTTTGTTCCCCTGGTTAACGACTATAGCCTTTTTAAGTATACCCTACGCTAGGGATTAAACGAAACTAATTCATTCAATTTGTGACCGCTGTATCAACTTAAATTGAAAGGTTAACCCTTATTGGGCACCTGAGACTCAGGTCAAAGTTTTCCCATACGCGACTCCTACCATGTTTAGGGATGCTCTTTCCCCCCCTTTTCAAATCAGAAAAACGTCATGTTCGCAAAGGGAATCGTATGAGGGAATGCCCTCGAAGGACCACCGTGAGAGGACCGCCCTTGAAAATACCCCTTTATTCTTTCAAGACGAAATGAGCCAGCGTGAGAATTTTAGAAAGTCGAGGAAGAATCCGTCACTCATTTAATCACCCGCCCCAACTGTGTTTGTTTTCAGATGCCGATCGTGCCCCCCCCATCCCCTGTGAAAACGCCGTGTGCGGCTATATTAACCCCACCCCCCTTTCATGGGGGCAAATCCGTGCTCGCTGCCAAGCACCGAACTGGAGTCCGCCCTATGCAAAGTCCTCCTCAAACGGCTCGGATCTCCAAGGCAGTACAAGGAGGGGAGGGATCTCCTCCTCCAGCTGGGGCTCCCGTGATCGCCAGGACCTTCTTTACCTCGAAGAAGGACCTAGCTGAGGCCGCTCCATTCAGCCCGTGGGCTCATGCCAGTGCAGAAGTGGAGCGGGTTCATTCCCCGCCCTCCTCTCCTAAAAAGAAAAAAAAACAAGAAAAAGACTAAAAAGACGAGGGCTCTTCTCCATCCGCGGGGGCTGCGGGGACGGATGGGTCTGCTGCCACTTTGGTAAGCAACCAATCCAAGATCGGCACATACGGCCCCTCTGCCTCCCTAGGTGTGGAGGCCCTGACTTAGAGCAAAAGTGTTAGTGCGCGGAACGGAGCCTCAAATACATCGGGGCCCCTCATTCCGAGACTACCCGGCGTTTTTGAGCCCGCTGGCTTCAGACGTTTACTAGTTATTCGCTCCAGTGATGGCACCATGCTGGTTATAAGCAACGTATGATACATTATAGAAAAGCTTTATCTAGAGTGATTGGTAAAGAGCCGAAGGCAGCCCGTTTCTAGGACAGGATCCTTTTGGCGAATGCGTCGAATCACTCTGAGGCGCCATGATTAGTGCCATTCGGACACTCGATGGCACGCCTGTGATTGTAAGGCTGCACTCTACCATGAACTTCGTAAACGGAGTAGTTTATGCGACAGAACTCGTGGACTACCCCCTAGAGGACATCACCTTAGAGTTGGCCGACCATGGGGTGGTCAAGAACGAACGTGTGATGAGAAAACAGGAGGGACCTCAAGACCCACCCCTACACTCTTCATCACGTTCGACTGTGACAAACTCCCTGAGTCGGTGCGTGCCGGTTGGTATGACTACCACGTGAAGGCATTCGTGCCGCTGCCGAGGAGGTGCTATTACTGCCACCGCTTCGGCCATACTAATAACTCGTTTGGACGTGCAAATTCGGAATTACCCGAAACCTGAGTAAGATGCTTCAAGGCCGCACACGATAAGTCCAAATCGTGTGTGGCTAAGTTTATCAATTGCAGAGAGCCACACCCCGCTTCTTCAAACCAATGTGATGCGTATCTCCTTGAGAAGGAAATCCTGGCTATTCAGGCTCAGGATATTCTCTCATTTCACGAGGCACCGGACTTGGTCCTGGCGCGCACGGCGCGCCTAAATGTTGAAAAAGATACCCTCTGCTCCTGGCCCCTCCAGGCCTACGAGTACGGTCGTTTCCATGCCCTTTCGGAACCCTTCTGCGGGTTCTACTCACCCCGGGCGCTTCTATGGTAAAGCTGGCGGCACCAAGGGTACAGACTCAGCCCCGGCTAAAACCAGGACTCCCTCCTTCCCCCAGCGCGACCGTTTACCGTAAGGCGAAACGGCCACGTGCCTCCGCCGAGTAGTTAGACTCATAGGAGGCAACACCCCTGAAGATGGTCGCCAGACCATCTTGCGAAGTAGTTAAATCTGCCCCCCGAAAGGAGGCCAGCGCCAAAGGAGCTTTGCCTCCTTCGTTCACGCTCAGTGGTGGGCTGGGTGGCTCGGAGAAGGTGAACCCACGAAAAGATTTCCCCTCGCCTCCGAAGCCGCTCCGCCCTCCCCTCTTGCCTAAGAATTTGAGGCGGAGGAAGGAAAAGACTTGCAAGGCGAGCCCAACCTCCCCTAATAAGTACTCGAAGGCGACAGCGCCTTCAGCGCATTGTCCGGCCAACAGCGCCCGGAGATCTGCCTTCGAGAAACGTACGGCTATTTACGTGAGGGTCTTCTCTTCGAAGATGGCCCCTGCGTCTCGTCCGAGCTAGGCCTAGAGGACATATTCCTGCAAAGCAATTGCCGCGGACTCCGGGCCAACTAGTGGGAGCTGCGGAGGCTCATCTTCCATCGTTTCCCGTTAGGTATCTTTTTACAGCAGACCATGCTGGGCGTATGCCCCCTGCCCACCCTCCCGGGGTATAAGGGTTTTGCTACCACACCACCAGGGGATGGGGGCCTGGCGGAAGGATGTGCGATTTACACCCGGCATGATGTCTCCGTTTTTCTCTTCGCGTTAAAAACCTCCTTTCAAGCAGTAGTTGTGCAGCTGCCCCTTGATAAGAGGTATATTGTTATTTCCGCGTACATTCCACCGTCAGCCCACTTCGACGTGGGAGACTTCCGCCACATCGTGGCACGGAGGCCGATGCCCTTTCACTTGCTCGGAGATCGAAACAGTTGACACCCGCTCTGGCAAGACGACTATATTAATCTCCGAGGTCAAGTCCTCGTTGACCTGATAGAGATGGATGTCCTAAATGTGCATGAGTTTACGCATCACTGCCTGGGAACCGCTTCATTTTCGTGCCTCGATCTACCTTTGTGTTCTCCGGTTGCACAGCCTGATTTTGATTGGGCGAGGTGGTCTATGGCCTCCATGGTAGTAATCACTTTCCTATTCAAATATCATTTTCTGGGCCACTGCCGCCCGAAAACCAACCCCAGTGGTGCTTTGCCCGGGCGCGGTGGCCTGCATTTAAGGAAATGACTGAATTCTCTATCTCAGGCGAAGAGTTTGGGTTGGTAGATGAAGCTGTCGAGTTCTTCTCCGGCAACCTCTTGCCCCCTGGCCTAACTACTATTCCTATAAGGTCTGGTCGTTTTGAACGCCGACTACTCCCGTGCTGGTCAGCTGAGTGTGAGGCGGTCCCTCAAGCAGAAGCGTTATGCCTACATGCGCTATAAGCACCGCCCGAACGATTTCACTGTCGGTGAATTTCATTTAGCTAGGGCTAGGTTCTGGTATATTTCGAAGCACGCCCGCTGCTCTTCTTAGTCGGCATACATGTCTTTACTTAACGGGAAGACCCATTTAGCAGAGGTGTGGAGGCGATTCAAAAGGATTCGGAGCAAGTTCTTGTAGGGCCCTCCCTCACGTTCTCCAGGAAAATGGGACTGCAATCTCGGACCCATCGTCCGTGTCAGCATCCTTTGCAACCACTTTCTCCGCATTCTATAGCCAGGATGCTGCTCCGCCAGCATTTAATTACGGCATGATGATGGGCAAGGCCACTGGCTCGACTTTACCTCCAGAGGCGAAGAACCCTCTAACGACAGGTTTAATCTGAGCGAGTTGCGTTCCGCCCTCGCTTCATGCGCGGACACCGCCCATGGTCGAGAGGTCTTCTGTACGCCATGCTTCGACACCTGGGTGAGTGAGGCATGGCTTTTCTGTTAGATTTGTTTAACAGGATAGGGGTGCAGGGTCTCCTCCCGGATTCTTAGCAAATCGCTACTGTGCTCGCCTTTCGCAAACCGGGAAGAGATCACTTTACTCCGGCCGGTTTCCGCCCAATCTCTCTAACTTCTTGCGTGAGCAAATTAATGGAGAAGTTGGTAAATGTTAGATTAGCTTTTTTAGGGACAGCAGAGGCCATCTGTTTTCTGAACAGTGCAAATTCCGCAAGATTCACTCCACGTCTGATTCTCTGCTCCGACTGAAAATTGCCGTGCTGCGGCCTTCTTTCGTAGACACCACTACTCCATGGTGTTTTTCGATCTGGAGAAGGCCTATGATACCGCATGGCGTTCGGTACCATGGAGACTCTCCACGTGTTTGTAGCGAGTTAACGCGTGCCAATGTTTATATCTAAATTTTTGCGAGATCGTTGATTCCATATGAGAGTGGGAGCCCTATCCGGTACAATTGAGCAGGAAGAGGGTGTCCCGCAGGGAAGTGTCCTCGGCATCACACTCTTTGCCCTGCGCATCAACGGCCGCACCTCGGTGCTCCCGGAAGATGTTTTTGCTACGCTCTCCGTGGACGACCTTTCGATCTCTTTTGGCGTGGCCCAGATGCGCAGGTTTCGGTTTTCCTCGCAAAGACTAAGGTTGTGCACTCTGTGGCCATCCACGCCTCAACCCTGACCCAGACTTATTTTTAATGGGGTAAGCCTGGAAGTAGTTGAAATGCAAATTTTCCTTAGTCTTTTATTGCACCTACGCCTCACCTGGGAGGCTCATCCTTAGGGGTCTCTTGTACCCGCGCCATGAATATTCTCCGTTTCGTGATGTTCAGCGCTTGTTCGTTCGAATCTCGACTACGGATGCGAGTTTTATGTAGCCGCAACTGAGCATGTATTGTAAGAGGTGGACTCAATCCATCACATCGGCCTTCGCCTTGCGACTGGTGCCTTCCTCCCTTCCTCAATTGAGAGCCTACTAGTCGAGGCTGGAGAGATGCTACTCGCTCTAGCCCTGCTCAGTGCATTATTTGCCTGTACGCCAACAGCTCTCAATGCATCCTCAGCTGGTTTTGACGGTGATTATGCCGCCGAAAGACGCCAGTCATACCGTAAACCCTTTGGTTTTAGGGTTAAGAAACTCCTTCAGGAGCTAAGTATAGCTCTCGGGTCGGTGCGGCCTCTGGTTTTGACCAGGACGCCACCCTGGAGGGTACCACCTTTTGTTATTTGTCACCACGCGTCTGCTTCGAAAGCTTGTACAGCGCCGGGAGTATTGCTTTCGACCTTTTAAGAGCAAACCTCCTGCCACGCTATGTGTATACGGTAAGCTCAAAATTCACAAGATGGGGTCGACTTTCACGCCGTATCCCCTCTGTTTGAAGTCAGCGGTGCTTTTCCAGGCGCTGCGTCTGTCTTCACAGCCGAGCTAGTTGCAATACACCACTCGGTACGAGAGATTACGTGACGTTCCCGGTTCAGATAGCGGATTGTGATCTATAGCAACAAATCGCCCTGAGTGCTCTCGAGGCATTGGAATCTCCGCATCTCCTGGTTTACAATATCCTTCGCACCACGTTTTTGGCAGGCCGGGCGGATGTGGAGATTATCTTTCCCTGCGTTTCTGGACATGTAGGAATTGTGGGGAATGAGCACGCCAATGATGGCGCCAAAGCGGCTGCGAGGACTCAGCGACCAGACGAGCGTTTCGCTCTTCCTCACACCGATTACATGGCAGGAATACGGGCAGCTCTTCGGGTTGCCTAGAAAAGAAGGTGGGATAGGGTTAAATAGAACTTAAAGTTGCGTGTCATTGCGCCGCGTCTGTTCCAATGGATCTACCCGCAAATGCCGCGAGGGCTTCAGGTTGCTTTCTGTCGTCTCCGAATTAGACACACTGACGGGACGCACTGTTATTTGATGTAACGCTCGCCTCGCTCTACTGTGAAAACTGCGTTTTACCCCAGACTGTTCGGTACATTCTTGTTGAATGTCCCAGTCTAGGCGATCTCCGCGCACGTTATCTGTCCCGGTACTGGGATGAGTGGGATCGCTACCATCTAACCCTTGTACTTAGGACGAGTTCGTGCACATTGACTGGTTGACTTATAGACTTTGGGGGCGAGGCCGGCCTACTCACCTTTATTTAACTGGTTGTTTTTTGTTATTTTAGTAGGTCGCACGTTCCTGCGCCGCGGGGAGGCGGACCTACCCCCGACGCCGGAGCTTGCTTCCTGATTATTAACTTTTTCATTTTTTATTATTTTTATCGTTGTTTTTTATTTGTTTTTTTCATCTTATTTTTAAGATGCCTAGTATTAAGCAGTGTTGCCTACGGCGACTAATGCCCAAGTAGGCAGTCGCCAGAGGAATTCTTAAAATTAAAAAAAAACAAACCCTACCCCCATATCACGAGGCGAGTTTGATCGTCAGGAACGACGCGTTATTATGAATTGTGTTTGCTTAGACTGTCGCCAAGAATTCCCAGGGGACCACAAAGCCCTAAAGGCTTCTAGTAGATCTGAGTCTCGAGTATTTAACGAGAAGCTCACCATCTCTCGAGGAGATTGAAAGCCCGCCATTCACTCCGTCCGGACTGCCGTATGTTTCCCGTGAACCCCCGTAACTCATCGTCATACGTCGTCGAAGATCTCGTAAGCAGATCTACCTTCGTTAAGTTTTGGCCCTTGTTCAGAGGCAAGCTATCGAGCCCCCTTATTTCCTAAGTGTTATGTGACCCTCTCATCTTCAACACCCCTTCAAGATTCCCATTTTTAGAGACTGGGAATCCCTGACGATCAGCAGAATCGTCTCTCAAGCTGAGATTACGTTTGTCTGGAGCAGAGAAAATCTCATTCTTCATCACGAAGTGATCCAACCTCATCTTTGAGGCCTCCTAGTCAGGACTCCCAGAAGTATCTTCTTGAAGACCTGCGCCGTTGTGTTCCACACCCCATCCAATTCGCCCGCGCTTGGGGGTAAAGTGATCGCATATGGTCATCCCCATATTATCTCGTTAATCTTCACTTAATTCATTTAACTACCATAAATAATTTGTTCCCCCTTTTATATATATATATATATATATATATATATATATATATATATATATATATATATATATATATATATATATATTAGGGTGGTCGAAAAATATATGCGAAAAATTGAAAATTAATTGGAAATGTTCTCCACATGGCTAAAAGTATGCTATAAGATGTTAAAAGAGCTGATGCAAAATATTGACTAAATTGGTGAATATTTAGAGGTCGGTCTGTGTTCCCATATTTTTAAATTTCAGTCTCGAATTATAACTAAAATTGCTGATTAAACATTGATCCTTTTGAACATGAGGGAAAATTCTTGTGATGTTTTGCCACAAGTCTGAGAAGCAACTGTTTCTGTTCTTCATATTTTGTTAGAGATGCATTATACGATTTGATAAGTGCAATACCTCCTTATGCTGGATCGTTAACAACCATTAAGTTAATAGCTCGACGTTAAAATTCTTGAAAGCACGTATTCTATTCCCAAGAACTTGGGTTAGTCTTCAGGAATATATCCTCTGCAAACTTCTATCCAGCATTCATTAGGAGACTGAAGATTAGCTTAGTATTTTGAGTTAACAGTTTATGCAAGTCCAAATCCTCGATGTTTTTTGTAAGATTCAATCGGTGAACAACTTTGGTGTTTTCATTACGTTGAAGATTGGTGACCATCTTCTGTTTGGTCTAAGCATTAGTTCTATGATCGAAAAATGCAAGACCATCAAAGATACCAAAGGTGTTTGTGAAGGGCTGTGGTTGCTTCTTTAGATATTTTCTGATTTAGGTATTTTTTCCAAAGTTTTAAGAAGCAGAATGTTATTTAAAGTAGCATTAATTCCAAAATGGGCTTCATTCCCAAAACTCGAGTAGACCAAAGCAATACAAAGAGAGCACTCTGTAATATTGGCCTTTTCACGTTCCGTTAGTTTCAGTTGATGCTTAAACAAGTATATTTTCAGGACATATATATAATAGCCTTAGCCATCCAGCGTGCATGATGAGTCGCTCCTGGGGCTCCTAATATAACTTTTTTCTTATCAATGCCCCCAAGAAAGATGAGACTGAGTCGCAGCGATTCTTCATAATCGTCACGCAGCTGACGAGATTTCAAAGCTTCCTGAAAATACTGGACCATTTCTCCTCGAAGATTATGCGTTACTGGATTGATGAATAAACTGCTTTCTGCCTCTAAAAAAGAATGTCATTCCACTTTTCAGATAATGGAATATCTTGATTTTTTTGCGAATTATTGTGATTCATAAGGAATTAGTTATCAATGATAAATATATATTAGTATATAAGTAACAATCAATAAATGTCTACTATTAAAAATTTCCAATATTTTGACTGAAATTTAAAAATAACGAGACACATAGAGACCTCTAATTATTCACCAATTTAGTCAATATTTTGCATCAGCTCTTTTAACATCTTACAGCATAATTTTAGCCATGTGGAGAACATTTCCAACTAATTTCAATTTTTTGCATATATTTTTGGACCACCCTAATATATATATATATATATATATATATATATATATATATATATATATATATATATAGAACTCACGTGATTAGAGAAAGTTGTGCCACGGTAATATAAAATTTTATACTCAAATGGTGCAAGGATAATGAGGACGAAGAGAACTTGCCACTTTGATCAATTATAATTAACTCGTTTCTATTTCTTCCATGACGAAAACTTTAGAAAGCTCCTTTTTCGTGCCAAGTTTTATGTCTTAAGATAACAGATTCCGCTAGTGCATTTACCATCCATCCAAAGCTCATTAGGAGTCTGTTTTTACTATTGAAAGGCAAATTCCTATTTTTAAGTGAAACTTTATTGTGTACTCTTGCTTTCTCGGCTGTAGGATGGCGAGCTCTATTTCTGCCAGAACGAACAATAATTTTCCATCATATTTGGGTTGAAATTACCTTAAATGGAAACGATGAGTAGTGGATGACACTGCCAATCTGTTGTCCAGTGAAAGGTCCAGCTTCTAGCATTGCATCTGTGATATTCCTTTGAATTTATACTCTAAATATTGAAAAACACTAACTTGATGACATGTACACTTCAAAAATATTTTCATAAGGCCAAGTCTAATGTGAAGTGGTGGAAGATGTACTTTCTGAGGGTAAATAAAAGCTGGGTGTTTCACATTGTATTTACCAACATGTTCAGTTCTAGATGACCAGTCATGTTTTTTTGTAGTGGTTATTCTCATCTTTGTTTTTCCAAAGACACAAAAGCATATCTGCTTTGTGTAACCTAACTGTATCCCCAAAAGTAATGATACAACTTTAAGGTCGCCACAAATATTCTATGTATGGTTCTTACATTTGATAAGCTTTAGCAGCAGTTTCATCTATTCATAAGGCTCATTATGACCAGTGGCAGGTACTACAGATATTGAAAGTTTTCTTTTTCATTTCATTTTTAATTATCGTTGGTCTATTGATATATATTGTTCTCCTTGCATTTTGTGATTTTTAGCCCGCAGGGGCCACCCTGTGTAGTCAGTTGCAGTTGTTACCTGGAGGAGCTGCGCGCCTTCCCTGCCAGAGTGCAAATTAGGTAAACTTCATCACTGAGACGACTGGAACTCTCTAACGGGACCTGGCGAAGTTGTTGGTGTGGTTCTTCCTCACGCTCTCTTTCTCTAGGAATTACTTTTTGCCTTTATGATTATCCCTTAAATTTTGTGTCTACCCCCATGTAGTATCTAAGGATCTGTTCTCTTTCCGACAAAATGGATATTACGGAAGGCCCCTCACTGCATTAAATTGAACTCTTTGACTCGGCCTGGGTAGGTTGTTGATGCTCTTGATCTTCATTCCTTCTCAGCTTTCTTTTTTCTACGACTATTCATTCAACTCTTTGCCTAGGCTTAATGACCTTTCAGCTACCTTATGCCTTGTCAGGAGAGAGGCTTTATAACATCCTTTAGCAACACCCTCTAACGACTGCAGGTCGCAAGAGACCAAGACTTGAGCCGTCTTGGACGTTGTGGCGCAGGTAATGGTAAGATCGATTTTGCCCCAAATAGCCCTTTTCCGACGTGTAATGGGCTGACCACCTCCTACAGCTTTACTGCCTTGTTGGCTGCTAGACACACCAAAAGTCTCGTGTCCAGTCTCTGCTTCTGTCACAACAAGGCTTCAGATTTTGGCCATCCTGTCGAAAATAAGTCCATCCTCTTAAGTAAATCTGCCCTTTCGTCCTTCCTCTCTGGCTGCTTAGTCGGACCTGCGGCCTTTGGGGAGTAGCGCATCCACCTGACAGCTTCTGGTCGGTGTTTATCGCTGCACAAATGCAAACACCTACCATTAGCATATCCAGGATGGAAACTTGACAAGTACCAAACTCGATATGAGATAGGCGAGAGAGCTGGACGCGGAATATAGCCCCCCACGCTCTTTTCTATTTTTCATTGGTCACAAGTTTGCGTATTTATGTCTGTTAAAAAACCTTTAGACTACCTCCCTAATAACAAATGCTCGCCCGTCCTTGGTGTTGGGAGGGATGATGTAAACCGCAAGTGCACTAATTCGACTGGTGGATGGCCTTTTCTCCAACCATCTTTATGGGGAAAAAAGATTTCCCCTTTGCCATCTTCAGAGCCGCCCTCGGACAGGTCAACTTCTTTGATGGAGGTAGCACACTTTGTATTTTATAAGGGGCTCTTCCAGGAATCTACCAGTAGATAATACTTTTGTCTCTTCCACACAGGTTCGGAGGTAACTCTTGGATAGTTATCTCCGGGTGACTCTTCACTGGCTGGCGGTCCCCTTTTCTTTCTTAGGGGTCCGTCAAGAACACAACAGCGCAAAGGACGCGTCGCTTTGGTTTCAGGCACCCCATAAGGCCGACTCAATTTTCGCTAGACTAAGGACTTTATGCTTTTGACCCTGTGTGACATTAAACGTCATACACCTCAAAAGTTATGCAGGCACCTTCAGTTTCTGGCTCTTCCACGCATATAGGGACGGTGGCTTCTGCCTCCATGTGGAACATATTTTCAGCTTCTACTTCCACATCGTTCTCCCATAATAAAGCTGGCAGCTCAAAGGTTGCACGCCGCCCCTGACTCGTTAGACTCACAGGAGGTAATCCCCGTTAAGAGGCTAGTGAGACCGTCATCGGGGATTTCTAAGGCTTTCCCCCGAAACGAGGATACACCAAAGAAGCCTCTGCTCCCACGGCCCTATTCTATTCTGGACCGGATGATTCTGAGACGCTGGCCCCTCCAATAGAGCTCCCTACGCTTTCTAATCCGCTTTAGCCGCTAAAGTTTTCGAAATGAAGGGAGGAAAACACTCTCATGGCGAGCTCAACCTCCCTCTATAAGTTCTCAAAGGCGATAGAGCTTTGTAGAGGCAATAGCCCCCAAGAGTTTGTCTTGCGCGAAGCGTACGGACATTCCCGTAACCGTCTTCTCTTCAAAGAGGGCCTCCCGCCTCTCCTCCGAGCTAGGTCTGGAGAGTATATTCCTTCACTGAAATTACCGTGGACTCCGTGTCAACTGCGAGGAGCTGAGTGGTTGGTCTCGCCCCGTTCCACGTTAGCCATCCTTTTACAGGAGAACCTGATTGGTGAGTATCCTCTGCCCACCCTTCCGGGGTATATGGATTGTGCGCCCCTACCACCACCAGATAGAGAATGGGAAGGAGGATGCCCGATTGACACCCACGATGATGTCCCTGTTCTTCTCCTCGCTATAAATGCCCCCTTGCAGGCAGCTATTTCCTCATTGCCACCGCCAGATGAGCTTAAAATAATAATAAAAAAACGTCGTCGTTGAAGTAAATAAGTGTAAGGCCTTTTCTTATGAGTTATCTCCCAGTGGTTCTAAGGAATTTTGCTCGTTGTAAAAATAATAATAATATTTTATTATTATTATTATTTTTTATTCTTTTTATCATCTTTTATTATTAATAATAATGATATTATAACTGTTATTTGTTTTTACATTCAATGAATTTCTGCACTTTAGTTTTATATGTAATCTTAAGGTGACCGAACCTCTTAAATAGGGCTCATAAATAGACCTCTGCATTTAGAATCCCTTCTATTCCATTTTTTTCAACCTTAGCCCTTTTCTAATTACTTACTGTATATACATCTGTATATACACTCTAATTACATCTGTATATACGTGGCATTATTCCTTAACTGATTCAAAATGCCCTCGTTGGCATAACAATTATTTTTGGCAAAAAGAAACGTCGAGAAAATGACTCTTACATCAATTACCGTTGTTTTTTCAAACAAAAATGTTTTTTTGGCCCACGGAAACAATCTCGATATGGAGACTATAAAAACCTCCGTCTTTTAATAGACAGGGAAATGAGAAGCTTTTTATCACGATTATCTCAGAGCTAAATTATTTTTACATCTTGGATGAGAACCATGTCTGTTTTCCTTGATTTTATCCAGTATCAGAAAAGTTGAAGCAATTATACAAAGAAAATTCCTGAAAATTTGAATAACTTAACTTAATTTATTCAGAAAATGTAGATCATGGATGACAAACTTATTATTATAAATCTATTAACTTAACCTTAGTTGTGGTAGGCTTTTAGAGTAAATTGTAAGAAAAACTCGTCGATCATTTGGAAAACATAAATTAATAAAAGATAACCAACATTATTTACCTCTATTAAAGAGAGTAGATTCAGTTCTCCATCGGAGACTTCTGGTAAAACTTAAAGCGGAGAGGTAAGAGCATAGAAACAGTAAAATAAAAGTGGTAAATAGTAGAGAATTGTCTGATTCGGGTAAAGTAAATGGCAGCCCCTCTCAAGTGGTAGTTTTGGTTCCTGTTATATATTTTTAGCTTATTAAACGAGCTAGATTCAAGATTACTAACCAGGTTTTCTAATTTCCTTGTATTAAATTTGCTCGTTACGTGGACAGTGAATTTTAATCTTAAATTTGCAAAGTAATGCAGAATTATTCTTGTAATAAGAACTGATTATACGTTAGGAGATCTTGGATCATAAAACGTGTGAGAAAAAGGCAATATGGGTGTATTAATTCCCAGTTAAACAAGCAAATAGAACACTCAATTTTATTAAAAGACACTTTGATTATAAGTGTAGAGAATAGTTAATTTGGTCAAATTACTCGGGTTTCCTTTGATAGAATAGGTAGCTAACCTCTGGTCTCCTCATCTACAAAATGGTATCGTTACATTGAAAGAGGACAGCTTAGGGCATCATAGGTTACTCCGGAATTGCGAAATAAACTCTATAAAGACAGACTTAAAGAACTGAAAGTACTTTCACATGAAGACAAACGCCTTTGAGGCTAATTGATAGAAATATTCATGATTCTGAAAGGCTAAGATAATATAAAATTTTGATTCACTATTTGACCTCACTGAAAACAGCACACAAGCAAATTCTCATGAAATGAAGGTAGTCTTATTAGACGAAAATCTTACTTTTTCACTTTTAAAATTTGTTAAAATTAAAGTGCTCTCTTTGCTAAGGTAGTTCCAATTACGTCAATCAATTTGTTTAAAATTAAATTTAACAAAGAACTATTCAATTATTGAAATGCTACTATTAAAATACCCGAAATAGTTACCATAGATTAACATGCTACTTTCTTTCAACTCAATAAGGTATTGAAAATGCCCTTCCTCACTTCTACTGCTATCCATAGAGAAGATCTAAGAGTATTTGCTTGTCTTTATTTTATATAAACTTCTCAACCTGGGGATGGGGCACTCCTTCTTCGAGAGTTTGACCATACTCTTGAGCTGGTGTCCTATCTGCTCCATTGTCTTCCACAGCTCCAATTTACTGCTACTGCCTTCTTCTTCTTGGAACACCCTTAAGTTCAAGAGAATAGTCGGCTTGTCTACCATATCATGCAAATTGGTGTTGTTGGTGGTCTTCTCAGTGTTGCCTCACTCTTTATGGCCAATTTGGTTGCGATATAGAGTAGAGCAGGGGATATTTTGTGTCGTTGACGGCTTAGAATCCATTTTGACTTTGATAGCGGCTCATTTAGTTCGGGAATTTCTTTCGATCCATTGGAATCTCTGCCCTACCCTATCGTACAAACTATTTGAGAATCCGCTTTTTTCGCGGTTCGGGGATATGAAAATGGTCTTCCAGTGAGTGCACGACAAAAGTGCGCACATGGAATGTCCAGGCTGCGAGTCAGAAACGATACTGTGCTCTTTCTAACCTGAGTATATGCCCCAATCTGGAAAGGTTCACTTGCGGTACCTATTCAGTTAGCCAGACCAACGTCGTAATGAACGTCTGCTCTTGTGTTTGGAGCAGCTTGTTGTATGCCATGTGCAAGTTCTAAAGTCGTGTAAGATATTAAAGCCTTGGTTTGTAGGCAAGTGGTGTGCTTATATCAGGGTGAACTCGAGTAGTTGAAGGAGTCGGGCCTCATTTAAGGGAATAGGTCGGAGTAGGATTTATATTTTGATGATAGAGTTTTTAGTTGTTGTTTTATTTTTTTATGGGGGGGATTACTTTGATTTTTGTATTTTTGGTTTCCATACAATTTAGTGAAAATATTTTTGTATATGACAGGAATTTGAAGTAAGACCATAAGAGGATATGGATAAAGAATGATTTGTTTAACTAACTTATTTCCGTAAAACTATATTTTAAAGTAACATTTATCCATTATTTTCCTTCACCATATTTACTTTAGTGCTTTCGACGAGATAAATAGTCAAGATAGTCCATGACTGTGCTATTTTACACGAAAAGAAGGTTTGAGTTATCACAGTGATAAAATCCTTTTTTACCAGCTTGAATCTGTTATTATTAGTGGTCACTCAAATAATGAGATATAAATTATAATAGTGGAATCATTATGTGTTTTAAATACTTTAATAAGTTGACCGCGCAGATGACCCTCTTACAAAGAAAGCAAAATTAACATGACTCAGATTGCATTCATACGAGGTCTAAGTTCAAGAACTATACAATTTTGTCTCTTCACGCTTGACCCGTCCGAGGTTACAATGTGTTTTACATGTATGGAGACCAGAATTGCACCGCATACTCTGAATGAGGTTATGCAAGCGCTTAATATGAGAAAGAATAATATCTTTTGATTCAAAAACCCCCGTAAGGGGCACGGCGATTTGCCATCCTGGCTGCCGTGCTGACGGGAATCAGCACCCCGTCGTACCCCAGCTTAGCCTATTCTTCTTCTTTCAGACAGCCTGTATTGCTCCCATACTACCTCACTTCCCCTACAACCTCTCACACAACTTTCTCTGGTCAGCCTCTAATTTCACAGGGTAGATGCTGACCCTCTTCTCAGCCAATCGTCCTGGATCGGGGCTGAGGGGGGAGGGGACGATTTCCCTAACCGCTGAGCTCCGGTTCGGGATGGGTTTTTTTAACAACCTGCTTCATCCTCACCCATACCTTTCTTACATCCACGTTCCTTCTCACTTCACATTCTATTATTTTTTTACGCCATGTCCAAGGTCGAGCCACCATGCTGAGGGACTGCCAGGCCACCAAGCAGGAGGGGTGGTCCGAAATGGCGACACCTGGTTCTGCCAGATCCTGTACGCACCCCTTGCAGAGCGGGCTACTGCGAGGGGTGAAGAGCGATTGCTTCCCGTGGAACAAATAGGGTCACCATGCCCATGAATGAAAAAATAAAGAATCCAAAATCTCTCCCCATTTCCCCTTGCTCATCAACGGAGCCGCCCTCGGGCAGCTCCACAGAAAAGAATGGAGGTCCCCCAGTGTGTTTACGCAGTGGACATACCATATTTCTCTAACCGGAGAGGAGGTTTACTCCTCTTCTTTGCCTACGGGTGAAGGGGACTTCCCCTCACCCCCTTGTCTGGAGGTGCTTTCGGGCACCTCCCGTTTTCCAGCGGTAGTCCCCCCTTTTCTTTCCAAGGTGACTGCCAAGAAAGCCAGCAGGCAGCTAATAGCCGACCGCTCTCTAGTGAAGCGGATCGGGAGGGCAAACCCCCTTAGGGGGGAGAGGGAAGCCAGCCCTTTTCGGTCGCTTCCCTCAAAAGACTTGCTGGCAAGAATATTGAACCTTGCCGGGGTCAAGGCCTGTGCCTCCACACACATGAATAGTGACACTGCCAACGGGACCTGCGATGTCCTAGGAGGGGATGGCGAAATAGAGGCCCACGCTGAGATAGACATGGTCCTTGAGGCAACCCAGCCTCAGACGGTAGGGCCTTCCATGGGAGGGAGTCTGGGCTTGGCACCAAGCACCGAATTCGAATCCGCCCCTATGCAAGGTCTTCCACAAACGTCCCGGGTTTACAAGGCAGTACAAGGAGAGAAGGGATCACCTCCAACCGGTGCTCCTGCGACTAGCAGGACCTACTCCATCTCGGAGAAGTACCTGGCTGAGGCGGATTGATCTGGCCTAGGGGCTTCTGCCGGCGGAGGGAAGAAGCGCGTTCATTCGCCGCCCTCTTCTCCTAAAAAAAAGACTAAGAAGACTCGGGGCTCCTCTCCATCCACGTGGGCTACGGGGACGGATGGGTCTGCTGCCACTTTGGTAAGCAACCAAGCCAAGATCGTCACATGTGGACCCTCTGCCCCCACCCCGGTTGCGAAGCCGCCGACTATGACTAAGACGAAAAGAGCGCAGGGCGGAGCCTCGATAACATCGGGGCCCCTCATTCAGAGGTTACCTGACGTCTTCGAGCCCGCTGGCTGCCAACGCTTCCTCGTTATTCGCTCCACTGATGGGCACCATGTTGGCTAAGGGCAACATGATCCATCATAGGAGAGCATTAGCAGGAGTACTTGGTAAAGAGCCGAAGGTGACCCGTTTTTCGAAAGGGAGCCTTCTGGCAAATGGGGCAGATCCCTCCGAGGTGGCCAAGATAAGTGCTCTTTGGACACTTGAAGGCACCTCGGTGAGTGCGACGCCGCACTCTACCATAAACTTTGTGAAAGGAGTAGTTTATTCGAAGGAACTCGTTTACTACTCCATATAGGACATCACCTCAGAGCTGGCCGACCATGTAGCGGTCAAGTTCGAACGTGTGATTGGAAAACAGGGAGGGATTCGAGACCCATCTCTACACTCTTTGTCACGTTCGACTGTGACAAGCTCCCTGAGTTGGTGCGTGCCAGTTGGTACCGCTACTGCGTAAAGGGATTCGTGCCACTGCCGCGGCGGTGCTGTTACTGTCACCGCTTTGGCCAAACGAATCGTTCATGTAGACGTGCAAAGTCGAAGTCACCCGAAGTATGTGTAAATTGCTCTAAGTCGACACACGATAAATCTAAATCGTGTGCGGCCAAGTGTGTCAATTGCGGAGAGCCGCACCCCGCTTCTTCGAAGCAATGTGGTGCATATCTCCTTGAGAAAGAAATCCTGGCCATTTAGGCCCAGGATCGACTCTCATTCCGCGAGGCTAAGGACTTGGTCCTGGCGTGCTGGGCTCTGCCTATGACGTCTTATGCCTCAATGGTTAGAAAAGCACCCTATGCTCCAGGCCAACGAGCACGGTTGTTTCCGCGCCCAGTCAGAGCCTTTCTGCGGGTTCTACTCAAACCAGGCCTCCCCTGGTAAAGTTGGTGGCAGAAAGGGTTTACACCTAGCCCCGGCTAAAACCAGGGCTGCCCCCCTCCCCCAGCGTGACCGTTTCCCGTAAGTCGAAACTGCCACGCGCCTCCACCGAGTCGTAAGACTCACAGGAGGAAAGACCCCTGGAGCTGGTTGCCAGTTCCTTTTCTGGGGTTAGTAAAGCTGTCCCCCGAAATGAGGACAGTGAGAAAGGAGCTTCGGCTCTCTCGACCACGCCTAGTGGTGGGCTGATTGGCTTGGAGACGGTGGTTCATCGACAAGACGGACCCCGCCTACGAAGTGGCAACGCCCGCATAATGTTTCGAGGCGTGGGGAGGAAAAGACTCCCATGGTGAGCCAAACCTTCCCCAATAAGTCCTCGAGGGTGACAGCGCCTTCAGCGCTTTGTCCGGCCAACAACGCCCGGGGTTCTGCCTCCGGGAAGCGTACGGCCATATCCGTAATGGTCTTCTCTTCGAAGAGAGCCCCCGCGTCACCTCTGAGCTAGGCCTGGAGTGCATATTCCTTCAATGGAATTGCCGTGGACTCCGGGCCAACTGGGAGGAGCTGCGGAGGCTCGTCTCGTCCCGTTCACCGTTAGCTATTTTTCTGCCTGAGACCATACTAGGCACCTGCCCTCTCTCACCTTCTTGGGGTATAAGCGTCTTGTGACCCCACCACCACAAGATGGCCGGGCTGGGGGATGCGCGGTTTACACCCGGCATGATGTCTCCGTTCTTCCTCCCACTTTAGATACCTCCTTTCAGGCAGTGGCAGTGCTGCTGCACCTGGATAGGAGGTATAATATCATTTCTACGTACATTCCACCGTCAGCTGCCTTCGACGCGGGAGAACTCCGCCGCGTCGTGGCACGATTGCTGAGGCTCTTTCTCTTGCTTAGAGATCTGAACGGCAGGCATCCTCTCGTAGGATATTACTTAATAAATCCTAGCGGGCAAGTACTTGCCGATCTAATTCAAGAGCTTGAGATAGTTCACCTAAATTTGGATGAGTTTAGGCATGACTGCCCGAAAACCGCTTCATTTTCTTGCCTTGATCTCTCTTTGTGCTCTTTGAAAACACAGCCTGATTTTGATTGGGGGGTGGTCGATGACCTCCATAAGAGTGATCAGTTTCCAATTCAAATATAATTTTCCGGGCAACTGCCGCCTGAGAGCCCACCTCGGCTGTGCTTGTCGCAGGCGCGATGGCCTGCATTTCAGGAAATGACTGAATTCTCTACCTCAGTCGAGGAGTTCAGGTTGGTAGATGAGGCCGTTGAGTTCTTCTCCGGCAACCACATGGACGCGGGCCTGACTACTATTCCTAGAACGTCTGGCCCTTTTGCACGCTGACGACCCCCATGGTTAGGCCGAGTGTGAGACGGCCTTCAAACAGAAGCGTTATGCCTACATGCGCTATAAGCGCCGCGTAAACGATTTCACTGTCGGTGAATTGCGTCCGGCTAGAGCTAGGTTCCGGTATATTTCGAAGCACGCCCGCCGCTCTTTTTGGCCGCCATACGTGTCTACACTTAACGGGAAGACCCATTTAGCAGAGGTGTGGAGGCGATTCAAAAGAATTCGAGGCGAGTTCTCGCAGGACCCCCCTCCCGTTCTCCAGGAGTATGGGACCTCAATCTCAGAACCCGCGTCCGTGGCGGAATCCTTCGCGACCGCCTTCTCCGCATTCTCTAGCCGGGATGCTGCTCCGCCAGCATTTACCGCACGTCGTGATGTCGCAAAAGTCCGCCGGCTGGACTTTACTCCTAGAGTTGGAGAAGCCTTCAACGACAGGTTTATTCTGAATGAGTTGCGCTCCGCCCTTGCTTCGTGCGCGGACACCGCCCATGGTCCGGACGATATCCCGTACGCCATGCTTCGACACCTGGATGAGCGAGGCATGACCTTTCTGTTAGATTTGTTTAATATGACCTGGGTGGAGGGTCTCCTTTCAGATCATAGCAAATCGCTACTGAGCTCGCATTTCGGAAACCGGGAAGAGATCACTCTACTCGGGTCGGTTTCCGCCCAATCTCTCTAACCTCTTGCGTGTGCAAGTTGATGGAGAAATTGGTAAATATTAGATTAGCCTTTTTCCTGGACAGCCTAGGCCATCTGTTTTATGCACAGTGCGGCTTTCGCAAGTTTCACTTCACGTCGGATGCTCTGCTCTGACTGGAAAATGCCGTCTGCGAGGCCTTCCTTCGTAGACAGAACTACGCCACGGTGTTTTTCGATCTGGAGAAGGCCTATGATACTGCATGGCGATACGGTGTCATGGAGACTCTCCACACGATGGAGGCGATGTTCTTGCTACGCTCTACGTGGACGACATTTCGATCTCTTTTTACGTGGCCTAGATGCCAACTCTGGTCCATCGACTTCAACAGGCATTAGACCACATCTCTCGCTCTGTCGAAGCGCACAGGTTTCGTTTTTTTTAACAAGAATAATGTGGTGCACTTCTGCCGCCATTTACGGCTTCACCCCGATCTAGATTTATTTCTTAATGTGATGCCGCTGGAAGTGGTGGAATCGCACTGTTTCCTTGTATTTGACTGACGCTTCAGCTAGAGGCTTATATTCGCAGGTTTAGGGTCTCTTGTACCCGCGCCTTGGATATTTTCCGTTCCGTGACGTTCTTCGCTTGGGGCACTGATAGGGCTACTGCCTAACTTTTTTATCGATTCTTTGTTCGTTCGACGCTTGACTACGGATGCGAGTATTATGCATCCGCAGCCAAGCGTTTATTGCGGAAGATGGATTCGATCCACCACACCGGCCTTCGCCTTGCAGCCGGTGCCTTCCGCACTTTCCCGTTTGAGATCTTACTAGTCGAGGCTGGGGAGATCGCACTCGGTCTACGTCACGTACAGTGCATCACTCGCCTGTACACGTGAGCCCGGTGCCTTCCTTGGTCGCCAACAGCTCTTACTGTATCCGCATCTGATTTCAACCCTGCCTATGCCGCCGAGAGACGCCAGTCATATCCTAAGCCCTTTGGGTTTAATGCTGGGAAACTCTTTCAAGAGCTAGGTATAGCTCTCGGGCTTGTGGGACCCTGGTTCTGCCCAGGACGCCACCCTAGAGGGTACCACATTTGGCTAGTTGTCGCCACGCCTCTGCTCCAAAAGCTTTCACAGCGCCGGGAGTATTGCATTTGACCTTTTTGGAGCACTCCTCGTGTCACGCTGGAACCGTGCTAGTGTATACGCATGGCTCCAAGTCCCAAGAGGGCGTCGGCTTCCACGCCGTATTCTCTCTGTTTGAAGTCAGCGGGGTTCTGTCAGGCCTTGCCTCTGTCTTCACTGCCGAACTAGTGGCAATACAACACTCGGTACAGGAAATTACGCTGCGTGCCTGGTTCGCAGACCGGATTGTGATCTATAGAGAATCAAAAAGCACCCTGAGTGCTCTCGGGGCATTAGAATCTCCGCATCCCCTGGTTCACGATATCCGTGACGCCGGGCTGATATCGAGATTATCTTTTGCTGGGTTCCTGGACATGTAGGAATTGCGGGGAATGAGCGCGCCGATGAGGGCGCCAAAGAGTCCCCGAAGATTCTGCGACCGGACCAGCGTTTTGGTCTTCCTCACCAGGACTACATGGCAGGAATACGGGTAGCTCTTCGGACTGCTTGGCAAAGAAGATGGGAGATGATCTAAGGGAACATAAAGTTGCGTGCCATTGCGCCGCGACTGTTCCCATGGAGCTATCCCCTAATGCCGCGAAGGGTTGAGGTCGCTTTCTGTCGTCTCTGAATCGGACACATTCGTGTGACGCATCGCTATTTAATGGAGCGCTCGCCTGCGTACTATTGTTATGACTGCGTCGTCCTTCAGACTGTTCGGCACATTCTTGCCGAATGTCATAGTCTGGGTGACCTTCGTGCACGTTACCTGTCCCGGTACCGGGATGGTCTGGGTCACTACCGCCTGTCTCTTGTACTCGGGACGAGTGCGTGCACATTGATTGGTGTATTCATTGACTTTAGAGGGGAGGCCGGCCTTTTCCCTATTATTTAACCAGTTTATTGTTTTGTTTGTTTTTTTTTTGCTTTTCTTTTTTACGTTTTATGTCGCACGCTCCTGCGCTTGGGGGACCTTCCCCCGACGCAAGAGCTTGCTTACTGCTCGCTTCCTTTTCCCTTTTTTTAGCTTTTGATTTGGGTTTATTTTTTTGTCTCTTTGAATTTGATTTTAAAGTCGCCAGATGAGCTCTTAAGAAAAAATAAAAAATCAATTCAAAGACAAAAGTTAATAGTTATATACGCTAGAACCCTATTCGCCTTTTGCTACACTGCAGTGTATTGTTTGAAAAATTATATCAAAGAGATATAGACATAAATTCTTTTCCACCATTAATATGCTTTACCTTAAACTAGTCCACGTTGAATTATATCTGCAATTTTCCGAACATCTCTTTAATCTATCCATTTCTTTTTTAAAGTTTTCTCAGCCACTATGATATTTTCCATATTAAAATCGTCTTAATATTATATATATATATATATATATATATATATATATATATGTATATGTATATATATATATATATATATATATATATATATATATATGTATATGTATATATATATATATATATATATATATATATATATATATATATATATATATATATATATATTAGTGTAAATGGGTAGCAGACTTTATTGTACGCAGATTTTGTTAAAGACCATAGTATATTTCGTCTTTATTAATTTTCTTTGGAAACTTTACATTTCTCTTATTATCTTTTTTAGTTCATCTTGTAGATGGTAAACAACTTCTCCAAAATTCATCTCTTTTTTAAATGAACTGTGTTTGCTAAAAACCTAACTTAACTTTAATTGCTGAGCTTTCGATCTAAGCGATCATCTTTAGAGTGTCTTTCCTCCTCTATAGGTGAAGAATAGTGGAGTCGGAATAAAAATGGAAATAAAAAGACATTGGACATTTGACATAATAAGTTGTGAAAGGAAAGTATATACACACATATAGGATTACAATTGCCCAATGCGGGCCAAATGCGGGCCAAATGTGGGCAACAATACACCTGCAATAAGATTGTTCAAGTTCTTCCTATTCTTATTTAGACGTCTGGTGTATCTGAATTCCTGGCATATGTCGTTGAGATATCCCCCAGATAAAACATTTCTCTTGTGTGCAATAGATTGGAAAAAATTGTGCATCTGGAGATACTGTCGTATTGGAGGTTGGTACCCTGTGGACATCACCAGGGGCCCCAAGGTCGTTAGGGCCTCGATGACCAGATAAGATTGATCTAAAGATTGGAGTGTTTTGAACTGGATTCCTCATTTAACTGTGAAGCCTACGCCATCGTAATATTCCAGGCTGGGGTTATTTGCTATTGTTCTGTAGTTGAAGATCTTCATATTCTTTTGCGTCGTGTCGATTACATGTTCTGATATCAGAACGATGTCAGGGTTGCATTGTCTGAGTATGTTTCCGTAAGTCGCTTGTTTGTTGTCCCATCCGTCAGCGTTCATTTGTAGGATTATTAAGTCTTTTATCAGTCTGTCCATGTTGTCTATCGATTAGTCGTTCCTTTGAACGTGTTTCTTTGGGGTAGAGGGGCTGGCTGGTTGAGGTTGGCATTAAAGGATCTCTTCTTGTTAAATTCCGAGGCCGAGATTGTGGAGAACGCGTCTTGGTTGAGTCGGACCATCACAAGGAGAAGGGCTTCTTCGACCACCTTCTCTGGAATGTCTTCACTGTATTCCCACTTGTAACGACCAGTGCTCACGCTTTTACTAACGTCCTTGTCCGTCTGTACTTCAGGGAATTGGGCACTCTCTGTGGCTTAGATTTTTAGCTTAATCTTTCTGCTATGGTAGGCATGTTTTTTATCCTTTGACGATGAGGTAGACCTCATCCTTTGTTGGTTGGGTGATCGTCTGGTACCGCCTTATTTTTGTTTCACTGGTGGATTTTACTTCCGTATCTGGTTTAGAAGCTTCTACCATTTGGCCCTCAGGACTTTTGGTGGTGTTTTCCGGAAAAGAAACGATTTCTACTTGTGTAGTGGTTAGTTGAAGAGGCTGCTTCTGGATCTGCAAAGCTTCCTCAGAGGGAGGGTTCTCCGGAAACCACACCTCTTCCATTTCATTTTTGACCAACATCTGGTTGAGCTTTCTTTTTAATGAACTCGGGTTTTTGAGGTTTGCTATGCTTGCATAGTATATGAAACACATGACCTTTGCCACTTTGGCATAAGATCTGTTGGCCTTAGCTTCTTCTTCTTCCTTTTTTCATTTTCGGCCTTTTTATTTCCTCCTTTTTTTACTGGGCATAACATCGCCATGGCCTCGTGGTCAGCGTTGCAATTCACGCATTTTCTCGTGCTGATTTTGGAGTCGCGCCAGACGTGTCCAATTCTACTACATATAGAACAGATATTCTCGGTTTGTGGACACGCTTTCGTTGTTTGTTGGTTATATTTATAAAATTTAAAATATGTCTGTATTTTAGTGAATTCCTCCCTTTCTATTTAGTCAGGGCACACCCTGACGTGAAAGAGAAGGAGACCGAGCTCTTTCGCCTTTTGTGCCATACCCGTGTCTTGAAAGATCACCTTAAATACATTGATATATTCTCTAAATTTGCCATACCCGTGTCTTGAAAGATCACCTTAAATACATTGATATATTCTCTAAATTTGATCACCTTAGAGACCTTGGTCTATTGGTAGTTTCTCTCTATTCCTTGTGAAATTTTATCGCAAGTGGTGTCCCACCAATGAGTCTAGTCTCCAGCATATGACACTTCTGTGTGCTTGAATTTGGGGTGGGACCTTAGGGGTTAGGTTGATTTTATTAAACACTTTGGTTGCTTTTTACTAGGCCAAGAGTTCTGCGTCAGTTTCTTTTTGGCATATAGCCATATAACCGAAAAGGGTGTCAATAAATCTATCGAGAAGACTTTCCCACGGTCAGGCATTGACCTTTCGGGGAGAGTCCTAAGAATGATTCGTAGAATGTTGCTCGTCTATTTGTCATCCCCAGTCTTTAGTCTGTGTGTTTCGTGGGTGTGGTGTTATAGTAGGAGAACTTAAAAGAATAAAAATGAACTTTTTTTTAATTCTACTCTACCTTATTATGTGGTGGAACATTTTTGCTCGTCTTTTTACTTGCTCTAATCCGTAATTGTGGTTTTATTGTCACTTTGAATGGTAGTCCTTTAGGTAGTTCGCTTTAGTATATGGTTTACACTTGGAGGAAAATATTTACTTGGAAAAAGGTTAACGAGAAAAATTATTTGGCCTTTCACACCTGCTGTTGTCAATGAAAAGAAATTTGATTTTGATTTTGATGAGCTAGGTGCTGAAATATATATATATATATATATATATATATATATATATATATATATATATATATATATATATATATATATATTAGCAAGGGGTCGAGAACAGATCTTTGAGGAATGACACTAAAAACAATATCTATGAAGAGCTGTTGAATCTAGTCTTGAATCTAATTTAACTCGCTGCCTCCAATTCCCCACTTTAGCTTTATTAAGTATTTTCTGCCAAACAGTATCAAAAGTCTCTTCGAAATCGCAATAAACTACATCATAGTCTTTATCTTGTCCAAAAGTATTGAACATTTAGAAAAATTCAAGCAAATTATTTAAGCTTGAGCATCGGCTTGTAAAGCCATGTTGCAAGTTATTTATTAAATTATTAACACCTAATCTCCATGATTCTATCTTAACCAATATTACTCCAAGAGTTTGCCAACGAAATAAGAAAATGGTGCTGTAAAGCTGCAAAATAAGTCTTTATGCCTTTTTTTGAAAATTAGCGTTTTATTTAGTTATTTGAACGCCTTAAATACTATTCTCGCACTAATAGATTCTTTGAGATTCTTTCAAAGTGGTTTTGAAAGTTAGGCTCTTAATTTATTAAAGTAGATCGTTTATTAAGATTAATATAAATACTTAGTCTCAAATTAAAAGTTTCGACAGTACATTGTGAATATAATTTAAAAAATAACTATCAAGTTTATATAAGCCAGGACTTAAATTAAAATTTGAAAATTTACTAATAAAGTTGATTTAATGATATTTCGGTAAATTGTATTGGTATTATGACAAATTATTTTAGCAGAAGATTTATTTTGTGTGCATCTAGGTAGACATGTTTTTTTCTGTATTTATTTCCATTTGCGTCAAGTCTTTAGAACATTTGTACTTATTTTACCTTGGTTTTTAGATCCTGACCTCTGAGGTTAATCTCTCGTTATGATTTTATCCCTGATTAATTGCTTAGGCGGTATTTTAATCCTCTTGTCAACCTTTAGTCTTTTGAATTTACCTGATTTAATGATCTTATTGTGTATTTATTTCCCTTTTTTCTGTCACTCTTCGCTCCTCCTGATGTTTTCATTTCAGATTAATTCATTTTGTTAATTGTTTTTTTGCTTTTTTTGTGAGCGTTCCCTCTCCTTTGTATCATCCTTATATATATTACAATTTTTAATAATTTTGGAATTCCTTGATGAAGAACTCGAAATAAAGTTCGAAAGTACTTGGAATCCTCGTATTACTTTTCCCTGTGGGCTTTGTTGCCTATATATATATATATATATATATATATATATATATATATATATATATATATATATATATATATATATATATTGGCGGCCATAATATAGAGGGTCTGTAAGAACAAGTGTATTTAAATATTTATTATAGAGGTTTAATAAAACGTTGAGACTATATATTATATACTTATTTAGATATATCTAATGTCTATCTTTCCTGGAAGTTTTAAGTGAATGGAATAAATACTCCATAAGTTATAAGGAAATAAACAAACTATCTTCCATATTGCAGCGGCCAAAAGTTAAGGGTCATTTAGAAAAAAAATAACTACCAACCGATGTATTTGTGTTTAGGTGACTGATGTTGGGCTAACAGTTATCTCTTATGATCCCACATTATTGGAGCATTCAAATGTCAACGTGGCGAATTCTGAGAGACAACCGGTGTCCTGTGACGAAAGGCCATTCTGAGCGGATGTATTGTTCTCCCCGAGCTCTACTGTCTCACTGGCACAAAAAACACATGAATTTTGTGTAGCCTGACTGCAGGCCATTTACAATGGCTACTACCTTAAGGTCAGCACAAATCAACCATTTATGTTCACTGTATTTAATGCTTTTTAAAATGAAATCTAAATTCTCAAGGTTCTTTTAAAGCAACACAGTAAACTATTGGTATCGAAGGTAGTTTATTTCCATTATGCAGAAGCACGGCTTTACTACTATATAAAGAAGCGTCAATGGAAAGTCTCCATTGACTGGGTTCATAATTTATATCTAATTCTTCAAAGAGACGTTGAATATTATTACAGTAGCATAAATTGTTGTCAGATGAAAATTTGTCTTGTAAATTGTTTGATCGAATGCGAAACTTAGTAAGTCAAACATCTTGTGGTACTGAATATCTTTCTTTTAGTCTTGAAGCCAATAATTCTCTTTGTTGCTTTGTTAAGTTTAGATCTATTACAAAATCATCTAGATCAAGTTGTGAGAAAGGTTTTGTAGTAGTATCAACAGCTTCAAGAACATAAATTTCAGTTTCTTGTTCACATGATTCGATATCTGATTCATCCGAGTTAGACAAAACAATTTATGCAGCTGGTTCAGGTACTGAAATGTCTTTTGAGTGAGGTATAGGCGGAATAGTAGATCTAAGGTTGGGATATACCAGAGCTAAAGCGCACTTCGTTGTTTTACCTAAAACTATGGAAATTATATGCATAAAATTTAAAGTTATGTACATATGTGTGATTATAATAAAGTGGTTCTAAACTTAATTAATTTTCTATTTGAAAACATGTCGCGCAACAGATATGTGGTGCCCATGGTTTATCTTGGTCGCCAATTTTGCATCCAAAATACAAATTATATCGTTTTATCACTAGAGAAGAAATCTTTCTTGGATTTCTTTTAAATGTTACTGAACCACATATGTAGCAGAATTTATCTGGGCTATTTTTACACTGTTCTCTCGGCATTTGAATTAAAATTGTTGCTTTTATTTATAATTTTATTTAGTTAAATAACATGAAAGTGAGAAAAAAATAATGAAATTCGTTCAAATCTTCAAAATTTGACATAAATAGTAATTGGCAACTTACAAAAAACTGGAGTCATTTCCGATAAAAATGACTTCCATTTTTGAAATCTATACATAAAACTGCATTAAAATTTTTTTTAATCTAGTCTTTGTAGTTAACAAAAATTAAATTTTGTTAGACAGTGTTATTGGAGATGGGGCGCGAAGGAGAAATCCAAACAACCAAAATGAACTCTGGGAATTATTGAAAAACGAATGAAACAATATTACCCCATCATTTTGCAAAAAAAATAATTTATTCCTGTGGCAACAGATGTTGGGAGGTCATTTTCTAGCAAAGGGATGTTCACATAATATTAAGGGTTTCTTTTTTGTTCTTGTTTAATTTTACATTGTTTTTCTAAGTAACCCTTAACTTTTGGCAGCTACACTTTGGAAGTGTGTGTATTTCCTCATAACTTAGAAACTATTTAATCTATTCATTTGAAAGTTTTACGAAAGATAGATATTAGATATATCTAAATATGTGTATAATATATAGTTTCAACGTTTTGTTAAATTTTTATAATAAATATTTTAATACACTTGTTCTTACTGACCCTTATATTATGGCCGCTACTGTATATATATATATATATATATATATATATATATATATATATATATATATATATATATATATATATATATATGTATATATATATATATATATATATATATATATATATATATATATATATATATATATATATACATAATTAATAGAAACCAATTTATAAGAGAATAATATTTATTTGCATTCACTAGTTTCGGCATGAGGTTTACCATACCATCTTTGGTCTTATATTTATTGAATTAAAATATAGCCTGCACCTCATAAGAGCAAGGTTATATAAAGGCACGTCAATATTTTACTAGGCCAAATTTAAAAACATTGAGATTAATAAGAATTGTCTCTCCTTCCCATTCCCGCCCTTACTTAAACGATTAAGGAGTCCTCTCCACCAACACACCTACCTCTGAATAATCTTCTCCCATCCTGAAATATTTCCCTTCCACAAAACCTAATTAGAAAACCAATGAAGCAGGAATATATTCAATTCCTTGTCACTCTAATGATTGCCCATCCATCTAGTCTTGCGAGACGGGAAGATCTTTACAAAGCAGGCTATATGTATTAACAGAAAGGTAATGTCAGACAAGCCAGTAATGAATCAAGTATTTTTAATCACATAAAGATTTAAAGCATGTATTTAATTACTCACGGTTGCAGATTATTTACACTCGCAATGAAATTCTTATAAGAAACGCTGCTGATTCTCAATTAATTCGAGAAAAAAACGCTATTTTAACCTTTCGGGCGGGAATTTTAAATGTAGCCCATTTGTCCAAAGTCTACTTCTTAATGATTATATTGATAACCCTAGAGCCACTCCCCAAAATAAGTGATATTATTCCATTTGAGATATTTATGTGTAGATGTCTCTTTTCTCTGAAGTTCCGACCTAAGATGGTATGGTAAACTTCATACCGAAACTAGTCTCGAAAATAAATATTATGCTCCTATAAAGTGGTTTCTATTAACAAATATATACACCTTGAAAAATCGAAGCAAGTATAAAAGGTTGACGAATAAAAATTTTGTATGCAACAATTCATCCTCTTTACAGTCAGAAACGATAATAAACATACATAAACCCGAGATAGTGACTCCAATGAAAGAATGACTTTATGAAGAAGTAATATTCATTGGCCGGAAAATACATAAGAACAACCTGAATAGTTGGGATAATAGAATAATTGGAACTACTTGAATAGTTGAGGCTTGTTAATAATATATATATATATATATATATATATATATATATATATATATATATATATATATATATATATTAATTAGGAGATGGGGCGATTTGCCAGCGAGGGGCAACTTAATTTTCAATATAAAGCCAATGACGAAAAATAATCCAATCATTTTTCTAAATCCATTTACTCCAAACAACGTTTCGAGCTTGTGCGGTCATCTTCTGGTTCCTAGGAATACGAGGGGGAGTCAAAAAGTTCTCAGATAAATGGCATAAAATTTTTATTTGTAATAATACTGTAATCATTTTTCTACATAAGCTCCATTAACATCTATACACTTTCTTAATCTATGAATCCAACGGTAAAGACCATCTTTGTAGAATTCACGGGGTTGTCTCTGGCACCAAGTAATGACCTGCTTTTTTGCTTCATCTAATGATTGAAACCGGGTTCCTTTTAGGTGTCCCTTTAAATTTGGAAACAGAAAAAAGTCAGAGGGTGCTAAATCAGGGCTATAAGGGGGATGAGCAAGAGTTTCCCATCGAAATTCCCGTAGCTGAGATCTCACAGCTTTGGACGAATGTGCAGGGGCATTGTCATGGTGGAACAAGATTTGCTTGTGGAGCTTTCCTCGTCGTTTTTTGGCTATTGAAGTTTTCAGCTTCCTTAAAACTCCTTCGTAATAGCTGGATGTAACAGTTTTTTGTCCTTCTAAGAAGTCTATTAAAATAATTCCCTCCGAATCCCAAACAACTGTAGCCATTATCTTCTTAACGGACCTCTCTGTCTTGAACTTGATAGGCCCTGCTGCCCCCCTTGTGTGCCACTCTTTTGATTGATTTTTACTTTCAGGATCAAACTGATACACCCAAGTTTCATCTCCCGTTACGAGGCGCTCAAAAAAACTATCCTCGTTTGCTTCAATCTTGGTCAAAATAGCCAAAGAATGGTTGGCCCTATGATTCAGCTGGTCTTCTCGCAACGCTTTTGGGACCCAACGTGCTGAAAGCTTGCTCAGGCCGAGATTTTCAGTTAGAATTCCAAATGCTGAGCCATGAGAGATTTCACATGCATTGGCAACTTCATCAATAGTAATACGGCGATCTTTATCCACTAGATTCCTCACAAGCTCGACATTTTCTGGGTTAATGGAGGTGGAGGGTCTCCCTTCACGTGGATCATCTTCAACTTCTTCTCTGCCCCCCTTGAAGCGCTTAATCCAGTCGTAAACTACCGCTCTACATGGCGAAGAGTCACCATAAACCTGTTGTAGAGCGTCAATAATCTTAACAGGCTTCCAATCAAGTTTAGTCAGGAATTTAATGTTCGCTCTTATCTCAAAATTTGCCATTTTATGGGTTCAAAAAAGTAACCTTTTTGAAGCACATCTAATACAAAGAGTCTCGACAAATTGAATGACGAATTTTGTAGGAATTGTTCAGAAAACATGAAAGTCGTGTTTGACCCTGTATTTACTTGTACAAAATCGAACATTTCAATAATCTGGCATTTGTCTGAGAACTTTTTGACTCACCTACGTATATGACAATTCATTAGCAATTTAACAATAATGAGAAATATTGCTTTAGATTACTTCATGAATTAATTGTAATAATTGAGGAAATTAGGGTGAATGCTTAATTCACTCTATGCAATTTAAATAAATAATACTGCAAAGTTATAATATGCAAAAGGTTTTAGGTAACTATAGTGAAGAACACACCTTATCACTAAGCAGTGAAATATTTCAGACTGACGAATATTTGATCAATATTATTTAGTATGGTTTGGTAGGTTGTGGTTTTTACAGAACATGAAGAGGAACCTATGTATTATCTGAATTGATTCTGCGATCCTGAGTGTGGTCGAACATTTATTGCTGGTTATGATTTTAAAGTTATTTATTGTTATTGACGTTTTATAATTTATCATGTGGTCTCTTACAGGCGAATGTTCTTTTGTCGAAAGAACAGACCCTGTTTGATGGTTAATTTCCATATGCGAAGAATAACGAGCCCCCAATGATCACACAGTGCTGCCGATATATAAGGCCGAGGAAAAATCTGGACAAATAAATTTGTAGAGAACACCACTGCGCAAACAATCAGGAGTTCGATCGTTGACAGGGAAAACTTTGTATTGATTTATCATTTACAAATACGAATCTACATTCAATTTGAGAGAAATATTGTTTAACAAGTAATGAGAATTTTCGTCTGCACAATTTATTTATAGTTCCCATTTCTCGTTATTGTTATTTCTCGTTATTGTTAATTTGCTAATGAATTGTCATATATTCCTAGAAACCAGAATATGACCGCACAAGCTTGAAACGTTGCTTTGAATAAATGGATTTAAAAAAATGATTGGCTTAATTTTCGTCATTGGCTTTATATTGATATATATATATATATATATATATATATATATATATATATATATATATATATAGGTCATAGAATGCCCCCCTTTTTTGTTCTAAGAGGGCTAAGATTGTTATTTTAATATCTTAAAGAAGAGAGCCGTTGGAAACACGTAAGGATATTGAGAAACGCACAATAATTCCCAAAATAAACTTAGATTTAAACTTTAACAATTGGGTACACAAAATTTAAACATTAACCACAGCAATAGTCCGAATATTATCATACACAAGAATTAATTCAATTAGTTTGACCCTCTAAAATTGGTTAATTTCGCTACACACAGCAATATATAAGATTTAGGCTTACCGACTCTACTGGAGTTTAAATACCTCAGGAATGTTATTGTCTCACGAGGCGTGCTGCCTGGCCAGATGTAGGTGGGTGGGATCACGAGGTCCTTTTGGCGATGGTAGCAGCTGAGGGGTCCACACGGTATTCATGGGGTGGGGGTTTTCAAGTACAAGAACAATTACGGTGCTTTATGCGGCACCAAGGTAGTCGTGGTCTCTCTGGCGAGAGTGAGTCGAGCTTGGTTCTTAAACCAAGTTAACTTGGAGTGCGGTGTGACCACCGACTAATGAACTCGAAGGAGAGCTTTTCTCCTTCGGTACTTAATTCCTCATGGGCGAGGACTGAACTTGGGGAGATCTTGCATTTTAATCTTTAGGTCTCTCATAGCGACGACTCGTGCGGTGCTGCGGTTACGCGCTTGACCCGACGGTGCATATGGCCAGATGTCTTTGCGGTAATCGCCTCGTGACTCCACCACGAGAGAACGGGGAAGTGACGATTTCCCTACACACCTCGTATCGAAGAAATTAATGGCGGGGGGGACTCCAGGGAACTCAAAACAACTAATTCAACCTAGTCGAGATTAGCAAAGTTGTATTTCTTTGAGCCCTCTCTTACATTAAGTTTCTTTACAAATGAGTGCCCTCGCACGCGTTTGCACAGGCAATGTGTCGAACTAGACCTAATCGCAATACAATTTTACCCGCAACAAAACAAAAGAAAAAAAACAAGCTACTTCCTTACATTTGTAAGCTTTTGAGAACTTAAATCATACCGATAACTATTAACAAGAAAAACAAATGAAAACATGGTTTCACGCTTATTAGGTACTGACATAACCCTCAATGGTATTTCGTCTCCGCCTATAGAGCAGCGGTACTTTATCAGCTCACTTGATGTAGCTAATACTAAAAAGGTGCTCTGTGACCATTATCCTACCGCGCCTGAGTCGGCCGTTAGGGTTATGGAGTCTACCCAAGCATGTCCCCAAATGGTAGTGGTGTTTCAACCTACTCAAGTTACCCTTCTTATGGTACTTGACTAACTTTAACCTGACCCTTATTGCTAAAGTGGCCTGTTGCAGCAGGGCATAATTAAAGGGAGCGTGGGTTCTATAGCTCTCCTTTAACCAGATACACGGGAAGATTGTGCCTGGGTTCGATCTTTGGGGATCGAAAAAACTTTTTCCTGCGAGGTCGGTAATGGGCGTGGCGCTCACTACGACTTGGAATATTAGTGGTCACTCCGTGGACGTTCCGTTCAGGGAGGAGACTACTAGGGGTAGAGGATACTCATCCGTGTCTACCATTTGACTAGTTTTATCTGGGTGTATCGCAATAACACCTCTTTCCTCCTTCCTTATCAACTCCTTTGGCTTGGTTCTCTTCGCAGGTAGTTCCTCAGGTACACCTGCTCGTACCTCTACCCTACCTTCTACTTCTTTCCTGATAACCCCATTTGGCTGGGTTCTCCTCGTAGGTTCTCCCTTAGGTACTCCTGCTGGTACCTCATCCCTACTTTCTACTTCTTCTATCGTTACTCCATTTGGCTGGGTTTCCCTCAAAAAGTCCTCTTTCGAGTGCGAGCAATCTTTCCTTTTCTTCCCTCTCTTCTCTTTCAGCTTGAGCACGTTCTTTTTCCCTCTTCATTCTCCTTTCCTCCGCCTCTTTTTCTACTTTCGCTATTTCATTTTCCCGTCGGGTTCTTCTTTCTTCATCTTCCAGGTTTATCTTTATTTTTTTCTTTCATCATCTTCTCGTTTTATCTTTATTCTCCTTTCCTCATCTTCCCTTTCTATCCTTATTCCGAATTCTTTTGCTTCTCTTTTCAATAGTATTATTCTTTCGCTTATTTTACCTCCTCTCAGCATTCTTCTTTCCTCTGTTTCTATTTTCCCCTGTATTCTGTCTTTCTCTAATTTTATGTCTCTCCGTATTTTTATTGCTTCGCATTCTCTTTTCCCTTCTCTTTTTTTTTCCTTTTTCTATCAAACTCTATTATTTCTTCTTCTTCTTCTCTTTGTATTCTCAATTCTGCAAGGATGTAGGCATCCATATCCTCGCCTCAAAGTCCCAGAATTTTGGCTTGTAGGTTGAATCATACGACCGGATCCATTTTGTGATGGTCCGTCGAATTTTCCTAACTGTATTCTGAGCTACGTATGCCTCCACTCACCAGGTAGCGCGCAGCCTAACTTACCCTTAATCCCACTACTATGCTGATTGAAATACCTCTCCGACAACAAATTTACCACTTGGCCTACAAATTACCTTCAGATTGTTACCACCCCTAACTCTACCAATTTTCCTCTCGTCAATTATTTTCTTATTCCTGATATTCCTTTACGTGTTGGCTCTTCCTAAATTAGACACTGCTGGGTTCTTTCTAATATAAAACCCCACACCTGACACCACTTTTTTAATATGTCGTAGAATGCCCCCCCTTTTTGTTCTAAGAGTGGTAAGGTTGTTATTTTAATATCTTAAAGAAGAGAGCCGTTGGAAACACGTAAGGTTATTGAGAAACGCACAATTATTCCCAAAATAAACTTAGATTTTAACTTTAACAATTGGATACACAAAATTTAAACATTAACCACAACAATATTCCGAATATTATCATACACAAGAATTAATTCAATTAGTTTGACCCTCTAAAATTGGTTAATTTCGCTACACACAGCAATATATAAGATTTAGGCTTACCGACTCTACTGGAGTTTAAATACCTCAGGAATGTTATTGTCTCACGACGTGTACTGCCTGGCCAGATGTAGGTGGGCGGGATCACGAGGTCCTTTTGGCGAGGGTAGCAGCTGGGTGGTCCACAAGGTATTCAGGAGGGGGGGGGGGGGTTAAGGACGAGAACAATTACGGTGCTTTATGCGGCACCAAGGTAGTCGTGGTCTCTCCGGCGAGAGTGAGTCAAACTTGGTTCTTAAACCAAGTTAACTTGGAGTGCGGTGTGACCACCGAGTAACGAACTCGAATGGGAGCTTTTCTCCTTCGTTACTTAATTCCTCATGGGCGAGGACTGAACTCGGGGAGGGTCTTCTTCAAGGGCAAGGATAACGGAGGGGGGTTTCTCTGGCGAGAATAAGTTGAATTTGAAGGTCGGTTTGGTAACCAGGAACTAGCTCGAGGATGAGCTTCTTCTTAGTTCCAGTCTTCCTTAAGGGCAAGTATAACGGAAGGGGGTTTTTCTGACGAGAACAAGTAGAACTTGGTGCCTTAACTAAGTTAACTTATGAGTTTGGTGTGGCCACTGAGTAACGGGCTCGAAGGGAAGCCTTTTTCTTCTTCTTTCCTTAATTCCTCAAGGATGAGGAATACCCCTGGTGTTTGAGATGCACCAGGATATGATGAGTCTCTCTGACGAGAGTAAGTTAAACTTTTAAGAGTTAACTTAAAGTTTGGTTTGATAACCAGAGACTAGCTCGAGGAGGAGCTGCTTCTTACCCCTTAAGGTAGGTAGGCCTGCCTCTCTTGCAGGGTACTTCTTGATCTGGCGAGCCAAGTAAACTACCAATCCAGTCTAGGTAGCCAGTTCTTAATCCGAGGACTTCGTCCCCTGGAGACTGATGTATTCTACCTCGATTTTGCTCAATGTTTCTTATTTAAACCTTGTCACCCCACTGGGGAAGTGGTAAGAGGGGTGGGTCTTGAGGACGGCCCCAGGAGGGTTCTTATGCCAAACGGGTTTTCTCACTAAGTCTTACATCGGCTCCTCGTTAGCCTTTGAGCTTGAGAGAAACACGTCTCCAATTTCTTATTTGACGTGAAATTGAATCTCACTCTCCTGGGGGAGATCTTGCATTTTAATCTTCAGGTCTCTCATAGCGACGAGTGGTGAGGCGCTGCGGTTCCGCGCTTGACCCGACGGTGCCTGTGGCCGGATGTCTTTGTGGTAATCGCCTCATGACTCCACCACTAGAGAACGGGGGAGTGACAATTCCCCTACAATATATATATATATATATATATATATAAATATATATATATATATATATATGTGTGTGTGTGTGTGTGGAAAATTCACAAACTGTCGCGTGAGAAAGCAATAAATGCAACAAAGCCCACCGGGAAAATTAATACGAGAATTCCAAGTACACTCGAACTTTATTTCGAGTTCTTGATCAAGGCATAACAAAAGTATTGAAAATTGTAATATAAATAAGGATGATACAGAGGAGAGGGAACGCTCACAAAAAAGCAAAAATTACAATCAACAAAATTAATTAATCTGAAATGGAAACATCAGGAGGAGCGAAGAGTGACAGAAAAAAGGGAAATAAATACAAAATAAGATCATTAAATCAGGTAAATTCAAAAGACTAAAGGTTGACAAGAGGATTAAAATACCGCCTAAGCAATTAATCAGGGATAAAATCATAACCAGAGATTAACATCAGAGGTCAGGATTAAAAAACCAAGGTAGAATAAGTACAAATGTTCTATAGACTGTACTCAAACGAAAATAAATACACAGACATAAACATAAGGCTACATAGATGCACACAAAAAAATTAAATAGTTTATTAAGATTCATATAAATATTTAGTTTCGAATTAAATGTTTTAAAGTTTGAATTTAACTTATTTAATGATCTTAGTTAGTATTTATTTTCCTTTTTTTTCTGTAACTCTTCGCTCCTCCTAATGTTTCAATTTCACATTAATTCATTTTGTTAATTGGTTTTTTGCTTTTTTGTGGGCGTTCCCTCTCCTCTGTTTCATCCTTATTTATATTACAATTTTCAATAATTTTGTTATTCCTTGATAAAGAACTTGAAACAAAGTTCGAAAGTACTTGGAGTTCTCGTAATAATTTTCTTTGTGGGCTTTGTTGCATATATATATATATATATATATATATATATATATATATATATATATATATATATATATATATATATATATATATGCGATAAAAAGGCAATTAACATGGCCGATCGAAAGACAGTTTTTGGGCTGTCTAGAAAGGTTAATTTTATGCGTTATCTTCTCGTGTAGGAGAGAAGAGCTCGTTCTGAGGGCTTCGATGAAGATATTAAGTTAGCTAATAATTGCCTTCTTAACTACATAATTATGATTGAGAATTGCAAATTATTATCTTCTCGATATATATATATATATATATATATATATATATATATATATATATATATATATATATATATATATATATATATATATATATATATATTTGAAATTCTTTTGAAGACCATAGTCTATTTCACCTTAATTAATTTCCTTTGGCAACGTTCTATTCTCGAACTGTCTTTTTTATTCCATCTTGTAGATGGTAGATCACTTGTCCTGTATTCATCTCTCTTTTAAATGTATAGGTTTGGTAAGAGAGATGAATACAGGACAAGTGATCTACCATCTACAAGATAGAATAAAAAAGACAGTTAGATGAATAGAAAGTTGCGAAATACATCATGGTCTTCAACAAAATTTCAAAATTTGCATTCAAGAAAGACTGCTACCCATCTACACTAATATATATATATATATATATATATATATATATATATATATGGTTTAATGGATTCATTTTCATTATTCTCTCGTGTTACTTTGAGATATATATATATATATATATATATATATATATATATATATATTCAGTGGCGACTCCGGCACTCGGGCTGTTCGGGCTTAGCCTGAGTATAAATTTAGTTAAGTGATGAACGTTGTAGAAGTCTAAATACCACGTACATTAGTGTACGCAGAAGTACCCCGACACAAGCTGCGTGTCCCTTCCTTATTCCAAATTCGCCTTTCGCCTCGGATTCCCTCCACCCCTTTTTGCACCAAAGAGATGACCAAATTTGCGGCCGGCCGTCCAGGAAAATGTCTGCCGCAAAAGATACCTGAGCCGTCGAAGGCCGAGTTTTCGCGCCGTCGTAGTAGACTGCAATGTGGAGCAAGGATAGCTCGAACGTGTGAAGAATTTACTCTGTCTGGCAGCAGATGACAAGGTCTTTCGCGCAGTGATAATAATTTATGAGAATCTGGTGCTCTCTCCCGATTTTTGCTCATGAGGGAAATAAAAGAAAAAATTCCCTCTGGAGTCAGGCAGAAGTTCTTGGACCTACGTTAGGTGAGTATCTAGTCTCACAAAGGAAACAGTTCCCCTTTGCAAGAAAGGAACTTCGGGGAATTGGTTGTTGCCGTCACGGTACTTGTAGGTGCACAACTTCTCGCAGACCCCCCCTTCAGAGTCAGGGGTTACATATGACCCCCCTCTGCGGATTACCCTAGACGCAGCTAGGTAATCATTTTGGCTACCCACTCCAGGATCCAATAATCAGAACAAGCACTTCTTAAAGAAGAACTCCGATTGGAGTCACAGTCTGACTCGTCTTTGTGATATGGCCTAGTCTCATTATACAGAGTCAGAGGTTACACAGGACCTCCTTCTGCGGATTATCCTAGACGCAGCTAGGTAATCATTTTAGCTACCCACTCCAAGAGCCAAATAATCGGATAGTCACTTCGAAGAGAAGAATTTCGATTGGAGTCACAGTCTGACTCGTCTTCGCGATCCGGTCTAGAATCATTACATCAGGACGCCCGTCTAGGATTACTAACTATTCAGTAACTTTGGACGACCTGGCTAAGGGTTAACATCAAACTGCAAGGTATCGTTAAAAGTGAATTACCCCCTCCCCTAACTTCACCAGTTTAACCGTTAACTAGAATTTCCATCCCGAGCTCATAACCTTGATTATTTCAAGTGATTAATTCAGTGCTTAATTCCATAATATTATTCAATTCATCCTGTCGGGTGCAATTAAGACGCAGGCAATTAAGACGTATAGTTCAAGTGTAATCGCCACGACATTATATATTGACTTACCTGTTCAGTGTAAAGACTAATCCTATTTATACCTATATATGCTATTTCATATTTCTAATTCCTGTATATTAGAGATTATTTTTGTATTTGTGTGTTAGACTATTTTGGACGATCCTTTAGCAATTAATAAGCAATCCACTCGGCTCAATTCTCAATATTTCATAAGTCCATCCATGATTGGCTTTTACTGAGTGAGAATACACTCAGGGGATCATTATCTTAATTTTGATCAAAAGGTACGCACCAAGGTTATTCTTATTCACAGGAAGTGGCTACGATAGTGGTGTATTAGTACACTTCAAATCCACTTCACCTTGGAGCGGGATTATAATATATGCCTAGGAAGTGGGACTGGGATTACCCACTCACTACACCTCGACAAACGTGTTTTTAAAAGCTGATTTAATTTCTGCCAACACTGACTTCAAGTAATAATTGCAACCAATAAATTGGGGCTCCTTTTATTGAGCCTGATTGCAGTTCATATATTTTCGTTCAGCGTCTGGCGGTTGTCATCGAGGTGCCCTGTGTTAAAAAATATCATTCCTAGCAGACGTTGTCTCGATATCGTCGACACACCCTTGACTCGGGCTCAGAAGTTACAGCTCGAATTGTTATCTATAATCGTAAAAAAATAAAAGTAATTCAAATTCATTGTTTTTTTGTAACAATAGATTTCTATAGAGATCAGGATTTAAGTTCCAATCTCTGAAAGGATTCCGCTGCAAAATATTCTTAAAGGAACGATAAATATCCAGCCCTTCGGCTAATACAAACGAGCCTGGTAGGTCTAAAAGGCTAATTGGCATCTTTTGTGAAGAATAAAGTACAGGTGACAGTCAGATCAGTCTCTGGCTAATGTTTGTTTATGCATGCCGCTGTCCTTATTTAAGTGCTGTTATTCTGTGTGTCTGTGTGTAAAGATCAGTTGTTTTGCAAGGTTGCTTTATTTTTACTCTTAACTTAGAAATGAAGAAAGAAATAGTGCTAGATTTAAAAAAATAAGCCATTTATGGCTAGAAATCTTGCAAAAAGACGTGAAACGCCATCAATAGGCCGACTGGAGTTTATGTATAAAGTGAGTAATATTTATATTAAAACTATATTTCTGTCTTATTTTTAAATTATCAGTGGACATATAAGTCTGCTGTGTGCATTACGTCTCTTACCGTCTTTTATACAATATATGTACATGTGTCTTATGCGAAAACTGTGATAAGCCCGAGTGAGGATGATGACCTGGAGTCGCCTCTAATATATGTATATATTAAAAATCACTAACTTTCTAAAAAAGCACTGATATTTAATCCGCAAAGGAAGCGAAAATGTCTAGCTTTGAGAGTTAACGTCTTGACTCTCATGACAAGAGTTAAAGTGAGGATAATTGAATTCTCAAAGTCAATTTGAGGTGAAGCGAACATAAGAACATAGAAAACTCGAGAACTCACTAGAGATAGGGTCGATCAAAAGGTCAAAATAAAAATAGATTTCATTTCATTTAAATTTCATTTATAAAACGTCAATAACAGCTTGGATAAGATCCTTTTCGTGCTTTGTATTATATTTTTAGGTTTTAAAACGAAATGAACAGAAGGGTTTATTATGTATCTAATGTTTAATCTAAACTTTCGTCATTCACTTATGACATGTTCAAAGAAAGGAGGGTTTGCCGATGTTTCCAGATACTTCCCTCCCATTGTTTGCATGTACCCAAAACTGATAAAAAAGAAAAGAAGACTGAATATGATTTTATAAGGTCGTTCAAGCTAGAATATATATATATATATATATATATATATATATATATATATATATATATATATATATATATATATATATATATATATATATATATATATATATATATATATATATATCTTTCATGAACGCGAAAGAATGGTGAAATGAATCCAGCAAACAGCAAGAAACAGAAAAATCAGGATAATTTTTCTTCTGAAATGTTTTTTTTCTAATTCGCAAATATTCCGTACAGGAGTGGCATTCGATCCATGCAAACTGAGGCAGCGAGCAACCGCTTTGATCTCATTTAAACTGAGTGGTTTAAGGGACGGCTTAATTAACATCAAAGCGGTTGCTCGGTGCCTCAGTGGGCACGGTTCGAATCCCACCCCTGTACGTAATTTTTTCGAATTAGGAAATAACATTTACGAAGAATAAATATCTTGTTTTTTCTGTTTCTTGCGGTTTGCTGGATTAATATATATATATATATATATATATATATATATATATATATATATATATATATATATATATATATATATATATATATATATATATATATATATATATATATATATATATATATATATATATATTTATATGCATATATCTCTCATGAGCGCGAGAGATTGATGAAAAATAAATCCAACTTCACCGCAGGAAAGAGAAAACGGAATAATTTTTCTTCGGAAATAGTTATTTCTTCGAAAAAGTTCGAGTTGGGGTGGGATTCGATTTGTGCATATTGAGTCAGCGAGCAACCGCTTTGATCTCAATTAAACCGAGTGGTCTAAGCGACAGCTTAATTGAGATCAAACTGGTTGCTCGCTGACTCAATGTGCATGAATCGAATCCCACCCTAGCTCGGACATTTTCGAAGTAAGAAATAACTATTTCCGAAGAAAGATTATTCCGTTTTCTTTTTCCTGTGGTCAAGTTGGATATATATAGTTAATTAACATTAAACTTTATGATTCATGACCATTTACAATTTGTGAAGTACCAATTTGTGAATCTGTAAAGGATTCCCTAATACGTACAAATTGATACTACACAGTGCCGTTAACGGAACGCTTTTCTTTTAGAATATCAACATCATGTAATTTTCTAATAAAGGAATTATTATTGAAATTAAAAAGGGAGGCGATTTTAAAACGTTTGATAATGCAACTGGTGGAATATTTTGTTCTTATGTCATGTTGCTTTGTTCTAATTAAAATGATACGGGATTATGATATTCGCAAACTTTTAAAAGTTCATTACATTAATTAAAATGAGACTATAAACGAAAACGGGTACCTTGGATTTATTATTTTGACCCTTCGATCTACTTTATCTTGCGAAAGTGTTTTCAACTAGGATTTCTCGGATGTTTGATGTTCGTATGTTCGCTTCGACTCGCATTGTCTTAGAGACTTCAATTTTTCTCACTTTCCCACCTATCCCAAGATGGGCAAGACTTTTAATATCGAAAGCTAGATATTGTTCCTTAATTTGCGAAATAAATTACTTTTTTCTCCCTCTCTCTATTTCTCTCTCTCTCTTACTCTCTCAATTTCTCTCATTTACTCTCTCACACACTCTTTCTTTATTCATATATATATATATATATATATATATATATATATATATATATATATATATATATATATATATATATATTTCAAGCCAAGATATTAAAAAACAATTAATATCCTTAATTAATTAAAACTCTTAAGCGTTTTTTAATACATTATTTACTACAATTTTGGCTTTAACATAAATTTCTTACATTGATTGCGTCATAATTGCCTAGTTTTCATACGATTATATCATTACTTTCCCATCCTTAAAATATGTTCTATATATAAACTAATATACTTAATTTTTAGAAGTAACAGTTACAAAAGAAGACAAAAAGATATATATGTAAAATGTTTAAAATGTGTAATAAATTATGACGTCATGTTATTTCTGAAATGAAAACAGCAGCTTTCTAAAAATTAACTTTCCTTGTGTTTTTCTAGCAAAATCATTAATATATTTGACACAAACTTTTTAATCTAAATATTGTCCTTCAATACACAGTATTGAAAGATTTCTCAACCGGATGATGCTCATATTAGACCTTAAATAATTCTCAATAAGTTAATGATAAATCAAAGCTTTGAAAGAGAACGATTTTATTGGTTCGCAAGTACTAGTTTGGGACCATCACTCTCCTTCCTTCAGCTATACAAAAGACTTACAACATATTAACTCAACATATTCCTTTTATACAAAATTAGAGAGAGAGAAGACAAAATAACTTCAAATAGGTCAACCACACACATATAAACAATCACATGGAGGCAATATTTATAACGAGAGGCTGACTCCTCTTAGGAGTCAGCCTAACCACGGAATTAAATTTAAAATTACCTTTCGACAGAAGTTTGGGAGATAATCAAATAGTGTGGATTCAACTACCTGTCGCTTAACTATATTTGTAACCGAGGTTCCATGGTTGGACATTTGAATAAATTGCCAAAGTTCAATGTGAAGCCCTCCTTTCCACGTCTATATTTCATCATGAATAGAGGCAACAACAAAAAAATGCTGGTCTTTTTCTCTCAACGAAGAAATTCTCTTTATCAATGTCATCGTGATCGTGATCCAGTTGACATTTATATTTATCATCCAAAAGATTCAATAGGATAAAGAAGCCCTATTTATCATTAAGTTCTTGAAGCAAGAAATTTTAAAAGTTATTTCTTTGATCATTGTTACAGAGAAGGAAATATTTCTTTTCACAATTTAAGGGCGTATGGCAATTAAACATATCGTGATCCTTCACAAGACATTTCTTTCTTCTCTAATGGTCAATCATGATGCTCCATGACTATCCCAAGATAATCGCAAATTACTTGAGCATAATTAATCCTATTATTCACTCTCTTTATTCTATTTTTAACTAGAAATGTTTCTAATACATTGAGTCTTATATCCATTTAGTCTATGGTTAATCCTTTGGTTCGGAAGTATCCGGTTATATTCAGTTTCTAGAAGCACGGATGCAGGCAGGCTGAGAAACCATAGAAAGGAATATGATTGCAACGTGCACAGTAGCATACCAGCATCTGACATAGTAGTTACTATTTACTTCATTATTTAACTTTTCTAAGGTTTGTTAGATTTTTGTGAAATTTCTTCCTTTGCATCACCTACATATTTTCTCCTTGCACTCTCTTTATATATATATATATATATATATATATATATATATATATATATATATATATATATATATATATATATATAAGGCAAAATCACATGAAGCGTGATATATAATAGATATTGTTAATATCCCAATGGAAGTAAAAGTGTTATCACAACCCAGTAAATCTATAATAAATATATTACATAACCCTTAAAATCTTAAGAAAAAATATGTGAGATTTAGAAACTGAAAAAATAGGGAAGACTATTTTAACTGCTTTATAAAGGTCATATAGAGGAATGGATTTGAACCTGTCTCATCAAGCACTCATCGCTATCAGAACCATGACGCTCTTCGATTCAGCCATCATCCTCAAATCCGAAATATATTGATTCAAGAAGCCTTTTGAATAACGACGTGTAGGTTTTTATCCAGTGAGAGGCCATTGTGGCTTTTGTCATCCGTGAAATTATGTTATGTTATGTTATCCCTTATTATAAACAAAAAAGCCGTGCCCCCTCCTAGTAGAAAACCATTAGCCTCTCACTAGATAAAAACCTATACGTTGTTATTCAAAAAGCTTCTTGAATCAACCTTTTAATGGGTTGAGGATCTGAGTCGATGATCGTCATGGTTCTGATGGGAATGCGCGCTTGATGACACAGGTTCAATTCCATGGTTTATTTCACCTTCATACAGCGATTAAAATAGTCTTTCCTATTTTCTCCATTTCTAAATCTCTCATTTTATTTCTTAACCTTTTAAGGGTCATATAATATATTCCTTAGCATTTTTACGGGTTGTGGTACCACCTTTGCTTTCCCTGGTCGGTATATATATATATATATATATATATATATATATATATATATATATAGGGGGAGGGGGTATATATGTGTATTTATGGAGTATTTACCATTAAAAGATTGATTATTTTATATCCTTGAATAAAAGGTATTTATCGGACTAAACTTTGTATAGGATCATATACTTCACGGTGTTTATGGGCTGTTTTTCTTATTTTTTTTATGTTCATTTATTTCTCAACTAAATTTAGATTTCTTGTAGGTGAATGCGAATACCATCATGGTTGAAAGTTCATTGATAATTTTTTTTATCAGCGATTTGCATCGTCAGATGCGTACCTGGGTGGGAACCTAAAAGTTAAGGTGAGGTACGAAGTCCGGCTAGCTCCAGCATATAACTCCAGTTCCACAGTCGATCCACCTCGTAGTAGTTCCCATCCAACGAGTAACACATACCTGTTATGGTTTAACTTACATCATCTCGCAGGTGTTGATACCAATCGGCTTGAACATAACTGAATGATCGATAGAAATAATATTTTGTGGTATAATCAGCGAAATGAAGAATGGACCGTCGTTATTCTGCTAATAACTGCCACTATATTGCCCCTCTTATTCCCATCTCTTCCTCTCTTTTTTTTCATTCTCTTTGATCTCCTTGATTATTACTTGCTGAACCCTTTACACGAGGCATAATTTCACTCGCAGGACGTTTTGAAACTCTATAGATCCGAAGTAGCTGAGGGTCGCTTATTCTTAGCGTTACGTCTTTCGAAGTAAAGTTACTCTTAGGTTAGGAAAGAAATAAGAAAAATTGTTTTCTTTTTGCGTTGAAAGGGGCCCTGCCGCCGCTCCATTTTACTCAGTACGTATTCGTGTACACCCAATTGCGGAATCTTTGAATTTGTCGGAGGAGATGGCTTCTTACACTGTATATAATTGTTTGATGTTAGGTGCCGGAGATGTGGGGCAGTGAATGATCGCCGGCAATCCCTTTGATGGCGAATCCTAACAAACTCATGTTACTTTGGAGAGGCACATGAACTGTCATAAACACAGGTTCTAGCTGCCACCCTCGTATACGCCAAGTGCCAGCCTTCCAGTCAACTTCCAAGAAAGCTATCGATCCCCGTGTGCTGCAAGGCTACCTGACGAGGCAACCAAGAAGAATTCAAAGTGACCTAGTTAATAGATATTATTAAATTAGTTTGAGCGTATCTGCATAACCACCACTATAGAAACTTTTGTGATTTTTATTGTGGGGGGCGGGTGTCTTGTGGTTTTTAACAGCCCAATTTTTAGGTTGGTATGGTTTACGGTAAATAAATGTTCATACACGCGGGGAAAGTTAGGCCAATATTCATTCAACTATTTTTTTATCTATTAGTTTCCTAATAGCGTTATTCTAATATCTTATTTTTGTTGTTTTGGATAAATAAATGCAATATTCAATGAATAAATTTTCTTCACTACAAATCAATATATCTGCGGTTAGCTTATCTTTAAGACCTTATTTTAGGCTCTGCTGATCTTCTCAAGTTACGTCCCAATCGTGTTTTTTTATTAACACATTTTCCTGCGAAATGGGACAAATATGGTACGAGTACATCCACAATATGGAATTATTCGCTCTTATTTTACAGTGAGGTTTATTTACCAAATTCTTGATAAATTAGCAGTCTCGGTCAACGTGCAAAACCTCAGTCTGTGCGCTACCATTTAGTTAAATATCCTAGTCTGGGGAATCACGTGCTGTACTTGTTTCGCTACCGAGACGCTGCGGGTCGCTACCCTCTGCCCCCAGGGCTTGTGGGGAAGGCCCTTGGGCACCAATTTGTGCTGCCATAGAGATCTTGCAGTAGGCATGCCTTCTCCGTACGCTCTTTTTTTCTTTTAATTCTTGATTGAATCCTTGGATCTTTTAGGCCGGCGGGATTTGCGTGGGGACTCTAAGCATGTCTCTTGTTTGTTTATACATTGTTCCCTTATTCTTGCCGTTTTTACTATGTTTATTTTGTCACTTGTGAGTGTTTCTCATTTCAAAAGCTCTAACATCGTCGGTTTAGCCCACAAGTGCTCTCTGTAATAAAAATTACCCATTCTCATTTCCTGCTGCATCTTAGGAGATGGTGGTTTTCCTTCACAACACTTCGATCTCTCTTACTTGATGAAAGTTGATACAAACCGGGATGGCCGATATCTATGTATAATTATAGGATGTGAGAGCATTATTTAGGAGGATAAACAGTTAATTAGAGGATCTTAGCAGTCGTTTAGAGGCTCGCAACAGTTAATTAGACTATGATAACTTTCAATTATATGATACTCTACCATTAGAAGGATGTAAACAGTCGGTAATAGGATTTTGCACTAAAAATATGTGATTTTAATGTAAAATAAGAGGATAAAAAGTATAATTAGGTATTATTAACTTATGAATTGTAGGTTATAACATTCAATTAGAGGATACAGCATTCCATAAAGGGATGTCTACGTGCGATAATTGCTGTATATCACCATTCGATTTGTTCCTCAAAGTTCAATCAGAGAATGCAACATTCGTAAAGAGGACCTTAAAGTATGGTTAAAAAATTTTAACGAAGGATCAAGAGATAAATCGCTAAGATTAACGGATATTAATTTATATTTAAAGATATCAACATTTAATAAGATGTCAGCATATATTAGACTAGGTTAAATTTCGTTTTGTGCAAGGTGTCATTTAAATAGAGGATGTCAAAATTCGATAATAGGATGAAAAATTATTATTAAAGGATGTTAACCTTTTATTGGAGGTTTTTAAAGGACAATTAAAGAATACACGAGTAAAATGGAGAATTTTAAGATTCCCTTAGATGAGGTCAACATATGATAAGATATCAATATTTGATTAGTAGATGCCAATATATGATTAAGGGCTATCAATGGACGATTAAATAATATCAACATTCGATGCATGGTTATTATTTTCAGATTAGAGAATCAAGCATTCGACTTGTAGTGGTCACCGTGTATTTAATAGATGTCATCATTCGGTGAAGTTGAGATACAAAACAGAATGGTAGAATAAAATTCAATGACACGAAAATCTAACTAGAAGATGACAACTTGCAACAAAAAGATATCAATATTCGCTTAAATGTTATCACAACATTCGATTAAAAAATGCCATTATTTAACTTGCACATCTCGACATAAAATTAAAGACTGAATATTCGGTTCGATGATCGTAACATTCGATTTGAGGATGTGAGTTGTACGATTTAAATTAAAAGCATTTATCATATCACGAGATTCCGAGTAGTCCATATATCATCATTTGTCTGGGCGAGATCTTCCTTTTTGTCGTGAGCCAATGCTGGTCGAATCCTGGACCGAGGTAAACAAACGCATAATTTATGAAGCTCCGAATTTAGCACTGAAAACAGCTTCGCCAATAGCCATCTTCTAAACACTGCAAACACTGAAGAAAGATTTATTGAATTATATATTCTGTAATACATAAAAAAATCAACAAATGAGGGTATTTACACAAGATTTTGAAAGGTGATATGTTTTATTTGTGAACTTTGGGTAGAAATAAATGGAACATAACCTGAGGGGGAACGAAGGACTTCATGGGGTGATAAAGACAGGAAGAGGGCACACACTTCTGATACTGAGGAGTTTATAGACAAAGTTGTCTGGTTAGGAGAAGTGAAAGTGTGAGAAAAGTAGATATCTTAATTAAATTGTAGTGATAACCAGCAGGAGGCTACGCAATTCTCCTGCACTCGCCTTCGTTGATACCGAAGATAGGTCCTCTGACAGAAGAGAAAAACAGTGAATGAGGAATTTTGAAAAATGGTATCGAATAGGAGTGAAGATAGCGTTGAATCAATGATGAAGAGAGAAAATGTAGTTGCTACAACATTGAGTATGAGTGTTTATTTCGGATAGAATGCGCAATAGCACCGAAGCTATATCACGCAGACAATAAGAAGAGATTTGTAACTAAATAAGATCTATGGACGCAAGTTCTCCTGCAGGTACTGAGGATGGGAGGGCACGCCGTTCATCAAGTTTCCGGTTGTAGAAGGAGAATTACCGCTATTACACCATCCACCTCCTAGAAGGCTGAATAGGAGTGGAATTGGTGATATGTTAATAAGTGAATAAAGAGGATGCTGCAGGAAAGAGTGTGAGTAAAGATATTAATGCGTTAATGAGTAAAGATGATGCTCTATCAATGAGTGGGTGTGAAGAAGGTACTGCATCATCAAGTATGAGTGAAGCTCTTACTTCATCAAACGATTGAGCAAAGTTGGTGATGAGTAAATGAGTAAAGATGATGATGCATCAATGAGTGAGCGTGAAGAATGTGCTGCAGCATTATTGAGTATAAGTGAAGATTTTACTTGTACAAGTTGTTTGAGTAAAATTAGTAATGCTTAAATGAATGGGTAGAGGCGATAAGAAATATGCTTAAATTTCGGCCAAAATTAAAGCACTAAATCCATTCTTGTCTGAAGTTTTGAACAAATATGTTCCTAAGGGAAGCGATTTTGTTAGAGATAATAAAAAATTAGAAAAAAAAGCTTAAAGAACCAAAATAAATGACTACTTGGCTCACTTGTGATTGTGCTGATGCTCAACTCTCCTGAGTCTGTACAAATTCTAATCGGAAATCAATAAATTTAATCTGGGATTGAGGTATAAAAAAATATTAGAGGAAAAGACTCTGATGCGATAAATTGTAGTGATTAGACTTAATAGGTAAATATCAAGAGAAGAGCGAAATGTAATGAAATAAGTTTAACTAAGAAAATGTTAAGGAAAATAAAGATGGCATGAGAAAACGCTGCCATCTTCAATGGCATAGAAGCTCATAACATTCGCATAAAACTAAGAATTAAGATCACTCAGAGGAAAAAGAGAAAAACTATTATTTCAAACTTTCTCTTTTATTTAAAGATTGATAAATAAAGAAGAAAGGGCTTAGAATCTTAATACTCTTTAATTTGCAAGTATTGTAAATAAAGTTGTCTTAGAGTAATTAGACAACTTATTGCAATTACCAAACGAATAAATTAGTCCTAAAGCTATAAATAGCAGTGTTCCGGTGATGGAAATGAAAGAATGTAATAACTACTATCAAATTTATACTCGTATATCTACAAATACATACACCTTATGGGTATTCTTTACACTTACACCTTCAACACTTGCCAAACTTACACTCTATATTAATATCAAAGGACTATGACAGGGAAAAAAATTCGAAAGAAAGCACAAAGTCTTTATAGCGAGAGCGAAAATTACAGTGAACCCCAGGAACTGAATTCAAAGCGAACGATAGAAAGCTAGGAAGAATTTTCCCCCAAATAATCGACACAGCTAAACAAATTCGATTGGCCACCGTACAAAGGAAAGGAAGATAGGGAAATACAATCCGCATTTAACAATGTGGTAAAATAAACCACTAATTTAAAATAGGGCTTATTACTTAATGTTTTGAATTTATATTATAGTCTGTATATCGGGAGGTATGTTTTTCATCCATTTTGGAATCTTGAATAGGTGAGAATTTGTGTTAAAGAGAGAACATAATGGCTTTCACACTCTGCTTGGTACTGGTTGAGATATAGGACAGACCAGACTACTGCGCTTGTTTTTGCTTCTTTCTTTTAATAATAAGAATAAGTAAAATCTCAGCCAGTATTAAGAATGGTATTTAATAAATATTAATCGCTATGGAATTTACATTAGGGGGTTTAGATATACAAGAGTTGCATCCTATTCTTGTCCGAAAAACGCTTAGAAGTGTCCTTCTTTGCAACTTCCACAGGGCAGAGCAAATGAGGACCGGGGTAATAATAAGAATTCCTTAATCCGCTAGAGAAGTCTCCTGGAGTTAGTCAACACTCTCCAGGCGCGTTAGAAAGGCGGAAGATCCACGGTCAAAATTCACATTTTGTCCATTTTCTGGTGAAGTTAAACGTTAGCTTATACAAAAAGCTTGTCAAAATTTCTCATCTTAGAGAAATGAATGGTTGCCTTGTCGTATATGTAACGCCCCTGAAGAGGGTTGAGGAACTCCATGAGGCTTCTCTAGCAGATTGTTACCATTACCAAAACGCATTGACTAGAACTTTATTGTTCATTTATCAAATATATATATATATATATATATATTTAAAAAATACTATTTAGGAGCTTAGTATTTTATTCACGAAACCAGTTTCGGCATGGAGTTTGTCATGCCATCTTCAGTCGTATACTAAGAATAGGGAAGGGGGGATTCTTAGTATACGACTGAAGATGGAATGACAAACTCCATGCCGAAACTAGTTTCGTGAATAAAATACTAAGCTCCTAAACAGTAGTTTTATTAATATATATATATATATATATATATATATATATATATATATATATATATATATATATATATAATAACACCCAAAAGAAAAATGGAAAAATGATTCCGAGCGCTTTCGTCTTTATTCTAAAAGACCTCTGCATGGAATAACGTAGGTGAGGACAGACAATGTCTTAAATAGTAAGGAGTGAGGGAGATAATACGGCTACCTGCATCAAAACCCCAAATAGGGAGTGCAAATACTTTAAATAGTTTAATTTGTGATTTAATATAATTAGATATGATAGGATCTAGGCTAAACAATCCAAAGTTAATATTAGCCTAGATCCTGTCATATCTAATTATATTAAATCACAAATTAAAGTGTTTAAAGAATTTATACCCCCTAGTTAGGGGTTTGATGCAGGTAGCCGTATTATCTTCCCTCACTCCTTAGTATTTAAGACATTGTCCGTCCTGACCTACGTTATTCCATGCAGAGGTCTTTTAGAATAAAGACGAAAGCGCTCGGAATCGTTTTTCCATTTTCCTTGTGGGTGTTTATCATAATTTTGACTCACGTGCAAGTTGCGAATTTCTTTTGATATATATATATATATATATATATATATATATATATATATTCACTATATATATATATATATTCACTATATATATCATCACTAGCTATAATTTAAGAATGGTTTTTTTTTAGTATTTGAATAAAAATTTCATCTTAGTTTGGTTATGACATGTTTTCTCTATCTAAGTTAATTTTAATAATTCTTTTATAATATCAAAAACAAAATGGTAAAGTTTAAAAATAAATAGAAGTATCGAAATTTTGTGAAATTTTTGAAACCCAAAGAATTTCAAATGGTGACGTTTAGAAAATTTATTTTTCTATATCTTCTATAACTATATTTCAGCAACGTGATATTTTGAAAGGGTGAAAATTTAGTTTTGAGTTCATTTTTAAAATTATTATAATTGACGAAGTTCAGAAAATTTCTAAAAATTTTTCCATGGCTGCATTTTTTAGATTTTAAATTTAATCTTAGTAGCGAAGCGCAAGCTCCCCCGTAGGGGGGAGTGGCTAAGCCATTGCGTGTTCTATATATATATATATATATATATATATATATATATATATATATATATATATATATATATATATATATATATATATATTTTAGTTTGTCAAAAAAATAACGGCATAAAGAATGATAATATTTGTTTAATGGACATTCAGTTCAGTTCCAGACAGGGTATATGCCCTTTGATGTATGGTAGCGTGGTGGTTAGGTGGTTATGTCTGCATTCTGTTTCAGTGGTGCCCCAAATGGTCGATAAATCAGAGCAACACTATATATATATATATATATATATATATATATATATATATATATATATATATATATATATAGTCGTATATTTTGGCAGAAGATTTTCTTCGTGATATATTTTATTGAAGGCGACTGCGAATTCAGCATTAATAATTTTCTTTTCGCGTCTCTCGATTTCTCTAATATTCCGCTTTTGGTCGTTGGTTAACCCGTGTATAAGCTCGCCAAAACTCATTACAAAAGCACTGATGAACGAGGGCAGTAAAATAATTCACTGGATAAAACGAAACATTTATTGGCCTAACGCGTTTCGATACAATACTGTATCATTATCAAAGGAAGGTAGAAATAATATAAGGAATTAAAAACATAGCTATATAAATCGGGGTTTGAAGGTTAACAATTATGGGAATTGAAATTCTTAAAAACAAATGATTAAGACGGCTTAAAGAGGCTAGCTTAAAATACGCACAAGATTAAGATAGGTGGGGATTATTTCTTGGTGCACGAGGACGCGAGGAAGGCAGGGTGACCTGTATGATTGCTTATGTATTTAATTTGGGCTGTTTTTCTTTTATAATGAGAGCTTCTAATATGAGTAATTGTTGGCGATTTTGAGCATCTGCAAGAATTTCGGTGTTATCTTCGAGTGACTTCTTGTCCAATTGTCTTCCATGTTTTTCAAATACATGTGTTCAGAAGCTCTCTATATTAAAGAAAAACAGCGTAAATTAAATACATAAACAGATGGAAAAATATCCAAGACAAATTGGTGCGGTTAAGGTAATGGCATAATTAGACAACTGCTCTGCTTCAGGTCCAGCAGGTGATCCTATCCTCCTTGAACTGGAAGACAACACTTAGGGATGACCCATCCATCAGCCCCAAAAAAGCTGATTTCAAAGACACGCCTTTATGTCGTCTCGTTTACCGTCACAGAAAACTGTTATTATTAATATATTAACAGCGTTGACTGAGCCAAAACGCTCGAAAGATGGAAAAATATCCAAGACAAATTGGTGCGGTTAAGGTAATGGCATAATTAGACAACTGCTCTGCTTCAAGTCCAGCAGGTGATCCTATCCTCCTTGAACTGGAAGACAACACTTAGGGATGACCCATCCATCAGCCCAAAAAAGCTGATTTCAAAGACACGCCTTTATGTCGTCTCGTTTACCGTCACAGAAAACTGCTATTATTAATATATTAACAGCGTTGACTGAGCCAAAACGCTCGAAAGATGGAAAAATATCCAAGACAAATTGGTGCGGTTAAGGTAATGGCATAATTAGACAACTGCTCTGCTTCAGGTCCAGCAGGTGATCCTATCCTCCTTGAACTGGAAGACAACACTTAGTTGATCAGGGGGCGTGATGTTTCTAGGGACCCGACGGGCAAAGACCTTGGTCATGGCCAAATTGTCGTGGAGGATGTTGATAACACTTCCATGTTATATTCCAAGTTCTCGCTCGATTTTTTCGACCTTCATTTGTCGATTTTCGAGGATAATCCTCTCCACATGGCCCACATTGTTCTCGTTGGTCACGTCTAACGGGCGTCCTGGACGGGGGTTATCTTCATAGGACTCACGACCATTGCTGAACTCCCTATTACAGCGAGCAATGGTTGCATAGGAAGGGGCGGTTTCGGTGTACACTGCAACCATGCGTTCATTGATCTCTTTTTGCATTCTTGCCTTCTTTGGTCAAAAATTTGATCACTGCGCGGTGCTCAACCTTCTCCATTGTTTAAAAATTTGTGAATCACGATCTGCCATCAGCTACTGCTTCTTAAATAGACGAGGTAGGAGTGTGCGGCTGCAGGTCCTGACTTGTCCTAACATCCCACAAACAGCTATCCCCCTTCCTATGTTTTGCCCTACCGATTCTCAAAACTTATTGACCGCCCCTCGTACTTCTAATTTCAGTTGGTACCTTAATACGTAACTTGAATTCTCGTAATTCACTACATCCTTTAAATCGTTCAGCTCACCATCAGATGTTTAACGAACATGCAGCTCAAACATTGCTAGAATTTTACGTGATAAATCACAGAGTATTCTTAGAGAGCTGCAGGAAGATCTTGAGACAAGTGGACTTGAAGTTATCAAGGATACAATAAAGAGAACGTTGCGTCGTTATGATCTCTTTTCTCTTAATCCAACAAAGCCCCACACTCCTTAATAAAACTCTCGGCAAAGCTAACTTAATGTTTGCAAATTAAACATTAAAAAAACCGACAACGTTTTGTGAACGAATCCTTTGGCCAAGATAAAACGAAAATAGAACTTCTTTGTCTAAATTCACTCAACAGGGTTTGGAGAAAAGAGTGTGAAACCTACGTGCCCTAGATTCTGTCGTGAATCAATCATGGTATGGGGTTGGTTTTGCTCATCGGAGTTTGGAAAAATGGAGGTAGTTGTGGAAAGAATGAACGTCGAAATGTACAGGACAATTTTGGAAATAAATTTGTTATTTAGCGTTGGCACTCTGAACTAGAAACCAGGATAGTCGTTTGAATAAGACAATGAACCTCAAAAAGCATACAGCAAAAGAGAACTAAGAATTGGCCACATAAAGGTAAAATTAATGTTTTGGAATGGCCATGTCAATCTCCTGTCCTGAATCCCATCAAAAATAGTTGGAAGGAATTGAAACTTATCTGATTCGAAGAAAATATATTTGGAGGAATAGAACAAAATCAGCGAAAGCACCCGTAGAAAGATCGTAGGAGACTACTCAAGGCGCCTGCAAGCTGTAATTGACAAGGGTTATGCAACGAAGTAATAAACCATCTTTAGATCAATGTGTTGTAAACGTTTGCCTTGTAAAATTTCACTATTATCCTTAGAAAGATTTTCTTTTCACTATTTTTCTTTTATCATGGTTACATTTTATAATGTACATAAATTTGTACGTGCGTTGTAAATTTCATTAACATGCGTTAACTAAAAGTATGTAAATTTGCATTTCTAACAGTGTGTTGTAAACTTATTGAGGGTCTTTCAACAAGAACGCTCGAGCTTTGTTAGTAGTACTTGGCAAGTCACGAGGGAAGGTTATAGCGTTGAACAGCGGGTGCAAATCATCAAATGTTATTATTAAAATCAGTGCTCCGTTCGACAAACGTTGCATGCATTACGTGATTTCTTTCCTCGCCACAATTGTCCTGCAGAATCCACTGTTCGACTCTTGGTGGCCAACAATCAGCCAAAACCCGTACGTCGCTGAAACGCAAAGTCTGCTGAAAACATCGCTTCCGTAAATGAGAGTGTACGGGAAAATCAGAGGCAGTCAATTTCTCGTCGTTCACAAGAACTTGGCCTTTCTGCGACTACACTTTGGCGAATTATACGTAGGAACTTGAGCCTGCACCCGCATAAAATCCAAATTAACCAAGAACTTAAGGTAAACGACCATAGACAATGCTGTGTGTTCGTTGATTGGGCTCTAGAGAAATTGGAGGTTGCCCCAAATTTTCCCCAAAAAATCATCTTCAGCGACGAGGCACATTTTTGGATAAATGGGTTTGTGAACAAGCAAAATTGTCGGATTGGGGACGAAAAGGATCCACATGAGATACACCAGCACTAATTGCATCCCAACCAAGTCACTGTTTGGTGCAGATTTTCGTCTAACGGAATCATCGGTCTCCGTATTTTTTTGAGAACGAAGATGGCATCGCCATGACCGTCAACGGCGAGACCTACAGATCGATGACAAGCAACTTATTGTGGCCTCAACTGGATTATATGCCTGATATGGATACTGACGACATGTAGTTCCAACAGGACGGGGCCACGTGCCACACAGCGCACGCCACGATAGACATTTTGCACCAGTGATTTCAGGCTAGCTCATCTTGCGCGGTGGCGACGTCAACTGGCCACCGAGATCATGCGATTTAACGCCATTAGACTACTTTCTTTGGGGCTACCTTAAATCGCAGGTATATGCGAATAATCAGCTAACAGTTGATGTCCTCAAAGTCAACATAATGAACACCATTCAGCAAATTCAGTCAGATTTATGCGACAAAGTCATCTAAAATTGGGCATCCCGAATACGTTCCACTAAGCGAAGCCGCGACGGACATTTAAACGACCTCATATTCCACACTTAATGCCATAAAATGTACTTTCAAATTCGAAATAAATTGAGTGCATATATCACACACAACTTGTTTTATTTACATTTAAAAATTGAGCGACATTATTGAAAGACCCTTTATATAATATATATATATATATATATATATATATATATATATATATATATATATATATATATATACATATATATATATATATATATATATATATATATATATGATGAAAATTAATGCAATATTGCAAGAAAAGATTAGGAATTAAACCACATTCTCCAAGGACAATTTAATTCAGAACAGTTTCGGTGTATCTCACACCCTTTTTCAACTGACACTGGATAGAAAATATAAGAAAAGTGCATACAAAAATAACACAAGGTCAGGTCGTAAAAGATCTATCAATTTTTTCCCCAATATCCTACTTGTGGCTAATTTGGGGGGGAGGGTAGGCATAAACATATTGAAGGGCTGACATTTTACTATTTTGTTTATTTGCTTTCTTATTACAGGATTAAAAGAAAATTGACCCTCAGATAGATTTAAATTAGGAACTGACGATATCAAGCTCGATTCTATGATTCTTCTCTTAAAATAGTTAGCCGATTTAAATACCATTTTACTTCCATTGAAATCGATCGTATGATTCAAGTCTCTAACATGGCAGAATATTCCAGTGCGGTTCTTTGGGTTTCCTGGCAATCATCAATTGGTTTAAGGAATTATTATATTTAATGGCTAGATTAATACCCGCTTTTCAAGATATGTCCTTTAAACTATTTAATTTATTATTAAATGGCAATGTTATACATTTGTTGAAGTCATTAGTGCGGGAAGGTTTATTACCATAGAATGTTTTCCTAGCTGCAAAATGGGCAGACGATATGAACCAATCGCAGTAATACAAATTAGAAAAAATAGTCCTGATAATGACAATTTCTTCATCTAAATAGTAAGGATGACATATTTTGTATGCTCTAAGGAAAAGGTTAGAAATTAACAATTTTTTAACAGTATTATCGCAAAACGAAAAATAATGTATATAGGCATTCGAGTGTGTTGGTTTCCTATACACGTGAAGTTTTAATTCATAGTGATCTCTGATTAATGAGGACATCTAAAAAGGGTAATCTATTATCATATTTCCATTTATATTTAAATTTGATGGAGACATGCAAATTATTCAAATTATTAAAAAAGGTATCAAAAAAGAGGGGATCTTTCACGACCTGACCTTGTGTTATGTTTGTATGCACTTTTCATATATTTTCCATCTAGTGTCAGTTGAAAAAGGGTGTGAGATACACCGAAACTGTAATGAATTAAATTGTCTTCGGAGAATGTGGTATAATTCCTCATATATATATATATATATATATATATAGATATATATATATATATATATATATATATATATATATATATATATATATATATATATATATATATATATAAACAAGGAAAAATGAAAGCCGTTTCCTCAGAGCGCACTCGTCTTTATTTACGAAGACCTTTTCCAGGAATGAACGAGGCGGCAGAGTACATTACCTTATTTGGAAGAGAAGGAGAGTCACTCATTGCCCGAATCCTAAGTGAGGGAGACAAAATCATCAGGAATCTTAGTTTTAGACCTGATGTACGAAGTGACAATGTCATCTAAGTAAAATATTCCTGGGTTCAAATTAAAATTGGGAAAAGTCTCAATACATATACCTTCAAAATATTTCTGGAAACGTAATTAGTATATTAGATAATAGATTTAGCGTTATCCCACTTAATTACTCATTACAATTGTACATATATAAAAATATAGCAGTGATCACTATGATTTCGTACATTGACCCGATGGTTTTCTAACCATACCTGGACTAATTTCTCAATTTGTCCACAGTAATATTTTAAATGAATTATTGCATCATTTAGAATAAGCTGTACCTAGGTGTGTCGATAAGTTCTTGACGAGTATGTGATATAGCGATGACATATTTTCGGAGGAGACGAGGAATTCTAATGAAAACCTTATTATAGCGTAAGTTAGGACAGCGTATTTTTATCAACAAACATTCTAACATCATACTTGACAAATTTTTTAGCTGCATTTTTACAATTGTTTAGGAAATATAACGGAAAGCATAATTTTGAGCATTCTAGTGGTATAGGAAGGACCGAGTGATGGAAGGAGTTGGTACGTAGGGGTTGTTTACGTACTACAAAAAAAGAAGAAGACTCCTTGACGAACGTTATACCTCTCTAAGAGTGTTATATATGTTTTGATTATTATCATCTAGGGTCTTGACTTCTTTAAACTTTAAAGGTTCCCTGTGCCAACGTAGCAATTCGAAGATAGAATAAAAAACTTGTTAAAACAAATTAAAACTTTAATTAAAATGCAAAAACAAAATAATCATGAACCACAGAAATATTAAGAACTAAATACACCGTAAGAACTTCAATAATTTCTAAGTAAGGCTTTCTAACTTGACCAACTTGACATTATAGTGATGGTTGACCCACCACTCACTTCAATTTAAAAAAACAAAATGCTAACGGCCTTTATCGGCCACAAATACCTTTGTGGATACCCCTTTGAACGGGTTTGAGCCTGACCTTGAACTCAATGAGCTACTTTACCTCGGAAATGTTATTGTTTCCAAGACGCGCGCCGACCGGCCAAATGGAGGTTGCGGACGAATAACCTGAAAGCCACAAATGACTTTAGCGAGTGTGGCAGCTGGGGTGCCACACGCCTTCGGAAGGAAGGGATATCACCAAGGGATAGTAAACGAATGTTTCTTTCTCCTCTTTGGATTACTCTGGAGACTAATTCACACTGTCTAGCGATACGCTAAGGCTTGAATACTTTGACTCAGGAGAGTACTGGAGGGAGTGTACCCGGGGGAAGGGTTTTCTTTAAAGGCAAGGAGTGTACTCGGGAGGAGGATCTTATTCAAGGGGGAGGACTATCCCCTGTGCTTTAGGATGCACCAGGATATGAGGCGTCTCTCTGACGAGAGTAAGTTGAACTTGGTTCTTAAACCAAGATAACTTGACGTTTGGTGTGACCACCGGGAAACTGGCTCGAGGAGGAGCTTTTTCTTCTTCTTTTCAGAATTCCTCAAGGCGAGAACTATTTCGATGCTTTTTGCTACACCAGAATAAGGGGGGTGGGTGTTTCTCTGACGAGACTAAGTTGAACTTAAACGAGTTAACTTAAAATTCGGTTTGATAACCAGGGACAAGCTCGAGGAGGAACTGCTTCTTAGTTCCTTCTCTTGGTAGCCCGGCCTATCTTGCAGGGGACTTCGTAGTCTAGTTGACTCACGTATTCTACGCCGTTTTTCCCAAGTGTTTGGTATTTATACTTCCTCACCCCACTGTGGTAGGGGTAGGAGGGGGGTGGTTTGTGGTTAGGCCGCAGGATGGTTCTTACTCCAACGGTTTTTCACAGCATGTCTTACCTCTGGTCCAGCTTGCCCTTCGAGCTTGAGAGAAACGCGTCTCCAATTTCGTACTTGGGGTGAAATTGAATACACACTCATAGGGGAGATCTTGCCATTTAAACTGTTCTGCTTATCATAGGGACGAGGGGCAAGGGGCTGTGGTTTCCTTCTTGACCCAAGGTGCCTGGGCGGATGTTTTGTGGTCAACGTCCCTTGTCTCAACTAGGAGAGAAGAGAGAGGGTCGATTTCCCTACAAGCATGTTATAAATATTATCTAATAGCAAAGATACCCGGCGTTATTTGGGCATAAACAAGCTATCTTGAACAAAATGAATTCTTTGCTTGAGCTCAATTACGCAACTTAAAGTTGGTAGGTATTAAATAGAAGGTTTATTTTAATTTTAAGCAATATATCATGAAAGATGAATAGAGAACGATTTCACATTACAGTAGTGCGACAGGGCGAGCAAGCGGGTAGGCGGGAAGGCAGGTGGGCAGGAAGTCAGGTTGGCAGGCAATCGACAATACGCGAGTGGCAGCCACAGAATCTAAAACGCGCCTTAAGCAGATGGGCGCAAGTTTTAATTAAATCTCTAAATTATTCGAGTATCGGGCATGCTGATAATAGGTATTATTGCGTTTCTTAAACATTGCAATCGCATAATTGGTCTGGAAAACCTTAATTTTACCATGCGTAATATTGTTTTAATTGCAACTTATAATCGCAATTATTTGTCCAAAAAACCTAGAACGGGTAAAAATTCGAACCTAACCTAATCTAACATAACCAGCTGGGATCAGATTTGCCAAATCGAAAAGCCTATGTTACTCCTCGTGTCAAGTTACCCCCAATAGTGAAATTTGTTGGCCTTTAAGGTCCCTTTAAGTGGCCTTCTATAGGGGTCATATATATATATATATATATATATATATATATATATATATATATATATATATATATATATACAGACTTTCGGAAATATATATTAGATTTCTTTATCTAGGAATTCAGGGGATACTATTCTTAGGGCTGTGAGAAACATGGACTAAGAACACTACTTTTATACTATTAAGGTGCTTTAAATAAAATTGTATTTAAAAGTATGTAGATGAAGGTATTCTTTATACTTGATATTTGAAGCCTTGAGGCGTCCTATGAATTAAGATGTCTAAGAAGGTGCTATTACAGCCCTTTTTAACCTCTTGGCTGAATTTGATAGAAGACACCAAGTTAGTTAGTTTAGTTAAAAATACATTTCAATAATATATAATAAACATATCGTAGCCAGAAGAGGGAATCAGTGAATCAGTGAACAACTTTTACCCATGACCATTCAAACTTCTGGACGGTAAAAGTTTTCATTGATAATGAATTTACAGTTGTTAAAACAAGGAGAGATGAGTTTAATAACATTATGGAGAATAGAGAGAAGGAATGTTGCAAGATGTTCTTCGAGAAAATTAAGGAGATCATTGACCGGAAGTATAGTGGTCTAGGTAAAATTGTTCATTCGTTCCAAAGGGTCTTTGTAACTAAAGATGAACGCGATCCTTGTTTTTTTTTACATATTTTTGACTCACGAGTTCTTAGTCAGATATATATATATATATATATATATATATATATATATATATATATATATATATATATATATATTAGAGATGGGACGATTAATTGGAATCGAGAATCGTGAGAATCGTTAATTTTTAAGGGGAGGGGGATAATCATCTGCATCGGAATCGCTAAAAATAATCCCTGTTTTCCGATTCCCAAAACGATTCCTTCAAAATTTCAGTACAGAGACTCTTTCAACAGTGATTTTTCAGTATTTAATTTTCTTTCCTACTTTCCAAATTGTTGAATCAAAATTTTAAACATTATTTATTTCCCGTTAGTGTCAATCAACTTATGTATCTACTTATGTATTTGAATAATAATTTTATCTTCGTTTGATTATGAGTTATTTTTTTATCAAAGTTATTTCTAATAATTCTTTATAATATCAAAAAACGAAATGGTGAAATTTAGAAATAAATATAAGTATCAAAGTTTTTAAATTTTTTAAAACCCAAAGAATTACAAATGGTGAAGTTCATAAAATTTATTTTTATATATCTTCTTCTATAACTATATTTTAGCAACGTGATATTTTGAAAGGGGGGAAAATTTAGTTTAGAGTTCCTTTTTTAAAATTATTATAATTGGCAAGGTTCAGAAAATTTATAAAAGTTTAACCATGGCTGCTTTTTTTTAGATTTTAAATTTTGATCTTAGTAGCAAATCCATTGCCTGGTCTGTCCTATTATTATTCAGATTTAGATTATTCGACAAGAATACATCATTTTTTAATATCACGGGCACGCTGGGAGATGCTCTTCATCCTTACCAAGCAAGGGGTTGTATCCTACAGACCAATATAACAATGTGTCCCTTACTTGTTGGTGAAAACCCTCTCTTACCACAGATGAGTGAAAACAATTTCGTGTCTGTGACGACCAAAGTGAACGTTAAAATAGGTCAATTGAAACATTTATTTTGGGGCTCTTAGATCTGTCTATTGCACTATAAAAATCGGTTGGTTTGCATAAACTTAAGCAAAGGGTGACCATTTGAATAAAATAACAAAGATTTCCAATCCATAAATTATATTAACCAGGTGCCAAATAAGTTGGTAATTATGGCCGCAGAAGTGATTTAACGAAGATCATTAGTCCACCATTGTCTCTAAATTGGCTATGGAGAAGACAAGCTTGGAAATAGCAAATATTCTAGTACGATATCACCCCCACGGTGAAGAGATTCTTTGCGGCTGATGACGGAGTCAGCTTGAGAGCTCAAAAAGGCATGTCGACGACAGCTTCTCTACGTAGCTAGTTTCACATTAACCGTGGATCTGTGAAAAATCTGTGTTTAGCTAGTAATAACATCTTCAAGTGTTATTGCGTAGAAAATGTGTCGAAAGCTTCCAGTTGTCGGATTTTGAGGAATGTAGCCAAGCACTTCAAAAGTGTTATGAGACCTCCTTGGACTGCTGTTTACCAGTGCATTAGACTTTGAATGAGAAGAAGAGTACAAGAAAATTAATTTTTCAAAGATCCTCTTCACTGACGAATGCGTGCTACCCTCCAAGAAACAGATCGATGGTATAAGGATTGGGTAGAAAATAGATGGAGCCATCGTCATCGTATGAGGTGAATGACAGCTAGGTTGAGGGGCCATCATATTTTGGCCAGGCATTGATGGAGGTACGATGGTTGGGCCATGGGGTATCCCAGACGGTGTTAAGATGACTACCAATGCTTATGTTGTTTTCTTGGTTCAAAAAACAGAGGACCAAAGTAAAAAAACTGATGGTGTCCATTTATCATAATGCACCTTCACACTCGGCTAAAAATACTATAGAAAATCACATCAATTATACTTATCTAGCTCTCAAATAATGAAGTGGTCGGCGTGTTCCCCAGGTCTCAACCTCGTCCAAAACTTGAAGGAGTCTCCTGAAGAGGAGAGGTTATGTAAATAGATGTCAGTTTTTAATTAAAGATAAGCAATTGAAGCAATATTATGGTACTCGTGCCATTTTATCAGATTAGATCCTACCTTCAACGAATTTAATTGATTGGCGTTGCAAGAATGTTCTTTCAATTGGATGATTGTACTTCCTGTATTAAAAATTTGATTTGGAAATTATTGTATTTATTATTTCTATATTTTTGATGATCCTTCTTTCCAGGCTGCAAATTTAAATCGAAGACTTTTCCATTTTTATCTACATGTGTTTTTATTATACTTAGCTAATAATATGAAACCCTCTATTTCGGTTTAAATCAGTAAAATTGCTGCTATATCCATACACATGAGCATAACTGCATAAATTTACACCGATAACGTAGATATTTATGAGCGAAATATATTCAAGATCATACATGGTTTGATTGCCCGGCTTCTGAGAAATTTCAACATTTACAGAGGGGCTAATAGTTTGATACGGGTGCTGTATTTGGCTATGGAAGAGATAAACAGGCAGGGGGTGTAAAATCTGTGAGAGAGAAGCCTGAAAAATGGGAAGGCTGCTTGAATCGATGCACAGGTGGTTATTATTTATCGTTAATTCGTTAAAAATGTATCGAAAATTAACGCTAGAGCGTTAACGTTAATTTTTATCTTGCTATAAAACAATATAGAAACCTTTATTTTGCTTTAAATCTACCTCATCTGTCAAACCTATAAATTATAAAAAGATGAAAAATTTTGAAGGATAAAAAAAATGAGACAACAAAGATTTTAAGAAACAGAATATTAATTTTAATTTAATACCAATATTGTTTTATTAAATATTTCTCTCTTCTTATTATTGTTTCCCCTATGTAGTTTTTGCATTTTTATAATCATAGCAGATTTGAGGTGGATTTAAAGCACTCTCCCCCCCGTTGTTTTATAATAAGATAAAAATGAACGTTAACTCTTTAGCGTTAACGTACGTTATATTTTTAATAAATTAACGGATTAAGATCAACTGTGACCACCTTGGACTAGATGATAGAGTCGGTGAGATGCTGAAAAGTGGGAGTGATTGTGATATGAAATGGGTATTATAGCTGATTTTTAAGGCATTTGAAAGTGGAAGAGTGCTGATGAGTAGAAGAGTTCAATATTAGTAATGTGGAGGAAGGTAAATGCAAGAACTAGGAGAAATAGGAATGTTGAGTGTAGTAGTGTGTATGAGAAAATTATCAGGAAGCGTATAATAAAAGGATAACTGAGTTTAATAGATGATGAACAGGAAGGGTTTAGGTAATGCATGGATAGGCGTGTGTGTGTTAGGGGGGTATTTACACCTATACAGCTAGTTGAAGAAAAAACAAGGGATAAGTAAAGTGTGTGATGAGTTCATGGCTCTGGCGAAAGCTTATGAGATAGGAATTGAAGTATGAAATAATGTGGAGATGATTTATGTTACAAGTAAAGCATGCATTAGAGTGAAAGATAGCCGGATTAAGTGGCTTGACCTACGTGGGGATGTAGTACTGAGAGAAGCGTGGAATGAAAGAAAGAGGTGTATGATTGAAGAATAAAGGTAGGGGTGGGTTCTATGTTGGTATATGTTGTTTGCCTGGTTTTGGCGGTTGAGTGTGAGAGGGAATTTAAAATCCTGATTAAAGCTTTTGACGGGTGGAGAAGTTGAGCGGGGGAGAAGTGAAAAAGAATGAGGGAAAATAATGAGGTAATGAGGATATTTGGGAGCGAAGGCAGGGTGGAGGGTGTTATCCTGGACACTAGTGTTACTATGAACTAGTGGGAATTTTTAAATACCTAAGAACATCGTGATTATTAAATGTAAAGTTAAACAAGATTGCCACTACACGGTTGTAAAAGTTTAGAAAAAGGTAGCGTTACACATAGACAACTTGTGGGTGATACTCGGTGTGGGAGGAGTAGAGAGAGTGAAGCACGACGGGTAAAAGATGCTACTGTATTAATATCTCGGTGTGAGAAAAGGAATGAAGTATATGGGTACAAAGTGTTCCGATCTGTCTAGGGTATATACGAAGCATGGAAGGAAATGGAATGGTAAAAAGAAAAGAAGAGATAGTGAGTGTCAGGATGCCAGAAAGCTTGAAATATTGGCTAAAAGGTGGCTGGATTGTATGAGTATTTGAGAGAGAGTGGAAGTTTTTCGGAAGAAGTGAATGATATAGTGGAGGATAGAACGGTATGGAGGAAGTTTGTGATCGGGCGAGCTTGGGGTCTTCTGGCCAGGGAGGACCTAACTTGACCGGGTGTTGCAGCGCATAACCGCTCGTCATTATCAAAGGCCTTCGTGTTGGTAAAATTTGACCTTGTATTTTGAAAACATAGAAGGGCTGTCTAGTTATGGTTGAGTTGAAAATACTGGCAAATTTTCCCATTTGTATGAAATGGTATTTCTGTTGAATTCTTGAAGGGAATGTCAAATTCGAATATCAATCAAAATAATGAAAAGTGTATAAAATGAATAATTTCATTTAAGGATAACAGTGTCTTAAAATGCACACTGGAAAATCAATGTGGAATTCTTGCTTTTCTCCTCAGTTCATATTCGTCTTTAATTTCATTGTAAAATCACGGCCGTCAGCAACACCCTGTACTAGTATAATGCTTTCTCACTTCTTTTCGTTAAGGAAGAGAACGTGTGGAGAGTGCTGCATGCTCATTTAGATCCATTTATTCGCACTTGTCTAAACTTTCCAAATATGTATTTATTTCGTTTTTGAATGACGTCACAAATGACGGTGTGGTGAAAATGCGCAGGATTTTATAGATTGAAATATTGCAGTGCTCTTTGGATATCGCTTTTCCCTTGAACCGATGAAATGTAGATATTTTTTGTCTTTTATTTAGTGGGGCACGCCGAGGGATGTACAGTGTAACTTTTCTCCTCTACTCTTCATATTGTGTTGAGTACTTTTGATTACTTATACTAAATACAAACTTGTTTCTAATTTTTGATATCCATCTTGTATTACATTAATTAAATTGGACAATAATATTTTTCCTTCTTTATTTAGCTCTTTGCAGATTTTCTTTAGTTGACCTTATTTTAAGCGAAAGTTGTTTGGGTTGAAGTTTGGAGGAAATATTCTTTTTTTACATAGTTTCTTCATACAAATCTAGTTCATCCTTTCACTCTTCTTCATTGATTCTCTTAACTTAGGGCTCACAATTATTTTCTTTGATCTTTTTAACAAAATTAACATATTTTGCAAAATATTGCTATGAGAAAATTGTTGCCACATAACGCCTGCAAGATTATTCGGCTTTGAAGATAAAAACCAACTCGAAATAAACAAAATTAAACAAAATCTGGTAAAATTTAATTTGAGAAGGTAAAGAGGTTGATAAATCATGTCCTGGATACTAATGAGTTAATTAAGGTGAAATGCCCTAAAATAACTTTTGCAAGTTTTTTCCATACCACCTTTGGAATTTATTTCAGGTATACTTAGTATTTATTAGATTTTATATCATTTGAGATATAAATATCCCAGAAACTATATACTCCAGGTATAAGAGACTAAAAAGACTTAATGAGTAGTATAAAACTAATTAGGAAAAATTTTAATAAGATATTTAAATGTGGATTTCATGAACGATTTCACCAATTTTTGCAAGAAATTTTCGGGAGGAATTTTCGCAAAAGATTTTTACGAACCTGCTCAACCCTTCAGGTGCTCGTGGTCATATAGGTCCTTTAGCCCTGCATAGACACCCTTCCTCTTTGAACATTTTGTGCCATGTCCAAATCTGCATTGCTGTTGCATTTTTTTAAAGCATCCTCTCACGAATGCACCCTGCACAATTTTGTTCAATGGTGTTCGAGCATACTCTAACACAAAAAACGCTTTTTCTTTTCCAGTGAGTCTCATTTCTATACCTGAAAAGATAAAACGACCAAACATTGGACTTAGAAATGTGACGTTTCCACATATTTTGGTAAAATAGTTAAATGAACGAGAATTAACCAAGTAATAAGATAGAATTCCTAAATTGAACCTATATTCATAAAAACCCCGACGATGCCAATTAAGGATAACCCACAGACGCCCTAAAGGAAACACTCAGATACGAACGCAAAGGCGGAAGAGAGATAGGTGAAAAAAAATCTGAAGTGAAGTTAGGAAGGATACATTGTTACATAAAATGACACATTCTGGGCACATGTATAGTGTATACGTAAAGACACCCAGAGGATAACCTCGCAGAAGGTGAGACTCCTTCAAAATTTGCAGATCAGTGAAGGATAAGAATTTGACTGATACACATCTGCTGAGATACTTTTCGGAATACGAACTTTACTTTGCTAAGAAAAGGACTTTGGGCGCCGCTGACAAAAAACAGCGTAACAGAAAGTCTTTCTGCGAATTTTATTTCACCTTTAAAAAAGTGATACGAATAATACTTTTTTATCTAAAAATTCATAATTAAATGAGGGTTTAAGAACCTCGCGGCTCCCGTCCATCGACCTGCGTGGGGACCTGCCTCGGATGTCTGCCATTCATTAATTTTGTCTTAACTATGTCGGTCACTTGGACTCACATAATTAAGGGCTTACGTGAAAACTGGCTTGAGGATTAGCCCACAGCGGAACCGTAAGTAAGGAATTTTCTCGAAACTGGGACTTAAGTGTGGCCTTCGGGTGGAAAAGAAACCCCCACCTCCGAGGGTCCGGCCTGGATCATAGAGGGAAGTAACACCCTTCTCGATGTAGGTGGAAGTGGTTATGGCATAAGTACCCGGAAGGAGGTGGCAAAAAGGTAGCGGCAGTTGCCGAAAAACAACGAAGGAAACAACGAGGGGGGGGGGGGCTAGTACCCCCCATGATAAATTAAGTATTGTGCAATGCCAATTTTTTGAAAAAGGAATTCCTAAACTACTAAAAAAGAGCTGCTGCGCGCCAACCCCTCTTCGAGGGGAAAATGGCTGATTAGGTTATTTTAAACTTTGAGGATTTTAGTAATTCCAAACTAGTGAAGACACAACACTGAATTTTCCCGTATACTCATGCCTGTAATAGCGATGATGCGAGCCAACCCCACCTTATCGGGAAGCAATTGATGGTGAAATATTTGATTAATTGTTATTTTATTTAATTATTTAATTAAAACTAAGAATCGGATATAAACGAAGGAATCCTCCCATAAAAGCTTATGAGAGATTAATCACGAAAATGGTAACAAGGAGTAACAAGGAAAGGAAGTACCCTAGGAGACCTTACGGTGTATTCAAAGAGGGTACCTTTGGACTAGCAATCGAACAGGCACATGGCTGCGCAATTGTTTTGCGTCCCTAAACGGCCACTTTTCAAGATTTTGTCTAGTCTTGACTTTAGCTGGTCAATAGATTCACTGTTGACAACTTCCACTGGAAGTGTGTTCCACTTACCGCAGATACTGTAAGTGAAAAAATTTCCACACAAACTGCGGTTGTAACGCTTCAGTTTAAGTTTGAAGCCGTGATTGCGCGTTCTGTTCTTACTCAGTGTGAAAATATCCCGGTAGTCAACATTGTCGAACCCTCGAAGTATTTGGAAAACCTAGATGAGCTGACCACGCAGTCTACGGTTTTTCAGCGAGAACAGATTTAATTCTCTTAGTCTATCCTCATAACTTTTATGTCGGATAGAAGGGATCATCTTGGTTGCCCTGGCTTGTACGCGTTCCAACCTTGCGATATCCTTTCGAAACGAAGGACTCCAAAATTGTACGGCATACTCCAGGTGCGGCCGAACGAGGGAGTTGTACAGACAAAGTACTATCTCCTTGTTGCGGTATCCAAACTTGCGCTTTATGTAGCCTAACATCTTTTGGACTCTCTTCTCTGCCTCGATGCACTGTTCCGAGAACTTGAGGTCGCTAGTGATAGTTACACCCAAGTCCTTCTCAGTATTACTCGATTCAAGAGCAGTGCCCTTAAGGATATACTGAGATTGGGAGTTTCTGCGGCCGATATGCATCACTTTGCATTTGTTCACGTTAAAAGGCATTTGCCACGTGTCCGACCACTCCCCAATCTTCTTAAGATCTTCCTGCAGGCGGGAAGTATTTCCATCCTTTTCAAAGTTCATACCAAGCTTGGTATCGTCGGCAAATTTTAAAATCTTGGCAACCATGTCACCGTCCATGTCGTTGACGTAGATGATGAATAGTAGTGGTCCCAGGACAGAACCTTGAGGCACCCCGCTAGTAACGTGCACCCACTTAGAAGCCTGTCCATTCACCACCACCCGTTGCCGTCTGCCACTTAGCCAGTTCTCGATCCAGCCGGCTACTTTTCCGTCTATGCCCAGCGCTCGCACTTTCCGGAGAAGGCAGCGGTGTGGTACCTTATCAAAGGCTTTCTGTAAGTCTAAGTACACCACATCCACCGCCTTGTCTCGATCGTGCTCACTGAAAACGAAGTGGAAGAATTCCACAAGGTTCATCAGGCATAACCGATGCCTTCGGAAGCCGTGCTGGGAACTCCTCAGTAGCAGCTTTGACTCTAAATGCGACGTCATTTTGTCCACCATGATGCTTTCCATGAGTTTACCGACTATCGAGGTCAGACTGATAGTTCGGTAGTTTGACGGTTGGCTTCGGTCTCCTTTCTTGAAGATAGAAGTCACCTCAGCTTCACGCGTTTATAGAAACGCATACGGTCCAGATTGACATGTTGAAATTGCGTTCAGGTGTCGTGACACTTGATCGCGCACTTCTTTCAACACTTCAGGTAAAAACCCATCCGGACCAGGTGACAAATTCGTCATTAGGTCACTGATCTTCTTTTTTATTTCCCCTTCGGTGAAGTCCATATCCTCCAGCTTTTTTCCCCGAGTAGGAATCCATTGGCTGGGGGATGGGACCACACTCTTCAGTAAACACTGAAGAGAAGTAGTCGTTGAGGAGGTTAGCATTTTCTGCATCTAAGTGCTTTAATGCCCCCTCCTCCTTTCTCAAAGAGCCAATCGTTCGACGGATTGGCTAGCATTTTTTGCATCTAAGTGCTTTAATGCCCCTTCCTCATTTCTCAAAGGGCCAATCGTTCGACGGATTGGTTTACGGCTGTTCACATATCCAAAAAACTCCTTGGGATTCTCTTTACAGAGTCTCGCTACTCGGAGTTCCTCAGACCGCTTAGCCGCCCTTATGCTGCACATCATTCTCCTGGCTAGCCTCCGGTATTCTTAAAAGTCACCCGAGATCTTCGATTGCCGGTACACAGTTCTCTTCTTCCTTAGTAGTTGGGTTAAGTGAAAATGTGTGTAAGTTTCATATTCCAAGTATTTTAAAGATTAAAATACTTTGGGCGCCTGGGTTCGAGAGGGTGCATAACGATGCATTAGATAACAGCAAGAGAAAGTTGCGCCCCCTCGGGCTTTTAGTTTCTCATCTTCTCCTTTCATTTTAGCGCTCTCTTTTCCCCTCCGGTTTCATCCTTCACTAAACTTCTTACTTACTTTCTTTGTGTGGGCAAACCTTGATCGTTGTCCCTCAGATAATGAAGTTAGAGAATAGGAGAAGGACTACTGAACACTAAAATAATATAAATAAAACAGAGCATTCGATAAAAAACAACAACTAATATAGTAAGAAAAATACTGTTCTAAGAGAATTTCATTTAATACTGTCTCACGTTGATCAGAAGATTTATTAATGGTCCTTTCACTGATTAGAACATTCATGGTTGATTGGGATATAAGTTCAGGAACTCGCTCCTATTCATAAGAAGTTTGGTTAAAATATTCGTAAGCTCTAATTACTTTTTGTAAAGATCGATATGTATATATAACAAGAAGGTATTGTGTGTGTCTCTGTGAGGCTGGTAAAAGATATAAAAATGCATTCATCTTATGCAGTTTTTTAGCAGAAGTTAAAAGTAAATGTTTTGTTTCGATAGATCGAAAGATAATAAAGTTATGACTGTAACCCCATATTTTAACAAATCTCGAACTTTTCATTTTCGTCCATCCTCGGCCCGAAAACAGGGTCGCTAGGGGAATGTAGAAATTCATTCAACTTATGCATCTTTATCCGATGGAGTTTATGATAAAGGTTAGGTTAAGTTAAGTCAGGAAATTCTAAAAACAATACTAAAAAATATCATAACACAACAAATAACATATAACCATTAAATAAAACCAACGAAATCAAATAACCAGACTTAAGCTTCGTAAAATCGCCAAAAAATTATAAATATAAGATACAAACTCAAACAAGTTGATCTTAAGTTTCTTTGCATAGCAAACAACTCAAATTTGATTATGGTAGTTATTATTTTTTTGTTTCAAATACACCGGTTACTCTCAAGTTAACAAGCGCGAAGATATTATGTTCTTGGGCGTCTCATACATAGTATTTACACGGTTTAAAGAAGCTGACTTGAAATCAAGACATTAGGTTTTGATTTAAAGCATTGAGCTCTAAGGACTTCTATTTCTTTCTCTAAGAAGCTGAACATCGGTCACGAGCGATATCCTTTGGGATCAGTTATTGGTCCATCGCTGTGAACTTCTTTATACTCGTAAGCTGGATATTGGTCAAAAGTAGGATCTTTCAAGGATCAGTTAGTAGTCCATCGTTAATCCTAAACTATATTCACGATCTTGAGAGTAATTTATTAAATAAAATTTTGAAATTCGAAGATGATCTAAAATTAGGAAAAAGAGCAAACTATTCTAACGATTTAGTAAATTTATAAAAATACCTACAAACAAGAGTTGAAAGGGCTGAAAAAATGGAAATCGGCAAAAATTCTTGGAAAGGAATTAGAAGCAATCTCACAAATTTTCTGTCAATTTTCTTAAATTTTGTTATTGACAATTTCTTAGGTTGTTTTTTATATTAGACACTGAATTGTGTAATATTTTGAGTCTAAATCTTAATGATAATCATGGTTTTCAGTGGTAGCGCTATAGTTTGATTAACTTGCTGGAATTTGTTTCCGAAATTATTTGAACTTTTGCTCCGCATTAAGCTGTCGATATAGTTTGTCTCTATTTTTTAGAAGGCCTTTCATACTGTTCCAAACAAGTTAAAACACATGGTAGAAGTGAAGATGTACTTAAATAGAACAAAAACTGATGGGCTAAATCCATGCCGAGAGAGGTGGGAAATGGGATAAACTTAAGCTTGGCATCATTCTCCAGTGGCGTGCCTCAAGGATCATTTCTTGGCCTATTGTTTTACCTAAAATATATTAACGATCTTAATAGTATTTTATTATGCAAAACTTAAAAAATTAGGGATGAAATAGAAGTCGGAAATATAGAAAAATATCACAGAATGGTTGGAAATGTAATTTGGTTCAAAATTCTGTAATTCAGTTTTAATTATGAAATTTGGTTCATAATTCTGTAACTCGATTCTTACTCCCGTAATTTTGTTCATAATCCTAGAATTTGATTCATAATTCTCTAATTTAGTTACGAATTCTGTAATTCTGGGAGCTGGCCTCGAGTGGGACTTTGCTGGTTCCTAGGTTACATTACCAGGAGTTTTGTATTTAAATCGAAAGATATTTATATCGACTTATATATATATATATATATATATATATATATATATATATATATATATATATATATATATATATATATCAATCTTGTTAGATCTTGCTAACAATTTTAGGTTAATTTTTTGTTCCCTTAATGTTTGAAAATCTATGTTAACCTAATAATGCGTTCAACAAAGAGCAACGAAATTTATTTGTGAACTTAGATATATATCATTTGGCTGGATAAAAGCCGTTTCTGTGATTTGCTCATCGATGTTTATAAAATGCTAAACGGTTTCTCTATTAACAAGTAAGGGTTTTTATTTGAGTTAAATAACCGAGTAGCAGCTACAAATATTGACTCTTCCCTTATTAAACATCTAGCCACGTGAGGCTCCGAACAACGACAAGCCTACAGTTCGGAGTCATTTTCTCCAATTTTGTAAATTTCAGGCTTTTTTTTTTGTTGCCTATATAGTTACTCGTATTGTGCGTTGATTTACCTACACCTTTTATTGTCAATTTGATTTAGATTATATATATATGAGAAAAATATATTTTTTTAAATACAGAAAACTAAAGATTATCTTTAAATCAAAAGGTTTTTATTTACTATTTATAAACGAATTTGAATTTTGTGTGGTAATCTTCTAAACAATTTGTAAGGAAAAAGGGATAATGAAACTTCGCATTGTTTGCATACAAATTGTACTGCTTTTCTCTTTTCCCTACATACAACGTATTAGCTTCGTTTTTTATTTTATGCAATTATTGAACTCACTTCCAAAAAATGCCAGCGAATCAGATGAACTGGAGCGCATTAGTAAATATGCATTCAAAAATTCTTAATCGATCATTTGCTTATAGATTCGTATACATTTTAGAACCACAATTATTCCTAAATGGGAAAGAATTGCGCGTAATACCATTCGGACGCCATAAAACCGAGTTTGAATTGATGGTATCTTTGGATTCTTTGGATTCACTCTCACCAGAATTAGAGTCAATATTAGAATTCAAATCATCATTACTATCTCTATCAGAAAGAGGAAAACTATTTCCATCATTATTATTATCTTTACCTAACAATTGAAAATCAATATCATTTGTAGTTTATATTTTAGCATTGTCACAAATTAGGAAGAAAAACACCTACACGACACTCAAAGTTGTGCTATAACTGGAATTCAATTAAGTTATTATAGAATAGTGTACAGATTTTTAAATCCAATCAAAGTGTGCCTAGATCGTGAGTAAAAAAACCCAACAATTTATAGACAAACACACACATTTGTGCTCTCCTCAGAGTATGAATCAAGAAAAATCATGGCGCACATATACATATGTATGCATATTCAGCAAAATCTCAGTTTACAAGCACATATACTTTACGTTCATAAAAGATCAGAACGCCTGTATTTCTATCTTAACTTCCATAACTTTTGCCAGAGAAAATTCAAGGTTTTCAAAAGTTGGTGAATGATAACCTATTGGTTAAAACTCCCTGTAATGTAAATTTCGATGGATAAATCGAAAATTATCAGCAAATAAGCAATTTACTGGAAAAAGTGAATGGCTAAAATCATCCGAACAACAGCGGAAACAAAGTTAATTGGAATATAACGATTAAATTATCAATGGCAAACATTTGTATAAGTAATTTGTATTTAGTGTGGAGTCCTTATTCCCAATTATACTTTGACATTTACTATTGTAGTGATATAGAGTAGCGTGCGACTCTATATCCCACTATGTCGGTCGCTCGGTCCCCGTTTTGCTTTTTTTTTGTTTTGGTAATAACATTGTAACTATTCAGCTGATTTAACGAAATTTGAAAACCTTATATCGTTCTACATTTTCTTTTGAATGATATAATTGCTTAGGTTCTCTCAAGGTTAGCCCGTGAATTATTTGTTTTCGCAATAAAATCATAACTGTTCGGCCGATTCTAACGAAATTTGAAATCCTCATGTTGTTTTACATTCTCTTTCGAATGATATAAATGTCAAGGTCCTCCCAAGGTTAGTCCGGAATTATCGAAAGGTTTGATTGTCTTTAGGTCATAATCAGAATAAGTGAGAGTACGTGACTTTGATCAGCAGACCTTGTTATATAAAATGATTATTTTCCTTTTCTATTTTCCTCTTCTTTTCCTAGGATGGAAATTAATTACGCTTGATTCCAACATCATTTCAACGACAAGGTAATCATCTTTGCAATAAGATCCAAGTCTTTATCTGCCAATCTCCTAAATTTGGTCTTGAAGGCTTGTTTATGACTTCGTTGTTTTCTGCTTTGACAAGATTTTAAAATAAAATAGTGGCTCTCCACTCCAGCTTTGAGCTTCCAAGCTCCTTGTTTTTGTCCCTTTCCACCTTTCGCACCCTTCATATATTCAATGAGCGTTTCATCTCATTTACTTTATTTTTTTATCTTCCGTTCAATGTATAAGCACAATCCATTCATGATTTGCTTCAATTTCTTTTCTCGTACGTTTAAATGTTTCTGGAGTAGGGGAACTCACTTTGAAAATTATGGTAATTAGAAAAGATACAGACCAACGGAAAGCGCGGCTGATCCATTAAGCTTTTCCAGCATTGGTGTTTCCTCGTTGTCTATTCCGTTATGGGTTTACGGACGGACGAAGGAAAGCCTCGATAAGAAAGCCAAATCGCTTGCATTCAGACTCTTCCTTGTTATGGCATTAGATAAGCTCGTGTAATGTTTGGAAGCCAACAATTTTAGCCGCATTCACTATGAATGAAATTATACTAGACCCAATTTTGCGTGCGCATTCACAATATTTTTGTATTTATCTCTCTAGGTTTGTGCATGGTTAAAAAAAAAATAATTGTATGGTTGCACATCAACGTTTTGCATAGACAATTTTATGTTTTTCAAAGCAATAATGCTTCATATTAATTTAAAACATCATTTACGGGGTTTAATGGTACCATTATGACAATTAGGAATCTACGAGTTCGGTAATTCGTACTGGAGTGACTTTCAAATTATTTCTTTAAATTTATGCTTTTAAACGCTAGAGGTGTTTACGATTTGAGGTTTTACTCTTATCCCCGAATTATTTTCCAACCTTTTTTTGTACTTAAGATCACACTGTAAGTAGTACCTTAGCCAGTTAAATTTTACTTGTATTCCTTGAGAGGGTACTCCCCCATACTTCAAAGGCACATCTTTACCATCCTATTTTTGGGGCATTGACAAGATTTGATTTTTGTAGGAAACCTATTTCTTGACATGAGGTTGTTTTGAGACAATATATGAAATAACCATCTCCCATCAGTACTAAGTAGATCTTTATATGGATCAACACACGATGCTTTACTGATGGCATGCAGGGGAAGCGATTGAATTTTCCTATTTATTTCTCGGCAGCAGATTTCACAAAAGCTCGAATCAGAGATAAGAGTCACTTAGAGAAAATAATGTTATGCTTGTAATTTTCCATAGAAATCTTGTACCTCTTGAAACGTATTCTTTTAGTTTTATTTTACCAGACTAATGGTTCTTTGCACGAGATTATTGAGCAGAAGTTGACAATTCATCTTGCAACAGAATATCCTGATATATTATGAAGATGTTTTTTCGCTTATTTGCTACCAGTGAAAGTTTTGAACTACCGTCGGCGCAATGTTACTATTATCTTGAAATGCCTATGGGAACACTTACTCTCATCCTTTTCACATACGACTTGCACCTCCATAAATGAGCTATCTCGTGCTATACAGGAAAACCTCCGGTCGAGCTACCAGCTCCCTCTTGAAACTAGAGAGCGAGTGGAAAGCTTCACTCGTCTTATCGTCAGATAAAACATTTATATCTTTATTTCTCTTTCCGCCTGAAGCAACTAGTCTTGAGAGCGAAATCTCCCCCAAGCTAAGCTTTTCGAATCAGTATTAAAATAAAATGTTGTGTAGGGAAATTCACGTGATTAGTCAGTCGATTCAAGCCAGAGTTCATCTCGCTCACTTAAGAGCCGAGAAGACAAAGCCTGTCTGTCAGATGCTTTTCTCATCTCCCGTTGCTATCCACCTTAACGTATCTCTGATAAGTTTCGTCGCTACATTTGAAAGTTTTCGCTAATCACTTTACTCCTTTGTTCATCTTGGAGCGACTCTCCTTGAAGCCTACTTCATCTATAGCCCGCCAAGTTTTACATTTGCTTTTGTCTAATGTAACCAAACTCATACACTATTTAATTCACTCCGTTCCTTCACAACTTTTTTTACGGTTGAAAGCATGATTAGACAATCAGATGTTTTTGGAGTACTTTCTCAGTTACTAAAGTGAAGTGAATAAATCCAATGAATCGTCATAAAGTTAGTAATTCCATCTTTTATGCGTCACTAAAATATTTCGCATATTTAAGTAATATCGTTAAATTAATTATTTCTTTAATAAAACACAAAATACGATATTTTTCCTGCAATCTTCAAGAATAAAGATTATATATTAAATATCTTCCAAATTTAGTCCAAGCAATCAATGCCCTCGTTGGTTTCGGAGGTCCCAATGGCATACAGTTTGAAGTACCTGTAGCGGTTACAAATTTGATGTCCAAAACTGGGCAACTTCATAAGGATCTTGTCCAATTTTATTTTCAAATGTATTAGTTTAGCAGCATTTTTCACTCAAAGAAACAATTTTATTGCAAAGTTTCTTGATTTATAAGAAAGAATTTTATTGTAAAGTAGTGAGAAACGACAGTTTCTTCAGAAGTAAGTTATGATAGGACAGAACAAAATGATGTAAGTATATACAACCTTTCTACAAGTTTCTCATGGTAATGTTTCGCAAAATTGGCTGTTAGCAGTGCACTCATACTTTCGATACTTAATAAACAACCAAAATATTTATTGTCATTTGATTATACTTAATTTATTGCTGTAGACACCATCTACATCACTAAGATAGCTATGCAACATATATATTTTTATATAATTACAGTATCAAACCTATTAGGGTGCCAAAACATTTTACTATGTAAAAAAAGAAGCTAGAATCATTCAATGATAAAATTAACGCCTTGACGGCAAGAAAATGCCCCCAAAATGTTGTCATTAAAATAATGAAAAAGTAACTAGTTTATTTGGGAGGGGCGATACTGAAACTCTCCAGTCAAGAGGAAAAGGATAATGGGGACAATTATCAAAATAATAGGAATGTGTTTAGAGAAACTTTAGCCATCTTTACATCATCGCGGATTCATTGCTTGTCGTACAGCACTATGTCTCAGCAAGATAGTGGCTATTGAGTATGTTCAACTCTGGTGCTAAGGATCAGCTGAGAATTTATGACTAACAGCTATATTTTCGATCAGTAGCTAAACTCTGCCCATTCTTCTTAAGAGGAATCCAAGTAACAACGAGAGAGAGAAGAAAATAAGCGAAACATATTCATGAATATTTATCATAATATTTTTAGCTCATTGTTGCACACCCGTACCCTGTAAATCACTTGGGCTGTTTGGTTTCCTACCTACTGCTTTTAACTCATAGTTCCTTCATCCTTGTTACACAAGTATTGTATGTTTCTTTCTGTACGACCTTCAAATCGCGGGTGTTCGTGAGGTGTCACAAGGTATCAGTCCAGTTTCGTCTTGCACCAGCTTTATACAACTTTTTATATGCACGTGTGACCAGCTGAGATGAAATAAATTTAAGAATAATTACGCACATCTGAGAGCCACAATCCATCTACACAAAGATAACTTTGCAGTCATTTCTTAATTTTGTCACAGATGCCGCTATAAGTCTTTATTCTAAATCACCCACCTCTCTTTCTATAGTAATTCGATTACATAGCAATAGATAATCAAAATAGTGCATACCAGGCAATGTCTTAGCTACTAAGATTAAATTTTATGAACTTCACCATTTGTAATTCTTTGGGTTTTAAAAAGTTGACAAAATTACGATACTTATATTTATTTCTAAACTTCACCATTTTGTTTTTTGATATTATAAAATAATTATTAGAAATAACTTTGATAAAAAACATAAGTCATAACCAAACTAAGATGAAATTATTATTTAAATACTAAAAAAAATTCCCCTTCTTAAATTATAGAGTTAGTGATGACATTTTTAAAAAGTTGTAATGCTTATGACTGCGTTGCTATTTTTTGGGAATAATTCATTTTTTATGGTGTATAAACTGTAAATAGTCATGGATTTATGATTATTTTTGTCGTACAGTTATTCATTTATATATAATTTAACCATCTTAAATTCTATGAGTAAATATATTTATTTTCTTCGCTAAATTCCAATTGTTTGTGCGTCTTTGCAACCATTATCTCGCGGAGTAGACACTCCGCGAGAAACATTCACAAGTTTAACACCGTTTACGTTACAAGGCTCATCTCTCGCTGCCCCTTCTCTCATTGCATGTTTTACTCCTACAAAATCTCTTTCTCACGAGCGGAGTTAGAGTAAATGTTCAAATTTATTCACTCTAGATCATTTCATCGCTTGTTCGGCGGATCTATCATAGCACTAGTTCCTTTTGTAATTTTAAATTTAATTTATATGCTTTTAAATACTTTGTTCATGTGCACATTATTTCGCCATTTTGTATTACATTAAGATATTGTTGTTATTAATTCAGACAAGCCATGGTGCCTGTCTTTATTCAAACGATTTCATTTTCTCATATTTTTCTTTCAACACTCTTACGGCTCTTTCTTAATTTCATAAATTTTCCCACGGGACCAATATGTCTTTTCCTGCCTTTAAGCATATTTCACATCTGCACATTCTTTACTCCACGGACTGGACCATTTGCTAGCATTCCGTTGCTCATTCTTTGCGTCAGCCATCCATTCAACCCTCCTTTTTTATGTATTCACACCCAATACTCGTTCTCTAAAGAGATTATAAATATTAGTTATCTTTCAACAAAAAAATATATTATTATTTATTAATTCATGCTGTTTTCATTTATTATAACGCAAGTCCATGGTTTTCTGGAAATTCATAATCTTCCATAATCAGGGGAATTATTTGTATTCAAATGCTAACTACTGGCGAACGCCAGCGAGGGCATGCTGGACGAAAAAATCTTTAACGTAATACTTATGGTATTTTAAAACAAGTTCTGCTGACCAAAAAGCTGCGTGCCCTCATCTATTTTGATTTATGACCACACCTAACATAATATAGCCAAACGTATCATATTATAGCCTAGCCTAATATATCCTAGACTCATATAGCATACCACACCCTAGACTAGAATAACCTTGCATAACATCGCCTTGGTTAGCTAGACTATCGTAGCCTAATATGGTATTACCTAACATAGCTTAGCAAAGCAGAGCATAGCCCTTCGTAGCTTATTATACTTTAGTCTACCATAGTATAGCCCTATAGAGCCTAGTATAGCATAGCATAGCATAGTCTAGAATAGTATGGCCTAGCCTAGCATTAACTATCATAGACAAGTATAGCCTATACTATCCTATTATACCCTAGTCAAGCATAACTTATTATTGTCTAGCCTATCATACTTTATGATATCCTAGAATAGCATTTTATAGCCTAAATTAGCATAGTATATCTTACCCTTATACATTATATCTTAGCATGGCTTAGCATAGTATAGCCTAGCCTATAATAGCCTAGCATAGTATCGCCTATTCTAGGCTTGCCTAGCAGATAATAGCATATTATAGCCTAGTCTATTCTAGCATAGTATCCTTGGAATAGTTATGATGTTAGGGCCAAAACAAATTAATTCCCTGGCTAACCTTGCGAAGACTTTGGCAATTATATCATTTAAAAGAGAATGTAAAACAACATAAGGGTTTCAAATTTCGCTAGAATCGGCCGAATGGTTAAGATGTTATTGCCAAAGCAAAATACTTCCTGGAACTTCCTTGGAGGGACTTTGGCAATTATATCATTGGAAAAAGAATGTAAAACAACATAAGAGTTTTAAATTTCTTAAGAATCGGCCGAATAGTTATGATGTTAATCCCAATAGAAAATAATTATTCCTGAGCTAAACTTGGGAAGACTTTGGCAATTATAGCATTCGAATGAGAATGTAAAGCAACATAACGTTTTTAAAGTTCGTTAGAATCGGCGGAATAGTTATGATGTTATTGTAAAAACACAAAAAAAAGCAAAACGGGGACCAACCGACCGACCGACGACCGACATAGTGAGATGTAAAGTCGCTCGCGACTAAACTCGCAGGTGATTAAAAATCATAAAAAGCGGCCTAAAAACACGACAAAACATCTTATAAACCGGACAAAAACACATAAACAACTCATATAAAAACAGTAAAAAAACTCAAACAAAAATTTATATAAAAACGGCAAAAAACACACGAAAACAACAAATAGAAATAAGACAGATCAACCGAAATAAAACTCCAAGAAAATCCACGTTGCGGCATTGGAGGGAGCTCCATTTCCTCCAATGTCCGATTATGTAGCCAACGACTGTACATAAAAAGTGAAGGGCGAGTTCCACCTCCTCCAAAACTTCAAGAATCCCACCCATAAGCGACACTCCTTCCTTCTTGCTCGTAGGTTATCTCGCTCTGGCAGATGGCCCTAGCTCTCGAATTTATTCATTCGGTTGTCATTTTTTAGTGTTTTGGTCGTCTTTCCATCGATTTCAAGGTTATTTGTTATTTTTTAACACTTGTCTCTTCGCGTATGGGTGCAGCCTTACTGCAGCTGACATCTGATTGTCTTCCAAGCATCAAGCCCCATCACTCTCAGCTTTAATTGTGGAGGGTGAGTAGGTTTTGGTGAGCTACTTACTCTCTCGGTCCAGAGCGCTAAAGATGCTCTTTTTTTTCTAATCGAGCTATTGAAATTCTACACATTTTTACTTTCCTCATCTTTCCACCAACTTTAAGAATCGCTCCTCACACACAATTTGGCGTAGATGCCCTTGTTAGATTTTGCTTTGTAGTTTTAAATAAATATCAATAGCTTGGGCCTAACTCACCCCTCTGATCATTTTCCCAAAGCGTTGGCTGAATTATTGTGCCGGAATTTTTCTAATTCCCCTCTCTTTGTTATTTGTGTCTCCCCCTTTTCGAAACTCCAAATCCTTGACATATTTAATCTCTCGACATGGATTTGCTCCATTTCATATCCATAGCAATAATTTAATATTTATTACTTCTCCTTATCCTCTGCCACACTTCTTTTTGTCCGACCTTTCACCTGCTATCTCCCATCATTTCTGTAATGTCGTTTCAGCATTGCTTTTCTATTTCACCAAAGCCCTCCACGCACGTCTGCCTTTGGTCGTATCCCCACCAGCGATATTTATGCTCTCGTATTTATGTCGTTTTTTCGCTTGAATGAACTTCATCCTGTTTACTCAATGAATGGATTTATAGGTTGAGGGATACGTCTTTTGATATTTGGGGTAAGATTCTTTTTTATCCCCTTGATGTAGACACTGAAAAGAGACCCAATACTGTATTTAATCAGAGGAACACATCGTAAACAATATCAGTGACAATATCAAAGAAAATATTATTGCTGATATCACTGACAATATCATTTACAATATCAAAGAAAATATCAATATCAAAGAGAATATCAAATACAATATCAATGGTAATATTAACAAGAATATTAGTGACAGGATCAATAACAATATCATGGCAAAATCACTGTCAATATCAGATACAATATCAATGACAATATTGCCACTGATAATCGACTGCGATCTCTGCCCTATCCCACCCTTCTGATCCGTGAGATCCGACACCTCTGACGCAAAGTTTCGGTCTCTTTCAACAAAATTATTCCTTTGCGCTGGGTTCCATGCCACGTTTTGGTGTCTAGCAATGAAGCAGCTGACCAAGCGTTCAGGTCAGCCTCCGCTCCAGCACGACCACTCCTCCAATCTTTAATCGATTTTCTTCCACACCTAAAAAACATCCTTAATTCATAATGCCCATTTGCCTGGCAAACTCCGCCTCACACCAAACTCAACTGCCTGAAGCCACTCCTCGCCTACTGGTCCTCACCTTCCACCGCTCTCCTCATATAAAGGTGGTGCTGACCCGCCTCCACCCGGGTCAAAGCAGGCAAATTAAGCATACCTTATGTCACACGATCTCCCACACACCTACAGCCCCTTTCGTATCAGACTCGGTGTCCCACTTACTCACCCCTTGCTCCTTGTACTCTATTTCCCGTCGTCGTTTCTTCTCTTTCATTACATTATATCCCCAATTGGAGTTTTTACGTCTGATCCTGGGCGAAGGCCTACGACTCTCTAGGCATAACCATTAGTCTTTTCTTACTGCCACCCATCTCCCTAAATTGTCTCCTTACTTTACTCTCCTACCTCCATCTTCCTGTCTTTACCTTGATTCTAAACAACTTCGTTGCCTATATATCTATATTTATCTATCTATATATTTTGTTATCTTTTCTCTCTCTATATAATATATATATATATATATATATATATATATATATATATATATATATATATATATATATATATATGTGTGCACTGTTGAAGTCCACGGTAGTGGCAGCGTTATTGATTTTAACTTGTATTCTCTTTATATTTCTTTGTCTGGGTGTTGTAGGCGAGAAAAAAACATTCGCAAAAGACATTTTATTCCGAGACCTGTTTCGACCGTAGTCAGTCATCGTCAGGGAATGAACAGAAATGGAATGTCCGGCTCGTGTCCTTAAGGGACGCCCTTCTTCGTGCCCCCTAACAGAGCTTCCTTCCGGGGTTCACTATACCGTACTACCAAGGAAGTCTGGGCGCAATGACGGTTGCGTTATGTTGCAAAGTGATGAAGGAAGAGTCAAAAGCGCGATGTGTGGATAGTACTCTTATGTGAGGGAACTAACCCGTGCTTAGCCATAGGAGGTCTCTCCAATCAGACTAAGCACGCATTTATATTTAGTGACGCGACGTTGTAAAGGTTAATTGCGCAAAGTTTACACGTACTCGCGTAATCAAACTCACGTTAAACTTTACCTCCTTTATCAGGAAAAAAACTTTACTAGAGCATGAAGAGAGAAAAACAACAAATAATCTGAGCCTTCAATGGAATGACTTACAGAATCTGGTGTACTCAATAGTGAAGGATTTAGATAGGGGTAGAAAATATATGGTAAAATATAGGTAGGGGGGCCCTAGTTTGAGGGGCATCGCAGGCATTTGTATACTCTAACTACTGATTTTTCCTTTTTCGTTTTATTAATGTTGACTTGTCTTTGTTTCTGTGTGCGTTCTTCTTTATGTTCTCCTGTGTATTTGTCTCTTTGTTTTGTTTACTTAGTCTTCGTGTATTTTTAAGCTTTCGAGTCTTTATTAGTGATCAAATTTGGTGTATTACCTCGTGTTTTGTTATGTTGTATTTGTTTGTTTTTCATTAATTATTAGTTTAATTTCTGTCTCATATTTGTTTATGTGTAGATTGGTATTGTGTTTTCCTCGGAACAAAGTCTAAAGCTTGGGAAAAGTCGGTTTCGAGCGACCTTCCCGCGCAATCTGGCAGGGATGTTTATGCTGCCACCAGTTCTTCTTAGTTCATTGGCCATTGTAGAACAGACCTTTTTGGCCAGTTTCTGTGTTGCGACGTTATGAGCTCCAAACGCTGTCTGCGGTGATGGTCCCTTTACCGAAGATAGTTTCTTCGTCTGGTTTTGTTTATGCAAAACGATGCAAAATTCTGCACTCGCTGGAGTCTCCTCATAGCGGTCTTGCTGGCCGTTTGAGTGACTACTGCAGGTTAGATGAGCTTAGCCCTGATAAACATCAGGTATATTTTTCTGATATTCGCCGAGCTAAAATTTCTTAGCCTACATATATAACTTAGAGATTTCTCTCTTCGCCATATTCTGCCTCTCCTTGTAGTGACTCGAGTATCCGTGGACGGAGATTTTTGGCCCAGGATGGTGCTTTCGGTGGAGTAGCCATATCTCCTCCCATCAATTACAATAGGCCACTTCGACTTGCGGCACAGAGGGAGGATCTTAAATTTTTCCCTGTTTGTCGGGATTTTCCACTTTCTTTTGAGAATATTGGTTGGTGTTAGAGATCTCTGCAATAGTGTTAATCGCCTGATCCCTTGCTTTCCTCACCCTACTGGGGACGATCTTCGTGTGTTCATCTGCGTACTGCAGATACATCGTGTCCCTGTATATTGGTGTATGGAGGTCGATGGTGAATACCAGGTAAAGCAAAGGACTCAGGCAGCTTCCCTAGGGAACGCCCGCTTTGAGCTTGAATTCTGGTTCTTTGTGCTCTTCGATCATGATACGCGCCCTTTTGTCTATGACGAAGTCACAAAGGATTTTTTCCAGGACTGAGTCAAGCGGGAGACCTAGGATCTTATATTGTAGTCCTCTCAGCCAAACCAGGTCGAACGCCTTCTGTACGTCCCTTATCATGATGTATACATAGTGAACCTTCACTCAGCAGTGTGTGATCTTTTCTGTTAGGAGCGCCAGGGCCGTTGTAGTGCTCCTTTTTGGTCGAAACCCATGTTGTTGCGGGTTGTGCGCTCCTAACTTGTCGAATTGATGTTGTAGCTTGTCGGTTATTACCTTCTCGAAGATCTTGACGGGTATTTCTAGGAGAGAGATTGGGCGATAGTGAGCCACCTGGTTTGGGGGCTTATTTCCTTTCGGGATAAAGATGATTTTAATCATATTATACCCGTCTGAGGAGTAGCCTGTATTCAGAAATTCGTTCATGGTGTTCACCATGCCCCGAATAATTTGCCGTAAGGCATACACTAGATTGTTCTTAGTTAGCACAGACCAACCGGGAGCCCTTTGTTAAAGGACCTTTTGGTGTTACTGGTCTCTTCAATGGTGATAGGGCACCCATGGTTAACCATCTCTCTTTCTTTAGATACTTAAGAGTGTGGCTGGATCCTATGTATCATCGCTCCGAGGTCCTCGAGAAGTTAGTCTTCGAAGTCCTGATAGAAATCGTCGTTCTCCTCAGATGATACTGCAAAGATCTCTTACCAATGCTTTTTGAATCTCCTTTCCAGATAATCCGGATCCTCTATGATGCTATCGCCTTCTTTTATTTTGTCCTAGGCCTGGAGGCCAATCCCCCAAGTTGTCAGATGCTATTCGAAAAACTTACAGGATTTCTTTCCCTGTCTAGTTTGCCTATGATATTGTGCGAGATTTCTTTTTGTTTCTCGAGGATTATGTTCTTTAGCTCCTGGCTAAACTGTCTCATTTGGGCTGCCTTTTCCTGTTTGGGCCAGTCCTACCCACTTCCTCGTAGATGTCCCTGTGTTCCCTGGCGATTTCCCTCATTTCGCCTGCCCACCTAGGTTGTGGGAGTATTTTGTACGAGGTTCTGTGGACGCATCTTTCGTCAGCTTGAATGAGGAGATTAGTGATCAGGTCAATCTCTTTATCAATTTCTTCTAGATTTGCGTCATCAAGGTCAGCTGGCTCGTAGGTGCTAAGCATTTCTCTGTACTGCACCCAGTTAGCTTTCGCGTAACTTTTTCTAAGTGTGACGGGCTTGAGCATTGGCGTAAGCGAAATGGTGGTGATAATTGGGATATGATCGCTCAGGAAAACTGGGCCTGGTACGTTAGCGATGTTGAAGGGGAATTCTGGAATTTCTAACACAATGTCAGGTTTTATCGCTGAACAGTATGTTACATAATCTGGGTAGTCTTGTCCAACTCTACGGAGCCTATTTCTTTCAAATAGTAGCTCCAGGTTTCCTCCCCTTTGGTCGACGCGACGTAGCCAGATACACGGCAACTGGCGTTTAGGTCCCAGCCTAGAAAAGCTAGCCTTCTGTGCCAGAAGAGGGTGAAGAATTCGTTAATCGGTAGGTATTGTCGCCTGGGCAGCTGGTAGGCTGCAGTCACAGTTAGGCCTCCAACCAGGGGCCGGATCTCGACAGCCACGAATGATTCGTCTAAATCCGGTAGCGTTTTGAACTTTATGTTTTTTTCTGATAGAGATTGTTGCGCCATCATATCCTTCTTGTGTATGATGTTTTTGTATTATCGTGTAATTGCGTATTTTTATAGTGTCCTTGTTTGTGTTGACGCCGTGATATGATATGAGAATGATTTCTGGATCCACTTTACAAAAGATGTTACCGTAAGGAATAGACTTTCCTTTGCACCCATTCACATTCAGTGTGAGTATTTTTAGAGTGTTGTTAATGGTCTCCATGTTTTTTATTCCGGTGTTTTTGTTCTTTTGGTGAGTTTTAAGTATTGTAGGCTTTGCCATTTCTAGTCTTCTTGTATTCAGCATCACTTAGGCTGATGCAGGAGTCCTTGTGTATTTCATAGTGCCTTCATGAATCGCTTGCTCAATATCTGATTCTCGGTCTGGTGCTGAGTAGGTCCATTTGATTATTTCTGGTCGGATACTTTGATATATCTCCTTGGGGGAGAGCTTCTCCTGGCATGGGGTCTTCTCATTTGTTATTATTTTGAGGTCGATCTCCTCTCCATCGTACTTGTATGTTTGTTTCGAGGTCTTCGACCTACTTCTTGAGCTCACAGGGCTCTTGGTAACTCTGTTTTCGGCCTCCTCAGCATCAGATTGTGAGAACGATTAGCTCGCGAGGTTGCCCTTTGCTTCCTTGATTTTTCTCGCCACTTTACTCTCCTTCTTCTCAGGGCGCCTTTGTGCCTCCAATCTTGGGTATTTCCTGGTTGTTTTTATTTTCCCAGTCGTGGCCTCCGCTTATTTTTCAGACTCTGATGGTCTTTTCTCTGGAGAAAATGGAGTCGCCTGTGCCCTTTTGTGCACCCTTTGGCAGGAATTAAAGCTGCAACACGTCCCCAAATCGTGGTTGTTCCAGAAACCACATCTCCGACATGCCGTTCTTTGGCATCATGAGATTGAGTGTCTTCGCAAACGATTCTGGGTTCGTAAGATTGTTTAGGTGCGCAAATAAGATGCACGTAAGAATCTTTGTTGAATTCCCATTCTCCAGTTTGGGATAAGTCTTCGGCTGCTGCTTCTCTGACATTCTTGTTGGGGCTGCTCTCGTTGCTTGAGGGGAGGGGGTATTATTTCTCTTCGTTTCCCCAGCTTTCTTTTTTCTGATGATTTCTTTTGGGGAAGAGGGTCACAGCACTTAAACATAAGGGATAAAAAATTGACCAATCACAGTTTAGAAAATATTTAAGGACAAACTAACGTTCAAAACAAAGGCACTGCTTTTTTTCTATATGAATATAAGCGATACAAAATTGGCCAATCACAGTTAAGAAAATTTTAAGGACAAACTAACGTTTAAAAGCTAAGTGCTACAGAATACTTGACTTTTTCAGAAAATTTTTAGTTCAGATAATTTTCAATAAGTAAAGCGAATTGCCCTTTTTCTATTAGCGGAGGTCAACGCGAAGACACCGAGTTGTCGGAAGAATGGTTTTGGGCTGGAGTTGCACATTAATTGTTGGTTTCTCAATTTGGATAATGACAGCTTAGGCCATTCACAATCTTCTGCGGTTTTGTAGACTCAGAATGATGGGGGTGTTCTTATTTAGCGTCTTACGGGTTAAGGTAGTGTTGTGAGAGTGGGTATGTTTTCTAATTACCCCATCCTGTAGGTGAGCCGTCAGTCGCCTCGACAGGGTTGTGGGTAACGTCAATTTACTTGGGATTTCGTTGTTCGCAGTCATAGACTCTCCACGAATACTCTTACACGACCTTAGTCCCCTGGAGTTTGCTCGTCGGAGGGAGACAGCTGTTCTTCATGATGTAACTACTTGTTTTCTTTGTCTTGAGAAGCTTCAAAAATGCCCCATCACTCAAATGTTCACTTTCACAGCACAATTGTGCTCAGTTGCTTAATCAGTGTTTAATGTACCCCTTAACAAAATGAAAATCAATAGCATGATGACATGATCATTGCATACAGTATTTTTTAACAAAATGAATACAATAACATGAGGACATGATCGTTGTGTGTTTTACTCTTTTATAAACTGACAACCAATAACATGTCTAGTACTATTTTACATACTGAAGACTAATGACAGGGGTTGCATGATCAATGTGTCAATCACTCTCCTACAAACTGAAAAACAATAACATGAGGACATGTTTAATGTGTCAAGTACTCTTTCTCAAGCTGAATACTGATGACATGACCAGTGTGTGGAGTACTCGTTTATAAGCTTAATACCCAAAACACGAGGATATGATTACTATGTACAATACGCTTTTACAAAATTAAGAGCAATAACATGACGACATGATCAGTGTATACTGTGCTCTTTTACAAAATGAATACCACTAACCTCACGAAATGTTCTTCAAAATTAGACCAAGTCTGTAAGAAAATTACAGCTAATCATCGAACATTATAAAAGATTTTTCTCGGCACTCGGAGTCCTATAATTGAAATGATGAATGTGATCACGAAAGATGAATTATAAGAAGAAATATATGAGGGAGAAGAGGTGTGTATTATTTCTCTAGCTACTCATGGATAGTGAGTGCCTATTAATCGCTAGTGGCATTGGCTTTAGGTTGCTATATATCTATCATAACGATTCCGACCGCCGAAGATAAAAAAAAGAAGTAAAATTGAAAAAGAAATCTAGGGAAAAGTATATGTCTGTTTGATTAGAGAAAGTTTCCTGGAGTCACTATTTCCATTATATATGCGACATGGAAAGGGATAAGTTGTTTTCCTTAACATAAAGCAATAGCAAGAAAGTATTTGTGATAAATATGAATTGTTTGCGTGCTATGCTGTCAAACAAGGCAGGCTAAGGCCGTTCTCACAAGAAAAATTGACTCATTGAAAAGAAATAGGAAAACTGTCGTAGAGATATATTGTGACAAAAAAGAGTAAAAAATAAATTCTGAGAGAGGAAAGAAAATGGCAGCAACTACAAAAGGTATGTTTAAACTCAACCTAAATTATTATTCACCTTAAACAAAAGCACACTGGAAGGTGAATTCACTTTTTTTTGAGGAATCAGTTAACCGTTGTTTGAAGGAATTTAAATATAGTTTTAGACACCTTCAATTTTGTGATGCAACCAAAGATATTTATGATATTACTATTCAAAACCACTACAAGGAAACAATATGGTGACATTGTTCTCTATTAATAAGGCTACAAAATGTGTTTCCGATGTTATCGGTGTATTTTATTGTTTTGTTCATCGGTTATTCACGGGAATTACGTTTTTTTACATCTCCGTTTGCAAATAATTAAAAATGTAAACAGCTTCTCATGCCTATCATGTAAGTTTCAGATTCAGGGAAAATTTCGGTCCATATTTCGAACGCTTATGGCTTTAATTGGTCAGGGAATTGCGTGAATGATTCGGCTCTACTCCGCCGCTAGGATTAAATTAAAAATGTCGTAATATAATAATATCCAAATATAATCGCTCAAGAAAGCTAAAAATAAGCCAGGGCGGTCGGATCGACTTACCCAGAATTGTTAGATTCACAATTCTGAACTAATTATCAACATTTTCCTAATGGAGTTAGGAGATGGCATCATTAGTTGGGAATAATTTAAAGTTGATATGAAATAACAAATAGCTGGGTTATATCTTGTATATAAAGGTAATATATATTTTTAATTATGCGAATTATTTAAAGCAATTTTAGATAATTCTATTTAATTAGACCTAATAAATTAACATAGATGAGGCACACAAGACACTGCAGAATTTGCTTAAGTTTAGTAGTGTTTCATCCGATCCAGAGACAGCCGAGAAACGCTTCATTTACAAATACTTTTAATTTCAAATTCTTTCAATAAAATTATTTAAAAAACTAGGGAATTTTCCTTGGATGAAAAGGTGTATGGCAGACATATGAAAGAACGGTGTATAAAAAAGAGTAAAAGTGAAACGATTAATAATAAAAAATGCTGCAAAGGCAAACTGAGGTGGCTTAATTGGTCAGAACCAAATAGCATGAAGCTCCATTAACAACCTAGTAAAAAAGCAGACACTAAAAATCACAAAAAAGAAATCTGTTTTGACATTCCTTATGGTTAGTGCCAGAGAGTATCACAATGTTTTGCTATAAATCTATAAAAGTTTTATTCAAGAAGTTAAAAATGCCCATGTTGCAGATGCGAGATCAACAAATTTGCAACAACACCTCTTTCTCACCTAACCAGAACAACTTTTAATGCGAGGTCAAAAGATGACTAAAGTAATTATTATAAAATTATGATAGATTCAGGGCAAATGAATACATTTACAATCTTTTTCATTAATTTTAAGCTAAAAAAAGTGTTTTCTTAATGTATGTTTGGTAAGAAATATATTTTGTAAACGTATCTATTGATTCGATTTTAATTTAGTATAAAAATAATTGTACAAGAAAGCGTCAAATGAAAACATTTACATGTCTTGTAAAGGATTTTGGATATCATAATTAGCTATCTTCATATGAACCGAAAAATAACGTTAGATGGATTGATTTATTTCCAAAATTCAGATGTCTACTATCGAAGCAAATTAAAGTCACATCAAGTTTTAAACTATTCGTCTAAATAAACAGACGAAGAGTTTGTACATTAAGAGTATGGCATTTGAACTATCTTATGAGTAATTGTCAGCAGATTAAACAAGATAATATAGGATTACAAACACGTTATTAATTCTGCTTACTAAGATGGAATAAAATAGGAATAAAACCTACACTATAAATTTGGATTAAGCACAATGAATTAACAAATGGTCAAGTAAGCGTGTTTTCATTTTTTTGCGCACGTATTTACATATACAAATGTGATTTTTTGCGTACTTATGTAGGTTTATATTTGTATTTTATGGTATATTTGAAATGTATATATGAGACAGATATTATTACCTGGGTTTAAACCCCAAGATCTACATTTTAATTCTCCTCCCTTCAGATTCCTCTTTCTTCACTTATCACTATAAAGCAAATCGCTGTTATTTTTCTTTTAAATAATCAACAGAAATTTCAGAAGTGAAACATAACGTTCCGTTTCGTACTATTTAGATGGCGTTTATTTCCTGCGGGTATCTCTTCATTTTATATCTAACCTCGCGGATATTTCCGTTTAAATAAAAACACAGTGGTAATTATATGTTAGATGAAGACTTTTTATTCAGAGGTTAGTAAGAAATCAAAATTATTTCATTTTTCCATTTGTATTGATGTGAAAATTTGATTTGAGATAAATATTTTATTAGTTAATTTCTTCGAAAGAAGAGTTAGTTAATCCTAAGAACAGCAAGTTATAAAGGCTTAGTTTCGAACTTACGAATTTTCTTTACAGAGGCGACATTATTGATGAAACAAACAATTTGGCTGTTAATGATGGAGAGATAAAGCCTTAATATTGTGGGTAGAAGATATGAATAGAAAACGATTTCAATTTAAAGGCATCGTGCTTCAGAAAAAAGCCATAAACTCATACGAGGTCTTTGGAAAGATGGATGAGGGTATTGTTGAGCAAAGGAAGCCATTTACAGCATGCGAGTGTAGTTACTTAAATGAATAGATAAAATTTTAAGAAATAAACAATTACAAAAGAAACTGCATCGGTCAATGAGGAGGCTACTACCACACTTCCGGAAGCCTGAGTGTTAAAAAATGTTGAGGAACTACACAAATCAAGCTCTAATGCAGAATGATGACATTCAGGTAATTTACTCGTACGAGTACCTAGTCACTGAGGGGAAAGCCAGCTCAACTCAGTGCCGGTCACAAGCCTGGATAAATAGAGAGAGTTGGAGTCAGGAAGTGCTTTCGTCCGTAAAGTTCCTGCCAAATCTTTAATGGATGAATCTTTTGCCGAGAAAGGACTGATCAAGGCGACTCCGGGTAGGAAAATGCCGAGAGAAAAAGAAAAAGAATATGTTGGACTGGGCATATATATTGGCGCTTAAAAAAACTTTAAAATAAAACACAAATTAACGCATGAAAAGGAAATTTAATGAATGCGTTGAGCCATTCTAAATAAATTTTAATCTAAACTTGACGATTTAAAAAAATAGAGATTTAGAGCAGAATAACTTTAGTTTTTAGACTCATTAAATATTCTCCATTTGCTTTGATAATGGCAGCGCATATTCCTGGCCTATTATTTATTAAAGAAACCAAATATTCTTGCGGAATTTCATTCCAACTTTCAAACCAACAGCCCCATAGCCCTTGTGTATTAGTTCGTTGATTCTCTCTCATTCTTCTTTCCAGATAATCTCATAAATGTTCAATAAGATTTTAATCAGTAGACTGGGGATGGTTAATCATTGGTTATAAGCTATCTTTTGTTCTACAAATTGCTCTGACATATTCTGGACGTGTGCTAATGATCTTTGTGATGCTGTAAAATTTAATTTTTACCGATATGAGACGGGGACTGATGGAATAACATGTCGCTGCAAAATTGAATGAGATCCATACTGGTCTAGCGTATTTGATATTTGATACTGATCTCCATCTTAATCGCCAGCCGAAGAGCTGAGTTAGAGCCTGAGTTATTCACTTACCCAGCTTCTTTACATTAATTCTACGTTTCCAACTAAAAATTTGAAACTTGGACTCATCGGTACATAGATCCCCAGTTTTGATGCTTTTGTTAGCCCCAACTAAAGTCTTTGTTTTATTACAATGTTTCAAGAGAGGTTTTGTTGCTGTCACTCGACCGAAAAGCCCAGATTTTCTAAACCTCCTCTTCACCGTTCTGACGGAGATGTTTGCTCAGTCGGCGCTGTTTAATTACTGAGAAAGTTCTGGAGCAGTAAAGCGCGATTTTGGAGAGATGTCACTCTGATGAACTTATTTTTGAGTTTATGTCTTTCCTGGCTGTCCTTTCTTTTGTTTATCCTAGAGTATACCTTTCTCTTCAAAACTTATAATCGCATTCCTCACTATTCTGATGGGTATTTTAAGTGTTTTGATTTTTTTATATGATATTCCTTCTTTTTGAAAAGCTATGATTCTTTGCTGTTCCAAAATAGATTTCAAGAATTCGTCAGCTATAATGTTTACAGATTAAGATGATTTTGTAGTTAACCTAAACATGCAAGTTTTCTAAAATTTTATTACTATGTGTGAAAAATAGGAAAAAAACGTTAATGAAATTTTGGTTGAAAATAAAATCTTCTGTTTAGGATATTAAAAATATTAACAGCTCATGTTAGTAAATATTGATATTTCAAGGAATGAAAAAATTGAAGATAAAGCTCAACTTTTTCTGTAAAATTCCATCTGTAATCTTTTACACTCATTTTTAAATGAATCAATTGTCACAACTTTGATACGTACGAGGCGCGGTCAATAAGTTTTGCAATTCGGATATAAGGAAAAGTGATTTATTATTTTTCAATATAAATACCCCCGACTTTAATGCACTTGCGCAACTTGTCCCTGAGGCTTCGAATTCCCAACAACCAGAAGTCTCCCGACTGCTGTTCAATCCACTCATGGACGGCGAGCTGGACATCTTCATCGTCCCAAAATGGCATGCACGCAGTGCAGCCTTGAACTGGCCGAATAAAAAGTAGTCGCTAGGGGCCAGATCTGGACTGTAGGAGGGATGGTTGAGCTCCTCGAATCCGCACTCGCACACGACAGCTTGTGCAATTCACGCCTTGTGGACAGGGGCATTTTTGTGGAGGAGCAGGCAACCGCGTGTCACCTTGCCACGCCGCTTCTGACGGATTCACTTCTTCAACCCATCTAGGTTTTTGGCGAAATATTGGCCTGTGATGGTCCTTCCACGAGGCGCATAGTCCACCATCAACACTCTCTCAGAATCCCAGAGGATGGTGGACATGATTTTCCCAGCTGAGGGTTGGGTCCGGAACTTGATGGGGGTCGGAGAGCCCCTGTGCTTCCAGGCCATGCTTTCGAGCTTGGTCTCGGGATCCCAGTGATGGACCCTCTTTCATTACCTGTCATTATACGTGACTCCAATTCCGCCGCTATTGGTTGTACAGGAGCAGCAGCTCCTCCGAACTTTGACGATGTTGAAGTCGATCATGAGTCGTTAGGTTTCTAGGGACCCAACGAGCAAAGACCTTGGTCATGGCCAAACCTATCGTCGGTGATGTTGATAACACTTCCATGTGATATTCGAAGTTCTAGCTCGATTTGTTCGACCTTCACCCGTCGATTTTCGAGGATCCTCCTCTCCACGTGGGCCACATTGTCCTCGTTGGTCACGTCTGACAGGCGTCCTGGACAGGGTCATCTTCAAGGAACTCACGACCATGGCGGAACTCCCTATTCCAGCGAGCAATGGTTGCATAGGAAGAGGCAGTGTCGGTGTACACTGCAACCATGCGTTCATGGATCTCTTTTGCATTCTTGCCTGCCTTGCTCAAAAATTTGATCATTGCACGGTGCTCAACCTTCTCCACTGTTAAAAATTTGTGACTAATGATCTGCGATCAGCTACTACTTCTTAAATAGACGAGGCAAGAGCGTGCGGCTGCCGGTCCTGACTTGTCATAACTTGTCCTAACACCCCCACAAACAGGCCTTCCCCTTCCTCTGTTTTGCCCTACCGATTTGCAAAACTTATTGACCGCCCTTTGTATGTTACGTTAATTCGAGTTTGATAAAAGTATAGAAAGAGCAAATACATGTTCAGCGGGTGGTAACAACCAGCACAGGAATTTCGCCATATTTATTTTATGCTTTTCAATATAATTTTTCAAAATAATTTGAACCAAAAAGAGAACTTGTGGGGAACATTGAAGAGCAAGATTCATTTGTGGGGTCCCAAGAACATAAAAAAATGTAGGTAATTTGCAAAGAAGAATGGACCGAAACACTAAGAGAATGTTGCAGCGCACTAGTGAAGAACTACAGGAAACGAATGCTGGTGGTGAAAGCTAACAAAGTTTACGTAACTAAGTATTAATCACCAAATATCGATTTGTACGAAGACTTTTTTCACCCTTGTTTTCATTAATTGCTAGTTTACTGAATATTAATTCTGTTTCATGCCTTTGTTGCACAGAACTTTTAATTTAACATTAATATACATCTGTTGTGTAAATTTCAAGAAGTTTGATTGGTTGGAACTCTATTAAAATTGAACTTTAAAGGTGTATGAATACTTCTTTTTTCCCACTGTATCTCCCATGTTCATTTTATTTTGGTTAACTCCTTTATCTCAAAACTGTGCTAGGTTAACTTCATAATAAAAACCAACAAATGGCCTCGACTTGACATTTACTGGACATTTCTTAGTTCCAATTAAACTTGACATCTGTTCTTCTGCTGATATCAAGGAGCTGAAAAGTTTTTTTCTTCTGAGAAACAACTTTTACAGGGATTTTATTTTAAGATTCTCTCATTCGAGCGAAATGTCTTAGAAATAACCCACTGCCATAAATTCTGCCCTAATATGTTTTATAACAAATTTAGATTATTTATGGGAATTGAACCAAATACGAACGATTTAATTCTTTTCGACGAATAATGTTCTAGGTTGGTTTCAAACACCTATTCACTCTTCTGATAACTATCATTTAAGCGGGATTTGAATCGTATCATTCAAAGAAGGTAAAAGTTTTTATTTTAAAAAATCCCTCCGTTTAACCGATGGCGCATCGTGTTTTTTAGACACTTCTATCAGACTACATAGAGGTTTAATGAGTTTTAAACCACCATGTGTAAGTATGGTACCGAGTTTAACCAACCGGACACCATCTTTAGTAAATATAGTTTAAGTGGATTTTAAACCACCCTATGCGTAGATTATACCCAATTATCGACCTTTACATTATTAAAGAATAAATGTTGTTGTAAATTAATACTTATTTCTTCTCAACCCTCTGGTCATAGGTGCCGAGAAAACAATTTCTCTTGAAAATAGACATATTGAAAATAATGTATGTTCTTGAACCTTCCAATAGTCCTGATCATTATAAGAACGATATCTTTTTACATGGGCATTGCCGGGTCGATAAGCTTCAGTTCTCACTTTAGGCGAAAAAAAGCGACACTGGATGTGTCTTGTTGCAAATGGAGATGGACGGGGTTTGAGTCAAATTTGGATTGTCGCGGCTGATAAATCTTGTATTGTCTTAGAGTGCACAATGGCTGATCAATTTTCTCTTTGTAATAAAGGCATGGCCGGTTGTGTTTTGTACCTTATAATCGAATCATCTACCATAGCCTCTTTTGGGGTGGGAAGGAGGAGGGACTTGCATACAAAAGACCCCGTAAGGGGCGCGGTGATTTACCATCCTGGCCGCAGTGCTGACGGGATCTAGCGCTCCGTCCGGCCCTAGCTTAGCCACTCTTCCTTCCTTCAGATAGCCTGTATTTCTCCTCTACTTCGTCGCTTTTCAACAACCTCTCCCACAGCTTTCTCTGGTTAGCCTCTAATTCCACAGGGTAGATACTGAACTTCTTTTCAGCCAACCGTCCCAGATCGGGGCTGAGGGAGGAGGGGACAATGTTCCCTAACCCCTGATCTCCGGTCTGGGGTGGTTGGTTTTTAACAACCTGCTTCATCCCTACCCATACCTTCCTCACATCCCTTTTCCTCTCGTCTTCTTAATCTATCTTTTTTACGCCATGTCCAAGGTGGAGCCGCCATGCCGATGGACTGCCAGGCCACCAGGCGGGAGGGGTGGTCCCGAATGGCGGCGGCTGGCTCTGCCGGGCCTGTAAGCACCTCTTGCAGTGCGGGCTACTGAGAGAGGTGGTGAGCGATTGCGTCCCGTAAAACAGAAGATCAACATGCCCAATGATGCAAAAATAAAACATCGCCCCTTAATTCTCCCTATAACAACGATGGACCCGCCCTCGGACAGCTCTACCGCAAAAATGGAGGTCCCCTTTCCCTGTGCTTGCGCATGGGACCCTCCATATTTCTCTAACCGGAGAGGAGGCTTACTCCTCTCCTTCGCCTACGGGTGTAGGGGACTCCTTCTCACCGTCTTCTCTGGAGGTACTTTCGGGCATCTCCCTTTTTCCAGCGGCAGTCCCCTCATTTCTTTTCAAGGGGACTGCCAAGAAAGCCAGCAGGCAGCCCATTGCCGACGGCTCCTCATGTAAGTGGCTCTGTAGGGCAAACCCACTTAGGGAAGAGATGGAAGCCAGGCCCCTTCGGTCGCTCCCCTGAAAAGACCTACTGGCAAGAATTTTAAACCTTGCCGTGGTCAAGGCCTGTGCCGCCCCACACAAGACTAGTGACAATATAGTAAACGGGACCTGCAATGTCTTGGGAGGGGATTGCCACCTGAGGCCCCTCATGTGACAGACATGGTCCTTAAAAAAACCCAGCCTCAGACGGTAAGGCCTTCCATGGAAGGGAATCCGGGCTCGGCGACAAACACCGAACCCGAATCCGCCCCTATGCAAGGTCCTCCTCAAACGCTAGGGTCTCTGAGACAGTACAAGGAGGGGATCGATATCCTCCGACAAGTGCCCCTACGACTACCAGAACCTTCTCTATTTCGGAGAAGGACCTGGCTGAGGCCGGTCCATCTGGCCTGTGGACTTCTGCCGGCGGAGGTGAGAAGTGGGTTCATTCCCCGCCCTCCTCTCCAAAAAAGAAAAAGAAAAAGACTAATAATACCAAGAAGACTCAGGGCTCCTCTCCATCCGCGGAGGCTGCGGGGACGGATGGGTCTGCTGCCACTTTGGTAGGCGACCAAGCCAAGATCGGCACATCCGGCCCCTCTACCCCTTCGTGTGTGGAGCCCTTGACTAAGACCAAGAATGCACAGGGCGGAGCCTCGATGACATCGGGGCCCCTCATTCAGAGGTTACCTGGGGTTTTCTAGCCCGCTGGCTTCAAACGCTTTCTCGTTATTTGCTCCACTGATGGCACCATGTTGTCCAAGGGAAACATGATTCATCAGAGGAGAGGATTAGCTAGTGCAATTGGTAGAGAGCCGAAGGTGACCCGTTTTTCGGACGGGAGCCTTCTGGCAAATGCGGTGAATCCCGCTGAGGTGGCCAAGATAAGTGCTCTTCGGACACTTCATGGCACCCCGGTAAGTGTGACGCCGCACTCTACCATGAACTTTGTGAAAGGAGTAGTTTATGTGAGGGAACTCGTTCACTACTCCATTGAGGACATCACCCTAGAGCTGGCCGACCATGGGGCGTCAATGGCGAACGTGTGGTGAGAAAACAGGGAGGGGCCTCGAGACCCACCCCTACACTCTTCGTCACGTTCGACTGTGACAAGCTCCCTGAGTCGGTGCGTGCCTGTTGGTACCGCTACCGGGTCAGGTCAAAAAGGGTTCATACCCAGCCCATGTTAAAACCAGGGCTTCCCCCTCTTCCCCCAGCGTGACCGTTTCCTGTAAGGCGAAACGGCCACGCGCCTTCACCGAGTCGTTAGACTCACAGGAGGCAACACCCCTGAGGTTAGTCGCTAGGCCATCCTCCGGGGTTCCTAAAGCTTTCTCCCGAAAGGAGAACAGCAACAAAAAAGCTTCGGCTTCTTCGCCCACGCCTAATAGTGGAGGGAGTGGCTCGGAGACGGTGGTTCCTCGAAAAGAGTGCCCTCCGCCTCCGAAGCTTCAACACCCGCCTAAGGTTTCAAGGCAGAGGGAGAAAAGGAATCGCATGGCGAGCCCAACCTCCCCCAATAAGTCCTCGAAGGCGACTGCGCCTTCAGCGCTTTGACCGCACGGCCATTCCCGTGAGGGTCTTCTGTTCAAGGAGGGCCTCCGCTTCTCATCCGAGCTAGGCATGGAAGGCATATTCCTTCAATGGAATTGCCGTGGACTCCGGGCCAACTGGGAGGAGCTGCGGAGGCTCGTATCGTCCCGTTCCCCGTTAGCTATCTTTTTGCAGGAGACCATGCTAGGCGCGTGCCCCTGCCCACCCTTCTGGGGTATAAGGGTCTCGCGACCCCACCCCCGCGGGTGCTGGGCTGGGGGATGCGCGGTTTACATCCGTTCTTCCTTTCTCTTTAGATACCTCCTTTCAGGCAGTGACTGTGCAACTGCACCTGGATAGGAGGTATATTATCATTTCTGCGTACATTCCACCGTCAGCTTACTTCGAAGCGGGGGACTTCCGCCGCATCGTGGCACGGTTGCCGAGGCCCTTTCTCTTGCTTGAAGATCTAAACGGCAGGCATCCTCTCTGGGGGGATCACTCAATAAATCCCAGGGGACAGGTCCTTGCCGATCTGATCGAAGAGCTTGAGATAGGTGTCCTAAACATGAATGAGTTTACGCATCACTGTCCGAGAACCGCTTCATTTTCTTGACTTGTTCTATCTTTGTGCTCTTCCAATGCACAGCCTGATTTTGATTGGGGGGTGGTCGATGCCCTCCATGGTAGTGAACACTTTCCCATTCAAATATGATTTTTAGGGCAACTGCCGCCTGAGAACTCACCTCGGTGCTGCTTAGCGCATGCGCGGTGGCCTGAATTTCATGAAATGACTGAAATCTCTATCTTACTCGAGGAGTTTAGGTCGGAGGATGCGGTCGTTTATTTCTTCTCCGGCAAACTCATCGCCGTAGCCCTCACTACTATTCTTAGGACGTCTGGCCGTTTTGAACCCCGACGACTTCCATGGTTATCGTCTGAGTGTGAAACGGCCCTCAAACAGAAGCGTTATGCCTACATCGCTATAAGCGCTGCCCGAAAGATTTTACTGTCGCTGAATTTCGTCGGGCTAGGGCTAGGTTCAGGTATATTTCAAAGCACGCCCACCGCTCTTCTTGGCGTGCATACGTGTCTTCACTTAATGGAACGACCCTTTTTAGCAGAGGTGCGGAATCCAGTCAAAATTATTCGGGGTAAGTTCTTGCATGACCCCCCTTCCGTTTTTCAGGACAATGAGATCGCAATCTCGGACCCCGCGTCTGTGGCGGAATCCTTAGCGACCGCTTTTTCCGCTCTCCCTTTGTGCGCGGATTTCGCCCACGGTCCGGACGATGTCCCGTACGCCATGCTTCGACACCTGGGTGAGAGAGGCATGACCTTTCTCTTAGCTTTGTTCAACATGATCTGGGTGAAGGGACTTCTTCCAGACTCCTGGTGAATCCCTACTGTGCTCGCCTTTCGCAAACCAGGGAGAGATCACTCTACTCCGACGGGTTTCCGCCCAAACTCTCTAACCTCTTGCGTGTGCAAGTTGATGGAGAAATTAGTAAATGTTAGATTAGCCTTTATCCTGGACAGCGGGGGCCATCTGTCTTCTGCACAGTGCGGCTTTCGCTAGTTCCACTCAACGTCGGATGCGCTGATCTGACTGCAAAATGCCATCTGCGAAGCTTTTCTTCGTAGACAGCACTACTCCTCGGTGTTTTTCGATTTGGAGAAGGCCTAAGATACCGCATGGCGATACGGTATCATGGAGACTCTCCACATGATGGGGACGAGGGGACGCCTCCCAATATTTATATCTAAATTTTTGCGAGATCTTCGATTCCGCGTACGGGTGGGGGAGCCCTCTCCGCGCCAAAGGAGCAGGAAAAGTGTGTCCTGCAGAAAAGTGTTTTTAGTGTCACACTCTTTGCCCTGAGCATCAACGGCATCACCTTGGTGCTGCCAAAAGATGTTTTCGCTACGCTCTACGTGGACGACCTTTCGATCTCTTTAGGCGCGGCCCAGATGCCAACACTGGAGCGTCGACTCCAACAGGCCGTGAACCGCGTCTCCGTCTCTCGCTATGCCGAAGCGCACAAGTTTCGGTTTTCTTTGGCTAAGACTAAGGTGGTGCAATTCTGCCGCCATCCACGGCTTCACCTCTACCCAGATTTTTTTCTGGATGTAGTGGAATAGCACCGTTTTCTCGGTCTAGTATTCGACTGACGCCTCACCTGGGAGGCTCATATTCGCAGCCTTAGGGTCTCTTGTACCCGCGCCATGGTTATTCTCCGTTCCGTGACTTTCAGCGCTTGGGGCGCTGATAGGGCTACTGCCCTACTTTTTTATCGATCCTTTGTTCGTTCGAAGCTCGACTACGGATGCGATTTTTATGCATCCGCAGCCGAGCGTTTATTGCGGAAATTGGATTCGATCCATCACACCGGCCTTCGCCTTGCGACCGGTGCCTTCCACAATTTCCCCATTGAGAGCCTGTTGGTCGATGCTGGGGAGATGCCACTCGCTCTGCACCGTGTGCAGTGCATCACTCACCTGTACGCGCGAGCCCGGTGCCTCCCTCAGTCGCTAACAGCTCTCACTGCACCTGCAGCTTATCTCGATGATGCTTATGCCGCCGAGAGACGCCAGTCATACCCTAAGCCCTTTGGGTTTAGGGCCAGAAAACTTCTTCGAGAGCTAGATATAGCTCTTGGTCCGGTGGCGCTCCTTGTTCTGCCCAGGGAGCCACCCTGGAGGGTACCACATTTGGCTATTTGTTGCCATGCCTCTGATCCCAAAGCTTGTACAGCGCCGGGAGTATTGCGTTCGAACTTTTTGGAGCACACCTCGTGTCACGTTGGAACCGTGCCAGTGTATACGGATGGTTCCAAGTCCCAAGAGGGGGTCGTCTTCCACGCTGTATCCCCTCTGTTTGAAGTCTGCGTGGCTCTGCCATGCGCTGCGTCTGTCTTCACGGCCGAGCTGGTGGCAATAGACCACTCGGTATGGGAGATTACGCGACGTGCTCGGTTTGGAGACCGGATTGTGATCTATAGCGACTCACAAAGCGCCCTGAATGCTCTCGGGGCATTGGAATCTCCACATCCTCTGTTTGCGATATCCGTGACGCCACGGTTATGGCGAGCCGGGCAGATGTCGAGATTATCTTCTGCTGGGTTCCTGGACATGTAGTAATTACAGGGAATGAGCGCGCCGATGAGGGTGAAAAAGAGTCCGCGAGGACTCTCCCACCGAACCAGCGTTTTGCTCTTCCTTACACCGACTACATGGCAGGAATACGGGCAGCTTTTCGGACTACTTGGCAAAGAAGATTGGAGACGGTCGAAGGAAACTTAAGGTTGCGTGCCATTGCACCGCGACTGTCATCTCCGAATCGGACACACTCGTGTGACGCATTGCTATTTGTTGGAGCGCTCGCCTGCACCCTATTGCGACGACTGCGTCGTCCCCCAGACTGTTCGGCACACTTGTGTCGAATGTCCCAGTCTGGGTTATCTTCGCGCACGTTACCTGTCCCGGTACCGGGATGGGCGGGGTCGCTACTGCCTGCCCTTGTACTCGGGTCGAGTGCGTGCACCATGACTGGTGGACTTGTTGACTTTTGGGGGGAGGCCGGCCGTCTCCCTTATATTTTACTTGTTTTTTTGTTATTGTTGTTTGTTTCTTTTTTTTGTAGGTCACAGTCTCCTGCTCTGGGGGGAGGGGGACCTCCCCCCTACGCCGGAGCTTGCTCCCTGATTGTTATACCTTTTTTATTGTTGTTTCTGTTAAAATTTTTATTTTAAAGTAGCCTAGAACTGGGGTGTTTGTTTGCGGCGTCTTATGCCCAAGTAAAGTCGCCACATAGCCCCTTGAAAAAAAAAAATCTTGTCAAATTTCCCAATTTGCAAACCCAATTTAAACGGCAGTTTATTAGCCCTTATCGACTAGATTGCGAGAGCTCACGGATGAGTCAAGCAGTAAATCCTGGTAGAGGGAACAACCATGTACTTCGAAGTAAATACACAAGAACATCAATAACTATGATACCTATTTTTTTATAGAACAAGGGGTATCATTGATTATAAACTGCACGCGATAATAAGACAACTCTTACGGAAAATAGGTTTGGTTTTAAATCACTCAAACTTCTCATATTTTATTATGGAAAATTTTGAACAACAATTATCAATAAGTAATATTGAGATCGAACCCCCTCAATAATATTATTTTAGTTGAATAGCATTATTAATATTTTAAGGAAGTTCTAATTTCTACAATTTTTTAGTTTATCACAGAATATTTAAACTATGATGAGTTGTAATGGTTGCAGCTAGCAGCAAATTAGGAAATAACTGGATATAATTCAACGATATACAAAAATGTGCCATTTGTTAACCAGAGTTGAAACGATAGTACAATTATTTGTTTAGAGCAGTATTTCCTAGTGTTGGCGCTAGTTCCCCCTTGCGGGTATTATTGCGTTAAAAGGAGCTGCTGTAAGTTTATATTTAACTTAGGGGGCGGTGGGCATTTATTGATTCTTGTTTCAATTTTAAAATATTATTCAGTTATAGTGTTTCTACAAACGCTTCCATTTATCAACATTAGCAATAAGCCTATGCATTTGACCGATCAAGTAAAGTTACAAGTTAATTACGCCAATCATGACCCGCCAATTCGCCACATAATGTAGAACTGCCCCTATCTCTTAACATAACTTTTGACTTTTGTTAAATTATCGCTCCATTTTTCATTCACTACCTTGTTATTTTTCAGGAGTAATTATTACAGCCAATTTCTAAACAAACAATTTTTTACACTCCCGTGCTATTTTTTTATACAAAAAGATAAACACTCCCCCTCCTTGTATCCCTGTAGTTGTTGAAGAATTGGCGGTGGTTATTGGTGTTATTCTTGAAATTTCTTAGTGTCGTTCTTTCACTTACTTTGCTTTATTTTAGTGCTTGAGTTTATTCATAATCATGTCGGAAAACTCATTTAAGCGAAAATGCAGACAGTATAGTGTTGAATATTTGAAGTTTGGATGTTCATATGACTTGAAAACGGAATCCAGGGAAATTATAATATTTTTACACTGTTTGTATTCCCGGGATTTAAAGTTTGTTCCTGGGAATTCCTTGGAATTTTTGCGCAGATGCAAAAAAAAAAATTAAAAATATTTAATTATGATCCTGAAGACTATGAGAGTTATTTATAAAAGAATTTGATAATTGGCAATATGGAAAATTATGTGGACGTGGTTTATTAATAGAAGCGCACTCACATCGGATCACAGCATAATTGATCAGTGAATGTGACACCTTTTAGTAACTTGATTGGCTTGTTTATTTGTTTTTATTCTCTTTAAGCCAACCTATAATTTTCATTATTTTAAATTAAATTATTATAAAAATGTTGAGGAGGTAATTTACAAAGTCATTGTTCATAGATCCCTATCTTTTGTCTGCTTATGTATGTATAGGGATGGGTGAGTCTTTAAATAGTTAAATTACGCTCGAGACTGAAGTACCTAACTGCTATAGCATTGGCTTCGCATTGCACATATTTCGATAACTAAAGGCCCAATGAGCTACCAAAATTCATTTTCCATATTAATAAAATATTGGGCAATATAATCTATGTATGTATGGTAGAATAACGGTAAAGTTTCAAAATAGCTCTGGGGCACTGGCCTAGTGAACCATACTTAAAAAGCTTTACTAAAACGACACCATAAATGAAACAGGAGATATTTGTAATAAATAAATGCATGAAGTGAATGTTGCTGCAAGATGCGCATTATTATAATTAATTATCAAACATTTATCAATGTTAAACAGAAATACAAAAAGTAATTACGGTTTTAAATTCAGGAAAAGATAAACTTTCGTTTGATGTATATATTGTCGGAATAGTTTGAATATTCGAGAGCGGAGCCATGCTAGGAATTTACCAGACAGAAAACATTTGGTCGACCTGAAGTAGATAGCACACCTCCAAATTACAATTTTGGAGCTCTTCACTCCCCATTTGAAATAAAAAATTATAGAAGTACAAAATAAGAGCGTGTTGAAATCAATTAATAGCACATTGCCAAACTTTTTCACTCCAATTATATAAAAAATAATACTCGAACTATAATATAAATTTATGAACCGAGCTCAATTATAATCCTTCGAAGAAATATCAAACAATTAAGAAGGTAATACTTATTACAAATGTATTTTGGAGGAAAGTTAATTCATCCTAACATAAATATCTAATATTTCATTTTTTTTATATTTATATCTTGTATTTTGTAATTTTATATAAAATATTATGAAAATTTTATATATTTCTTTCAGATATAAAAAATAAATATATCTCATAGAAATTTGCCTGCCTCAATTCCAAAGTCTATTGTTCGGCAGGATTTCCTAAAAAATTAAAAATTAAGAGAGTGAAAAATGAATAAAATTCAATAGGACATTAAAGTGCAGATGATGGTCAACAAGTGGTTTGCTTCGGCATTTTAAATTTAAGCACAATTTATCAAAAGTGCCTCAACCTGGTTGGTCAGCTTCAGGAAATAATGAAATAAGTAAAAGAAAGTTAGTGAAGATAGTACCGGCAAGTACTTCTTCTCACCTTAAAAAAAAATTAGCATATTTTCTTAAAACAGAGAAAGAAACATTAGAATAAATAGTAAAATTCTTCATTTCAATGAAGGAAATTACTTTAATTTAGGAATGTTACGAATTAGTGGGTCTTTTTCAGCAGAAAACGGTGTTGAAGTAATAAAGGTTTAACTAACAGAATTCGAAATGACAATTAGAATACACGTAATTGCACATCTTACGATGGTTAAGTTTGGAGAAATAATGTATTGTATCACTTATTCTATGCAAATGGTATACACCAGGCCGTGTGTGATGTTTTATTTTATACAAAAAAAGGTGGATTTTGGTGAAAGCACTAATGAGATAGAAAATATATCACATGAAGAAGGAGAAGAGATTGAAGAAAGTGAGAAAATAATTCAAGATTTAAACAATTCATTAAATTTAGAATTTGAAGATGGTATAGCATCAGATGCTGTTTCAAATCGCCAATACAGAAGAAAATTCTATAACTAATATAAATGAATCTTTAAAAAAGATAAGAGCTGTTGTAAAATTATTCAGAAGATCACATCTCAAAAAGGATATTTTATAAAATTATGTTAAAGGCAGACTTTGATTATGAAAAGATGGTTATTTATTGGGAAATGCTAGAAAAATATTTAGAGTTAAAATCAGGAATGTCTAAAACATTAACTAATTACACTGTCCAACAATGATTTTGCTACAGAAAAGAGAGAGTAATTTTCTATTGTAGTTTTTTGCGTAGATTACGAAAATGACCTTTATTTTTCATGAAATGACTTCAGTTTTTTTGTAATCTGCACATTTTATTTTTTATTAATATTAGATTATTCAGTATATAGAGGTATGAAATATTTGTTATTATTTTATTTTATTTGACAAAAAGTACAAAGATAAGTGGAAACAAAAATGTTATTCATCGAAAGAAATTAATAAGTCCTTTTAATACATTTCAGAGTGTGGTATTATAAAAATATATTTAAAAAAATAATGAAAATTTAAGATTTTTTATAAATTGCTGAAATCTATACAATAGTCATATATTTTTAGAATATTTAAGCTTGTTTTATGTACAACGTCTTTTTTGTCTGTGTGAAGGGCTCAGCAGAAGCCAGAAAGCATTTCAGGACTCCATTTTCCTTTATAACGATTTTCTATAGTAGCAATATCTTGGTGGAATCTTTCACCATCCTCATCGCTGACGTCTGCTGAATTATCTGCAAAGAAAGACAGATGAGAATGCAAAAAAGCACCTTTGGTGACATATTACATCCCAACTCATTATTAGACCTAATGAAATTCTGAAGAAGAATGTATTAATTTCTGATTTGTGGCTTCCAAGGAGACCATTACATACACCTTTGAAACTATGCCAGGCCTCAAATTCTGGCCTGCTCAATTTTGCCTCAAACTCACTATCTACCATAATTTGTCAAATCTGAGGCCTAACAAAGATTCCTTCTTTAATTTTAGCATCACTAATCTTAGGAAATTTTGTTTTGAAATATAAGATGGATGGCTGGTCGTGCTTTAAGGCTTTCACAAATTGTTTCATTAAACCTTATTTTATGTGAAGTGGCGGAAAAATTATGTTTTCTATAGGAACTACTTGTTTATGTATGACATTATGACAACCTCCTTATGTCTCTACTTTTAAAGGCCATTCTGAGCGTATGTATTGTTCTCCCCGAGCTCTACTGTCCCATTGGCACAAAAACACATGAATTTTGTGTAGTCTGAGTGCAAGCCAATTAAAGTGGCTACTACCTTAAGGTCAGCACAAATCAACCATTTATGTTCACTGTATTTAATGCTTTTTAAAATAAAATCTAAATCCTCAAGTTTCTTTCAAAACAACAGAGTAAGCTACTGGTATCGATGGTAGTTTATTTCCACTATGCAGAAGCACGGCTTTACCACTATATAAAGAAGCGTCAATGAAAAGTCTCCATTGACTAGGTTCCTAATATATATCTAGTTCTTCAAAGATACGTTGAATATTATTACAGTAGCATAAATTGTCAAATAAAAATTTGTCTTTTAAATTGTTTGATCGAATGCGAAATTTAGTAATTCGAACATCTTCTACTACTAAATTTCTTTCTTTCAGTCTTGAGGCCAGTAATTTACTCTGTTGCTTTGTTAAATTTAGATCTCTTACAGGATCATCTCCATCAAGTTGTGAGAAAGGTTTTGTAGTAGTATCAACAGTTTCAGGAACATAAATTTCACTTTTTGGTTCTCATGATTTCATATCTGATTCATCAGTGTTAGACAAAATAATTTCTGCAGGTGGTTCAGGTACTGGAATGTCTTTTGAGTGAGGTATAGGCTAAATAGCAGATCTAAGGTTGGGATATACCACAGCTGAAGCGCACTTCGTTGTTTTACCTAAAACTATGAAAATTATATGCATAAAATTTCAAAGTTATGTACATATGTGTGATTACAATAAAGTGGTTCTAAACTTAATTAATTTTCTATTTTTAAAAAATAATATTACAGTATAATACTTCAAAATATAGGTACAGTGGACAATAAACAATTAATTACTTTTCATGCCTACCAAACAGAAATAGCAGTCAATGAGTGTCATGATCTTGGGGCTCTCGCCATAGCATTGCAACACCAAATTGAAGGCTTTTTATTTTTTTCTTTTAGACCATTTTGATAATGAATTAAAGCATGTTGTGGTGCCTATGTTTTTTCTTGGTCGCCAATTTTACATTCAAAATACAAATTATATAGTTTTTCCACTAGAGAAGAAAATTTTCTTTGAGGTTTTTAAATGTTACTAGACCACATATGTAGCAGAATTTATCTGTGATATTTTTACATTGTCCTCTTGGCATTTGAATTAAAATTGTTGCTTTTATTTAAAACATTATTTTGTTAACTAACCTGAAAATAAGAAATAAAAGAATGAAATTCGTTCAAATCTTCAAAATTTGACAAAAATAGTAATTGGCAACTTAGATAAACTGGAGTCATTTCGATAAAAATGACTTCTCTTTTTTAAATCTATACATAAAACTATATTAAAAAATGTTATTCTAATCTTGTAGTTGAGAAAGAGTTAAATTTTGTTTGACAGTGTTATTATTGAGGAACCACAAACTTTGGCCAATTTAGAATTTGAAACTTTGACTGCAATGGTAGCAGGCCTGAAGCCAGTAAAAATTCGATTAGAAAACCTATGGAGTCGAAATGCACCTTTGCAAACTGCCGAAGGAGTATTTGTTTTCATCATTAGGGAGTTGGTTAAAAGAATTAGCAAAATCATGAAGTAGAAGAATCATCATTTAGAAGAATCATCAATGCGATCCAACTTAGTAATAATTCTATGTGAAGAAGAATTGATGAAATCGTCGAAGTCATTCAAGAGACCTTATATAACATAGTTAAAATCAATAATTTGGTTTACAATTGTAGGAAGAAAATTGACTTAATAATTCCTCTTTGCAGTGGAAGTTGAAACAGACACTAAAGGTCAATTGATGTTTACTATAGTTGAGCAGTTTTTCAAAGAAAGATAAATCCTTGTAAACGATATAGTTGCATCTGCAACAGATGGTGCTGCAGCATTAACATGGTGGTATAGAGACTTTCTTATAATTTTAAGGATATCTGTACCCAATATATTCACAATGCATAGCGTAGTTCATCGTCAACTTCTAGTTGCTGTGAACTTGACTGATTGGCTTCATAAATCACTTGATGTTATCACAGCAGTAAATAAAATAAAATGGCTTTCCCTAAATCTGCAACCACACTGAGAAAAAATTTTATCGACTATTTTTATATACTGAAGTGAGATGGTTATCCAAAGAAAACCGCTTGCAGGGATTTTATTCTCTTTTTCAACCCTATCATATAATTTTTCCACTAGAATAAAAGTGTTTATTTTAGTGACGAGCTCTTATCTTGCAAATATGTTATTGCCTCGTTAACATATTTATTCAATATTTTCAATGATCTGAATTGGCAATTGCAAGGTTATGATTTAAATCTTATAAAAGCAAAATCTTAGAACAAGCTTTCACTGTATAAACAAAATATTGGTCGTCGGGGGCCAACTCAATTTCCAAATCTTGATCGGATAGAAAATTATAATTTTGAGGCAGATAACTCCATATTAGATGATGACATCTTGATTTATTGAGACTATTTGAACGCTTTGTACGAGGATATTAAACTCTAGATATTAACGTCTCATTAATACGGAAAATCCTGACTGGATGAGCAACCCATGTTGCCTATGATGCTTGTGTAAAGGACACCGACTCGGCAATGCAAGTGGAGTCAATTGTTTAAAAGAAAACTACTTAAATTAAAGTCCCTCTTCAAACAATCATACCAGGAATTTTGGCTACACTCCACAAGGAAATTTCTTAAAGCTGTGAGAAGATATCACACTTTTTTTAATTGCTCTTCAAACTTCCTATATGGCTGAAGTGGTTTTAGGGCAGTTACTCAGCCTCTTACTAAACAAAGAAACCCCCTGCAAGGTGCAAAACTAGGGGATTCAAAATTACTTCAGCATGGAACCTAGAGTCAGAGCCTTAGCCACTAAGCTCCAATTCAACCATCGCATCAAAAACATATTGAGGTAAGCTGCTAAATAAAAGTTTTTGTAGCATTGATCATTAGTTTTTGTAATATAAATAAAAAGTACATTCCAATTATGTTTACACTAGTACCTGTGTTATCATGCTAATAAAAATAAATCTAGTATAGTATTCGAAATTTAATTTGACAGGTGTGGCGATAACAAAAAACTTTGTGTCCGAAGGGGGCGCTAGTCCTAAAAAGGTGTGTAAACACTGGTTTAGAGGTTTGTAACCGACAGCATGTGAAGTGTAGTTCGTGTAATATAAAACGGAAGGTTTTGGTCGCTAACCTCGGTGACAATTGTATTTTTACCTTTTTTTCATTCAATTCTGGTCAAAACGTTGGAAAATGGTAGATTTTCAAACATTCAGAACTCGTGTCACTTGCAAATAATTGGACAAGTTGTTCCTGTCTGATGATGTCACTTAGGCTAGAAAATTTCTTCTCTTTCCAGTTTCTTTTTATTTTAAGCAAAAGAGTGCATGGACAGCACGGCAAGGAAATGGTCCATTAAATCTAATTAATTGACATTTTGTGTTTCACAGAGATTTCTTAAAAAGGACGGCTTTCTAAAATATAGAAAACAAAGAAAATATAGATTTATTTATATATAAGCCTATGTCTTCTCACTGCTGGTCAATGGACATCGGAATAGAGCTCAAGCTAGTTTAGTCTATACGATGTCGGATTTCTAACGTGAAGGAATCAGTTTCACACAAAGTGAGGGTATGCATACAACATCACCGTGGTCACGAACTGACCCTATTTTTGCGGATGTGTTATGCACCCCCCGGAGGAAGAAGTTGCTGCTACACACGCTATCGCGCACATAGCCAACAACGCTATCATTTTTCTCCCCGTCTTCACAACGTAACACATGCACTCTATTTTCTTTTTCGATACTTACCGATGATGGTGTACTCATACGCATGACGAAGAATACCCCTTCCCCCTGGTGTTTGTAAGATTCTATGACCGTTTTTTGCTGTAAAAACAACACAGTACGACCCAGACACCCTCGCTCCCCAACGAAGACCGGCACCTAGTGCCTTCAGGCTCACCAGCAATTGCCAGTTTGATCTTTATATAAATTTCATTATTAGGTGTGATTTTAGCTGTAACCTACCCACGAGGCATGTTGTGAGTTTGCAACTTTCTTTGGGTGAATTTAAATGACGTTGATGATTTTAATTGTTGTCAGTGTCTCTTATGAACCTGTATCAGCAGCATGATTTCCACTCACAAATCTTGTTTTTCCTTACACTCCAATACTTGTGAGGGTTAAAGTTTTAGAAAACAAAATAATATTCATTTATAGTGAGCTACATATAAGATGCCCCTATGTGATTATAAATGAATACATGCTAACAAAATGTCAAAATACATCGACCCATTTGGTATAAATATGAATATGTATATGAATCTATCATACCTCAAAGAAAGAGAAGAGATCGGAATAAATTTTCTTCAGAAACACGTTTATTCCTAATTGCGAAAAATTCCGTAAAGGGGTGAAGATCAATTAATTTATCTCCCTTTCATAGTCCTTCAGATCGATGTAGCAAAGTGAGCCTTAAAAGCTTATCAATTATTGAGAATTTTTGTTCTCACACGTAGCCGAGTGGTTTTGGCGCTGCTTTAATAGAAATCATATCTGTTGCTCTCAGCCTGAGTGTGTTTAGTCTTGTTTGATCCTTAACCCTCCACGAATATTTTGAATTAGGAAAAAGCATTTTTCCGAAGTACAATTATTCCGTTTATCGTATCTTTCTTTGAAGTATGCCTGATTCATTTCATCATTTCTTCGCATTTATGATATATATATGATAAACTACATATTGAATCTAGTATCGTAAATTAAACTTTTGCCTCTTATACAGTGGTTTCACTATCATATACCATAACTCGCCATTGAGTTCTCTTACCTAATGTCCCGGTTTTTAATGATAGTCGTCCAAATTTGTCGTGGGTTTCCTAAGTATTGGTGGAAACGCCTCATCAAGTTCGCATTTGTATTTTTCATATATTTTTTTTCTCTTTTATTTACCTTGTGCCTGGTTCTAACCGTGGTATATCGAAACGTCTAGAGGGGAAACCACAACATATTCATTCTTTGTTCATCGAGCCTCATTAAGGAGCTAAAGTTAAAATTTTCCGATGTATTCTTCATTTGATGGACACGAAAGTAGGAAAAGCAACAAAATAACTCGATTTTTCCACTGCTTTTTAAAGCTTATTCAATTAAATTCTCAAGGAATAGCTTATTTATAAGTTATATTTAGAAGTTAAAAATACCTCTAATTAATTTGACTTAAAAATTATATGCTTGTATTGTATAGTCTGAAAATGCACAATTATTTCATTTGAGTCAGGCCATAAATAACAAAACCACTTACTTTCATAGTATTATTCATCCTGAGTCAAAGTATAATTTCAATTTGTTTATATCCTTGAGTCAATTTGTGAGTCGAAATCAGTATAGAGACGTTTTAAAACCTTCCTTAATCGAACACACTGGTCCGGATTGACTTAAAATGGAACGAATTAATTTGAGATTACCATCGTACTGCTTAATTAAGAGTATTACCCTAAAATACCTAATCATTAGTCAATCACTCGTAAAAATACTCATTGGATTTTTTTTATGTGTTGTTTTATTTACTTGCCTATGTTTTAAGGCGACAATCAACTGGGTCACGGAAACTCAACCTTTTTATAAGAAATTTATAAAGTGAAATTACGGAAGTAGACCAATTAGGATAGTCATAGGCAAGATTGATCGACTTCCGGGACGCTCCAGGGTTTGAGAAGATGCTTCCGGTTAGACTTTAGTTCAAATACTCAATTTAGTCAATAATAAAAAGTCATAAAAGCGACAATTAGTACACAGTATCAGGTTTGGGGAAGATTTTACAGGTAGCGACGCTATAATTATTATTATTTTTCCCTATTTAATTTAAAAATAGAAGAATAATATTAACTAATATGAATAACAATGATATAATTTATAAATACTAATATAATAAATAGATAATATATATATATATATATATATATATATATATATATATATATATATATATATATATTTACCTGCGAGCCGCATGAGTCGTTCATGACGACCAATTAGGTTTTTGATATGTTATTTAGGAGTGCGCAACTCTCCTGAAACGGGCACAATCACCAACGATGGCTAATCTTCGATGAAAATAAAAGAGTGAAAAATTGTGGATGAATAATAGTATGAAGATGAAGGGTAACTTCATCATCACCATCATCATCAACCGTTCTCCCCTAAAAAGGGCTGGCGTGCATCATCGCTACCAAAAACGTATCTCGCTCGCAGGAAAAAAAAACAATTTGGTGCGCCTCTTGCCCGAAGAGCAAACCTTTATCTTGGTTTAGTCGCCTCTTACGACCCGAGTGGGAGAACGGTCTGGGTTTTCTTCTTGGTCCAAAAACTCGCCTCATTTTCGATTTCTTTGCAAATAGAAGGAATTTTCGAAGTTGCCTCCCTAAATAAAGTCAACGTGGAAATAATTAAATATTACTACTATTAGTACTAATAATACTATTCCTACAACTACAATTGATACTCCTTATACTAATACTGCCACTACTAGTACTACTACTACTACTGCTACTACTACTACTACCACCACCACTACTACTACAACCACCAATACTACCACTGCAACTACTGCCACCACCACTACCACTACTAATACAACAACCACCCCCACCACCACTACTACTACAACAACCACCACGACCACTACTACTACTGTTACTACCACCACCACTACTACTTTCCTATCTATCGTACTCTGCTCAATCCAGTGTTAGTCAAGTTGCCTTTTTTTACGAAAGAAGAGTTTCTTATGGTAGTTTGGATAGTACTAAAGCGTGCAAGGAAATGATTACCTCTTCCCACCCTGTACATAAAAGAGGAATTAAATACAAAAATAGTCAAAACTATGAAAGAAAGAGTTTGATTTTTTTAGTAAATTGGATTTTTTAATTGGCTCTCAACGCATACAAAAGATCTAAGACATTTAACGTGGTTGCCATGGCATCAAAAATGACGTCATTTCCCCTCAACTTTCGCTGTGATTTTTAAACAAAACATAGAATTCATTTTATTTTTAATGTTCTTTGAATTTGAGGGAGGGAGGAACCTAAATTTAGTTACATATTGTTGAATTTCACTTTCTCTAAATGGGAGAAATTGCGAAAAATTAGACCAAAAAATTCCTTTATTTTTCGCTAAATTAAAGCAAATAATAATAAAATCCTGAGATTCACTTTGAGCATACTTTATCTTTCATTTTAATACGACTGTTCCATTTACATAGAAAACAAATGAAGTTAGTATAATCAGGTTTCATTTTCCTCAGAATGTTAAAATCGCCAAGCTAGGAATTACTGACACATAAGAGAAGGTACATGACTAGTAAAGATATAAAAAGATTTAGAAATAAAGATACCGGCTGTTAAGTTCATTCAAAAGCCATAAAATTTCATGCAGACCTACCTATTTTGGTTAAATCTATTTAAAGGACTATATCATGCAGATAAAGTTGAGAACAATTTTTAGGCCGGTATAAATTTTTTACTACTACAACTTTAGTACTAGTTAGTGACGGGTTAATGAACAGTATCCGTTAAGTCAAAAGCCTCCACCCAGTATTTAGCTTCTGTGAGAGAAAATGAGACGCTGTCCTCGTAAATCCTGTATTTGGGAAAAAGTCTGGTTTTAACTATGACTCCGAGTATAATGATAACAAAGACCCAAAGACATGCTTTATATAAGGCGAGTTAGTAACATAATTGAAAGAAATAGCCCTATATATATAAAGCTAGACCTTTGGCTTTTGTTATTATTATTACCGGAGTCAGTAGTTTTGGGGAACTATCAGAAAAACAGATTTATAGCCAATAAAATCTGATTTTTTTTCTCCGCTAACTTACGATGTTACCTTAAATTAAGGTAGACAAACAATCTATGGATATAAGTATAAAAACAAAGCTGATTTTCTAGTTTTAAGTAAGAATAGAAGTCTAAGTTACCTGTCTAATCACAATTATTTTTACACCCATGGGTACATTTTTTACTTGCTGGTACAAACCTAAACACCCACTCTGTTGTTCAGTCAAACTTAGATCACAAACCTTAGTCCCCAAACAATATCACTTACCTCTGGCTGGTCATGGGTATTGTATGAGTCGAAGTTGACATACAGGTGTGTAGTTTAGAGCCAGACAAAGGGACCAAGTCAGAAGAAAGATTATGATTGACGAGAAATTTTTTATTCTTTGTAGTACGGCTTGAAATAATAAATGTAAAAAATAAACTTCACCTCTATTCTGTCCATGGAAAAAAGAAGAGTTTTTGAGGAAAGAAGGCCCTTTTACGGATAGTTCATATTAAATTAAGTAGACTAACTTCGGAAGGATCCTTCCTTCTTCATTATTTTCGAAATACTGAGGTAAGATTCTGTAGATAAAACTTTAAATACTCCTATTTAGGGGTAATAAAATAGAATTATTTTAGATATTAAAAATTTAAATAAAACAAAACACCTCAATGAAAGCTTCTATTTGATCAGAGAAAGATCCTTCTCTAGCCAATCAAATGAGAAAAATGTATATCAAATAATAAAAATAAAAGAAGAATAATGAGTAGAAGATAAAGAAGAACAATATCTGATGGAAGAATAGCGTTTCTGGTAAGGGAAGGGTTAATGGTATGAAATATCTTCCAGATATCCCGATGCCTCTTTAGAATCTTCAATAATTCTTAGTTGAAGGAGGATTTGTTATTTAGTTATTAGTTTTAAGCCTTCCTTAGATGTCAAGGGTCATTAAGGAATCTGTTTCTTCTCTCCTTATATGTTTGGCTAAGAGAAGGAGCTCTAAATACAAACCAGCTATTGCCTTGTAGGGTTTGTCAAAATAGATGAAGGCTATGGAACCTCATCTAGAGTAAAAAGGCGTATTTTATGAACAGTGAGGGCAACTATTTAACTCATAGAGGAGTTTTTCGGCCAGAAGCTGCGACCTGTTTCTATGCCAGTCGTCGCTCATCTGCTTCACTGTATCCCAGCATTGCATGTTCAGAGGCCGTTTAACTGATGCGAAACAGATAATTCACCAAATATGCGTAAGCAAAGAAGGGCGGAAGCGATTTCACCGAAACCCTGACTAGCTATTGTCAACCTTGACGTACTCGGTGATGATGATGATGATATAATTGTAGATCTATGATATATGTAGTCCCCAAAAATCGAAACTCTTTTTACTGGATTTTGAAGAGATTGTAACAGTCCCATTTTTAAGAGGAAATTGCGTCTCATGAACTTATATTATATGTATATTTGGAAAGGAGATTATGAATGATTTTTTTGTGTTTTAGATAGGAGGGATCTGGGCAAAACTTTTCGAAGGATTCACAGGGAAATGAAAGCCTTAGTTTGGGTTTATAGCCTCCAAAAAGGATCCGACGGTAATTAAAGTGGTGTCGAACATATGGACTTCTAATCATATCCATTGCATCCAAAAATGTAACGTTAGTTCGGTCTCGAACTTTGAATTACGGGGCAAAGCCGCTTTTTTAAGGATATTTTTTATTAAATGAACGAGGCTAGTTTCGGTGGTATCTCACTTTCATCATTTTTTTCAAGACTGATGATGGAAGAAGGATAAACTCCCTCTTTCAGGGATTCCAAAATCCAAAAATTCATTGGGTTACAATCTATATCCAAAAAATAATATTCTGTTTTTCACCAAATAGGGTCTGGTTAGATGCAAGCAAGAACTCGAGGGCATTTCTGAATGATAAAAAACCCTAAATTTATTAAAAAGAATGGCCGCTTCAAAGACAAAACCCAATGACTTCTTCGATTTTGGATTCGCTGGAAAAAAAAACTTTTCGTGGGAATCACGATCAATTTACTGAACGCAAATAAAAGGACCACATATTAGCATCATGGCACTAAATTGGTAATAATGAGGTTCAACGAAGCATATCTTTTGGGGAAAAGGAGACTTTTATTAGTGTAGCAACAATTGGTGTTACAATGGATTCTCAAAATTGGGAAAAATATATAAAATATTGATGATATTTGCTTTTTACACGAATTTTTACACGAATTTTTATAAATTGTGGGAACTGTAAATTTTATCGTTTACAGTTCAAAAACATAGTGAGAAAGGCTTTTGGCGTAAATTATACCATAATTTCGTTCTTCTAGGTGCAGAGATTCCTGAGAAATGAAAAATAAGAAATATTTTGGGCCACCCGAGAGGCAAAAAACTTCTAAATTACATATAATGCAGAGTGAGTGTGAGGAAGAAAATTGAAAGCCAGGTAATTTACCAACAGAAAAATATTAGTCTGTAGCGCGTAGAATTCACGCTGATAAATCTAGATGAATAATAGCAATATAAAAAAAATATTCTAACTACACGACTACACTACTCAGCAAAATAAGAGAACGATTTTCCTTTCTTTAAATATTTTTAAATATGTGATAAGTAAATGAAATTTCCATGGTAAATAAAAGTATGCATTAAATATATTTTATGATGATTATATATGATACAATCGTATAGTCAAGAAATTTTACTAAATAAATTATTAAAATAAAATATTAACACGTGCAAAATAAGAGCACGATCATTCATAGAATTACTTAGCAAGAAAATACACTAGAAACAAATAAAGATTTAATAACGATCAAACTTAAAACACTTAATATGAGGTGTTGAAGCCTTTATTTCGTATTAGTTTGATGCAACGACGATTTGGACCTCACCAGTTGTTTTGCAGAGTTCTGGTGTTATTTTGTTCCAATTTCTTCCATAAATCCATTACAGTTGAAGGCTGCTGGTCTTAAACTTTTTATTCAATGATTTTCCAGAGGTTATCATTTGTGTTTAGGTCAGGGCTCTGAGTAGGCCATATTATTACTTAGATATCTTCTTGTTCGAAAGAGTATTTTACTCGCTTTGCAGTATGGCGTGGTGCGTTGTCCTGCATATGCTGCTGTCTGGTTACGCGATCCTCAGAGTGAAGGTATAACAAGTTGTTGTACAAGGTTTTGGTGCACATTTGCATTTACTGTTCCAATTATTTGAACTAGCAGATCAACTTTAGGCGAAAACATTCTCCATACCCTGACGCTGCCTTCTCTATGCTTGGCAGACTTTTTAAAAGGTAAGGGTTAAATCTATCACCTGCAGCGCGTCTACCAAAGCATCTGCCATCAGATCCAACTGGATTAAATTTCCTTTCGTCGCTGGAATGAATTTTCTCCCAATCTTTAACCTTCTATAGAACATGAGCTGCAGCATATTTGAGGTCGCGCTTTCTGGTTCTTCTTACTGATGAAGGGTTTTGTTGCTGGAGAACAAGCTTTTAAATAAGATGCATTGACGCAACGAAACTATGTGAAACGGTTCAATTTATTGCCACTATTGTTCTTAATTTTTTTATAGAAATTCCTGCCTAATTCTCGAAGGGATCCTTCAGTGAGAAGCGCCTTATAGCTCTGTTTTCTCGGTCGGTGATTTTGCGGGGTCGACCAAGTTTTCAAGAGATTTATAGGTTTCGTTTTCATTGTTCAACTTCTGAACGCGTGTAATCCTACTCTTGGACCTTCCTAACTCTCTTGAAATTTCAGAATGACTCTTCCCCGATCTTCAAGCAAACGATTCACTGACCGAGCTCAGGAGTCACTTTTACGTATACATAGTGGCATCTCTATAGAGTCAGTATGACAACAATGGCGGTTGTACATTTCCTACCTACTGAGAAAATATTGCCAGATGATTTCAAGAAACTTCTAGTGTTCCTGAAAAATTGTTCTCTTATTTTTCATGTGTCAATATTTTTATTTTGTTAGTTTATTTAGTATAATTTGTTGAATATACGATTGTATCATATGGAGAGTTCAGAAAATATATTAAATGCTGGCCTTTATGTACCATGGAAATTTCAATTCCCTACGCATCATATTTTCAGAAATATTTTAATAGAGGAAAATCTTTCCCTTAATTTAGGTGGTGATGTAGTTTTGAGCGTTCTTGCCTCATGTAACGCTATACGATGATGTTTGTTTAGTGACAATTTAATATATTATGATATGATGAGATATGTAGTATTTTGGATATATATTTATAAATATACTATATAAAACATTCAGCAATAAAATTTATTAAATTTAGTGAATTTTCTTACGTTATCACAGTATTTCAAGTATTACTCTTGAGACATTTTGCCATGGTTTGGAACCAATGTCACCAAATTTAAAAAAATTTTGCCTTTACCAGCTTAGTTAACTTTATATAATTATTTAATTTTTAATCATAGATATCACAAAAATTATGTGCTTTAATATTTGTCTATTTTAAACAAATTTATGGCAATAATTATTTTTCCATTCTAACATGTGAGGAAATATTTTATCAGTTGGCAACGCAGCATAGCAAAGCTTAGCCGCAGTCTTGCAAAGCTATTATGTAGATGATTTATAAAATATATAAATAATTATATTATAGTTAACATATTTTTTTCACAAACATTTTTAAAAATGTGACATCAGTAAGTGTAGAAACTGTGTAAGAAACATTGTGAGCACTGAGCATTTACTCTCGGGTTATACAAAACCATTACAAATGAAAGGTCACAATAAAAATATTAATAAAAAGGGAAAAAAAATATACGTTAATGATTAATTATTATGGACAAAAGATCAAGTTGGGATTCACGACTTAATCACAATGTGTGATTAGATTAATCTGCGAAGAGATAAATGGAAGTCGACTCGACAATCTGTCGCCTGATTTTATCATTTGAGTGATATAAAAGTTTGGCTTACCCTAAATAAATTTGATGTATTTTAAATGAGATGTGATGAAAGAAGGCATTTAATGTGTTTTTGATGGGGAAAATTATATTTGTGTTCGTATCTGTGCTTATCTAATTTTATAGCCGTTGATCCAAGGTATTTGGTAGACACTTTTAAATACCTCTGAGACGAGTTTTTATCGGCGTTTGACAGGAAAACTGAGGGTATCTTAATATCAAACGACAACCCTCATTCTAAAATGGCTTTTTCATCAATAGAGGAGAGAGTAAGTCATGAGTTTGAGGAATTTTTTTTATAATTTGATCCCTTAACGTAACCCCTATGCAGTTATTAAATATTTTATAGCACTTGTTTTAATTTACTTTTGAAACAACTAACACTAAAGGAAACGCATTTTCCTAATATGAATTTTATAACTGGGATTGTTTAATTGAAAGCCGAATGATCAAATTAAAAAAATCTCAATCTATCCTCCTACTCTCTTCCATCCATCGATGAAAATGGCATTTTGGAAAGGAATTATCTTTAATATCGTTGCTATTAACAACCTCGATAATAAAAACTCAAAATAGAGAAAACTGATAAAAAAGATAATGAGAGAATACCTTCGAAAACACGGGATGTAATAACATAATTACTTGAAATAACAAGAAATTGATGCCCAATAAGCTCTCTTCCTTAATCTTATAGGGTTTAAAGAATACAAGGGCAAAGTTATCAAGGGATCACACAAACCAACTAAATTTTGCTTTTCAATAAACGTGGAATTATCAATAACTGGAGTTTGGAAACAAATACTAAAAGCTTCAATAATGAATTGCGGAACACACTATAAAATCCCATTATTAAAAAGAACCATAGCCCTCACCACAAAATATACCCTTCTTTACATGTATGGGACCAAGATGATCCATAAGAATGAATGCCATTGGCGAAGTCAGCGTCGGTTGGAAACCCCCTTATGGCAATGTGATAAAACGGTCTGAGGCCACTTAAATTCAGCCGCTATCACATGTTTAGAAACACTTGCTAGCCACGTGCATCTGCGAGAGAAAGCAGAGCGCGTTATCGCCACGATAGCAAGTATTTAATCAAGGATGTTCTCTCCCCCGTTTCGCCTCCATACATCGATCTCGCCAGATTGAGTTAGGCTTATGGGCAGATAAGGTATTTTCCCAGGCGCGACCGGGGCATTCCCCCGAAGTCCCCCACTCAATTATCCCCTACGCCAATGGAGATGGCTCCGGGTACTTATACATAGCTTTCTTCGATTGAAGCAGATCAGATCCCGATTGTCTTCGCGAGGCATCACGCCGATCCGGTCTTCCTTGTGCACATAGGAACTCTCTACCTCGAGAAATCCCTTATTGTCCAAAAGAAGACAATATCCCTTGAGTGCCAAGGTTCGTGCCTTCCAGACGCCAAGTCAACAAGGCCCTCCTGTTGTTCAGAAAGAGAACAACGTTGTTAGAACAGCCATTGTTCTTTGAGCCCGTTTGACAAGAGACGGTTCCCCCCCCCCCTTGTTGTTCAGAAAGAGAACAACGTTAGAACAGCCATTGTTCTTTAATCCCGTTTGTCAAGAAACGGTTATCGTTCCCAAGACATCACGTGAGAATAATTTAATTCCCCCCTTTTTAACGTTCTTCAAGAGAACGCTTGGTTTCAACAATAACCTCCATTGTTCATCTAGAACATCCCTGATTTGCTGTCACTAAGATCGCTCGTACTTATAGGACAGAGCCCTCAAGTAAGCTCCGACCCTGTGTCCTAGGCCGCCCTTACTCGAGGCCAAGCTAAGAAGGAAGCCCAGGAGCCCGTTCTCTCAGAACCCCGATACCGTCTGAATTCTCGGAGATCCTTAACCAGGATTTTAGGTCCGAAGATCAGAAATTTAAGCCCGGTGATGAAGTACTCCTGCTTCTTCCCAGAGCGAGTAATAAATTACTGAGCCAATGGAAAGGTCCGTACTCGGTCCGCGAGGTACGAGGACCGGTAGATTACCTCATTGGTACCCCAGTAGTCGATAAGCTCTACCACGTCAACTTGTTGAAAAAGTACCACCGACGTGCCCATGGAGATACTTTCATAGCACTGGACGAAACATCGGCGCTTGAAGAGGATTACGCCGCGGAGTCCCTTAATGTCATACAGACAGTGTGCATCCAACCTGATGCCGATTACCCTCTTCCTTCCCTGCCAGGCGAGTCTTTTGAACCCTTCAACCTGGATATCAACGCGAAGCTGACACCACATTAAAAGAGTCAGCTACAAGAATTATCATGTCAGTTCGACGACGTTATTTCAGAGAAGCCTGGATGCGCTACTAGTTCCGAGCATGATATTAAATTAACGACCTTAGAGCGTGTCCGTTCAAAACTCTATCCCATGCCGATTCATTTACGCCAAGCTTTTAACGCCGAAGTCGATAATTTGATTAGTTTAGATATAATAAAACCTTCCACCTCTAGTGATTGTTCCCCAATCGTCATGGTCAAGAAACCTGATGGCTCTTATCGGATGTGCATCGACTTCTGGAAGTTAAATTCGGTAACTGTGTTGGACGCCGAGCCCATCCCGTTGGTAGATCAAAACCTCCACCTTTTTGAAGACGCCAAGTTCATCTCAGAACTTGATTTGTGCAAGGCGTATTACCAAATTCCCCTCTGTCCCGATGTGAAAGCATATACCGCCTTTGCAGCTGAGAAAGGCTTAATGCAATTTAGGCGCCTTCCTTTTGGCCTCGTGACTGCTTGAAATAACTATAACCGTCTCATGAGAAGGTTGTTAGATGGACTTCCGAATGTCTCCTTTTACTTTGATAACGTCTACGTCGCTACTGGTGAATGGAGTCATCATTTAACCACCCTATTAGCTCTCTTCGAGTGACTGCACGAAAATGGCCTCACAATTGGCCCCAGCAAATGCCATTTTGCCCAAGAAACCATAAAATACTTGGGTTTTAAAATAGGACAAAGCCAGTTAGGTCCACAGGATGACAAGATTAAGGCAATCGCTGACATGCCCCTCCCGAATACTAAGAAGCAATTAAGATCATTCCTAGGATCAGCTTCTTACTATCTGCTATTTCCCCGAATTTCGCTGCAATTTCGGCGCTCCTCAGCACCCTTTTAAAAAAAGAATTCCCCCGATCGACTACGTTGGAATTATGTCGGTGTTTCTCATTTTAATCAGCTCAAGAGTAAGCTCATTTCTGCCCTCATTTTGAAGTTGCCCAACCCGTAAAAATCCTTTGGGATTAAGAACGAAGCGAGCAACGAGGTCATTGGAGGTGTACTCCTTCAATATGAGGATGACGGAACGATTCATCCAGCTGCATATGCTAGTCGCCAGTCATTACCCCACGAAAAGAGATATGCCACTATAGAGAAGAAAGTTCTAGCTATTATTTGGGTTATTGACAAGTTTAAAAGGTATTTGATAGGAAAAGAATTTTAGATAGGAACTGATCACCGCCCATTGGCCTATATTCGTAATGTATTACAATCCAACGGCCGAATTATGCGCTGGAGTCTACTCTTGCAAAGAGTACCAATTTAAGATTAATTACATAAAAAGTTCCGATAATCAGGTCGCTGACGCACTCAGTTGGAATGCGTTAACAAATAGTGTAGGTTAATTTGTAATTCGTAGGATTAGGATCTCCATGTATGTATATACCGTCTTGAACGAATTAATTTAGATTCTCTTGTAATATAATTAGTTAATGTATATGTCTGAATTTTGTGGCTCAATATCTATTTTTTTTCTCGTATGTGCATATATTTGTACCCATTAAATTATGTATAAATTCTTTTGTCCCATATGTACTAATTTTATATTATTTCATTGTTCCATGTCTCTTTTATGGTTAAGTTTGTATTAAAGGTTGGTTTTCCGTATAATCAAATGATCAACATAATCATATGTATTGAGGTAATACTAGCTAGGTGCATGAAGGTACGGTTGGTGCAAGAAAGCGAGTTCTCCACAACGGAGCTCTATGGTTGTGCCTTCTCTCTTTTTTTCGAAGTGACAACTTCCCTTGGAAAGGAGGGGTGTGATAGAACGGTCAGAGGCCGCTTAAATTCAGCCACTATCATATGTTTAGAAACACTTGCTACCCACGTGCATCTGCGAGAGGAAGCAGATCGCGTTATCGCCACGATGGCAAATATTTAATCAAGGATGTTCTTTCCCCCGTTTCGCTTCCATACGTCGATCTCGCCAGATTTAGTTAGGCTTATGGGCAGATAAGGTATTTTCCCAGGCGTGACCGGGGCATTTCCCCGAAGTTCTTCACTCAATTATCCCCTACGCCATGGAGACGGCTCCGGGTACTTATACATAGCTTTCCCCGATTGAAGCAGATCAGATCCCAATTATCTTCGTGAGGCATCACGCCGATCCTGTCTTCCTTGTGCACATAAGAACTCTCTACCTCGAGAAATCCCTTATTGTCCAGAAGAAGACAATATCCCTTGAGTGCCAAGGTTCGTGCCTTCCAGACGCCAAGTCGACAAGGCCCCCCTGTTGTTCAGAAAGAGAACAACGTTAGAACAGCCATTGTTCTTTGAGCCCGTTTGACAAGAGACGGTTCTCACCCCCCTCCCCCTGTTGTTCAGAAAGAGAACAACGTTAGAACAGCCATTGTTATTTAAGCCCGTTTGTCAAGAAACGGTTATCGTTCCCAAGACATCACGTCAGAATAATTCAATTCCCCCCCTTTTAACGTTCTTCAAGAGAACGCTTTGTTTTAACAATAACCTTTATTGTTCATCTAGAACATCCCCGATTTGCTGTCACCAAGATCGCTCATACTTCCGAGCCCCACTTCGCTCTCACTCTTGGAAGACAGCCCTTCCCCTTCACTAAGTACAACCCCCCGAAGAACCCTTCTGCTGGAAATCGACAGTGGACCGAAAATTACCACGCACTCGAAATATTAGAATAATTCCCTCAACGAATAGTTATATATGGTATATCGTCGAGCGCCTATTCTACGACAGGCAACACCTGGCAACCTCATGTTACGTCAGTCTATTTTAGTACCACTGAGAGAGTTGCGAATAATAGATCGTGTTTTTATTGCCTCGACACTCGCTGGCAGCCTCACTCCACGCCAAGTGTCACTTCCATCCTCCACCTCCAAGTTCTCCTTTCATGCGTATTGCAGCCACTTGGATTAAGCAATCAAAGGGAATTTTTACCTGACATTGTAAATAGAATATTACATTAGTGCAGTGTTTTTGCATAATCAGATGTTCCACCCTCTTCTTATAACCATATCTACTATAAAGTCCATTTCATTTCTAAGCCCCATCCTAGGTAAAATATTAGGCACAAACTTCATAATTTCAGAAAATTTCAGTAATTAAGCGAACTTGTCAAATAAAGAACTGAGCGAATATAAACTGATATCTTTATATTTTGATTCCTTATTCACAAAAGTTCACATAAATAAAGCATTAACATACATAGAACGAAAACTTCAAAGACTCAACATAAACTTGCCTGCACCACTGATATTTTCATGAAGTTAATAAAAATTACACTTATGATAATGTATCATGTGTGTAGGAGAATCGTCACTCCCCCGTTCTCTCTCAGTGGAGACATGAGGCGATTACCACAAAGACATCCGGCCCCGGTACCCTTGGATCCAGCGCGTAACCACAGCGCCTCGCCTCTCGTCGCTATGAAAGGCCTAAAGGTTAAATAAAATGCAAGATCTCTCCTACGAGAGTGAGATTCAGTTTCACCTCAAGTAAGAAATTGGAGACGTGTTTCTCCCAAGCTCGGAGGATAACGGAAGCCGATGTAAGACTTGGTGAGAAAAACCGTTTGGAATAAGAACCCTCCTGAGCCGTTCCCCAAACCACCCCCCTCTTACCCCTCCCCCAGTGGGGTGACGAAGAATAAATAAGAAACACTGAGGAAAATCGGGGTAGAATACGTCAGTCTCCATTTGATGAAGCCCGCGGATTAATATCGGGCTACCGAGACTGGATAGGTAGAATACGTGAGTCTCCAGGTGACGACGTCCCCGGATAAAGATCGGGCTACCGAGGCTGGACAGGTAGAATACTTGAGTCGTCAGACTACGAAGTACCCTGCAAGAGAGGCAAAGCTACCTTAAAGGGCCAAGAAGCAGCTAATCCTCAAGCTAGTCCCTGGTTATCAAACCCAACGTTAAGTTAACTTGTTCAAGTTTAACTTACTCTCGTCAGAGAGAATCCTCATATCCAGGTGCATCTTAAACACCAGGGGTATTCCTCGTCCTTGGGGAATTAAGAAAAGAAGAAGGAAATGGCTCCCCCTTGAGCCCGTTACTCCATGGCCACACCAAACTCATAAGTTACCTTGGTTGAGGAACCAAGTTCAACTTATTCTCGTCAGAGAAACCGCCCTCCATTATACTCGCTCTTGAGGAAGACTGGAACTAAGAAGAAGCTCATCTTCGAGCTTGTTTCTGGTTACCAAACCGACCTTTAAGTTAACTTATTCAAGTTCAACTTATTCTCGCCAGAGAAACCCTCCCTACTCGACTCTCGCCCTTGAAGAAGACCCTCCCCGAGTTCAGCCCTCGCCCATGAGGAATTAAGTAACGAAGGAGAAAACTTCCCCCTCGAGCTCGTTACTCGGTGGTCACACCAAACTCAAGTTAACTTGGTTTAAGAAACAAGTTCGACTTACTCTCGACTTGGTGCCGCCTAAAGCACCGTGATTGTTCTCGTCCTTGAAGAACCCTCCCTGAAGACCGTGTGGGCCCCCATCAGCTACTCTCACCAAAAGTACCTCGGGATCTCGACCACCTCCATCTGGCCGTTCGGCACGCGTCGTGGATACAATAACATTGCTGAGGTATTTAAACTGCAGTAGAGTCAATAAGCCTAAATCTTGTATATTGAAGTGCGTGGCGAATTTAACTAATTTTAGAGGGGCAAGCTAATTGAAGTTATTATTGTGTATTATAATATTCGGAGTATTTCTGGGGTTAATAGTTAGTTTTTGTGTATTAAATTGTCAAAGTTAAAAATATAAGTTTATTTTGGGAATTCGTGTGCGTTTCTCTATATCCTGACGTGTTTGAGACGGCTCTCTTCTTTAAGATAACAATATTAGCACTCTTAGAAAAAAGCCCACTTCATCAAAGAAGTATATCACAACCACAAAGAATACAACGACAAAAGAGGTTTGTGTGTAGAGAGATTAAAAAGGGGCATTCTCCTACATAAAAGCGGTATCAGGTGTGGAGTGATCAAAAAAAGGGCCATTCTACGACAATTTGCAAAGCTAAGTTTATAAGCAAAAATATTATTTTAATGGCTAGCCCTTTAGACCCCTTACTATGGTGTCTTCCCCGTAAGGGGCGCGGCGATTTGCCATCCTGGTCACCGTGCTGACGGGATCCGGCGCTCTGTCTGGCCTCAGCTTAGCCTCTCTTCCTCCCTTCAGATTGCCTGTATTTCTGCCCTACTTCGTCGCTTTTCATACAACCTCTCCCACAACTTTCTCTGGTCAACCTCTAATTTAACAGGGTAGATACTGACCTTTTTCTCAGCCAACCGTCCCAGATCGGGGCTGAGGGAGGAGGGTACAACGTCCTCTAACCCCTCGGCTCCGGGTCAGGATAGTGGTTTTTAACAATTTGCTTCATCCCCACCCATACCTCCCTCACATCCCTTTTCCTTTTCTCTTCACACACTATCCATTTTAAGCTGTGCCTAAGGTGGAGCCGCCATGCTGAAGGGCTGGCAGGTCACTAGGTGGAAGGGGTGACCTTAAATGGCAGCACCTGGCTCTGCCAGACCTGTACGCACCCCTTGCAGAGCGGGCAACTTTAGGGGTGATGAGCTATTGCTTCCCCTGGAACAAATAGGGTCACTATGCCCATAGATAAAAATAAAAAAAAAAACAAATCTATCCTCAATTTCCCTTGATCATCAACGGAGCCGCCCTCGGGCAGCTCCCCACGAAAAATGTAATTCACCACCCCTGTGCTTGCGCAGAGGACCCTCCATATTTCTCTACCCGAAGAGGAGGCTTACTACTCTCCTTTGCCTACGGGTGTAGGGGACTCCCCCTCATCCCATTCTCTGGAGGTGCGTTCGGGCACCTCCCTGTTTCCAGCGGCAGTCCCCCTTTTCTTTCCAAGGGGACTGCCAAGAAAGCCAGCAGGCAGCTCATAGCCGGCCCGTGAAGCGTCTCGGAAGGGAAAACCTTTTTAGGGGGAGAGGGAAGCCAGGCCCCTTCGGTCGCTTCCCTCAAAAGACCTGCTGGCTAGAATACTAAACTTTGCCGGGGTCAAGGACTGTGACTCCCCAGAACATGACTGGTGACGCTGCTAACGGGACCTGCGATATCCTGGGAGAGAATGGCCAACCGGAGACCCCTCCTGTGATAGACATGGTCCTTGAGGCAACCCAGCCTCAGAGGGTAGGGCGACAAGCACCGAACCAGAATCCGCCCCTATGCAAGGTCCTCCTCAAACGGCTGGGGTCTCCGAGGCAGTACAAGCAGGGAAGGGATCTCCTCTAACCGGTGCTCCTGCGACCACCAGGACCTTCTCCATCTCGGAGAAGGACCTGGCTGAGGCCGGTCCATCTGGCCTGGGGCCTCCTCCTGGCGGAGGTAAGAAGCGGGCTTATTCCCCGTCCACTCTCCTAAAAAGAAAAAGAAAAAGACTAAAAAGGCTCGGGGCTCCTCTCCATCCGCGGGGGGCTGGGGGCTGCTCGTTATTCGCTCCACTGATGGCACCATGTTGTCCAAGGGCAACATGATCCATCAGAGGAGAGGATTATCTAGTGCAACTGGTAGAGAGCCAAAGGTGACCCGTTTCTCGGACAGGAGCCTTCTGGCGAATGCGGCGAATCCCGCCGAGGCGGCCAAGATAAGTGCTCTTCGGACACTTCATGGCACCCCGGTGAGTGTGACGCCGCACTCTACTATAAACTTTGTGAAAGGAGTAGTTTATGCGAGGGAACTCGTTGACTACTCCATTGAGGACATCATTCTAGAGCTGGCCGACCATGGGGAGGTCAAGTTCGAACGTGTGATGAGAAAACAGGGAGGGGCCTCGAGAACCACCCCTACACTCTTCGTCCCGTAAGACTGTGACAAGCTCCCTGAGTCGGTGCGTGCCGGTTGGTACCGCTACCGTGTAAAAGCATTCGTGCCACTGCCACGGCGGTGTTATTACTGTCACCGCTTTGGCCATACGGTTCGTTCTTGTAGACGTGCAAAGTCGGGGTCACCCGAAGTCTGTGTAAATTGCTCCAAGGACGCACATGATAATTCTAAATCGTATGTGGCCAATTGTGTCAATTGCGGAGACCACACCCTGCTTGTTCAAAGCAATGTGATGCATATCTGTTTGAGAAAGAAATCCTGCCCGTTCAGGCCCAGGATCGACTCTCATTCCCCGAGGCTAAGGGCTTGGTTCTTGCGCGCCCGGCTCTGCCTGGGACGTCTTATGCCTCAATAGTTAGAAAGGAACCCTCTGCTCTTGGCCCATCCAGGCAAACGAGCACGGTTGTTTCCGTGCCAATTCGGAGCCCTTCTGCGGGCTTTACTCAACCCGAGCGCTCTCCTGGTAAAACTGGTGGCAAAAAGGGTTCATACCCAGCCCCGGCTAAAACCAGGGCTCTCCCTTCTTTCCCCAGCGTGACCGTTTCCTGTAAGGAGAAACGGCCACGCGCCTCCACTTAGTCGTTAGAGTCACAGGAGGCAACACCCCTGAAGTTCGTCGCCAGGCCATCTTCCGGGGTTCCTAAAGCTGTCCCCCAAAAGGAGGACAGCAAGAAAGTAGCTTCGGCTCATTTGCCGAAGGCGACAGTGCCTTCAGCGCTTTGTCCGGCCAACAGCGCCTGAGTTTTCTGCCTCCGGGAAGCGTACGGCAATTTCTGTGACGGTCTTCTGTTCGAAGAGGGCCCGAGCGTCTCCTCTGAGCTAGGCCTAGAGGGCATAATTCCTTCGATGGAATTAACGTGGACACCGAGCCAACTGGGAGAAGCTGCGGAGGCTCGTCTCGTATCGTTTTCCGTTAGTTATTTTCTGCAGGAGACCATGCTAGGCGCGGGCCCCCTGCCCGCCCTTCCGGGGTAAAAGGGTCTTGCGACCCCACCACCGCAGGATGGCCGGGCTGGGGGATGCGCGGTTTACACCCAGCATGATGTCTCTGTTCTTTCTTTCACTTTAGATACCTACTTTCAGGCAGTGGCTGTGCAACTGCACCTGGATAGGAGGTATACTATCATTTTTGCGTACATTCCACCGTCAGCTGACTTCGAGGCTGGGGACTTCCGCTGCGTCGTGGCACGGTTGCCGAGGCCCTCTCTCTTGCTTGTAGATCTGAACGGCAGGCATCCTCTCTGGGGAGATTACTCAATAAATCCCAGAGGAGAAGTCCTTGCCGATCTGATCGAAGAGCTTGAGATGGGTGTCCTAAATGTGGATAAGTTTATGCATCACTGCCCGAGAACCGCTTCATTTTCTTGCCTTGACCTATCTTTGTGCTCTTCGGATGCACAGCTTTATTTTGATCGGGGGGGGTGGTCGATGACCTCCATGGTAGTGATCACTTTCCCATTCAAATATCATTTTCAGGGCAACTGCTTCCTGAAAGCCCACCTCGGTGGTGCTTGGCGCGGGTGCGGTGGCCTACATTTCAGGAAATGACTGAATTCTCTATCTCAGTCGAGGAGTTTAGATCGATAGATAAGCACGTTGAGTTCTTCTCCGGCAACCTTATCGCAGCGGGCCTGACTTCTATTCCTAGAACGTCTGGCCGTTTTGCATGCCGACCACTTCCATGGTGGTTGGTCGAGTGTGAGACGGCCCTGAAACAGAAGCACGCCCACCGCTCTTCTTGGCGGGAATACGTGTCTTTACCTAACGGGAATGCCCATCTAGCACAGGTGTGGAAGCGAATCAAAAGGATTCGGGGCAAGTTCTCGCAGGACCCTTCTCCCGTTCTGCAGGAGAATGGGACCGCAAACGCGGACCCCGCGTCCGTTGCGGAATCCTTTGCGACCGCTCTTTCCGCATTCTCTAGCCATAATGCTGCTCCGCCAGCATTCAATGCACGTTGCATGTCGCGAAAGGCCGTCGGCTGGACTTTACCTCCAGAGGCGGAAAACCCTTCAACGACAGGTTATTGTAAGTGAGTTGCGCTCCGCTCTCGCTTCGTGCGCGGACACCTCTCATGGTCGGGACGATGTCCTGTACGCCATGCTTCGACACCTGGGTGAGCAAGGCATGGGCTTTTTGTAAGATTTGTTCAACAGGATCTGGGTGGAGGGTCTCCTCCCAGGAACATAGCGAATCGCTACTGTGCTCGCCTTTCGCAAACCAGGGAGAGATAACTCTACTCCGGCCGGTTTCCGCCCAATCTCTCTAACCTCTTGCGTGTACAAGTTGATGGAGAAATTGTTAAATGTTAGATTAGCCTTTTTTCTTGACAGCGGATGCCATCTGTTTTCTGCATAGTGCAGCTTCCGCTAGTTCCACTCCACGTCTGATGCTATGCTGCGTCTGAAAGATGCCGTTTGCGAGGCCTATCTTTGTAGACAGCACTACGCCATAGTGTTTTTCGATCTGGAGAGGCTTATGATACCGCATGGCGATATGGTATCATGGAGACTCTCCACACGATAGGGGCGAGGGGACGCCTTCCAATGTTTATATCTGAATTTCTGCGAGATCGTTGATTCCGCGTACGGGTAGGGAAAGCCTTCTCCCGCCCAAAGGAGCAGGAAGAGAGTGTCCTGCAGGAAAGTGTCCTTAGTGTCACATCTTTGCCCCGAGCATCAACGGCATCCCCTCGGTGCTGCAGGAAAATGTTCTCACCACGCTCTACGTGAAAGAACTTTCGATCTCTTTTGGCGTGGCCCAGATGCCAACTCTGGAGTGTCGACTCCAACAGGCCGTGAACCGCGTCTCTCGCTATGCCGAAGCGCACAGGTTTCGGTTTTCTTTGGCCAAGACTAAGGTGGTGCACTTCTGCCGCCATCCACGGCTTCACCCCGACCCAGATTTGTTTCTTAATGGGGTGCGCCTGGATGTGGTTGAGTCGCACCGTTTCCTTGGTCTTGTATTCGACCGACGCCTCACCTGGGAGGCTCATATTCGCAGCCTTAGGGTGTCTTGTACCCGCGCCATGGACATTCTCCGTTCCGTGACGTTCAGCGCTTGGGGCGCTGATAGGGCTACCGCCTTACTTTTTTATCGATCCTTTGTTCGTTCCAAGCTCGACTACGGATGCGAGTTTTATGCATCCGCAGCCGAGCGTTTATTGCGGAAGGTGGATTCGATCCACCACACCGGACTTCGCCTTACGACAGGTGAATTCCGCACTTTCCCCATTGAGATCCTGTTGGTCGATTTTGGGGAGATTCCACTCACTCTACGCTGCGTGCAGTGCATCACTCGCCTGTACGAGCGAGCCCAGTGCCTCCCTCAGTCGCCAACAGCTCTCACTGCATCCTCAGCTAATCTCGACGGTGCCTATGCCGCCGAGAGACGCCAGTCATACCCTAAGCTCTTTGGGTTTAGGGCCAGGATCTCCTTCGAGAGCTAGGTATAGCTCTCTAGGCCGGTGGCACCCCTTGTTCTGCCCAGGACGCCACTCGGGAGGGTATCACATTTGGCTATTTGTCGCCACGCCTCTGCTTCCAAAGCTTGTACAGCGCCGGGAATATTGCGTTCGACCTTTTTGGAGCACACCTCGTGTCACGCTGGAACCGTGCCAGTGAATACGGATGGTTCTAAGTCCCAAGAGGGGATCGGCTTCCATGCCTTATCCCCTCTGTTTGAAGTCAGCGGGGATCTGCCAGGTGCTGCGTCTGTCTTCACGACCGAGCTGGTGGCAATACACCACTCGGTACGCGATATCATGCAACGTGTCCGGTTCGGAGACCAAATTGTGATCTATAGCGACTCACAAAGTGCCCTAGGTGCTCCCGGAGCATTTGAATCTCCGCATCCCCTGGTTCGCGATATCCATGACGCCACAGTTTTGGCGAGCCGGGTGGATGTCCAGATTATCTTCTGCTGGGGTCCTGGACATGTAGGAATTTCGGGGAGTGAGCGCGCTGATGAGGGCGCCAAAGAGTCCGCAAGGACTCTGCGACCGGACTAGCGTTTCGCTCTTCCTCACACCAACAACATGGCAGGAATACGAGCAGCTCTTCGGACTGCTTGGCAAAGAAGATGGGAGACAGTCGAAGGGAACTTAAATTTGCGTGCCATTGCGCCGCGACTGTTCCCATGGACATATCTCTCAATGCCGCGATGGCTTCAGGTCGCTTCATCTCGTCTCCGAATCGGACACACTCGTGTGACGCATCGCTATCTGATGGAGCACTTGCCTGCACCCTATTGTGACGACTGTTTCGTCCCCTAAACTGTTTGGCACATTCTTGTCGAAAGTCCTAGTCTCGATAATCTTTGTGCACTTTACCTGTCCCGGTACCGGGATGGGCTGGGTCGCTACCGCCTGTCTCTTGTACTCAAGACGAGTGCGTGCACATTGACTGGGGGACTTGTTGACTTTTAGGGAAAGGCCCGCCTTCTCTTTATTATTTAAGCAGGGTTTTTTTTGTTTTTGTTTTTTTGCTTCTGTTTATTTCCCTTATAGGTCGCACGCTTCTGCGCCGGGGGGACTTCCCCCCGAGGCATGAGCTTGCTGACTGCTCGCTTTCTTTTCCCATATTTTTGGGGTGTGTGGGGTGTTTTTTGTCTTTTTTAATTTAATTTTAAAGTAGCCTAGTACTAGGCCAGTTTTTAATAGGGTGACTAATGACCAAGTAGGCAGTCGCCAGATGACTTCTTAAAAAAAAATAAATAAATACTATAGTGTCTTTTTGTGAAGTATTTTGAATCTGAGTTATGGTGTTAAATATGTAATGTATAATCCCTCATTTACATAGCTAATTTATTTCTATCGATCTTTCTAAACAATTATTACGACAAATATTTAAAGCCCTAAATCTCCTGCATACATCTATAAAATTCGAAGTACAGTGGCGGCAACAAAAAAAGTGACATCGAATATTGGCAACAGAAATCGATACACAAAATCGCTTTCACGATTTTACTTGCCAACAAGCCAATTAAAATGTGCGGAGCTTATGCCGCAAGTGGACGACTCTCCTGGGCTAAGACAACAGAACTGCGCTCTATTGGAACTCAGTATCTCGTTTGAGCTCGTACAGTGAGGTTTTAGTATATGGCACTCCAGCGTGCTGATTTCCTGCATTCGTGCCTACATTTGACGTGCTATAACTTCTGTGCAAGTGGATACAATGGGGTGGGAAAAGCTTTCTATGACAGAGAAAAGCCGTGTCTTGGACCCTATTAGAGCAAGGAAAGTCTTTTATTGATGTAGCAGCAGATTTAGGAACCTCAAAAATTACGATTCATCGCCTAAAACGGGCAGCTGAGTTATTGCCACCAGGTACCATACCAAAGAGGAAGGAGGGCATTGGTGCAGCTCGGAAGACATCTCCAAGGACTGATAATATCCTAAGGCGTGAAGTGATGTCAGACCCTTCTGTAACCTCCGCTTCAATCAAGAAAAAACAACCAGACCTCCTCCAGAACGTCGCCCTCAGGACCATCAGTCATCGCTTACAGAAGGACTTAGGCCTACCGGCTCGCCGCGCTGCCAAGAAGCCACTTCTTACCAAGGCTATGAAGATGAAAAGGCTCAATTTTTGCAAGACCTATAAACATCGGACAGCTGCCCATTGGAAGAAGGTCATGTTCAGTGATGAGAGCACCTTTAGGCTGGTCAGAGGAGAGTCAAAGATCGTGTGTCGTCCCAGCAATGTGTCTCGGTATGACCCGAAATATACCGTGAAAACTGTGAAGCACCCTGATAGTGTGATGGTGTAGGGTGCCTTTAGTGGAAACAAGGGCAGAGGAGGTCTGTACTTCCTTCCCAAGAATGTAACCATGAGGAGGACTAACTATCTCGAAGTTTTGAGGCAGCACATGCTGCCATTTTGAGAAATTCATCAGTGTGAATTTTTCATGCATGATGGTGCCCCTGCTCACAGGTCCCAGTTAGTAAAAAGGTTCTTCAATGATAATAATATTAGTGTTTTGGAGTGGCCTGGTAATTCCCCGGACCTAAATCCTATTGAGAATGCTTGGAATCTGATGAAATCTAAAGTTCAAGAGACAGCACTCGGCAGCATCAAGGACCTGATAGAATCACTGAAGAAGATCTGGGTTACGATCGACCCCACCTACTTCGCAAACCTCGCTGAATCAATGCCCAATCGACTCAGGATGGTCATCAAGTGCAAGGGCAACATGACCAAGTATTAACTTTCATGAAATATTCATAATAAAATATGTAAGTTACATTTTTCTGTTTCATTTTCCCCGAATTGTCACATGTCACTTTTTTTGTTGCCGCCACTGTAGAAAGGGAAAATAATCTCACCCTCTCGTTTCTAGACTTTCGTTCATCGCAAACTTTTCAAAGTTCTCTCCAATTTTTTATTTACCAAAAACCAACACACTCAAACGCCTATATTCATTTTTATTTCGCTCATAGTGACAACAAAAATAAGCAGTAATTTCTTCTGTTGCTAACGGGATCGAAAATTCGTTGTTAATTTCTCGATGAATAAATTCGTAACATCGAACAAATTTTTACGTCATTTCCATACCTATTACATTTCATAATCAACGCTGACTTTGAATGAAAGAAGAATTTCCGATCAAAAAATAGAACCAATACAATCCTAATAGCAACAAATACCGCAACATCACCTTCCTGACAACACAAATTCAAACCACTTAATAAAGGGAAAATATTAGCACTAAGATAGTTTTCAGCTTTCTTATCACACGTGTGAGGATGTTATTTGTGCACACGTAAAAATGAACTAAGAAAAAAATCATCCCCACAAATATCTAAAAGTATCTACCAAATAACTTCGATTAGCTGAGATAAACTTAGATAAGCGCATATACGAACACAAATATAACATACGCGGCGGGAACATTGCTAATGCCTTCTTCAATTATATCTCATTATAAAGAACCTAAAAAATATTGGGGTCTAACAAAACATTTATATACCTCAAATAACAATATCAGGTGACAGATTATCGCGTCGGCTCTAATTATCGCTAAACAGTTTAATTTCCTTACAAACAGGTATCATGTAGTGAATCTCCGCCTGATCTCTTGATCAAAAAAGAAATATGAATTTATCTATAGTTTTATCTTTCCTCTTTTATTTTAATATTATTATTGCTCCCTCTCCTATCATTGGTTTTGATTGGATAATTAGTTAGTATGCTTGATACTTTATTCACCTAAATAATATTACTCACACTATTGGTAAAGGAGGTACGAAGAAGGGTAAGAACAAAAAGCGCACCTGTCCCTCAAACTCTGCCCAATGGTGGACTTTATTGAAAGTTATTTTTATTTAAGTTTGGCTCACTTTTATATATATATATATATATATATATACATATATATATATATATATATATATATATATATATAAGTATATATATATATATATATATATATATATATATATATATATATATATATATATATATATATATATACGAGGGGGCGGTCAATAAGTTTCGCACATTCGAATATAAGGAAACGAGATATGAGGAAAAGTGTTATATTATTTTTCAATATAACTATCCTCGACTTCAATGCACTTGCGCCCCTTGTCCCTGAGTCTTCGAATTCCCGCCAACCAGAAATCTCCCGACTGCTGTTCAATCCACTCCTAGACGGCGAGCTGGACATCTTCATCGTCCCCAAACCGGCGTCCACGCAGTGTATCCTTGAGCTGGCAGGATAAAAAGTAGTCTCTATGGGCCAGATCTGGACTATAGGGGAGATGGTTGAGCTCCTCGAATCCTCACTCGCGCAGGGCCGCTTGTGCAACTCTGGCCTTGTGGACTTTGACGACCTTGGTCATGGCCACATTATCGTCGATGATGTTGATAACACTTCCAAGTGATGTTCCAAGTTCTCGCTCGATTTCTTCGACCTTCACCCGTCGATTTTCGAGGATCATCCTCTTCATACGGGCCACATTGTCCTCTTCGGTCACGTCTGACGGGCGTCCTGGACGGGGGTCATCTTCAAGGGACTCACGACCATGGCAGAACTCCCTATTCCAGTGAGCAATGCGTTCATGGATCTCTTTTGCATTATTGTCTTCCTTGTTTAAAAATTTGATCACTGCACGGTGCTCAACCTTCTCCATTGTTGAAAAATTTGTGACTGAAGATCTGCGATCAGCTAATGCTTCTTAAATAGACGAGGCAGGAGCGTGCGGCTGCAGGTCCTGACTTGTCATAACTTGTCCTAACACCCCCACAAACAGCCCTCCCCTTTCCTCTGTTTTGCCCTACCAATTCGCAAAACTTATTGACCGCCCCTCGTATATATATATATATATATATATATATATATATATATATATATATATATATATATATATATATATATATACATAAAAAGATTGGGAACTAGCCAAGCCCTTCTATCACTCAAATGACAATATCAAGTGGCAGATTGTTGAGACGGATCTAATTAATCCCTAAGCAGATTAATTCCCTCACACATATGTACCGCGTATTCTTACTGCCTATGATTGCCTAAACTCACCAATTCCCACTCTATTAGACTGATTACGTAACGACTTGTGATTGCCATACATAAACTTCACCTCAACCATGATATTTATTTGAATAGGCATGATTGAAGGTCCTGGGTAAAGAAGGGTAGAGGTCTATCCCACTGAGGAACGCATCGTCAGAGGTCGCCTGACAACGTAACATGAATGCAACTACGAAGAAAACTCTCAAGGTTCGGCCATGACCACAGAGGAATATGCATTATTTTCTGTGTAGAAACCTTAATAAAACAAATCCTTTCTACTCACTACAAGAGGAGACCACCCAGTTCCATTTATCGATCCTTCATACACTTCCTTCTGTGGCCTATCTCCGTTGGGTGGCTTGGCAGAGGCAGGGAGAGGTGTGGGATACAAAATGGAAAACAAACCTTACCAAGAGCGTCTTCGGCTGAGAAGGTACATACCAAATCCCATCGAACTAACGACCGATCAAAATAGGTAGACAAACAGAAGTGAATACTTGCTGAGTTTCTCTAGGAGCACATAGGTAATAAATCAAAAGAACAGGTCTAGGATTCTCTTAAGGAGGGCTACTGAAAAAACAAAGCAATGCAGAAGTTAAAGATAAGTTCACCTCCTGTATAAGGACGTATGCATTTTTTTGCAACCAATCTGCTCAGCTCTAAAAAAATAATCTAGCAGAATCTAGAAAGAAATATAGAGTGCCAGGTAATTTGACTACAGATACACTGAAGGTAAGCTTGCTGAAGACAGCACGGAATAGCTGGGATGGCTGGGGTAATGAAGTCACTGAACGCCTGGAAGGGATCAACGACTTGGTAGCAGAGGAAACACTACCATTTGCGAGGGGAAACTTCATTTTGAGACAGGTGACCAGTACTCAAAGACTGAATAGGAAAACAAAAGGAAGAGGGAACAGAGGAAAATTGTTCAAGAGCGAGAGACAGTTTTTATTGAATTTTGCGAATGGTATGACTCAGATTTAAAGCTTGGGGTGATGACGCTTGACCAAGTCCATGAAAAGGAGCAGGAGATTGTTTAGTCACCAGATAAGAGCCGCTCTTTTTCAAAGCATTGGCATAAGATAAAACTCCAAGGGAAATACCATGACACCTTGTATTTTACAACACAGGAGAAAAGGACAGCTGTGCTCTGTCTCAAAGATGGCATCCTGCTAATGTTGAACATGGAAATGAGAAGACTTAGATCATAAAGACAGTTCTCAGGCTCATATGCAATGACATTGCCATGATTGATCTAGATCCGAAGTCATACCCAACCACATACAGCATGATTAGCATCAAAGGTCAGCTGGAACATGTTCCTGCAAGCCTTTAGATTTTCTTGAGACCAATTGTCAAAAAAAGAAAGAGTTGCAAAACTTCATTAAGGCCTGTTAACCGTGGTCAGGAGTATTATTGCTAGACCAAATTGGGCTTGGCATACAAGTTGATTATAGATTTGGATAAAAATGGGTGCTCAACAAGTTACACCAGCTGGGATACACTGAGTTTTACTCGAAGACACAAAGCTACAAATACTGCTTCCTTAATAGCAGGAGTGGAGATACTTCTCCCAGATACTTCTGGCATCCTTGACACTATTGTGGAAGAAACCGATGATCAGATCAATGATGAGGTTTCGGTTGATGCTGCATTTGAGGATCAATCAGTGATGACAGCCAGTAAGAAACAATCAGGTAGTCTCTATGGAGGCTGGAGAAACAAACAATGCAGAGTGTCGTGGTATAGCCGACTATATAATTTAATATATATTATTAGTATGAAGGGTGAAGGCTCAGGCTATTGAAGCGAACCGTCCAATGACTGAACTCTACGTTGATGCACGGATTAGAAAGGTCAGGTTGCTGCGCCTGGCCAAAAGAAATACTTAAAAGCACTCTGGGAAGTTTTGTTACGACTGAAGTGTCCGGAGGAAAGGCTCTCGTGCTCAAGCCTAAGAACTTGGGCGACGTACGAATGGGGGACACCTAAGGACTGGGATACGGGGTCAGTTCCTTCAGACCATGAGCGGTACAGAAGATCATCCCTTACGAAGTGTGATACCTTCTTATCTCCGTGGGTATAATCTTGTGCCTGATTCCTTGCTTTCTCCCAAAGAGGTAGGAGAGTTGCGCACCCATTCTGGGTGCGGGGAAAATCTTCGCTCCGGAGAATGTCCAGTTCCGGATCAACGGGAGTTTCTAAGAGAATTGGAGACTGGGTTTCTTTTGTGGCCTGAGCTCGCATAATAACGGTCTGTACCACGACGTCTCGGATTAGCTGGGGGCTCTAGCCAATGAGAGCCGACCAGAACTCGATTGGGGCTGCTACCACTTTGGCCCAACCAGTCATATATACACACTCAATGTAGCATTTAACAAAGGGAAAGCTATTCGTTTCGGCCCAGATACTCGTGGACCAATGAATGTGAATCCGGACCAACAGGGAGAAGTAAATGCTCACATACGACAATGCAAGTGGAGACGGTGTCTCGAACAAGGGTGGACACGCGACATCCATCGACGGTTCCACTCTCGAACTTTAAACCGCCGGGGGGAGCTCTCGTTGAAAAGAAAATTAACGTGGTCACCGAGGGTGCTGGTGGAGGAGAGAGGAGGAGGGGTTACCATGAAGGGCGATGAGGGAGCAGGAGCGGCACGAATTTGGTGTACCTGGTGAGAGGGTGGGGGCAGTTTGTAGACACATGCCCTTAAATTCCACCAGTGAAACAAATTATTGGCCTTCGGGGGTACAATTACGAAGGGGGCGTCGTAATCAGGGGCTTTGTATCCCTGGGGTCCGATGAAGGGAGATTTCTGGGCTCCGAGGGGCCAGGGATCTTTATGAATTTGGCGGTATTTCGTTGAGGGAGTCTGGAATTACCCAAATTGGACTTGGGAGAAGACAGGGGTGGCTTTTTGTTGTCCTTAGGGTATAATTTATGGCTAGAGGCGTACACGTCTTCTTCTTTCAGGCACTGTTTGAGTGTGTAACAGCGCTTCTCCTTCACAAATGAGCGTATTTTGGGGGCCAAAGAAGCTAAAGGTTAGGCTTTTAATAGTTTAAGAGTTTAAACGGGGCAGCAAAGCTATGCACAAAAATTTGCCTTATTTATTAATATGTAGCTATATTTCTGACTATGTAGTCTATGCAAACAAATGCACAAAGGTAATTGCAGTTAAATTATATGCATTCGAAATTAGCATCCATCTGTTTAAGTGCGACCCGCAAAGATCTACTTACGCTTCAATGTGGCCCGCTGCTTAAAACGATTGTCCATTCGTGGTCTAGAAACAAAAAAAAAGGGGGGAAAATAGAGAGAGATAATTCATATTGCCACCAACGACCTTCATATAGCTAAAGTTCAAAGGACACTAGTGACAAGGCAAAGCCGATCTCAGATCGGGAGGCTATGCGTGTATGAGGCAAAGGCTCACGGAAAAAAATGTGAATAAGATATGAAACATAAACAAAGGAGTTGTAAAAACAATCACGTACAGATTAAAACCAATTTAAGAAACAGATGTAAGTAAGAAAAGAACAATCAGATAAGATCTATGGATTTGTGTGTTTAAAAAATAAGGCATAAAAGGCGAAAGAGTGATAAAACCGTAAACCGGATAGCTATTAAAAGGCTTAAATGCTTCACCGTAGGTGAAAGGATACGATTTGAATAGGGAAAAAAAAGGAGAGAACCAAATACAAAAGTAACATTTGCCAACGATTAAATGAAAAAAATGATACCAAAAATGATGCCTTTATCACCATAGCCTATTTCTCTTGTATAATATTTCCTCCTTCTATCTACCCTCTCTTTTCAGACTTATAGCATCATAACACATTTCCTTTTCTATAGCTGAATGATGAGGAAAAAGTCGCAAAACTTGGCCAGTACTTAGAATAGAAGTGTACTCTCCTACTACTCTTTCTTTTCTTCTTGAAAAATCCATAAAATGATGCCTTTAAAGTCTTATCTTTTTTACTCTTTACACTCTATAATTCACTAGCTAACTTTAAAATGTTAATGGATATGAGTTTAAAGTGTTTTTTTTAATATAGAAAAGGAATTGCCTTGTGTGTTATGTCATTTGGGTAAGGAGCAAAGTAATTTTTTTAATTTTCACCTATATTAATCATCTATTTCTTTGATGATATTCAATCTGCCTGAAAGAGGTAGGCCAGTTTCCTGTAGATTCCATTTCTAAACACATTATTATCATTTGCCACTCATTTAATATTGAATTGAATATTACTTTTAAAGAAATACATGTTGGTATTTTAAATTTTATTCATAACAATTATCAATACTCTCAAAGATATTAGAATACTGTTTTTATACTAATTATGTAATTTAAATTCTCACCTTCAACTTAGCAATCAGAGAACAAGGAACGAGAATGTAACAATATGAGGAGCAAACCAAAACACAAGAAGGTATTCGTGTATAGCGCTTACATTCGTTGAATTTAAACTTACAAACTCTTTGAAGAAATGATATTAACATCAGTTATATAATTATAAAAGAACAAAAAATCCTCATCACAAACCCACAAACAAAAGAAGCAGCATTGGAATAAAAGTACTCAGATGCAAACTCGACACCTTTCGAAGTATTTATTTACCACAAATTTTATGTACTCGTGCATCAGTCACTCAGTATGAGTGTCCTCTAATTTGAAGCAAAATTATACGCAAGATGTATTCAAATATACATATACTTGGGCAGGCCATGTGACAAGATTCCACGACGATAGTAGCTGGACCAGAAAATTTACCGATTAGATTTCACTTGATAAAAGACGAACGGAATGAAGACCAAAAATAAGATGGAGAGATAATCTACACAAATATGCTAAAAATTGGAAACAAATTGCACAAGACGAGAAAGGGATTCTCTTAGGAGCGAGAGGCAAATGCCTAAAAAGAATGATATATATATATATATATATATATATATATATATATATATATATATATATATATATATATATATATATAGACAACGTCTGAGAACGAAAGGTTGATATAAAAGGAAAAAAAATATACACCGAAATATTACGAGTATTATTACATTATTTATGTTAAGAAGGAGATGATCAAGTTACCGGGTGTGGAGTGGTTCTGCTCTCGTTCTCTTTAACTTTGTTTGCTTTTTAATAATTCAACCTCTTTGCATTTCATTTTAACTTAGACATAAGATGTGTATTATCGCACGAGTGGCTCTTGGAAGTATCAGACTTCCTACTGGACGAATATCTTAACTTTGATCATTCATAATATACAGTAAATTGCGACATTAATTATTGAATAGTGCCCTTTTGATTGAGACACTTATGATACTTGTTAAAGAGAGAGTACTAAGCATACACACACACACACACACATATATATATATATATATATATATATATATATATATATATATATATATATATATATGATAGTGAAACCACTGTATAGGATCCAAAGGTTTAATTTACGAGACTAGTTTCAGTATATAGTTTATCACATCATCTTCAGTCGTATACTGAGAATGCAATTGTTGCAAAAGTCTATAAATAGCGTACAGATCAGAAAAAAACAAGAAGAAAAAAACACAAAAAAACACAAAACAGGGAAAAAAGCTCATTAATCAGGGGGTGTAAGTCTAAGATCGTTGACTAAGCTGTTTACGATGAGGTTACGAGAATTGGGGCTGCATTTCAATTGCCCATCTGGCAAATTAAAATTGAAAATTTCTCCTATTTAAATTAACTATTCAAAGGCACAAATCATATATAATTGTAAAGATTTTCGTAAAATAAAAACAGTAGAATCTATATTTATAGGAGAAATTCCCAATTTTAATTTGTCAGGTGGGCAATTGAAATTCGGTTGATTCCCGTTTTGCGTAAAGTGCAGCACATTTGAACATTCTCCCAAGCAAGATAATTTGTTTGCCTTTAAATAAATGTTTTTTAACCGACAAAACTTTCTGTACTATACTTAATAAGCAATGGATAATGATTATTTTCCTTGATTTTGATAATACCTATGATATTTGTTATAATTAAGTGTTATGGTTTGGGACAATATATATACTTGAATCATAACCAGCTGTTTATTTCATCCGACTGCTGCAGGGCACAATCCTTCCCAACTGGTTTTCACTAATCATGATTAATTATAATTATTTATCATCCTCATCAACCTATTTCTCTTTCGCCTTGCATCTTGGTCAAAGAACCTTTAAAAAGCTATTTTGACAGATAGGTACAGAGATTACAGAGGTTCCTGAGGTTACCAAGATGTATAGAGGTGTAGAGAGGTTAGAGAGAGGTATAAAGGTAACAGAGATGTGCAGAGGTTACAGAGAGGGACAGGAATTACGGAGAAGTACAAGAGTTTGATAAGTTACAAAGATTATAAAGTATAGAGGTTACCGTAGTTAGAGAGAGGTAGAGATGTCACAGAGATGTACAGAGGTTACATATGTTACATTGTTTACATTGAGCTACAAGGGTTACAGAGGCTAAAGTGAGGTAGAAAGGCAACAGAGGTTACAGAGAGGTACAAAAGTTACACAAGGATAGAGAGATTAAAAAGGGTTAAATGGTGTATAGATGTTAGGTAGGTTAGAGGGAGATATAAAAATAACAGAGATATAGAGGTTGCAGAGAGGTACAGAGGTTACATAAGTTACAGAGAATATAAAGAAGTACAGAGGTTACCGTAGTTAGATAGAGGTAGGGAGGTCACAGAGATGTGAACAGGTTACATATGTTGCAGTCTTTACAAAGAGGTTAGACAGAGGTACATAGAGGTAGGGAGGTCACAGAGATGTGAAGAGGTTACATATGTTGCAGTCTTTACAAAGAGGTTAGACAAAGGTACATAGATTAGAGCGTGGTACATTTAGTCAGTTAGTCTTCATATTTTCATCGTGAAAAATCATCCGAACTTCCAATACACTATGGCCAAAATGCTGGGTAGCTTTGTATTTGATAACCATGAAGAAGTGGATGTTTTTTGCGTGTAAAAAATATATAGTTCGGTTACTAAAACTCAGAGAAAGTTACGGAAATACTACTCAAAACTTTGAATCGGTAGGTGTTGGGGATAACTGTGAAATGGATTTAGTATGATTAGTGGTATGGATTTATTTTAATTGAATTTTTAATCGCAATAGTAACGAGTCCGTGTCACGCAGTTTTTTAAAAATGAATAAAAATAGATCCAAAGATGCACTCTAAAAGTTTTATAATATATGCTAAAAATAGTAAAAGAATTCAATAGTATAGAACTATAGAGATGGAAATCAACGAGGGTAGGGATATTAAATAGAAAATTTTTTTTTTAACAAAGTAATGTGAAAAGTACTAGCTAATTTAAATACTAGTTATCTTGTGACTGTATTTAATGAAACATAATAATAGTTATTGCTCAAGAAAGGGTGAAGATTTTAAATTTAAAGTTACTAGATTTTTTCGCAACCTTGAAGGTATTTGTTATAATCCAGAAATGTGTCAAGTAGATGCTACGAAACGTCTTCGGTCGGACTGTCCTGGTTTTTCTGTTTATATTTCGTCTCAAATATATATATATATATATATATATATATATATATATATATATATATATATATATATATATTTATATATAATTAGGCATGTTGTGTACATGCACTGTTGAAGTTCACAGCAGTGGCAGCGTTATTGATTTTAACTTGTATTCCCTTATTTTTATTACAAGTTTTTTGTCTGGGTCTTTTAAGCGAGAAAAAAACATTCGCAAAAGACATATTTTATTCCGAAACGTCCCATCTTTAATTTCAACATTTCTGGTTATTAAAAAAACCCATCTTCAGGAACTATAAACAAATTCGAAATCAGTAATCTAAAACTAAAATCTATATTACGGCACAAGTTCAATAGCGTATTGCTATCAATCTGAGAAAATGACAGATAAATGGGATAAAATACTAAAATGAACGTTAAAAATAAACAAACAAATAAACGAGTGAGGTAAGTACAGAAGAAAATACTTGCAAAGAAATTAACCGTTTTCTGCGCAATTTGAAATCTTCCTGTGTTCTAAGTGATTCTGTTTATAATTTCCTGTATGTTTCATCATCATAAATAAGTCTACTCTATGGGCTACCTAAGATACATAAGACCGGATACTCTCTTCCTTCTACTATTAACCTTTTTTACTCCCAATTTATATACCGTTAATAATAGCCTAGAATTTGCTTCTGAAATCTCAAAATTTAAGTCCTGTAGCTCTATATTTTTTCCATCTTCGACATCACATCCTTATTTACTAATATTTAACTTCATGAAGCTATAGAGATTATTTTAATTAAAGCCTTTTCAGATAAAAATGGCCCCTTTAATGGATTCAGTTTTCGCAAGTTATTGCAGCTAGCCTTAAAAGATAACTATTTCACTTTTAATAACGTCGTATATCATAAAATTGAAAGTGTCGGGATGGAAAGCCCACTAGGCCCGATTTTGCAGATAGTTTAAGGGGGAATTTTGAGGACAGACTGTTCCGTGATTGCCCCGCTCAATTTTGTCCCTTACTTTCTAAAAGATATGCTGATGATAACTTTGCTGTTTTTTCTTGTAGTAGGTATTCTAGAAAGTTCTTTTTTTCTTAAAAAATTACACCCTGATATTGCTAACACCTAAAAACATGATATTAATAATAGTTTGCCATTTCTAAATATTAATATCCCCTACCCCTTTCGGTATTCAAACTAGTGGCTTTAGAAAACCAACTTTCGAAGGGCTAGGATACAATTTCTTTAGTTTTTGTGATATAACATACAAAATTGGCACCATTAAAACACTTATCTTCAGAGGTTTTAACCTGTCTTTTACTTACTTTAGTATGCATTTAGAATTATTTTTTTAAAAGACTTCTTTGTCAAAAATGACTACCCCTTATCATTAGTCGAAATCTGAATTAGGAAATTTCACATCAGGCTGCATAACCTCTCCTCTTCTTTTAATGTTTCCAAGGCAATGAGATTGATCATGTTGCCAGACATCAGCCCTTTTAATGACTTACTATTTGAACGTTTATTTGCTATTTTAAATAAATTTTATTGTCAAATCAATTTTAAACATATTCATTAATAACAAAACTATTGGCAATTTTTTAGAGTGAAGGATAGTATTCCCAAGCACTGGTGTTTGCGCATTGTATATTGATTTACTTGCCCCAGCTGTAAGAAGGGGACCTATATAGGAAGCACAGTACGTTCACTTCTGACGGGATTGTTTAATTACATGGGCATTATCTATAGAAATGGTAGAACATTAAGTAATAAAGAGTATTTTTACATCAGAGAACATGGATTAGATTGTAAACAGACGTGTCCGTAAAATATTTTTTTGTATTACAAATTGCTAAATCTACATCCACTCTGCGCTTTAAAGAATTTCTCTGTATTAAATACAAATAACCGAATTCGATAATAACGAGTCATTCTTTTAATTATTTATAACCTACTCGTAACAATCAACCAAGTTGTATTTAATCTTAAAATTCCTTCCCGTTTTCATCTCTCATCGTGATCCGACCATGTAAGGTAATGTTGTTTCTTTATTCAGTCTTACTGTACTGTATATGTTACCACTTCTACTATGTACTTCTCCCCATTTCCTTGCGTTTGATTAATACAATTTCTTAGCAAATATTTTCTGCAGTACTTACAGTAGTATTTTTTGTTTTATTTTCTAACATAACGTTCATTTCACTATTTTACCCTGTATATTTGTCCCTTTCTCAAATTTATGGCATTACACTATTAAACTTGTGCTGTAATTGAGGTTTTAGTTTAGATTTCTGATTTCGAATTTGTTTATAGTTCCTAAAGATGGATTTTGTAATAACCCGAAATGTTGAAAGTAAAGATTGGATGCGCCTTCTTCGTTTAGCCCTTCTTAATTAACATTAAACTCAAGCTTTTTGAAAGAAATGATGGTGAATAAATATATATATATATATATATATATATATATATATATATATATATATATATATATATATATATATATATATAGGGTGGCCTCCCGCTCAAAAATTGACGCATTTTTTTAAAAAATATCTCAGTCATCTCCTTGCTATTCATGACAATTTTTATATGTAAGATACTTTAAATATTTTATTTTTTATACAAAAAACGTAATTTAGATACCTTCTATAGTTTCTTACACTTTACAAAATGAACAACATGGGTAAAATAAAACAAATATCGAGATAAAATATTATTTTATTGTGCAATATCATACAAGAATTTTCACTTTCCTACAAAGGCCTACAGAGATGAACATGTCATATTATGGATATCTTTATTTACAGTTCCTCAGTACTCATAATAACTTTGTTAGAATAAGATCACATTATAAGCAAAGCTTGTTACTGTGAAAAAGGATGGAACTTGGAAGACTGGAAGAATTTTGCGAGAATTTCCTGGAAAAATCTGGATAAGACGTGCTGTAGAAAGACTTAAAATAGATTCGCGAAACAGGAAGCGCCAACAAAAAACCAGGAAGCGGTTGACCTAAAACATTTTCAGAAACGAGAAATGTGAATTAAATTAACGATAATATATGCTCTCAAGAAGATAAAACAAGAAGTCATTAATAACAAAGAACAACTGCTAAAAACTTAAATATTGGAAAGAGTTCTGTACAACGAATAATTAGGACACAAAAGCTAAAAGCCTTCAATTAAATAGTATCTTCTACAAAAAGTGGTATAGTTAAGGACAAGAGAAAAATGAGATGCAGACAGTTACTTGATAACTTTTCTGTCGCTGATGTTAAAAATATTCTCTTCACAGATGAAACGGTTTTACTTTAGAGATTCCGCAGAACCGCCAAAATGATGTCTACTGGCGTGGTAAAAAGTGTGGTATTCTGATAAACAGATTGTATCATAAAACTTAAAGATTTTCCAAAGAGGTTATGATATCTGCAGGGGTCTCTTGGAATGACAAAGCAGATGTTCATTTTATTGATACTGAAAAGACAAAAGTGAATTCTGCTAACTACACTGAACTCCTGAAAACAAAGTTGTTGCCTGATTGTCGTTGCCTATATTAAGAAAATGAGTTTATTTTAAAACAAGATGGAGCACGCTCACATACCAGCTACGATGCACAGTCGTTTCTAATTAGCAATGCACCAAGATTGATAACGAAATATTAGTGGCCACTGCCAATTCCAGAGTGTATCCCCATGGATTACTCAATTCGGGAGTTACTAAAAAAAAAAGTTTACCCAGGTCGGCGAGAAAAATTAAGCAAAATACGTGAATCTTGGCATGAAATTGGCATTAATAAAGTTTTTGTTTGTGGAAAAAAATGACTCAAATTAGTGATTCATCAAAGTGGTGGTCCAATCGATCATTTGCTGTAGGTAAGTTGAATTTCTCTTTATTTATTTCTTTACGCTCGGTTTTCGTTTTTTTTTACCCATGTTGTTGATTTTGTAAAGTGTAAGAAACTATAAAAGATATCTAAATTCCGTTTTTGCATTCGAAAAAGAAAGATTGAAAGTATCTTGCATTTGAAAATTGTCATGAATAGGAAGGAAGTTACAGAGATATCGATTTTTTAAAAATGCGTCATTTTGGGAGGCCACCCAATAAATATATATATATATATATATATATATATATATATATATATATATATATATATATATATATATATATATATATATATAAATATATATATATTTATATATATATATATATATATATATATATATATATATATATATATATATATATGATAGTGTGTGTGTGTGTGTGTTTGGGTAAAGAAAAATACATTTTTGTTTCAATAATATCACCGTTTTTATTTCCATTTTATTCGTTTCGATATATATGTTCATTATCTTCGCTTCGTAATATCGGTATACAGAATAAATAAAATTACTTTTTTATTCTAGGTATTTTTACAATAATTGGCTTATTCCTTCCTTTTGCTTATATTCTTCTATCTCTTCATCCCATCCCTTGAAGGAAGGTCTAATAATCCTAGTAATAGAATCGGAGTGGCCGAAGTTTGCCAAAGGAGTACAAAATGGAATTCGAGAGAAGATGGAGCAGTGCAAAAAGGAACGTGTTAGAGTGTGTTGGATTAATACAAAACAACCTTTAAGAAAATAAGGTCCTGCGAGTGAGGGGGATAACGAGTTTTTTTTAGGTTCTGGGGGAAAATGGTTGTTGGTCTATAACGGAGGAGATCAAGGACGCTGATTGTGTAGTGGCCAGGAGGAGAATTGAGAGGAAAAGAGGATATTTACAGGGGTGAAGGGGAATGCAATTGTTAGCAAAGTAGGAGTTTAAGTTTGTGTGTGAATAGAATAAAAGAGAACTTTTCTTTGTGCTCCTTTTTGGTCCATGACAAAATGCGTTTTGGCGAACGAATTGAGGCCGGGAATTTCTTTTCAAATCTTTGGTTTGAAACAAAATTTAGGGACTGAATCCGAGGCTCAGAAACTTCATATGGTGAATCTTCGTGGCGTATCCAAGAAGTGGGTGTAAAATTAGCCCATAATGCTAAACTATTTTAAAAGTTAAAGTGAAATAAACGAAGGAATTACTCACCTGAGATTTGTAACGAAAGATTTGTAAAGATTTTTGTTTATTCTAATGAGGTTCATGAGGGACATCCATCAAAGGCCTACCCACAAATCCGTAGTGTTAAAGATCAAGGAAGTGAAAATGTGTAGAAGCCATTTGGCTGCAGATCCTCTTCTATACATTAGGTGCTGGAGTGCACGTATCTGGCGATGCTGTGGTCTGGCTGTCACGCATCCTGGGATATTGTGGTCCGGAGGACACGGAAATCTCCAGATATTAGCAGAAACATGGTCGCCCTTATACCTGACAAAACCCCTTGCAGTTGTTATAGGTAAGAGGGGAAGAATTTGAGGAGAAATTCCTGTATATTTGAAGAATAACTACAGCAAGTCCTTATTTCCTATTTGCTTAAAATGTGGCTTTGGAGAAAAGTGTTTATATAAACAGCGAACTAATTTTCTCCTTGTATCTTGATAAATGGTCAGAAAAAAGCATTGAAGTTGAATAAAAGAAGCATATTTTTAGGGACAAGATCATACATTTCTATATATGAGGGGAGAAATACTGCTGCATTAATTTCTTTAGGGTTTTGTCGAATACTTAACTTGAAAGTGGAACGTTAACCTAAATTTCTGAATTCAGGCGACGGTATCACTTTTACTCTTGGTTCCTCTATTGAGATATTACCATTTCGATGGTTGACAAGAATTTCAGAATCATAAGACACGATAACCTTACGATTAACTCAAGAATGAATAGAAATAGAGGAATACTGAGGTATATGTAAGAGAGGACATGGATAAAGAATTGGATTAAATTTTTTACCGTAAAGTTATAACTTAAAATAATATTTGTCTATTTTATTTCTAAATGTATAGTGCAAGTATGCTTCTGTGGAATGGTATCCAAAGCCTATTTAAGTTTCAGATAGGCTAGATCTACAGCTTTATCTTGGTCAAACGTTATGATTATTTAGTGAAAAAATCGCTAAAATTTGTTAAGCTTGAGCATTCTTGTCAATAGTAATTTTTAAGTCAGTTATAAGGTAATTTCTGCCACATGCCTCACTATCCTATCTCAAATAATGGACTCCAAGAGATTACCTACGGCAGGAGTAAAGAAAATGGGCCCAAAGTTTGCAGAATATGTCTTTATGCATTTTTTGAAAATTAGTGGTAAATTTACCTCTTAGAAATTTTAAAACTATAATATTGCTAATATATTTAATAAAAATAATAATAATACCAATGAATGGCTTGACCACTTGCGCTTTGCTACTAAGATTAAAATTTTAAATCTAAATTTTCTGAAGTCCGCCAATTATAATAATTTTAAAAAGAAACTAAACTAAATTTCCCCCATTTCAAAATATCACGTTGCTAAAATATAGTTATCGAAGATATATAAAAATAAATTTTCTGAACTTCACCATTTGTAGTTCTTTGGGTTTTAAAAAATTCACAAAATTTCGATACTTATATTTATTTCTGAACTTCAACATTTTGTTTTTTGATATTATAAAAGAATTATTAGAAATAACTTTGATAAAAAAACAAGTCATAACAAAACTAAGGTGAAATTATTATTCAAATACTCAAAAAAAATCCCCTTCTTAAATTAGAGTTAGTAATGATGATGATTTAAGAATGATAATAGAAAGGGTTTTAAAATTTCACTTGTGAATTCTTTGAGGTGGATTTGGTAGATTTTATTGGGACCCGACAATATGGATGTGTTATATTTTTCAAATATTTATTGTAGTAGCTTCAGCAAAATTTATTACTCTTTTTATTGTAAGTAAATTACTTTTATTTTCGACAGTATAAACATTAAGTTAAAATTAAGTTAAAGATATTCTATTCTTGTGTCGGTTTGTCTAACTTTTTTGCAGGAAACTTATCGCTTTATGAACTCTAGAAGTTGATTTTCCTTGTTCCTTTGGGTTTCTCTAGAAAATCTAGGTTAGGAAAAATGAAGTCACTGCATATGACCGTTATTTTTTCCTAATTAATGCCGAAAGCGCTTATATAAGGAATAATATCGTTCTCTTCCGTTTGTTTTAGCAGCCCGTAGACCACGAAGACAGTTATTATTTTTATCATGAAATTGATACATAATAAATCAGATATTAATGACTCTTCGTTAAAGAAATCAGACTTTTGATTTGCATGTTTCGCGCAAAACATTACATAAAAGTGTTATATTTACTCTTTCTGACAAATAGTTACTACTTTACCATGCACATCTCGTGAGAATTACATCCTACGTATTATCAAACTCTAATTGTCCTATAAGATGACGATAACAATCATAATAGTGTTAATGATAATGATGTTTAAATGATTATCAGATAAGCATGTACTATGAGCTTAGAAATTCATACAAATGTACATTATCTTCCGAAGCTAAAACTGCAGTAACTGACGCAGGCAGTCGATTTTCTCAACCCCCTTCGTGCTGACCCAGCCCCCCTGCTCCAGCTTATAACCTATGGCACAAGCAATCTTCTCACTGAAGTAGCAAAATTATAATTTCCTGGGGTTTCACTGTTTCTTTGCAAAAGGTAGATTTTTAGGTAAACCAGATCCGGCTCTACCCGTCATCACTTTGGTTTATATTCTATTGCTTAATACTAAGGTAGGAGTATCCTCTATCTTCAAAATCTATTCACATTGGCTCAGTTGTAAGAAATTTCTGCCTCATTTACCCTGTGATAAATATACCTGAATAGTTATCGTACAAACCATCGCACTGCGTTCAATGTTCTATATAACTATTGGCTCAATTATAAAAAATCTAAAAATCTTAGTAGCTAAATCAAATATATTATGCAACCACACTCACTTGAAATGAGTATATAAAACTTCTCGTGAGGGAGAAGAGAGGGTCATATACATAAATCCACCACCTTGAAGCTGTCCCATTAGGTCCTTCTGTCCAGTGTAATTCGATATAACCGATTCACATCTTCAAGCGAATGGTCCTCTCTTCCTAGGTCGAGCATCGTACCTTCTCCAGCCGTAAAAGACGAGGTTCCCAGCCATAAACTAAAGTAACCTTCCCTACCAGTCGCAACATAATCTTCACCTGGTAAAGTTTGAGTCTCTTCAAATTTGCGGTGCCCTTAATAGATATCATTAAGGACCTTGAGCTTAAATTGAGATCTGCCCGAGAATTGCTACAAAATAATGTATTTTAAACAATACAAACGCCAAAATTAATAAGGATTGAACTGGCAAAAGAGTCAGAAGTCATCCTCTTCATATAATGGTTACCAATCAAGTGTAGTTGGGGTAAATCTACAGATAAAGAATACCCCCTTTCTTCCTTCTTTTTTCCCTATTAAGCAACCTATGCGATGTAGCATATCATCCCACCACCGCTATCCTTGGTATAGAGGACCCAAGTAGACCCCTCCACAAACCTCCAAACACACCTATATTTTATATTCAATATCATCCACTTCTTTCTCGTTTATTCCACGCTTTTTGAGACACTCTCTAACAATCAAGTCATCTTTTATCCCGTTTTAAAAAGTTTCGTAGATAAGCACATTTGCTTTGTTTCAGAAATCCCTCCTAATCTTTCATTTTACTTGCTTGTTTTACTTCGGAACATTATAGGGAAAGCCTCATTCACATATCACCAGACTATATATATGCATCTTACCCACTTGTTTCTCTAGTCTTCTCACAACCAATATCCTAATCAAATTGGTTATCTTCATTGCTCTTACTTTCGAGCTTTCATTCCTTATACTATAATTTCTCTTCCATACGCTAATATTTGGACTAACATATTTTTATGCAATTTCTTTATCTAAACATTTTTATTGACTTTTCCAAAGGTTGCTTTGCTTTAATCTTTATCAATATCATTAAGATGCAGACTAGATGTTTAAGACATCGAACTTACTCGTTAAAAACCCCCATATCCTTACATTTCTCAATACTATCTTGATATTCACTCTACTGACATTGATTTAGCGCCATCTGTACACATATTCTGTAGTTCACTTCAAACTACATTTTGAAATTCATCTCACTTTCATCTAAGAGGAAGTAATGGCGATGGATGGTTTCTGATCATCTTCATACTTTACCCATATTAGCGTACAAATATATACGAATCTTTTTATCTTTTGTATTTATAGAGTATGAATAAAGGTTTCAATTTAATTACAGGCACGCATTTCATCCTTTACATTGCTCTTAGTCACAAAAAATGTCCTAAATAAACAAGAGCTAAAAAGGAAACCGCATCTTCCCAAACTGTTATGTGTTTGAGAAAATTTGTCAGGATATTTGAGTGGGACCAAAAGGGAATCCAAATTAATAGCGATTTAATACTCCCATTAATATGGATTCCCTTCACTCAGCTGGCAATAACATGTCTGTCCTTAAGTTCAGATGCGTTGGATTCAAAGTTAAGGATAACCTGAATATAATCTTAGAAACTGACTGAAAATGAACTTTTTAAAGACGAAATTCTTAGACATACATCGTTAAAAAGATGGCGAAATTAGAATGATAAAATTTAGAGCAGGATACTTTTATAGCAGGGACAATTTTAGAGAAGGTAGGCTTTTATAACAGGTAAAACCTTAGAGAAGGTAGGCTTTTATAACAGGTACAATTTCATAGTTGGTACAATTTTAGAACAGGTACACTTTTAAAGCAAATAAACATTTAGAGCAGATACAATCTTAGAGCAGGTAGAATTTTGAAGCAGGGGTAATTTTGAAACGGTTTCAATTATACGTAAAGTTAGACTACTTGGATCTCCTGATGGTAGCATAGAAAAGTTAATCACTAGAAGCACAAAACTAGACTAAATAGTGTTAGGAATTCTCAGGTACATCTTTGGAAGTGAAGTGCATTTGTGTTTATAAAATGTTGTATTTAATCAACGCATCTTGCAAGTTTATCCTACAACAGTGAAATTTGGTCACAACACACACATAAACATGCACAAACTGAGGGCAATTTGAAAAAAACCATTGAACTATAAATGTTAGGAATACCTGGAAGGTCCATACTTAAATAGTTAGGTGTAGTAACACAAAGTTGGGGAAGGGAAATAAAAAAAAAGTTCTGCAGTGAAAAGGGGGAGGAAACATTGTAAGAAGAAAAAACAGTGGTTGAACGAAAGAAATCTTAGAATGGATACTTCTAGATATAAAAATAAACAAAGGAAGGCCTCATAGAATAATAGTGGAAAGACGAATAAATAAATCGAATTTTATGATTATAAAATGACTTTTTGACCCACTTAAAAAAGAATTTTTGACTCCCATGCTAAGACCAAAGTTAAATACTTCTCTTACCTTTGCGACTAAAGTTGTATAATATATAAATATCGCTTTTAGCGAAATTTATATATTTTGGTATCGAGAGACCTAAGCTCTTGATACAAAAATATTAAAAGCTTGATTGGTCAAACTCACAAAAGAAGATAAATAATCGGAATATCTATATGAATTAAAATTAATGAAATAAATAAACGCTGTTTTTTGCCTTAGAGATTAAGAGATCCCAAATGATCTGATGTGTCAAGATTAAGCCAAACTAAGCTTCTTATGCAAAGATTAAATATTAAATTGTCTAAGCATATTTCAGGTAAAATAATTAAAAGCTGTATTTTAAGAACAGATTTTATTATTTTTATTTCCTGTATGCAGGAAGAAACATGGCCAAGATAAATGATTACTTTATTGTAACATTATGACCAGAGTGAATGTTTATGTAAGCATTTGAATGAGTAGGTTTACAATAACAATAAATTGGAGAATATTGGAATTTATATCATGGTAGATGATTCCATCAAGGAAGGAGAAAGGGAAGTTTGATTCACATTTAAATTTAATAAAGGGATGAAAATTATTGAGTTGGCTTAGAAAGTTATTAAAATTATATGTTTCTGGCCATAATAAAAATAGGTCATCTATCAGGATTGAATTTATATAATACCTCTGAGAAAAAGGTGCTAGACCCATAAGTGAGTTTCATCACATTTATAGTTAAATTAGCTGAAATATTGCCTTAATTCTTTTAAAAACAGCTCTGCGGCTTTTGGTTTCTAGCGTTGGCGCTCATTCGGTGAAGGAGCAGTATAAGCTGACGTGTGTTTTTTATCGGAATTTTTATTTTGGACCAATTGTCTCTTCCCTGAATGCGTTAAACTGATCTCCAAGGATAGATGTGACATATTGAATAAGGGAATTCTTGTCCATCGGCTCGTTTAGGTTCTACTGTTCTAACTTTATTATTATAAGTGCCAGCCTACAATTTTAAAATTCTTCCTATTTGCCAAAACGTCCTTGGTTTTCCATGAATTTTAATGAGAACATCCACTACAGAGATTCTGTTTTCTAATGTCCACTGATGAAGCTCCTTCAAGAAATCCCGCAAACTAAGTAGGAGCTCAATGTACGACAATTCTTTGAAGTTTTTAAAATTGTCCTCTCTTGATTTAAGAGATTATTAATTTTAGTTGAGAGCATCGGTTTCAGGATTCCACATCTCATCGTTGTGGATTAGATTTATGATGTGATAACCATAGAAAGTAGAATACGAAATACACCCTTTAAGTGAAAGTTATTGTAAAATAAGTCTAAATTTTTAATGAGTGCCAGAGTTTCTCACGGTTTTTCTTCTACAAGAAAATTGTTTTCGCATTCAAAGGACTAAAGCTGCATAATAGACGGCAAGTAAAGAGAAGCGACGTATTCACTCGATACATATTTCTTTCTACGTCATAATATGAATTGTAGAACCAATCCGGTTAATCTATATAATTTATTAACAGCGGAGTATTTATTAATATCTCCGATAGGTATCAGTACTACATAATTTCCACAAGCAACAGAAGTGATTATTCTGTTCAAGTCTGATAAACATTTCAGTTCCAGCTTTAAATATAACTCAAGACTTATTATGACCTAGCCAGGTCTCTCTTCCAAACGAAACAACATAAGACAAAGGAAATCCTACACTGGGCACTTCTCTACATATACACCAAAGACGACCTCATAAATCATGGGAATAAAAAATGGCTTAATAGGTGGCCAACATGTCAAACTGAGATTTGGACCAAGGCATCTATAAACTTCTTAGATAGAAAGATTCCCAGCCATTTATGTTAAGTTGTCTTTGCACTACGTGGTGATCCATGGTGTCATTTCTTAGACTCATCTCTTTTTAATTTGTTCTTGGAAATTATTATAGATTTGTACGAGAGAAAATCATTTCACCACTATTAGGGAATCCATAATATCAAAACGTGACTTTGCGAGCCAGTAATTTTGAGTAATTGCAGTTGGATTTTCCTACCTGGTAATTCTAAAAACACTTACCATCCTTGAATTCTAATGAGTACTTAAAATCTGAATATAAGTTTCACCTTCACCGCATTCCGGTTCATTCAGTACTGGTGTTAATGAATCCATTGCTAAAATGTTTAAACCTTTTCTAATATCTCTTTTTGATAGATAACTTTTGAATGTCCTGTACAATGGTCTTATCTAGATACTTACGAAGTAAACTCGCTAGTATAGTTCACACCAGCGAGAGATGATTGTCTGACCTGCCTAGCAACGATAAATGAATTTAAATATGCGGTTTCACTCTTATTATCTGATTTCTTAATAATTTTCGAATAGAATTCGTCCCATATCAAAGAGAAGATATCCTTAACCAATTCCCCTGAAATTGTCTTGGACAATTTAATACTTATTCCTTTTATAAGAAGCTTAGTTTGGCTTAGACTTGACACATCAGATCTTAATCTCTAAGTGTATTAAGGCAAGATTATTTACGCTTTACAAAAATTAGCATTAGTCAAATGTGCAATTGACTTCGCAAACTGCCAATTGTAATTAAGGTGAAACTTTATAATGTTGAAAAAATGGTGAACAAAGCACAAATGCTATATAGAATCAGCTAAGATAAACAGAGAAACGAAGAGAAAAAATACTGAACAAATAATAATTAGGGATATAATGGATTTGCGCGACCTAAGCTCTCGATACAAAAATATTGAAAGCTTGGTTGGCCAAACTCACGGAAGAAGATAAATAATCGGAATATCTATATAAATTAAAATTAATGAAATAAATAAACGCTGTTTTTTGCCTTAGAGATTAAGAGATCCCAAATGATCTGATGTGTCAAGATTAAGCCAAACTAAGCTTCTTATGCAAAGATTAAATATTAAATTGTCTAAGCCTATTTCAGGTAAAATAATTAAAAGCTGTATTTTAAGAACAGATTTTATTATTTTTATTTCCTGTATGCAAGGAGAAACATGGCCAAGATAATTGATTACTTTATTGTAACATTATGACCAGAGTTAATGTTTATGTAAGCATTTGAATGAGTAGGTTTACAATTACAATAAATTGGAGAAATTTGGAATTTATATCATGGTAGATGATTCCATCAAGGAAGGAGAGAGGAAAGTTTGATTCACATTTATATTTAATGAAGGGATCAAAATTACTGAGTTAGCTTAGAAAGTTATTAAAATTATATGTTTCTCACCATAGTAAAAATAGGTCATCTATATAACGCCAAGGAACATGGGATAAGAGGCTCTCCATAGAGAAGCTATTTGGAATTTAATAATCTCTTTTAACTGAGAAACTAATACTAGAAATAGTGGTGTTACTTAATTAAATGAAAAATTCACGAGGGAATTGTAGAGTAATATAAAGCAGATGTAATTCTCTTCTTAAAAAATGGGTGTTTCTTTAAAAGTTACCTTGGTAAAAAGCGAGTTTCCTTCGATTGATAGGAGCTTGTGTATACTAATATGAACATTGTTAAATTTAACCTTTATTATGAAGTCTTTCGCATTTATGCTCTGGAAACATTGCCCCTAATGGGAATAAATAGGAGGTAAGCCAATAGGTTAATTTGTAGGGTGGAGAGTTGACCGTAGAAAGGATGCGTTGAAGGGAGCATTGTTCCTTGGGGATCTTAAGGATACCATACACTGGGTGAAGTGCATTCACAAGCTAGAAAAAGCTGTTATGGTAACTTAAAAACTAGATATAATGAAATTAATCCATTGCTCTACAGTATAAATAACCCTCAACCTAAGTGCGTTGTTCTTTGTTATCCCCCCTTCCTTAAAATTATTAATAGTCATGAAAACTTAATAATCTTAAAATAGACTCTAGCTCCCAAAATTCTCTTAAAAAAGAACTAATCCTGAATAACCCATACCACTATTACCTAATAAAGTAGGTGTGTGTAAAATACAGTGCAAAAATTGGAATGAAGTGTACATAGGATAAAGTAGACGAGGCTTATCTCCGAAGGTTTACGGACAGAAATTTTCTGTATGTGTGGCAACAAGTCTAATGTTTGATTGAAATAAATGAGTTCCACTGGGAAATTATGAAATTGTCCGAATGTGAAAAAACAGGGTATTATTTATACCTCGAATGACTGATTCAAGTGACGGGTAGTTGAGATCTCTTAAATTAATTCCGCTCTAAATTTTGATCTCTCAAAATAGAACCTCAGTTTCAACCAAATAATCAAATTTTTTATAAAATTTCATTTAGGAATCACTTGACTATTAGAAGAAAACCACCCCTTATTTATAAATATTCTTTTCATGTTTTGTATCTTTCGCACCCTCTAGAGCGCTGTTATTATATTATTTTTTTTGTTACCCTGATTTATTCTTATTTTATATATAAAAAATATCTTAGGTGAAAGTTTGTCACTATTCGTACAGCTAAAGGAGCGTGATGCTGCGAAACTAATCCTTTATTAGTGATAATAAATTTTTTTTCTGTAATCAACCTATACACTACGCTAATACTAAGAAAATTAAGGATGTATTTGGTAATATTAAATATGTTAAATACAATAATGAATTAATTTAATTAGTTTTATAATAATTACAATGAGGTAATTACAATATTTACCTTTTTCTTAGAAAATCAAGATGCCAAAACTGAAGCGTTTGGTCATGTTTTTGGAATCTTTTTTAACTTTAAATTGTTTTTAAATAGAATGGCAATTAGACCAGTAGGATGTTCGCACCATGTTTTTATTTCACTAAATATTTTACCACTATCGTCAATCTGACCAATACTTTCCATACGCTGAGCAGCAGAGAGGGATTATAGAAAATTATATAGAAGTTAAGCTTTCCCAGAAACTTCATCAAACTCATTCGACCGTTCTAAAACGGCATGTGGTTAGGATACTGGTTGATTGCGAATTTCCTAAAACCTTACCTGTGGCAAATGGCTTGAAAAGAGGCAGTCTTTTTGCTCGTTTCACTTTACCATGGAATTTTCCCCCAGTCTAACATATGCCTTACAAGGCAGATAGGAAAGCATAAGCATCAGAAAGAGGACTGAGAAAAGATTTTTTACATTAAGCTACCGCAGACCATCACATATATTAAGGGTAATCTAATCTAGATATTTTTATTTTCTGATGACAGCCTTCTCCACGCCTGCACAGAACAGAAATTACAGCAGGAGGTGGAGGGCTTCTTACAAGCTTGCGACCACTTTTGTCTTACTATCAGCACCAAAAGGACAGAAGTTCTGTATTAACCTACACCGGAAAGACTTAAAGGAAGTCGACAACTTCCCTTACGTTGGCAGTACAACTATCGAGCATTGAACTTTGATGTCAGGATAAAGATAGACAATAGATTTGCCAAGACCAGCGCCGCATTTGAGAAACTGAGTGAGAACACGTAGAAATAAAGGTCACTTAGCCTTGCCACCAAGTTTAAGGTCTACTGTTCAGTACTCTTCAAAACCCTCATCTATGCCAGCAAGGCAAGGAATGTTTACAACAGATATATCAAACAGCTAACCCACTTCCATTTGAAATTTCTCAACAGAATTGTCCATATCAGTTCAGAGAACAAATTCCATGACACCGAGATACATTATAGGATAGGCAGGATTTTCGAAGCATCGATACAATCCTAAAGAGAGCTTAAAGGGCTGACAGCCACTTGCCAAAGCAGCTGCTTTAGGAAGAACTATACCAAGGCAAGATCACCATTGGGGAAATCATCCTTCATGTCCATCATATTTTGAATTAAGCACATGACAACCACTTTTTCATGACCCTTCAGCTCCTCTAAGCAAAATCATTAGAGCCGCTCATGCATCATAAACCCAACGCTCCATGGAGACTCTAAGAAACTCCGCCACAGCTGTAAAGATTTTTCTAATTCATCTAGGCTTCTTCAAGCAAGATAACCTCATAAATATATGTCCATTTGCCCCAAGTTATCAATAAGGCCATTAATCTTAGTGAGGCCACAAAAACCGTTGTCTCCACATAATATTCGATAGGTTTAAGCATAGGATGAGCATAATCCTACTGGATTCCCAAACTGCAAAAGCAGTTATTCCATATATGGGAAGATAATTAAGTTAAGGCAAAAAAAAATACCATAATCATAATTGAAAGGTGCGTTGGTATAGACAATTTTATTTTACTCTCTGCAAATCTATATTTTTTGTTATATAGAAAAAAATCATTTGCCGTCTTTCAATTTGATTTCTTTTATTTTCTTTCGCTTTTTCATATATTAGTCACTCGACATCATTCATTTTTGTTGCTTTCAATTTCGTTCGTTTGAATATTTAACTACATTTCACTTATAATTATGGAGTATTTTGCTTATCGTGTCCTGCCATACCTGCTCCCATTTTTTAAACAAGAGAAGAATAGTATTGATTTGTGCGAAATCTATCATGGCTCTTTTTTTCTCTTTATTACCCGTGGACTTCAGGGCCCATTAAAGCGGACACTAACTCTGATTTTGAAGATCAAGAATAATCACCTAGGTTTCGTTGTCTCTAGATACTTAATTCAAATTCTTTACTTCAGATTAGGTTTATCTTGGTAAGGTTTCTTTTTCGAAGAAAATGAAGTCCTGATTCATATATAACCTCAAAATAGATAAGAAAAGATCATTTTTCTCTAAACGCAATCATGAGAGAAAAAGACCATTTATTTATTAAAAAATATAAGTAAAGTATGAGAGAGTAATTTTGCCAGAAATTCTATAAAAAGAGGTTCATGAAAGGTCAAGTTATGAAAATAAATATAAGTAAAGGTTAGAAAGCTTTATAGGTAAGATTATGCCACTTTGCGTAGTTTTAATAGAGAAAGAGCTATAAGAAAATCGGGGTGATTCTTTTAGGGAGCCAGGTAAAAATCCTTATGAGAGAAATCAAGGCCGTTTTTTACGGGCTATAGTACAAAGCCTCATAAGCAAAATCAACACCCTTGATTTGCTGCTAATGTCAAAAAGCCTAAAAGAGAGATCAGGGCTTTTTTTGGCGCTAAGGTATAAAGACCTATAAGAGAAATCAAGACACTTTTGGGGATCCAAAAGTAAGAACGCATATGAGAAAAATCAAAGCTCTACTTGTAGTGTATATGTAGAAAGAGTTATAGGAGGAACAAAACTACTTCTTCAGGTGATAATTTAGAAAGCTTTATAAAAGAAATCATGGCGCTTCTTGTAACTTTAAGGTAGAAAGCCTCATAAGGAAACTCATCATACTTTTTGTAGTGCTGAAGTAGAAAGTCTTATACCAGGAATCAAGGCATTTCTTGTCTTGATAAGTCCAATAAAATACACAATTGTTCTCTTCCTGCAAATATTTGGCCAATAAAACTGAACCAATTCCAGCCTAAAAGAAGAACAGCCTAATCTCTGAAAGTTGAAACGTGAAGTACTCTGTATGTTTAAATGTAGAATTAATTTGTTTGAATTAATAAAAGAAATGGAAAAAAGTTAACTATGTTCAAAACATAAAAATGAAGTAGGGTAACTGTAGTAACCAATTCGTCTAGAAGATGAGTCTCAAATCTACTAGCCGCCAAAAGAATCTATCCGGCTTTTAGTGATAAATTCTCTCGCAAATTTATTTCACTCTCCCATAGTTTTAGCGTAAAAAATATTTCCGAACCATCTGTATATCTCAACTACACATTTGGTCCGTTTGACTACCCAGTTTTTGAACAAATCCTAATCAATTTACTTTATTCTACGGTACGTCTAACAAGATGTCATACAAAGATTTATATATTTATCTCTTCCAAAAATTGAGATATTTTGAAAGTTTCTTTGATTTAAGTGGGAAATGCATTCTTTTTCAACATTTTAATTTAATCGTGTTTAAAAGGTAAACTTTTAGCTTTTTCCGCTTTTAACTACAAAGTACCTTGGCACCATAAGAAGTAGCTTCCCTTTTTCATAAGGCTCTCTACCTAAGCAGAGAAAGAAGTACCCTGATATCTCTTGTCAGGTAATCTTAACAACCCAGGATGTACTCTGATTTCTCTACTGTACTTCTTTAAATTATCATTAAAATAAGTTCCCTGTTTTCTATTCTAAGGCTTTTTTCTACCTTAGCACAACAAGAATAAAGTAATTTCTCATAATGAGCCTTTTTAACTTAGCACCAAGAAGTGCCTTTTTTCCTCTTACCAATTTCCTTTCTTATCAAAGTGTCTTTCTTTCTCTTATGATGTTTTTTTTTACTTACCAGCACGAGAATTGCCCAGATTTCTCTTATAATGTGTACTAACTTAGCACCAAATTAGTGTTTTGTTTTCTTCTACAGGGCTTACTACCTTTTACTTATATTTATTCTAATAAACTCCTATCTTCATGAATCTATTTTTATAACCTTTCTAGCCAAAATCCCCACGATTTATATAACGTTATTAATTCTGAGTACACTTAGATTTTCTATATTTAAGCAATCAATATGGGCTAAACCCTTCCTTTGGTGTTATAACTGTGGTAAACAAGAAGTGTTATCGTAAACTCTGTTCGATGATGAAATTCTAATATAATTTAATTGAAATTAATTGGTTTGCAGAGATTAAAATGTAGCGGGGAAGATTTGTTGCTTTTGCGTTAGGAAGGTGATAGGAAAAGGTTTGGAGGGACCAATTTTATGGCAAAATCTCTTTTAAGGAAATCAGTAGAACAATGGATTAGATAATAAAAAAACGAGTTTACTAAAAGCCGTAAAAATGAATATTCCTACAGTATATTTATGTACTTTTGGGGTTGAGTTTCAAAAAAACTACAGTACACCCTGAGCCATGCTAATAGCTTGGTAGAGAAAGTTAGGATTTCTCGATTCTTAATAAATCAATTTCTATGAAACTTTTCCCAGCTAGGTGGTCTGCACAATATCGCAACACTAAACTTATATTTTCATTATGCTATGTTACATCCTAAAGTTTTATTTCAGAATCGTCTATTTATGGGTAAACCATGCTAATAGCATCTATCCTCTTTAAGAACATTGAGGCGTCGCAGAGGCCTTAACGATGAGGAAAAGTCTTTCATATTCAAGGAAAGTGCTGAAGGCTGCTTTGTTCGCCATGTAGACAGAGTTAGATGATTTCTGAAGGTCCTTTCGTTAAGTAAGAAGGGATGCAATTGTGGAACCTAAAAAAACTGGTAGTTAAGAATTTGAGGAATATTAGCCGGTAGTTACGTATGATACCAGTCAAAATAAGCCAAGTTATTTTATACACCGCTGGTTCTCCCTATGGAGCGGAAAACATCAGGAACCGTATCTTAGTAACCATGGCTTCCGTACGAGCTTCCCTGAAACTTCTTTCTTTAAGGGCCAATCACAAGACTGTAAGGCTTCAATGAGCCCGGACGTACATGACATTGGACATGATTTGCGTTCTCTTTACTGATTAGACCAGGGTTACCTTTTGACGGACCTGACGGTTGGGGAAATGGTTGGATCTTTTTCAGAGAGGAGTGACACCAACATGTGCGACGTCAACAACAGGGGAAAAGTCATGTTTTTAACTCCTTCGTTGAAATGGGGCGGGCTCATGTGTGAAAATAATTCTTTACGTCCATCAATTCTCTATTATAGTTATTGTTCACTATTAATTATATATGCGAGGTATGCTTAATGTGTATAATTATCCTCCGTTTTCTCCAAGGTATGTTAGGATGGGCTACTTTGATTCAAAAGCTATTAGCGTTGTTCACCCCCAAAACGATGAATCTGAAAGAAAAATTGAAGGATGTAACAACACAAGGAAAACACAAAATTGATGTTGCCATATTGTGCAGACCAGCCGGGAAAAGTTTTATCAAAATTAATTCACAGAGAACCGAGAAATCCTAACTTTCCTTACCAAGCTATTAGCGTGGATCTAGGTGTATTGTGATGTTATTTTCTTTGTTTTAAATGTTTTATTAATAAATCAACTTTTTTTCTTCTTCAAATTGACATCTCTCTTCAGGTAGCTAATCTTTACTAGCTTATCTAAACGTTTGCTCAACTTTAGAGAAAAAAATGTTCGAGAAGTCTTTAAAAAAATGACTTTAAGGAGCGCCTCCCTTCCTGGTTACATCACGAGTTTTTTTGTTTTATGACTACGTCGAATATTTATATTGTTGGTGTTTGTGGAAAATAGTTTTTTATATATACAATACAATCCACCCCGATCTCTTTTAAGCGGCCCAGATGCCAACTCTGGAACATCAAGTCCAACAGGCATTGAACTGCGTCTCTTGCTATGCCGATGCGAACAGGCTTCGGTTTCCCTTGGCCGACTAAGGTGGTGCACTTCTGCCGCCATCCATAGCTCCACCCTGACCAAGACTTGTTTCTAAATGGGGTGCGCCTGGAAGTGGTGGACTCTCACAGTTTCCTTGGTCTTGTATTTGACCGATGCCTCAACTGGGGGGGCAGCTCATATTTGCAGCCTTAGGATCTCTTGTACCTGCGCCATGGATATTCTTCGTTCACTGACGTTTAATGACGTTCAGCGCCTGAGGCGCTGATAGAACTACTGCCTTACCTTTTATTTATCCTGTGTTCGCTCGAAACTCGCCTACTGATGCGAACTTTATGCATCCCCAGCCGAGCGTGTATTGCGGAAAGTGGACTAGATCCACCACACCGGCCTTCGCCTGACGACCAGTGCCTTCCGAACTTTCCCCATTGAGAGCCTACTTGTCGATGCCGGGCAGATGACACTCGTTCCGCGCCATGCACAGTGCATTACTTGGGTCTACGCATGAGCCCGGCACCTCCCTTGGTCGCCAATAGCTCTCCCAGCATCTGCAGCTAATCTCAACGGTGCCTATTCCGCCGAGAAGCGCCAGTGATACCCTAAGCCATTTAAATTAAGGGCTAGGAAACTCCTTCGAGAGCTAGGTATAGCTCCCTGGGCAGTGACACCCCTGGTTCTGGCCAGAAAGCTACTCTGGAAGGTACCACTTTTGAATATTTATCGCCTCCCCTTTGCTCCCAAAGCTTCTACAGCGCCTAAAATATTTCTCTCGGCCTTTTCGGAGTACGCTTCGTGTCACGCTGGAACTGTATCAGTGTATACGGATGGCTCCTCTGTTTAAAGTCAGCAGGTTTCTGCCAGGCGCTGCGTCTGTCCTCGCGGCCGAGATGGTTGCAGCAATACATCGCTGGTTACGGGAAATATCGCGACGTGCCCGGTTCAGAGACCGGATTGTGATTTGTAGCGACTCACAAAGTGCTCTGAGCGCTCTCGGGGCATTTAAATCTCCAAATTATCTTCTGCTGGGTTCCTGGACATGAAGGAATTGCGAGGAATAAGTGCGCCAATGAGGGCGCCAAAGAGTCCGCTAGGATTGGGCGACCAAACCAGAATTTTGCTCTTCCTCACACTGATTACATGTTACGAATACGGGAAGCTCTCCTGGATGCTTGGCAAAGAGATGGGAGAGGGCATAGGGGAACTTAAAGTTAAGTGCCATTGTGCCGCGACTGTTCCCGTCTCCGGATTAGACACACTCGCGGGTTTACCGCCATTTGTTGGAGCCCTCGCTTGCACCTTATTGTGAAGACTGCGTTGTCTCCCAGACTGTTCGGCACATTTTTCTTGAATGTCCCAATCTGGGTGATATCTTTTCGCACGTTGCCTGTCCCGGTACCTGGACAGGCGGGGTCACTACCACGTATCCCCTGTACTTGGGACGGTTTAGTGGACTTTCTACTTTTTGGAGGAGGCTGGTCTCCTCCACTTTATTTTACTTTGTTGTGGGGCACATGTTTCTGTGCCGAGGGGAAGTGGGCATACCCACGACGCCGGAGAGCGCTTTCTTCTTGCCTTGTTTATTTGTTTTTTGTTATTTTTTCGCCCTTGTCATTTTTTATCGTTGTTATTTGTTATTTACATAATGCTATTTGATTTTTTTAGTTGTTTTTTAATATATCCTAGTAATAGGCTGGGTCGAGTACGAAGACTTATGCCCAAGTAAGCAGTCGCCAGATGGGCTCCTAAAATTATTTTAAAAAATCGTTTGTGATCGTTTGACATAGATTTTATTTCTAACTCTTATTTAACCGCATTTTACCCATTTAAGCACTTATTGTAAAAAGTGTTTGGATGTCTGCCATGAGATGTTGGGTGGTGAATCAGCATTTTTTAAAGCATTCAGAGATATTTGGGGCCACGTTTAGTAGAGTGAAAATATTGCCTTCCATTACAGCGCATTTAAGCCACATCGGTCTTAGTTGCCGGATGGTCTCCTGATTCGGGTGGAGTTCACTACCTACAGTTGTTCTACACTGAAGATACCCGTTGTTTGGATCTCTCGTTCATCAGTATGTCCACACTAAGAAATATACGATATATTAATTTTACGGAAACCGGTGTATAGGAGCATAAAATTAATTTACGAGACTAGTTTCAGTATGAAGTTTATCATACCCTCTTAGGTCGTATACTGAAGAGGGTATGGTAAACCTCATCTTGAAACTAGTCTCGTAAATAAATTCTATGCTGCAATAGAATTGTTTCACTATCATATACCATAACTCGCTATTGAGTTCAGATTAGCGGTAAAAGCCGTTCCAAGATTAATGATAGGTGATAAAACACATAATACAGGGTGCAGATTGCTGGCAAACCCACTACCAAATGTTTTCATTAAAAGTAAAGAAAAAAAATTTAGAAGAAAGTACTCGGAATCTTTTAACAACTCGGTTTTTGCTCCCATAGCCCCCAAATTGATATAAAATCCTCCGCAATGCTATACCTCTCTGGGGCATGAAGCACCGTCATTTTTTTAAAATATTGATTAGTTAAAAAATATAACAGTCTCACCCTCTCAAAAAGGGTGACTAAAGCACTGTTAAATTTTGTAAGTTAGCTAATTAAACCACATTTTAATCGACAACAAGGTCCAATGACCAGATAATGAAAGACACGTAAAGATTAGAATGATCATCGCTTTTAATATTATATATTTACTCAAATTTATGGAAGGTATTTTCACCTCCTTGCTCCAGAAGCTCCAGAGAGTGTTCCCACCCCTAACTTATACCAAAATATTTCGCCATAATTCCTGAACCGCTTATTGCATGGTAGCAAATTTGTTTGCCTTGCGACGAATGTATTAAAGGCAACAACTAAAAAAATTCCACATGTTTGATTAAAGAATAAAGAATTCCAATCAAAAAGTAGCTATATCGATACATTTGATGACTAATAGTCCATAGTATAAAATATTTCGCTTAATGGAACTTCTCAAAAGAGTATTATAATTTTTTACCGGTTTAATCAGTTCTGAAGTATTTTGTCCCACGTTTGAATAACTCTACTTTATCGAGAGTTTGCTTAGACGCGGACATTCAGTTCCTGCCCTAATTTTCTATCGGGTTGAAGTCTGGCGACTGTAATGTTCATTAATAAACAACTATATTAGTTTTCCTTAACCATGAAAAAAACAATTTCGATTTGAGATTGGGATAGTCGTTATCGTATCGAAAGATCTATCTTCTACCTAAGCCAAGATTGCGAGCATCGCTCTTTAGAAAATCTTCGAAAATCATTCTGTAGTTTTTTATATTTATCCTTCTGTTAATTCTATAAAGTGTACCAACGTCTATACCAGAAACTGCTGCATACCATAATAGTTCCTCCTATTTTTTTCACTATGAAAAAAGTGTGTTTTGGAAGACCAGCGTAACCACTTTTACGCAAAACATACCTGCAATTATTTTTGTTCCGATCAACTCAATTTTCGTTGCATATGACCATAACACATTGCTCCAGAAATTGAAATCCTTCTTCAACTGATCGTTGGCGTACTTCGGAAATGCTTTTAAATGAACGTTTTTCAATAAATAATTCTTCTTCCGACGATGTCGTTGCATTTTTGCTCTATTGGAAGAGAGTTTAAACTACATCGATGCCTTACTCTCCTAAATAATCGTTAGGAGTGAAATTTTCTAATGTCGATCCAACGAGGGAGATTTGTAAATCTCCCCAATACTTTATTTTTTCTTAATACTGACAGTACTGTAGAATTAAGGACATTTGGTTTTTCAGAAATCTTCTTTTATCTCATCTCAGATTTGCATTTCGTAATTACGTATGAAAAAAGTGTGTTTTGGAAGACCAGCGTAACCACTTTTACGCAAAACATACCTGCAATTATTTTTGTTCCGATCAACTCAATTTTCGTTGCATATGACCATAACACATTGCTCCAGAAATTGAAATCCTTCTTCAACTGATCGTTGGCGTACTTCGGAAATGCTTTTAAATGAACGTTTTTCAATAAATAATTCTTCTTCCGACGATGTCGTTGCATTTTTGCTCTATTGGAAGAGAGTTTAAACTACATCGATGCCTTACTCTCCTAAATAATCGTTAGGAGTGAAATTTTCTAATGTCGATCCAACGAGGGAGATTTGTAAATCTCCCCAATACTTTATTCTTTCTTAATACTGACAGTACTGTAGAATTAAGGACATTTGGTTTTTCAGAAATCTTCTTTTATCTCATCTCAGATTTGCATTTCGTAATTACGTATGAAAAAAGTGTGTTTTGGAAGACCAGCGTAACCACTTTTACGCAAAACATACCTGCAATTATTTTTGTTCCGATCAACTCAATTTTCGTTGCATATGACCATAACACATTGCTCCAGAAATTGAAATCCTTCTTCAACTGATCGTTGGCGTACTTCGGAAATGCTTTAAAATGAACGTTTTTCAATAAATGGTTCTTCCTCCGACCATTTCGTTGCATTTTCGCTTTATTGGAAGAGAGTTTAAACTACATCGATGCCTTACTCTCCTAAATAATCGTTAGGAGTGAAATTTTCTAATGTCGATCCAACGAGGGAGATTTGTAAATCTCCCCAATACTTTATTCTTTCTTAATACTGACAGTACTGTAGAATTAAGGACATTTGGTTTTTCAGAAATCTTCTTTTATCTCATCTCAGATTTGCATTTCGTAATTACGTATGAAAAAAGTGTGTTTTGGAAGACCAGCGTAACCACTTTTACGCAAAACATACCTGCAATTATTTTTGTTCCGATCAACTCAATTTTCGTTGCATATGACCATAACACATTGCTCCAGAAATTGAAATCCTTCTTCAACTGATCGTTGGCGTACTTCGGAAATGCTTTAAAATGAACGTTTTTCAATAAATGGTTCTTCCTCCGACCATTTCGTTGCATTTTCGCTTTATTGGAAGAGAGTTTAAACTACATCGATGCCTTACTCTCCTAAATAATCGTTAGGAGTGAAATTTTCTAATGTCGATCCAACGAGGGAGATTTGTAAATCTCCCCAATACTTTATTCTTTCTTAATACTGACAGTACTGTAGAATTAAGGACATTTGGTTTTTCAGAAATCTTCTTTTATCTCATCTCAGATTTGCATTTCGTAATTACGTATGAAAAAAGTGTGTTTTGGAAGACCAGCGTAACCACTTTTACGCAAAACATACCTGCAATTATTTTTGTTCCGATCAACTCAATTTTCGTTGCATATGACCATAACACATTGCTCCAGAAATTGAAATCCTTCTTCAACTGATCGTTGGCGTACTTCGGAAATGCTTTAAAATGAACGTTTTTCAATAAATGGTTCTTCCTCCGACCATTTCGTTGCATTTTCGCTTTATTGGAAGAGAGTTTAAACTACATCGATGCCTTACTCTCCTAAATAATCGTTAGGAGTGAAATTTTCTAATGTCGATCCAACGAGGGAGATTTGTAAATCTCCCCAATACTTTATTCTTTCTTAATACTGACAGTACTGTAGAATTAAGGACATTTGGTTTTTCAGAAATCTTCTTTTATCTCATCTCAGATTTGCATTTCGTAATTACGTATGAAAAAAGTGTGTTTTGGAAGACCAGCGTAACCACTTTTACGCAAAACATACCTGCAATTATTTTTGTTCCGATCAACTCAATTTTCGTTGCATATGACCATAACACATTGCTCCAGAAATTGAAATCCTTCTTCAACTGATCGTTGGCGTACTTCGGAAATGCTTTTAAATGAACGTTTTTCAATAAATAATTCTTCTTCCGACAATGTCATTGCATTTTTGCTCTATTGGAAGAGAGTTTAAACTACATCGATGCCTTACTCTCCTAAATAATCGTTAGGAGTGAAATTTTCTAATGTCGATCCAACGAGGGAGATTTGTAAATCTCCCCAATACTTTATTTTTTCTTAATACTGACAGTACTGTAGAATTAAGGACATTTGGTTTTTCAGAAATCTTCTTTTATCTCATCTCAGATTTGCATTTCGTAATTACGTATGAAAAAAGTGTGTTTTGGAAGACCAGCGTAACCACTTTTACGCAAAACTTACCTGCCATTATTTTTGTTCCGATCAACTCAATTTTCGTTGCATATGACCATAACACATTGCTCCAGAAATTGAAATCCTTCTTCAACTGATCGTTGGCGTACTTCGGAAATGCTTTAAAATGAACGTTTTTCAATAAATGGTTCTTCCTCCGACCATTTCGTTGCATTTTCGCTTTATTGGAAGAGAGTTTAAACTACATCGATGCCTTACTCTCCTAAATAATCGTTAGGAGTGAAATTTTCTAATGTCGATCCAACGAGGGAGATTTGTAAATCTCCCAAATACTTTAGTCTTTCTTAATACTGACAGTACTGTAGAATTAAGGACATTTAGTTTTTCAGAAATCTTCTTTTATCTCATCTCAGATTTACATTTCGTAATTACGTATTCTCGATTTGATGTCGGATGGCAGTTCATTACCTTTTGCCATGATGATTTCTTCTGCAGAAGAAGAGGTTAGTAGAACGTTTTAGACAATTTTTTCGGTCCAGTCCAAATTATAAATAGGACACAGAAATTACTCGTGTGACTTCGAAATTGGTCATAATTTAAGCCATATAAATTAAAGACGAATATTAAAATTATACAGTATGAATACTTTCTTAAAAGGTGTCATCACCCTTTTGTTTTTCTATTAAAACTATTGAAACTTTGCGTTTGCATTTATTTATCTATTTGTCTTAATTCATCCAAATTTCACTACGCTGCAATAAACGGTTCATAAAACATAGCAAAGAATTGTGGCATTATGTAGGAGAATGAATACTTCCTCGAGCAAATGTATCTCTAGTAAATTGTTACAAAACTGAGTGGTATGGGTATAAATGGTAGATTAGGTTGGGTTAGATTTTTAAAGAATGTTCTCAAACAGGTCTAAGAAATTTCTCATTTGTCTGTTATTTTTTTCTAAAATAAATTTAAAACTCTTAGCAAGAAGTAAATGTCAGGTTGGATCGAAAGTAAAGCCCGATTTTCTAGAATAAAGTCTTCCATGGATGGTATTTATTAAAGTAGTGCCGCTTGTTATCGTTTATGAATGTTATAATGAGTAATTTCTAAATTTTTCTTTCAGGTTAAAACATATTGTTTAGAATTTTTTCGGTATTCACTCCTATTTTTCTATATCTAAAGGTTACCTAATAAATGTTTTACTCTATGCGTTTCATAAAGGTGTCAATGCAAATATCGCGGCAAAATCAATTTAGAACACTTAAGGAGATGATGCAGTAAATGAAAAAAGTTGCAGAAGGTCGTTTCCCACTTTCCTTAAGGAGATTTTCTGTCTAAAAGCTGGACTAAATGAACTTGATTCCAAAGAGTTCTAAGCTGTTCTTAAGGCAAATTCTGCTACAACTTCTGGGGAACTCGCAAAACAATTAAACGTAACCCATACGAGTGTCCTACGCCAAATGAAAATGATTTGAAAGGTTCCACTCATCATATAATGGCTCCCGCAATAACTGTTTACGGTGAATCTGCAACAGCGTGTTGCTTGCTCTGAGTCATTGCTTTCAAGGCACCTTCAGGTACCATTTTTAGGTAAACTTGTTACTGATGATGAGAAATGGATGCTTTTTTATAATGTTAAACGCCGTCGTTCGTGGATCAATTAAGGTAGTAGAATTTCTCAACAACCGAAACGAGGACTTCCCCTCTAAAAGATGAATTTAAGTGTATAGTCGGATATTGAATGAATTTTCCTTTGCAAACTGTGAGACAACAATCAAACAATTAATTTTAATCTATACTGCCATCAACTTCGTCGTTTGAAAGCTACTTTCGGCAAAAGGCGGTCCTAGTTACTAAACAGAATGGGTGTCATATTCCATGACGATAATGCCCGTCCTCACACACCTTGAATGACCAAAGATCTCTTGAAGGGGATCGATTGGGAAATATGGCTTCATCCTCCATATTATAACTTGTTTAGGGGAATACAAAACCATTTGCAGGCTCTAAGGTTGACATCAAGAGAAGAGGTTGAAAGCAACTTAAAGTAATTTTTTTCATCAAAACGTAAAGAATTTTACAAGCGTAGCATTTATAAGATTGTTGACAGATTAAATGAGGTTCTAGAAAGCAATGAAAGTTATATTTATGATTAAATATTTCTATAGGGATGTCTTTATTTTTAAAATATACCCTAACATTAGACTATTTTCGTTTATTTTCTAAAAAAAAATATTTGCTGTCAGTGTACAAAATTTCTACCAAAATATATGTTTTTTGTACTAAAACTTTTTACTTCTAAAAGTTATTTTACAAGTTAAATTAAATATAAATTTCTAGCCATTTTTCATGTAAAATGTAAAATTTGAAAATATTACTATAGAAACAAGCAATTTGAAAAGATATAGGAACTTTTTTCGAAATTTCGGGAATCGGTTAAATTTCCCAGGAAATTATGTAAGAAAAATGTTTATTCTCCGTAATCAGGAGCAGTCCCCTTGTTATTCCAAGAAATAGGGTAAATTGTCCTTTTATAATCTTGGGTTATAACATATGTTGGTGTAAAAATATAAATAATACAATTGTATTTAGATTTATTTGTTTTTTTTTATGGGGGTCGATAGAGCATGCTTAAATATTACTCTTGAAATATATGGGAATTCTTGGCTTTACACCCTCGACAAGGGGAACTACTTTCGTGTTTGAAGAGAAACAGCACCATAAAATGTGTGGAGCTGTAATTACACAAGGCCTTTTGCCATCACGTGATAATAGGGAAGGATTTTGCTACAATAATGCCTCTTAATTTCCTCTGAGGCAAAGGAATGAAAAATCAGTTAAATTTACATGAGTTTAGACTTTATTACCGGATCGAAGTTGACACTTTAGGGAAAAAAAGTAGTTGACAGTTTAACTATGAAACAGGCAATAGAGAGAGAAGGGTTTTTAACAGTTCAGCGAGCTAGACGAGAAAGTGAATTAAGATAGAATGAACATATAAATAAAACAAAAATCTTCTGAAGGCTGAGTTCACTGACCACACACCAATGGGCGTAGCTTGTATTTCTCGCAAGGTGAGTTGGCAATTGAAGCTTCGCTCAGATTTCTGCTTGCAATAAAAAAAATCCTGTTATATCGATAATTGACAGATTTGCAACAATTCAATGCATACCGAAAGCTAATGAGTGGTAATATTTAACCAAAGGGAAACAGATGCCCGTTTCCGAGGGAACGAGCGTTACCGAGGAAGGGAGGAATAATTGTTATTCAACTGTCGTCATTTATTAAGATGACAACATTTATTAGGATGATATTTATTATGATGACATTTATTAAGATGACGAAATTTATTAATATGACTATTTATTATTATGATGACAATATTAAGATTACATTTTTTAAGATGACAACATTTATTAGGATGATATTTATTATGATGGCGACATTTATGTAGATAAATTTATATGTTGACATTTATTAATAGGATATTTATTAAGATATCATCTATTAGGACGACATTAAAATGATGAAATTTATTAGGATGCCATTAATTAAAATGATAATTATAAAGATAACGATATTTAATATATGGAAGAAATTTATTAGGATTACGACATTTATTCAGTTATAATTTATTAAAACATTTTTTGGTTAAATTTGGAAAAATGCCCGTCCTCGATTTTTTAATAATTCACATATATTTGTGCTTAAAACCAAGTGTTTTATAGAGACTGTCTTTTCTGGGGCAAATTCCAAAAAAGCGGGTGGTTTCATTATTTTTGTTAGGTTAGTGCAATCGCATCATGTTGTATTATATATATATATATATATATATATATATATATATATATATATATATATATATATATATATATATATATAACTTTTAAGGTAATTAGAAATGGACTCTTCGCCCCTTTAATTGGAGGGCTGTACACCCAGCCGGATATTTTTTAAATAAACTCGTAGTATTCATAATTCGAAACCCTAGAATTAGATTAGAATTCAAGGCGATTGCCAGATGTCGTTAGGCCTCTTGTTTTTATTCCGTGTTGTGTGACGTCATACATATAAGCTTCGCCCCCGCCAATCTATTTTACTTTATAACATCATAATTAGAAATTTGCCCGCCTTAATTAGTGAAAGTTCTATATAGTGTATCTTTGATATACATTCTATTTTGATATACTCTAAAGAGCATTTGCGTATTTTTTTAAAATCGAGATATTTATAACAAAGCACCCACAAAAATCTTGGGTAGGCAATGAGCATTTTCGAAAATTTAAGCCAACATTTATTATATTAACGAATTTATTAATCGTGAAGGCATTTATTATGACGGCATTTATTAAGTTAATAATTAGTAGGATGGTATTTATTAATATGCTCATATTTATTACGATGACAGCAGTTATTATTATGGTAAAATCCGCCCTACAGGCGTTTTTTTGCTGAGACTGTGATTTTTGTTCGCTTCACTCACAAAATTAGGAAAGTGTGTGAGAGAAAAAGTTTTTCATTTCAAAACACATTCAAAATTGGCTTGCAAGAAAAAAATCAATTCACAACAGTGTCAGACATTACCAAAAAAATCTTTGAATTTTTCAAGTTGGAGTCCAGTTCTCAATTTTTTTTTAAATGCACAGACGGACGCACACACATATACGCTAGGATCATTATAGGGAGATTTATTAAGATGATAATATTTATTATGATGATAACATTTATTAGGACGACTATAATTGAAATGACGAAATTTATTAGGAGGATGACATTTATTAGAATGACATTTATTAAGATAAAATTTAATACTGTATCGACATTAATTATGATGAAGACATTTTAAGATGATTTCATTTAATAGGATGACGATATTTATTAAAATAACATTTGTTAAGTTGACGATATTTATTAGGATAACAATTTTTAAGATACCTACATTTATTACGATGAAAACATTTGTTATTATGACCTTTATTAAGATAACGACATTCATTAAGATGATAATCTTTATTAAAATGAACTTTACCAGGTACTTCGGGTTTGAAAGCCAGCAAGGTTCACTCACGGTGATGTGTTTTTCTGGCCGCCGTGCTGACAGGACTCAGCAACCCATCCGCTCCCAACTTAACTGGCCTCTCCTTCTTCACCTAGCCTCTACCTCGTCTTCTGTACCAACTCTCTTTCACCCTGTATCGCCCTTCCGCCACCCTTTTTATTTCTTTACTTTCTCTACCCTTTCGTTTTCTCCTTCTTCTACTGCCGTAGGGTATGATAATGATAGATGATTACCCACCCTACTCGTTAGTTGTCCCGTCCATCTGTATTTCTCTTTATTTCATACCCACCTAACTCTTAACAAACTTGATCTTCTATCCACAGTGTTTCTGGCTGCTCGGCGCACTTGCGTCCTGTTACCAGACCTTACTTAGGTGGCAGTGTATAATTTGTGGTCCCTATCAGCTAAGAGGGCCCCAAGCCACCTGGCTTAGGGCCTAGCGGTAGTCTCTCCTTTCCTACCCAGACAATCTTTCGCCTGATCTTCGAGAGGCGAACCTCATGCTACTGGATCCAAACAAATTGAACTTAGATTCATCACTAAAGTTGGCTTGGCTTAATTGCTCATCCGCCATGTAACGTGTTCAGGGGTGAATGGAAGACGAGCATTCTTATTCTTCGGTCCGATCAATGGCTTGGCCGCAGGTATGCTAGCGTGAAAACTGTCTTTCTCTAGCCGGCAGAACAGAGTTTACCTGGAGTCATAGATGGCCAAATCTGACTAATCTTTCAAGAAACAGTTTCATCCTTCTTGAATCTCCTTTTTCACAATTTTTGAGGGTTCTTTGGCCTACCGGTTGATTTACCAGCCTTACATAAACTTGTTTTGTCATAGGTTGATAGAATATTATGGACTATATATATATACAGTTCTCGAAAGTCTCTGCAATGGTTCTAATTGAAAGACAATCTTGGTAGTGGAGCTTTACCATCAGTTCGCGGACGGATGCAGGTGTGACAGATAGGTATGTTGTTGGGGTGCGAAATGCATGAGAGAAATTCCTTCCAACTCGATAATATAAATGGCCGAAAAACTTACCATACATGAGACGGACTAAAGCCAGTGATGTGGCTATAGTATTGGCATTTAAATCAAGAGGTACCGCGTTCGAAACTCAAGGGTCCAAAAACTTTTATTGAGATCTCTCAAGAAATAAAACGAAGATTAAGGACCAACCCAGCCAAGAAGAATACGGAAGTAAAAATAAATGGAAAGTAAACGTTTGAAGGGCCAACTTAATTTAAAGAAAAAGGAAATTCAATAAAAACAAGGAGAAGAAAAATTCGAGGGAGACAACCTGCAGCAAGATGAACAACAAGAATTAATAAAAATTATAATAAGAAATGGCCCGCCATAATGGATGACAGCTGACAAGTAATTGTGACCTAACATACAATTCTCTACTTTTTGTGGTAAAGTGAGAATAAAATTATCTACTGATAATTTTTTATTTATTCATCCAAGTTTGTATATCATTTACCAATACGGAGTTTATACTTGTAGGGCATCTTGCTTCTATTTTTTTTTAAACTTTGTATTTTTTCTTCCAAAATTTATAGAAAATGGTGTGAAAGAGATACAGGGGTTCTGATCGTTTTAGACGGCACTGTATACTACATTACATAACATTCAATTACATAACAGTCTACCTCTAATGGCACCACAGTAAATCGTCTGTCTGAAGCTCTATTAAAGAAACTGAGTCTTAGAGATGTTCTGTCTCTGATGAAGGCGGAAACAATTCTACGACTTCATCAAATCATAAATAAGCAAATCTTAAAACACGCTACATAGATATACATGCTTCAACAGTACAAATTATTTACCGACATTGGGCACGATTTTATGGACATGTCTCTAGAAGGAAGTCTCCGTTGATTAGAGCTTATCAAGTTGCCTGTTTGGTGTCCGCTCAAGAGTGTCTAGGATATAGTCAAGCTAAATTATATTAAGTTCTATGGTCAAATGCGAAAGATATCGAACTTTTTGGTAGATGAGACGAATGGTATGTTTCGCAGAGATCTTGTGAAGCTCTCATAGAAAAGAACACAGTTCCTAATGTTACATATAGACAGGTTCGATTATTTTATGGGTATTTTTCGCTGCTGCGAATATTAGCGCATTGAAAGTGATAGATGAAACAATAAATTCTGACATCTCTTTGCTCATATCGGATAAAAATTCAAAATAATTGCCAAGGAAACTTCAACTTTGAAGGCATTTCACTTTTTAACAAGACAACGGTCTAAAAAATAATAGCAATTATATTCAGAATTATCTAGTACAACGCAAAATTTCTCAGAATCAAAGACTTTCAGAAACGTGCATTAATTTTGTACAGCCGTTGCAAAAAGTATTCAGCCACCTGGAATTTCTGAATCATCGGGTATGTTTATGAACATGTTAGTGTAGGTTTACATACATGTGTCCAATGAAAAAAAGCTCACAAAGTGCATGTGAGTCACTTTGTGGGTGTATCTGCACATGTCCAATATATCTGGCAAACAAAATAAATCAATAAGCTTCCTTTTATAGTTTTTTGAACTATCTGAACTGGCGATGCTATTGAAATGTATGAAATCTTGGTATCGGTATCTGGTATGTTAAAGTTAAAATGTTTTTATATTACACATATACGATGAGTATTATGATATTCCATGTCGACAGGATCTGATAATAATATGGCGAACACAGGTAACTATATGGTGGAAGAAAGAAGATTGTTATGTTCACTGCATCAGAAGGATTTCAGCTGTCTACAAATCGCCCGGAGGGACGGCAGGCCACATTTCAGCGTTGCAGAAATGTTAAATAAAATGCAAGAAAGTGGGAACATTAAAGAACGATAACGTACTGGACGAGCTCGGATCAGTACGCAACGTGACGACAGGTACCTGCGTCGCATGAGCCTTGGCGATCGAGAGAAAACCACAATCAGCTGCAGACTGCTTAAACAAAGACTAATTTAACACTTATACATTATTTAAGTTAATTCTAATCCCAAAATATTTTTAAAATAGGAATTATATAGGCATATACTCATGACACAGCGGTACACACACCCACACACACCCACATATATATATATCTATATATATATATATATATATATATATGTGTGTGTGGAAAACTCACATAGTATAAAGAACTCGAAATAAAGTTCGAAGGTACTTGGAATCCTCGTATTAATTTTCCCTGTGGGCTTTGTTGCGGTTATATATATATATATATATATATATATATATATATATATTTCAGTGTATGTTGGGAGCAGCTTCTCATCTATAAAAAATCGGTAATGAGCTTATACATAAGGAGAGCCATCAAGAACTGCTCAACGTGGACCACACTTGATGAAGAATTTCGAAGATCAAAACGGATCCCGATCAATAATGGCTACTTAAACAGAGAATTCGACAAATTACAAAAGAAATTCTCAAATCCAAGTTTGAGGTAAAGGAGGGAAGAGAAAAAGGACAACTAATACCACTCTACTACAAGCTCTAAATGACGGATGCTTACGAAACAGACGAAAAAATAATACAAGATATCATAAAAAGTAACACTATCAAAGAAAATAACAAGTTATCCTTGGGAATTTATTATAAAAACACAAAAGTAAGCAACTTATTAATGAAAAACAACCCCCGCCTTAAGCAGTCGATCTTAAAGACCACTTATGTGGTATACAAATTCGAATGCCCCCATGAGGAATGCAAACCACATCCAAATAATCAATATATAGGTATGACCACTACTACCATCACCCTGCGCCTAACGATGCATTTGCAAGAAGGAGGAATAAAAACACATTAAAAGTAAAGCATAGCGCACAAATTACAAAGCAACTCTGGTCGAAAACACTACCATACTCCGAAGAAAACTTGGATTTTGCCGCCTAAAGATTCTGGAGGCTCTTCCCATTAACGAGATGGGGCCCTAAACTTAACACCCAACGCACCAGTTCCGAGCGAGTACTTTACCTTTTCTGCTAAAGGAACATGGTACTCCGACTTTGACCTATAAAAGCAGCAAAGAAAGAAAATCAATTTCATTCTTCGCTGCTCACGACCAGCAATGAGCCATCTCACTGGTAAAGGAGGCAAAATCAAGAAAAACACCGAATCAACGCAGCCTCAACAATAACGAAGACTTCCGTCTGAAGATGCCTTAAGAAAGGCGAAAGCTTAAGGCCAAAATTCAAATCAGTTGTAAAAAATAAAATGGATCTTCCTCAACTGATCTTTAATCTCCAACTAGATACAAAAAACTGTATTCGCCAGTTGGAAGGTTGCAAAATAAAATTGATAAAATCAAAATACAACCTGGTCTTTAACAAAACATTTATATATATATATATATATGTGTATATATATATATATATATATATATATATATATATATATATATATATATATATATATATATATATATATATATATGTGTGTGTGTGTGTGTGTGTTTCATATTTCTTTCGCACTTCTTTCTATTATATTTCCTTTGTACCACTAACAGGGTAGATTAGGGAAAGAAGAAGATCTATGTGCCCTATTCATCCCTGTCTTTCTTGTCAAGTAAATTTTCAAAGGTCAATATTACTAAATAGAATGAACCGATGAGAACCTCTCCTGAACGAACAAAAAATGTAGCGAGGAAAATATTCTACCCTCCAATAGAAACAATAAAAGCTGGTGAATAATTGTTTTTTCTTATTCCTTTCGCACCTCCTTTTCATATTGCTTCTGTCATTAGCAAGCATTAGAAGACGCGTGAAAGTAACTCCTATGTTCTATACTTTTGTCATGGATGCTATTACTAAAGACAGGGATTGGCAGTGAGTTATTTTAGAATCTAATGCATGAATCAAAGATGTAGATAGTTTTTCACTCTAGACCTAGATCTTCCATAATTTAAGTTAAACAAGTAATTAGATTACTTAATTTTAATAATTTTGTCCTTCCTGGAACCTCCGCTGTGACCACGCAGTTCTGCTCCCATTTCTCCAGAGTCAGAGTAGCCTAGTGTTGGAGGATCGTCAATTACTGTTTCTAATCATCTGTCCACTCTAATTTTGAAGTAGTCAGGCTTAACTCCGGACAGTTCCCTGATATAATCACACAAACCTTGAAAATGGATCAGAGCGCCTGAATTTCTATTACAATATCTTGTATAACTTCTGCCAAAGAAAATAGAAAGGTTCCAAAATTGGTTTATCTTAGCTACAAGTATAAACTATGGATAAGTAAATCAGAGGCAAATTTGGACCGATAAAACAAAGGTTAACAGCAGATAAGCAATTTGATAGAAAAACTGAAGTGTTGGAAATTATCCGAACGCTTAAGTTTCATGCGTTAGGTTGGAATGAATTTAATGTCCGATTTTAGCGTATATTTTAAAAATGAAAAAAAACAAAACATGGATATGGAAATATTTAACCATAAACTCAACCTTTATTGCTTTCTAGAGCCTCATTCTATCAGTCAACATGCCTATAAATACCACGCTTATAAAACTATTTAGGTTTTGGATTCAAAATATGAATCTAACTCGATTTCAACTACTTCTCTTGATGTCATCCTAAAAAAATCCAAATGGTTCTGTAATCCCTTAAACTAATGATAATCAGAAAGAGAAAGGTCAGGTTAATGTAGAGGATGAAGCAATATTGCCCAACTGAGCCCCTTCAAGAGCTCTTTGGTCATTGGGGCTGTGTGAGGGTGGGCATTATGGGGGTGGAGGATAACACCAATTCTGAGGACTGAGGAGGGTCGATTTGACCCAAAGCGACTTTCAAACGACGATGTTGATTTAAGTAGAGATTAGCATTAATTGTGTAGTTGTTGTTAAATGTATAGATATCCAATGGATCCAAGTCCACTCCGGTCATGAGTCCGAAAACAGTTCAAAACTCAGGAAAATTCATCAAGTTTAATTAAGTAAGTTTACTCTCAAGAATTTCACCAGTTTTGTCGTTTCTGTGAAGGATGTTAAACCATCATCAAGAATAAATGCCTCCACACTAAATAGTATTTCCTTTAACTAGTATAAATATTTTCCATCCCACTGTTTGCGTTATAATCTCTCTCGAAGCGTGGTTTTAGTGGAACTTGGACTGCAGTGAATTCGATGGAGCAGTCACGTTAAAAGCAAAGAGCGCTAGATGGCATATGTTCGAACCACACCACTTTTTCACTTTTATTAACAGGGGAAAGCGATTGTATTATTTAATACAATCTTTCTCTCTTTTCCTTCTTTCTTTATCTATGTTTGATCTTTATTTGCTCATGTTAAAAAGACGAAAGCACTTATGATTTAGTCTTTCCTTATTCTTCGGAAGAGTTTAAATACAGCTGACATTATTGGCCTAGTTGTTAGTTTTCATCACTATTAATAATGGTCTCCCATCGCCAAAATACAGAGTAAATACCTTTCTTGAAGAATTTACTTGGTTTTGATCAAATATATGACTTTTCATTTTTTTTCACCTCCTCCTTATCAGCTTCCACCTGACTATTTATTGGATATTGTAATTTACTTAAATATACGCAAATCATATTGTGCAAAGTCTGTTAAAAATAAACGAGGTAGAAGAACTTTGCAACTTAACGCAATATTTTTATGGGGTGACGAAGTTTCAAATGTGCCAATTGTAAACATATATTATCTGGAGAGAGGAGGACACTTTTTCGTTTGACCAAAAAAGGATATTTTTGTTCAACATTTTCATTTAAACTTTGCATTTTTTGAACATATATATATATATATATATATATATATATATATATATATATATATATATATATATATATGTAAGTATGTCTATCATAACTCTTTGATTATTATTAAGAACTTCATAAGGAATAACTCTTTTCGCATCATATCAAATGCAAAGCATAACTTTCTGGTTTAGGAAGCCAAGTCTAGTAGGAATGTTTTGATTTGTGAACATGTCAGAGATCAGAGAGAGAAAGATGCGTGCGCCTGCGCCTTTCAAGGAGAGAAAGATCAGACACCTGGTCTGTCAATCCTTTATGTCTGCGCTAATGAAGGTGCGAAATCACGAGACGCCGTGGTGGCCTGAAAGCCCGTTATCGCGCAAAGCTGTGAGAAGCTTTAAGGTCCCCATTAGGAGTCGGACAAATTTCGCCTGGGCGGCTTAGGAACTTTCCCGCGATCGTGCTAATAGGACGAGACTACCCTCGGCTGGCGATACCTTGGACCCTGGAACCCTCCCTTTCAGGCGGAGGGGGAAAAAACATTCGACCCCACTATAAATCCTCCAGTGCCAGAGTTGGAAGGCAGTATCCGCCTCATGCCCGCCCCGTCAGTATCCACTGTCTGCCCGCCAGTGTCAGTACCAGCCGTCTGCACTTCTCCGGTCGTACCCGCTATACGTGTCCCTTTGGACTCTGCACAATTCCTCGCAAAACCCCTCAGGCTTCGTGTGTACTCGTCTAATTCATGTAAGTTTACCTCGTACTCGTTGTTACCCGCTCCTCTAACGCAACACGCCCAGTCTCGATTTGGGGTTATAAACTCGAAGGCAAATTCTAACTTCATCCCCTTAGTAGTCATTGTTAAGAGACTGAGACTATTATTTGAACTTGGCACCTCGGACCAAATCTCCGAGGTAACAGCAACGCGTAATTCTCATGTGAAAGTGCTCTCTCTCTACCCCTCCCCCCCATACCTAGTCTAAGCCTCCATCGTCGACTTCGTGTACGCGTCTCCCCGCCAAGTCACCCCCCATTTTAAGACGCTGAGACTCGTATACGTCTAATGTGTTGTATAGCTTGTTTCAAAAACCCTTTTAACCTTTGTTAAAAGAATATTAATTTGCATATTAGTAAAGTTATTTTGGTACCCATTTTTCTATTGTCTCGAAACCTCTAAGATAGCTGACTATTTGACCAACCAAAAATTTGGTTAATTTGCACTCTGTCTCTATTATAAGTCTCCCACGCACGCAGCCGTCATCTCTCTCGGCTGAGAAAAGCAGAAAAGGTTGAACTCGACCCTATTCTATGACAGAACACATTATTGAATTATGCACTAAATATTGCAGCAAAGAACCCATTATTTATCTGCTGTAACAATTTCGTACAGAAATGGTTCATGGATATTTCGAAAAAATATAGATGAAGCAATATCAATATTTTGTACATGTCATACATACGCTTGTTTCATTTGTAACCAAATACCATTTTTTTAGCTTAATAATGGCTTAGGTACTACTAGCTTAAAATATGCCTATTAATTACTAAAGCATGAAAAATGTTTAGAAATTACAAGTTATTTTTAAACGGGTTGAAGTCAATTTAAGACTATATAAATACCTTAAATTATCAGTTATTATCAGTCTAATAAAAATACCAATTATTTTTAGACAAAGTAATATTTACGCAAGTTGAATTTATGTATCTTTAAGAAAGCGATTTTTTACAGTTGGGGCTTTCAATCTAAATTAGGAGAACCAGTCCAGCAGAGAATATGAGCGTTTCAAGAGGCAGTCTCATCATCACGGTATTTGGAATAATATAAATAAATATTACAAGCAAATACAGACTGTGCTTTATTTCAACAAAACAAAATTTTAACTTAGAGACATAATGATACAAAGGGGGTGGTTAGCAACTCATAGGCAACCGCATAGATGACATATAGTCATTAAGTTGTAAAGAAAATCATGTTAGATTCCGCAGATGCAACTAAAATTACATGTTATGGCGAATAAATCGTTTAACCTCACTTTACAAACTTTGTGATTTTCCATAACATTTTACAATAAACTACGAAATCTTGGTGTGCAGTAACCTACATTTTGCATACGAGTGTTAGCCTACATTTTTTCTACATTTCTTTATAATTAGTTCCTTTTGCATGGAACATACTGAATGTATACAAAGTTATGTTACAGCATTTGGAGCGAATAAGCATCGCATGTAAGTACTTTGGCACTGCAATAGTAGAAAATGGGTAAAGAAGGCGAGAAAGCCCAAATTATCAGCCCAAATTGGCTGCCGATGGAATTAATCTTTCAAAGATAACACTAAAGGAATTCCAACACTAATATGATCTCATGGATACCAGGCTTGAAGGAACGTGGTATAATTGCAGAAAGAAAAAACACAACGCTCCCACTGATTAAATGTTTTGTAAGAAGGTATTAGGGACCGAAGAAACCAAAATATACAAAATTTACTATAGGACAAAAGTTGGTCCAATATTAATCAAATATATAATTAAAATGCCTTTACCAGTGACGTGCACCTAAACTTCTGCTCCGAACTGCAGATAAATAGCTACTTGCGTCCATTAAATGCATAATAATGCACTTAGCTTTTTATTGCAATTTGCTTGTCTCAAACATACATATTTATTTTTCCTTAATTTGCTTTTAATTCGATCTTAGGGCCATTACACGTCTTAGTTATCTATTTCTTCTATTTATATTTCTTTTAAATTCATTTTCCTCTTTTTATTATTATTATCATACAAAAAATGAAACAAAATTCCTTTATTACCTGCGTTTAGAATCATATACTTTCATTAAGTTTTCAGTTTCATTTCATTTTCCTGCAAGAATTTCTCATGGGGCAGAATACAGGCTTTCAAATTTACCTTTTAATCTCCTAAGGGTGAATAACATATTCTTTCTTTTTACTTTTTAATACTATTTTAAAATTATATAAAATGTTTAAATATGAGTGAAAGGAAATATGAAAAAATGATTGAATTTAAGACCAAGAACCAATCTTAAGTAGCCTCAATTTATTCCTTGCTATTTTCTTTAACGCCTTCGGGAAGAGTAGCAATAAAGCTCAGGCCGTTCCATTTAGATGAGAAAAAAGAAAACGTTTGTTGCTATAGCAAAATGGGATTATTAAATACGGAACGGCCGTTTCATTGAGCGCTCACATTATCCCCGCTGTTACTTTTGTGTCGTTCATTCACGTTTAATATTATTTTAATCGCTTTATTTTATGACTGAAATCTGGTGTTTTAAGCACGTGTACATTATACTATACATACAACCATGTTTTAGACACGCAATCAATATACGATGGTCGGTGAAGAAGTTTTGCGAATCGGTAGGGCGAAACAGAGGAAGGGGGATGGCTGTTTGTGGGGGTGTTAGGACAAGTTATGACAAGTCAGGACTTGCCACCGCACACTCCTGCCTCGTCTATTTAAGAAGCAGTAGCTGATAGCAGATCGTCCGTCACAAATTTTTCAACGATGGAGAAGGTTGAGCACCACGCACTGATCATATTTTTAACCAAGGAAGGCAAGAATGCAAATGAGATCCATGAACGCATGGTTGCAGTGTACATCGACACCACCCCTTCCTATGCAACCATTTCTCGCTGGGATAGGGAGTTCCGCCATGGTCGTGAGTCCCTTGAACATGAATTCCGTCTAGGACGGCCGTCAGACGTGACCAATGAGATTAATGTGGCCAGTGTAGAAAGGAGGATCCTCTAAAATTGGCGGGTGAAGGTCGAAGAAATCGAGCGAGAACTTGGAATATCAAATAAAAGTGTTTTCAACCTCATCGAAGACAATTTGGCCATGACCAAGGTCTTTATCTTCCCGTTTGGTCCCTAGAAACCACACGCCCCATGATCGAATTCAACGTCGTCAAAGTCCACAAGGCCAGAGTTGCACAAGCTGCTCTGCGCGAGTGTGGATTCCAGGAGCTCAACCATATCCCCCTACAGTCCAGATCTGGCCTCTAGAGACTACTTTCTATTTCGCCAACTCAAGGCTGTACTACGTGTAAACCAGTTTAGGGGCAATGAAGATGTCCAGCTCGCCGTCCAGGAGTAGATTAAACAGCAGTCGGGATATTTCTGGTTGTCTGAAATTCAAAGCCTCGGGGACAAGTGGTGCAAGTGCATTGAAGTCGAGGGTAGTTATATTGAATAATAATAAAACACTTTTCCTCATATCTTGTTTCCTTATTATGAATTTCAAAACTTATTGATCACCCCTCATATTTATAAATTTATGCATATTAGAGTTGTAATTAGTGTTTTACACTCTGACCCTAATTACTGGTTGATCTTGACCCGAAACAAAAACAAAATCTTCAGTCGCAAAGGTTAATTTAACAAACCTCTAGCTATCAACGAAACTTATCAGAAAAATAAAACTTCAGTAAAATTGGTGGGTCGTAGTGGATCAGCGGTTATAACAGGTTTAATCATAGCGCCTATGTAGTCTTGGATTATATACGCCAAATTACTATAGAATGCAAATTAAATATCAAAAATGCTACGAAATATGAAGTCATATCTCTAAATTAAAACCTTAGAACTTCAGACAACTAAGCAGATACATCTACAATTCCTTCCTTAAGTCAGAGATATTAAATGGGATAAAATTAATCAAGTGAAACTCAAAGAACTGACGAAGATATTAAGGTTACAAGTGATCACAAAGTAAAAGGAAACTAAAGCTAACCACAATAGGCATTTCTAAATTTAAAATATCTAAGTTAATAGAAAATATGATGGTGTTTCCAAAAGACTAGGAAGTACAAGGTTATACAGCAAAATCTGAGAGGAGACACGAAAAATTAGGTCCTGTAAAATACTCTATATGGAATAAATCATTCTGCAGCGTTCACTCCTGTGCACCGTAGAGAGCCAACGAGACATCTAGAGCAAAAATTAAATTAATAATGATTAAAAAATGTTTTCCCTTTGCTTTCTTACCAGGATGAAGATTAATTCAATGTTTATCTTGCAGGGGAGTCTATAGTATGTGCGGTTAACTGAAGGAATTCTGCAGAAGGAATTCTACTTAACCTAGGAGATACTGCTGTCCGAGAAGCAGGTTTGAGGATCTTGTCGTTGTATAGGTTCTTTCAATAAGGTCGCTCAATTTTAAATGTAAATAAAACAAGTTGTGTATGATATATGTACTCAATTTATTTTAAATTCGAAAGTACATTTTATGGCATTAAGTGTGCAATATGAAGTCGTTCAAATGTCCACCGCAGCTTCGCTTGGTGTAACGTATTCGAGAGGCCCAATTTTCGATGACTTTGTCGCATAAGTCTGGCTTAATTTGCTGGATGGTGTTCGTTATGTTGATTTGAGGACATTAACTGTTTGCGGATTATTCGCATAGACCTGCGATTTAAGGTAGCCCCAAAGAAAGTAGTCTAATGGCGTTAAATCGCATGATCTCGGTGGACAGTTGACGTGGCCGCCGCGCGAGGTGAGCCTGCCCTAAATTCGCTGGTGAAAAATGTCCTTCGTGGCGTGCGCACTGTAGCAAGTAGCGCCGTCCTGTTAGAACCACATGTCGTCAGTATCCATATCAGGCATATAATCCGGTTGAGGCCCCAAAAGTTGCTTATCATCGATCTGTAGGTCTCGTTGTTGGCAGGTATGGCAATCCCATCTTCGTTCTCAAAAAAATATAGACCAATGATTCCGTTAGACGAAAATCCACATAAAACAGTGATTTTGTTGTGATGTAATTGGTGCTGGTGTATTTCATGTGGATTGTTTCGTTCCAAATCCGACAATTTTGCTTGTTCACAAATCCATTCATCCAAAACTTGGCCTCTTCGCTGAAGATGATTTTTGGGGTGGAAATTTGGGGCAACTTCCAATTGCTCTAGAGCCCAATCAGCGAACACACGGCGTTGTCTATGGTCGTTTGCCTTAAGTTCCTGGGTAAATTGGATTTTATACGAGTGCAGACCTAAGTCCCTACGCATAACTCGCCAAACTGAAATCGCAGAAAGGCCAAGTTCTTGTGAACGACGAGAAATTGACTTCCTCGGATTTTCAAGTACACTCTCATTTACGGAAGCGATGTTTTCAGGAGATCTTGCGTTTTGGCGACGTACGGGTGTTGGTTGATTGGCCACCAAGCGTTGAACAGTGGACCCGGCAGGACGATTGTGGCGAGGATAGAAATCACGTAGTGCACGGAACGTTTGTCGAACGAAGCACTGATTTTGATAATAATACTTGATTATTTGCACACGCTTATCAACGCTCTAACCTCCCATCATGAGTTGCTACGTACTACTGAACAGTTCACAGTGAGGTTACCAGATGTCGCTTTAACAACATGGCCACTATCGCCTGAAAAAGCTCGAGCGTCCTTGTTGAAAGACCCCGTTAGTAGAATATTTCACAAACGAATCTCGAAACTAATCATGTATCTACAAGGTCCGAACAAATCCCATGGGGGAGACGCTTTCTGATGAGAATGCTGAAGGAAAAAGTAGGAACGTAACGTTTACAGTTATTCGTTCAGAAATAAGTGCGAGGAATGTTTTCTATGGAAGAACTTCATACATTAACCAATCTCTTAAGGTTATCTACCAAGAAGAAGAGATTCAGTTCATCAATTTATCGGGCCGCTTAACTTGGTGGACTTATAATTAATGTTCCGATTGATTTTTTAGACAGAACTGCATAAGAGACTGAAGAGCGTATACGAATAAAAGAGAGCTCTTCACAACAGTGTAATAAAAATACCATCAATCAAAGTTTGTTATTCTAACGCAAAAATTGTCATGGTTATTTGACAAATGCGCGCAGCTCGAGAAACAATACTGATGACTTCCATTTAATCATAACTATATGAAATTTTAATGCAAAAATTGAGCGAGCAATTGATCCTGCATAGGAAAGTTAGTAATGAATGAATGAAATAGAAGAAAACATCATCTTGCCTGTACCAACGATCGAAAACTTATAACCCCATACAATGAAATTATATTGAATAAATCATTGAAAATATCATACTCATTGACCAACAAACTCATAACCTGTGATCGCAGAAAGAACAAATGTAGGATAAAAGTAAAAAAACGGAAATTCGACTTAAAAGTTTTGTACAGCAAAGTCAAAAACAAAGTATTCAATCTTAGATAAGGCCTAAAAAACATATACAAATCCTCTTATACATAATAGCACAAATAATATACAAGATAATATCATTAATTTTATATATAACCTTACAAATCATGTTGAAAATTTCAAGAATACGGAAAGAATAACAAATTCTGAGAAGAAATCATAAAACTAAGAAACGCAGTGGAATTAAATAAATAAATACCAAATATTCAATTTAACGGGATTGCGCACACTTCTAAAGACACCGTTTGCTGAAGTAAGTAAATATAAAGCAAATATTGTGGAAGAAATGATACAGAATAGGATATTTTACAACTAAAAAGAGACTAGAGTGAAAATCACATAGGGTTGCTATGAAAGCCCATAAAATCATCCTAGATCAGCTCACTTTTTTCTCTGGAATTTGAAGCGCAATAGCAAAGAGGACTTCTTCCGCAAAGAGTTTCTAAGGAGAGATCCGTAAAGAAAGTTCCGAAGATAGAGTTATATTGTGTGAAGGGTATATGGGAGAGAATCCTCCTAAGATATTTGAGCAGGGGAGGTCCAAAATGAGTGGTAAGAGGCTGGGGCACACCCCTCCAGAAATATGGCCCTCCCTTGCAAATCCAAAATTATTATGCAACTCTCTAAGTAGTTCCCTCTTTGAATATGGAAATAACCAGCAACATTCCAACAAGATCAATATTAAAAATCATCAAACACCGCAACAAGTTGGGAGGTGTAGAGGAGGTGACAATACCCTATCTACAATTAAAACCTGGAGCAGCTACATGCCCCCCTGACCCCATTGACTCGAGAAAAATAGAGCTCTCTTTTAGGTTGTATCTTGTACCTCTTTTCCGCGCCTGCTTAGACCCATCTAACGGGGTAAGAGGTAAAACAAATCATAAGAGGAACAAAATATCACCTTAGATCTGCTCAAAGATGCCAAAGGACCGATTGTAAATAAACTACCTTGACTCGTCACTGAGTGTATTACACGAGCCTCAATTCCAGAGGACTGGCACAGTGCCATAATAATTCTGCTACACTAAAAAAGACCAAATAAACGTTTCAAATATGGCAAGATCGACAAAATTTTCAAAAGATGAGATTTTCTCTCAGCAGTGAGGGTAGAGGGGGACAAAAAAATAATGAAGTGTTATTTTGTTAAAGAAATATAAACAAATATGGTTTTAACGACCCAGTTTCAAAATCTAATTTTAATCTCGTTGAGGACTTGCACTTAAAATTCGGACATACTCGTATTTATCAACCCCCGTAAAGTACGAAACTGGATTTCCATCCAACGACTAGCTAGAGCTAATATTGCTTAACTCTCTACAATGTTGACATCGGCGTTTTCACACGGCTAAGCAGTAATCCTCAAGTAATAGGACTCTAGCAACATCCTCACAAAGGGGAATTAGTAGCTTTATATTACCGCATCTCTATTATGGGTTGATCTTTTTTTTATTATTCTTTTGTCACTGATGTGTATTAGTTATTAACCAGCGCATCAGGAGCGACTGTATTCATTACTCACTTCAGTTAATTATTGTGGATTTATTTTCCTATGTGAATTAGTATGTACGTGATTTATAGGTTATAGCACAAAGTACTTTTTGAAGTAGCATCTTCAAGTTATATTCCAGTACTCCTAATGCAATTGAGAGGGCAGCATTATTTAACTAATTTCATCTTCCCACCCAATAAGAGGGGAAATTATTCAGTCTCCTTTTAGTGGCTAAGGCCATGCAATATATACATTATTTCTTTCATAAAACTTCTGTTTTTGCTTGTAGCCATATATCTGACCATTATACTTTTATAATTTTCACTCCTTTTACTATTATTGGTATCCAATAGTGGTATTTTTATCCGAGTATTTCTTTTATGCTCTTGAGAGTTTATTTCTTACATGCTCCGTTTATTTTTTCTTTGAGCTGTCTTCAGTCGGATTTTCTTCTTGTTATTATTTTTTTCACTGTTCATCTTTAACTTTAGTGTGTTCGAACTCGAAGGATGCATTGGTTAAATATTTTAGGTCGTAAACACAGAGGCTTGTCGCTTCTGAAGTTGTGACAAAACTTTCGTAACCATCTTCAGCCCAGCTTTGTTCTGGTACTGATTTCTTTGCCATACTCCCATTGAGTCACATATCCAAAGTATTTGTATTTCTGTACCTTATCTGAAATTTATAAGCCACTGTAATTGTTTTATCTTTGGCAAAACTCTTGCTTATTATTTTACATTTTCATAAATTTCATTTTTCAGCAATTGTGAGCATAGCTTTTCATAGTTTTCATATCATCGATTATAATTCTTCATTTTTAGAAAATAATGCGATGTCATCAACAAAATGAAAGAGGATTATATATCTTCTATTGACTCAGAGTTATTTTTTTACCCTAGTCAAAAATCCGGAAAATTTCGTCAAGCACTGTTAAAAGCATTATCGTTGAGATAGGGTCTTTGTGTTTCGCTTTATTTTATTTTATCATTTTACAGAGCGAGTGCAGAAGAAGTGACTATGTTGCATAACTATATATTTAAGAGTGTATTGTAATATAAGTTTTGTTAATTCATTCCTCCTTTATGATCTTTGAAGTAAATCCAAGTTAACCGAGTCGAACGCATTTTCTTAACTTACTATTGCCATGTTTAGATTTATATCGTATTTATTTTTTATTTGCAATATTTCCTAATGAGCCTGAACGTAATTATAATTACCATACTTATCTACTTCTAAAACCTGTCTGTTTCAGTACTTCTGTTTTTATTAGTGGCTGGTTATGACTTTTTTAAACATGTACTATTTTTTGGATAAAATAACGATGGCTTGCAGTGTTTAAGTTCTGCATGTCCATTTAAGAAGCTGTCCAATTGAAGTGTTTGATAGTGTTATTTATTTAGCCTCTTTGTTTTCTCTAATGGGTGTTTTCATTTTAATATAGACTAAATGTATAGTTATTTTCAATTTGTTTACTGTCTGCATTTTTTCCAACAGCTTGAAGATGCTCCTATGTGCAATACTTCAGAACTCAACTCTGATGATGCTTGATTTCAATCAGTAGTTGCTATTGTCTCCTGGTTATATTTTACATATTCTATGGCTATTCTATAAGTTGTTTATGGGCAAGAGATTGGCTTGTAATTCTCTTTCATGCTCATTAAACATTTTATTTACAAGATATAAGTTATTTAGTTCTTCTTCAGGCATTGTTACATCATAAGTCCCAATTATTTCTTCTTTTTTCGATATTGAAAATGAAAGATTTACTTGGTATTGATAGTAAGGGTGGTCTGTTACCCGGGCTACTATATTCTTACTGCGATTTTAGGTCAAAAAGTTGTCTATTACCTTCCTCTCCTTTAATAATCGTTAAGTCCAAATCGAAACTTCAGGGAACTAATAAACATTTAATTCACTTCGCTTGATCACAAACTGTATAATACAGTGAAAAGTATAATTATCAATTCATATAAAAATTGCAGTATTTTCTCAGTGCCGTAAGGGGAACAAATAAATTCAGCGCGATAATAGCCAATTAATCCTCGGTAACAATTCTCATTGAAGTGCTAATTTCATCTTTTATGTAATACTATATTATTTCGCAAATCTAATTAATATCCTAAAAGAAAATATTTTATGTAATAAAGCACAAAATCCAACCTTTTTTATTCCAAGCTTTTAGATTTAAGAGTATAGAATCAACTCTCCCCAAATTCACTCCGAGCAGTCAATATCTCTTTCCTCAGAGAAGTGAATCAAAGTAAAGGCAAATATGACCAACTCGCATGAAGTCTCTTGGCCCAACTGGTCATAACATTTGGTTTCACAACATGGTGCCAGCAGTGCTAAGTTAGCATGCAATGTCTATTTTAACTTAGCATCTGCCTTGTCTCTGATAAAAAGTATCGAGCATAATTCTTAATATACCATGCCATTTATTGCATTATTCCTTATAAAGGAATATGGATTAGAGTTTTTTGTTTCAATTATTCCCATGTGCATCTTGCTTTTATTTTAATTAAAAAATAATTTTAAAATTGAGACAGATGTTTCTTCATCTGCTGAATGTCAATCAGGCGAATTTTCCACCTAATGCCATTTTGGAAAGAATTATGTAATGGAGTATGTCAATATAGTGCTCCCGCAACTCAAAGAGTTGGAAAGATTTCATCTCTAGAACCAGTCTCGACATTTGTAGGCAATTGTAAAATCAAAGATAACCCATTTTGGAAGGATTCGTCTTGAGACTAATCTTAATATTTGTGAGTTAGAAATAACTCAAAAAGGGAGAAACATTCAGCTCCGAGATCGAGTATAGACAGAATATAGAGTAATACCGACAGTGCCTTTTATATGAAGCGGTGCCTCTACTCCTTATAGAGCCTGACTTTACAAGTTATCAGTCATTAAATATTAGGACATTTACACAACATAAATGATTTTTTACTCATTTTCTACAAGAAAAGAGGCTAAGATTAATTATGGATACAGGATGGATTAGCCATTGATTGTAGATTAAAAGTAGAGGCCACCTAACTAGGGCGAGGTAAACTGAAATTTTCTCTAGCCTTGCATCACTGCATTATGGATCTCGTATTTTGAAAGCTAATAATTACTCGTAAATTTCCTTTTTATGAGGTGAAAAAGGGCATCGGATCACTTGAAGAAAAGCTACCCCAAGTTTTTGTGGGGGCCAATTCTTCAGATAAGGAGAGTTGGGATCACATCTTCAGAAGTATTATTCTAGCCAGAGCTGAGCCGAGCTTATGTTTGGGTAGGTTACCTATCAGCCGAAATAGTGTGTGATTTAGTGGTTTTATGGTAATCGAACCTAGTATAAAACACAGTCACCCAAAATTGTGATTAAATTATGTAACCAGGCAGGTATCAGAAATCTCTGTTTGAGAACTTACCTATCGTTGCCCCAGGCAAGAACTCGTTTGCCGTCGGGTTATGTGGGCCATGGGCTAATTAGATTTTCTCCTCTCAATTAGTGTGGAACCTGCTTTTTTCCTCATTTATTAGGTTAATAAACTTCTGTTGTCTATCAATAGCTTCCTTTTTAATGTATGAGACATATTTGTGTTGGGTATGTCTCCTTAACTTTCTTTGTCTTGGAAAACTATTAGAAAACACGTTATAAACCCCTTTAAATTGATCTTCGGTTCAAGATCCCCTTATATGATCTCTTGGTTTGTTTAAATGATATAAATGTTAGAAAATAAAATAATTTTACTCGAGTTTCCAAATATCTACCATTCTGCATCTCGAGGTAAATTCACAGATGCTTTCGGATTAAATGAATTGACCAGGCCAATTCGTCTAGAGCCACTTCTTTCACATGAAACTGCAGTCGAACTCTTGAGTTTGATCGTTTGCTGGATATACGAGTATATGGAAAACAATTTAGACCATAGACACAAACAACAAGAGCAATGCCTTAAGTCAAGACCGAATCGTAATCTTCGAAGGTCCGTCTTAAACCTCAATTCCAGACTACATTGTATTCTCGAAGTACGATGGTCAAAGTTTCTACCGATAGAAAAAGAATTCGCCTCTTTCACATATTTGGCTGATGGTCTTTATATGGCAAAGTTTCTCATTATTGCCTTCGTTAAATTCTCGCAAATCGATGCTACTATGTTACTCTTTCTCGTAACGAATATTTGTGGATTGTATTAAATCGAATAACATCCTCAAACTCATCCCCATTTGCAATTCTAAATCTATAACAAGTGTTTAACAGGGCCCACATCTGCCAATTTTTACCTATTATTTCCATTACAATTGATTTAAGCACAGGTGAGTGCAAGATACCACATCAGATTAAACTTTCATATGTATATTTTTTATCTTCTCACTCGCAAAGGAAGAGTTTATTTGCTGCAATTGGTAAATTTGCTCTTTTTTTATTTTCTATCATTACATTCTTTGTATACAGAGTCAATATAATGTAAATAAACGATGAATAGTTAGGAAGATTTACTTTCATGAAAGATCATTTTAAGTTTTCTGACTTTCATTTTTAACTTGCACTTAGGTATTTAACATTTTCTTCTCGTTGATCAAAACCAATAAATAATTTAATATTAACGTGTCGATTAGTTATTAAATGTAAAAGCAAAACTTTGTTCCCGAAGAATATGAGCTATTAATTTATTTTAGCATTTTTATTTGATGTTTTAAAAATAATGCATTCAAAGTCGAATACATGAAGAGGATTTAGAAATTAAAGTTTGAATTCAATGAAACAAAAATATATTTCAATTAATAACGTTAAAGAAGTCACCTGTAAATATTTTATGTACGCAGTTTTATGAAAATATAATAGATAAAAGTGAACCTATAACCAGGTGTAGAGTAGAGAAGCTTTCTTTATATATATATATATATATATATATATATATATCATTATTAAACAACTGATTTACTTCAGGTCCAGCGTGACACCTTTCGTCCTCGAACTGGAAGACCACAATCCAGGATAGCTTATAACCAGCCCCCAAAATTGGTTTAAATGTTATTTCTTTATATTATACTCGTTTAGTGTCATAGAAAACTGTAATTATTAATATATTAAGAGCGTTATTTTAGCTAAATATATTATAAAGTTGAAAAAGCCATTACATCTACCGCACCACCAATTTGTCTTGTACTTTTTCCTGATGTTCATAGGTCTGTTATGTTCTTACCAATGAGAGTAGAACAACACTTCCTTATAGATTCTTCATGGACTAAAGAAAAGTTTATATAAAATAATTAAATTCCTTCTTACTCAACAAACTATTGATCGATTAACTCTTAACTCTTTTAAAGTTGATATCGAGAAAAAATTAACAATCTCCCCTTTCACTGCCATACGATTATGGACAACTTTTACAGCTAATTAAATATATACCAGAAATTGCCCAAGTTTTTGTTTCTCTCCGCAAGACAGCCTTTGATTGTATTATTATATTTTACCGATAAGTAGAAATTCTCCCGCCCAGAAAGAAAATGTCTTAGCTTCTATGCTCTCGAACAAATAGTTAGCTAATGCAGTATTTATAACAGATATTTTTGGTGTTATGACCTTTATGATAGATATATATTGCCATAGACGTTACAGCGACACATTTCATCACACCAAAATGAATGTAAAATATCATTAAAAGAGCAATTAATAAGATTAATTTGTTCTCGAAGAAGACATGGACTACATTTGGTGGAAAATAACATATTTTTAGTCGCATGTGACTATATATCTTACTATGTCGGTTGGTCCGTCCGTCGGTTCCCGTTTGCTTTTTAATATTTTGGTAACAACATTTTAACTATTCGGCAGATTCTAACGGAATTTGAAACATTTATATTGTTTTACATTCTCTTTCGAAGCTATAATTGCCAAAGTCCTCCCAAAGTTAGCCGGGGAATTATTTGGCAATAACATCATAACTATTTGGCCGACTCTAGCGAAATTTGAAATCTGTGTGTTGTTTTACATTTTCTTTGGGATAATATAATTGCCAAGGTCCTCACAAGTTTAGTCCGGGAATTATTGAAAGTTTCGAAGGTCGTAAGGTCATAAATCAGAATAAGTGAGACCATGCGACTTTGGTCAGCAGACCTTGTTTTCAAGCTTCCTTATGGCATAAATAACATTTTCCTAGATTTCTCATAGAATAAATAAATTTATCCTGCATTCTTCATGGGATAAATAAAATATTTTTCTAGATACTTCATGGTATGCGTCACATTTTTTTATGATTATTCACGTCATAAATAACCTATTTAATCTACATACATTCTTCATGGAAAATAACATATTTTTTCTCGATTTCTCATGGCAAAATTTGTTTTGTCGAGAATCTTCATGGCATAAATAACTTTCTCTAGATTCCTCATGGTATAAATAACATTTTTCCTAGATTCTTCATTGCTTAAATAACATAGCTTTCGAGATTCTTCATCGTATAAATAATATTTTAGTCTAGAATCTTCTCGCATAAATAAAAATGAATACGAACTAAATTTCCTGGCGTACGCTAAACACTTGATCAAACGACATATGATTCATATCGATATAATAGTATCGAATGTAATAATGAAATCGACTTGAATAATTATAAGTTTGTATATATGTAATAATTGTTACAGAAGACGGAATATTGAATTAATGCTAATTAAAGAAACACAAAATTATAACTTTTTAATTAGAATATTTAAATTCAATAATTTTTCTCAAAACCTTAGGCTGAAAAAACTGGTACGCTAATATGCGGAATTTACCTAAATTTAACTCATTTTTTTCTTTTAAGACTAGCTCCATACACTAGTTTTATTTTCTTCCGTACATCCATTTCCATACAACAAATTTGTTTACATTATATTTGTTGTGCATTTCCCAATTTTCATTGTATGCCAGTATTTATAACAAAACTAGTTATGTAGTAATTTTTTTCTAAAAAGTGTAATTTTAAAATCTTTAAATTAAATTCACACCACTGTGATTTCTTCTATATTTAAAAATAGGATTAATTATAACATGGCAAAGTCGTGCCTCGAATACTACGTGAAAAGTCACGTTTATTTACACAAATAACGTCCTCTAATGTTTCAAACAAACCCTTGGATAAATAAAATTGGTGCAATTTTCGTAAAAGCTCCAAATTAGTTATGTCACAGTTTTCCAAATTCTTCGGACTGATGTTATTAAATTATGATATAATTATTTGTTTTATAAGTTTCTAATAGTTTTGGATGACTGCCTATTTGTTTTGCTGTGCAAGATCAAATGATTAAAGTTGGGTATTTCTTGAATTAAAGTAGATTCACAATTTTTTTATTCGCGGAAGTCATTTACAAGTGTATATTAACTGGGACCGAGGGTAATCGATTCCATGATTTAAAGTCTTTAGATAATTGAAAATACTCGATCTCCTACTAGCTCATTTGACATCACGTTTGTGTTCATATAACCTTTTTTCTAAAGATCGTATCATCTCTCCTACATAGGAGGGGAAATTGATAGATTTGGGTTTGGGGGTTTGTGGAAAGGAAATATTTTAAGATGGTAAAAGGGTATTTAAAGTTAGTTGTGTCAGAAGAACGGAAATTGTTTAATCGTATAAGTAAAGGTGAGAATGGAAAGGATAGATAATTATTATTAATCATTAATCTCACTGTTTTTAATTTGAGGCAGTAAAATTTTGACCTGGCTTTAGATAAACTCGCGTTAATGATGAGAAAGTGATATTTTAGTTCAGTAAATATACAAATCGTGAATGTAAGTTGTTCTTACAAAAACGAGCATATTCTAAATGCTCTTGAAAAACTACCTATTGAAACGACATTTTTAACAATTACATCGTGATGCAAGAAAAAATGAAGATATGATTTAGACATAATTTATCGCTTTCCAATGAACACCGAATGGGGTTTGAACTTGACTCTTACATTTTCACAACGAGAAAAGCTATAAATTTTAATTTTGAATGGGGAAATGAACAATGTTTGTTTTTTCTCGATGTGATATTGATATGTTAGTGATATTTTTGTGTGGATGTTTGACTTCTCCGAGTATAGGACCAAAGATGGTGCGGCAAACACAATAGCGAAATTAACCGAAACTAGTCTTGCAATTAAATATTATACTCGTATGAAGTGGTTCAATCAACTTATTATTGAGTTCAATTAGTTATATATATATATACACACACACACACACACACATATATAAGTAAAACAGCTCAATGGCGAGTTATGGTATATGATAGTAAAACCACTGTATAGGAGCCAAAAGTCTAATTTACGAGACTAATTTCAGTATGATAAACTACATACTGAAACTAGTCTCGTAAATTGAACTTTTTGCTCCTATACAGTGGTTTCGCTATTCTATATATATATATATATATATATATATATATATTTATAATAACATAGATAACATGAATAAAAAATAGAGCACCAATAAAACAACAAGAAATACATAGAACTTGCCTTAACAGAAAAATGCTAGAAGAAAACCGTGAAATTTTAGACTATGCACCCAACAGACGCCAATTACTTCTCCATGGAGAAATATATATTCAAGAAAACCAACCAAGGTTAAATATATAATCCAACCCTCATGAAATACTGCTGTCGTAGGGTGGCCGTGAAGATGGCACTCCAGAAAATTGGGATACAGTTCCCAGTGCGAGGGTTAAATAAAAAAAATCGAGTGCGGTTGGCCTAAATAATCAATTCTTAGAGGTTCTGAGATTAGAGAAACTAATGGTAAAAAAATATATAATTTTACTATATACAAAGAAAATATTAATAGTACAATTAGATAAATGAAAATAAATAAAATGAGACTCGAGGTATCAAACGGGGGGGAGGGGATACAAATGACTCGACGGGTACGAGAGTCCGAGAGAGGATGCACGGCGATTGCTTCTAGAGAAAATGGGAGAGTACAATTATCGGTGAGACTCAGGTAAAGCCTAATTAACTGTAGGCTTGAATACGGCTAGTATATGGGGCGCTGTAAAGTTGAACTTCCAGATTCCTTCTTCTTTAACCTCGATGAGAAATGAGCGAGGGAGTACTCCAGTCGTTAAACGATTTCGATAACCGAGTGATAGATGCCTGTCAGTGTTTATCGTCTGTCGGCGGAAACTATGGCCTTAGATACGAGCAAGGCCGATAGAGGTGACGCGTCGCGTTCGTAGCTGGAAGCTGTTGGGAGGCGAGGCAGGGCGTATGAGACTGTATGTGACTGTTAACCAAGACGTGACTCTATAGTACTGTTTTTACAAAGCTTTTCTCGAAGTGTTTATACTTCCTTGACGGAAGCGGGTTGCCGTGGGCCCCAAGGGCCGAAAATAGGGGATGGGGATCTCATTAGACTTGGCGCACCAGGTGGGGGGGAGGGGGAGGAGAGTATCGGTGGCCTCACAGCCTTGCGCAAAGGTCCTTAGCGTCATGGGTCTGGCTCCGATCAGACGGTCGACGGCGAGGAATGGAACCCAAACGAATTATGCGGTCCCACGAAAATCTTACGGCTCTCTTGGGGCTGCCTGGACGTGCATGTTTATCTTTCTTAGGCGCTACGGGTAAACGTTGGGTTCTAGGGGGGTGGGGTAACTTTATCTCTCTGACACCTGCCAAGTGCAAGATGAGGAAATCGAGGGTCCAGATATATTTAATACAGCTGCCCCTAGCCGATAACCACCTTTAACAAGTAGCTTAACCCCCCCCCATCTACGGACAATCACTTCCACTTCTTTCACCACTCCCTACCGGCAACTTGTAAGCTCGCTAGTTCACTAACACCTGTCTACGTTCCGTTTGTAAGTTTTTTAACACATATTTTATAATATATAAACTGGCATACATGTTTGAATTTCCTTTTTTATTTCTGAAGATGATACATGTTGTATCAGTCTCTAAGGAACTTCGATAGACTTATTCACTGGATGAACCCCAAAGAAAAGGCAAACATAGACGAATCGAGAAGATTGAAAAGAAAATGATTAATACGAGATTAGCGGTCGCTTTCAATAAAACCTGCCATAATGAAATAGACTGCTCAAATTCAGACACTTTTGTATATATATATATATATATATATATATATATATATATATATATACATTTGCAAGTTTATTTTCAAGGAATTCCTTCAAAATGAATTTGCAAATATAGTTCGAAAGTGCTTGGATTCATCTTTTCATTTTCCTGTGGGTTAATTTTCATATTATTGCTTTCCTCACGTGGCACTTTGAGAGTTTTTTCATTATATATATATATATAAATATATATATATATATATACATTTATATATATATATATATATATATATATATATATAATATATATATATAATTGAAAATCACATGACCCGTGATATATAGGTGTATTTTAAAGGCCCAAAGAAATGGAAATTGTTAACACAACCCGGAAAAACGCGAGGGAGAATATTTCGTGAACCAATGAAAGCTTAAGAAGGAAAATGGGAGATGTAGAAAACGGAAAGATAGGGCAAACTATTTAACTATGGTATGAAAATCAATAAAGATATTGGATTTGAACCTGTGTCATCAAGCGCTATCGCTTTTATGACCACAAAGCTCAACGCCAGAGCGATGAGTGCTTGATGACTCTGGTTCAAGTCCAACTTCGTTATTTATTTTCATAGAACGGTTAAATAGTTTGCTCTATCTTTCCGTTTTCTACATCTCCCATTTTCCTTATTAAGCTTTCATTGGTTCACGTAATATTCTCCTTAGCGTTCTTCCGGGTTGTGTTACCAATTTCCATTTCTTTGGGCCTTTAAAATATATATATATATATATATATATATATATATATATATATATATATATATTGTCGTATAATACCCCTTTTGATCATCCCACACCTGACACCACTTTTGTCATGGTATACCTTGTGGAACGTGATTTACTTCTTTGATGAAGTAGGCTTTGATCTAAAAGTGCTAATTGTGTTGTTTTCCTGAAGAGCCGCTTCAACACTTAAGGATATAAGGAAACACACAGGAATTCCCCAAATACTCTTATATTTTAAATTTAACAATTTACTACACAAAAACAAAACATGAACCACAGAATTATTACGAATATTAAAATACACAAAAATGACTCCAATTAACTTGACCCTCTAATATTGGCTAATTAGCTACTCAATTCAATATACAAGAAATAGGCTAATTGTCTCTACTGGTGTTTAAATACCTTGGTTGCTCTGGCGGCGGGTTTGAGTTTGACCTTGAATTCAATGAGCTAGACACCACAGGAATCTGGTAGGTCCTTTAATGCGTGCTTCGACCAAATTGTTGGAGGTGGTCGAGATCACAAGGTATTTTGGCGACTGTAGCAGATAGGGGTCCACAAGGTATTCAATGGGGAGGGAGGGTCTTCAAGGGCGAGAACAATCATGGGGATTTAGGCGGCACCAGCTTAGGTGGGGTCTCTCTGGTGAGAGTAAGTTGAACTTGGTTTTTAAACCAAGTTAACTTAGAGTTCAGTGTGACCACTGAGTAACGGGCTTGAGGGTGAGCATTTTCTCCTTCGTTACCTCATTCCTCATGGGTGAGATTGTACTTGGAGGGGGGCTCTTCTTCAAGGGCGAGAAGGTCCACAAGGTATTCAATGGGGAGGGAGGGTCTTCAAGGGCGAGAACAATCACGGTGCTTTAGGCGGCACCACGTTAGGCGGGGTCTCTCTGGCGAGAGTAAGTTGAACTTGGTTTTTAAACCAAGTTAACTTAGAGTTCAGTGTGACCACCGAGTAACGGGCTCGAGGTTGAGCATTGTCTCTTTCGTTACCTAATTTTTCATGGGTGAGGATTGTACTCGGAGGGGGGGGCTCTTCTTCAAGGGCGAGGATAGAGGAGGGGGGTTTCTCTGACGAATTGGTAGTCTGGCGACTCACGTATTCTACCTGTCCAGTCTTAGGAGCCCGGCCTCACTGCGGGGACTTCATAGCCTGGAGACTCACGTATTCTACCTCGTTTTTCCCAAGTGTTTGTTATTTATACCTCGTCGCCCCACTGGAATAGGTGTAGGAGGGGAAGCTTGTGGACGGGCAACAGGAGGGTTCTTATTCCAACGGTTTTTATCAGCAAGTCTTACCTCGGCTCCCGCTGGCCTTCGAGTTTGAGAGAAACGCGTCTCCAATTTCTCACTTGAGGTGAAATTGAATATACACCCGTAAAGGAGATCTGGCTGTTTAAACTCGTATGGCTTTTGATAGAGACGAGTGGCGAGGGGCTGTAGTCACGAGCTTGACCCATGTTGCCTGGCCCGGATGTTCTTGCCGTTACCGTCTCGTGTATCCACTGAGAGAGAACGGGGAAGTGACGATTCCCCTATACACCTCCCTTCGAAGAACTTAATGGGGGGGAGGGACTCCAGGGAACTCAAAACAACTAACTCAACCTAGTTGAGTTCAGCAAAGTTTTATATCTTTGAGCCTTCTCTTACTTTAAGTTTCTTTAAACTTGAGCGCACACGCGCGCGCATACACAGGTATTGGGTTGAACTAGACCTCGCGAGCCTAGTGACGGGTATGTTAAACAGCCAACTTAACATACTCGTAATACAATTTAACTTTTAAATAACAAAAACCTAATTCATCGATTACACGCAACAAAACAAAAAAACAAGCTACTTCCTTACATTTCTAAGCTTTTAAGAACTTAAATCCTCCCGATAACTACAAACACGAAAAATAAATGAAAACATGGTTTCACGCTTATTTGGTACTGACATAACCCTCAATGGTATTTCGTCTCAGCTTATAGAGCGTCTGTACTTTATCGGCTCCTTTGATGTAGCTAATATTAAAATGGTGCTCTGTGACCATTACCTTACCTCGCCTGAGTCGGCCATTCGATTTATGGGGTCTACCCAAGTAAGCCACAAAATGGCAGTGGTATTCAACTTATGCAAACTACCCGTATTATGGTACTGAGATACTTATAAACTAACCCTCAGGGCTAGAGCAGCCTGTTGCAGTGGGGCATAAATGCTGGGAGCGGGGGTCCCATAGTCCTCCTTTAACAAGTGACCTTGGGAGATCGAGTTTGTGTTCCATCTAATTTGTTCGGAAACCATTTTCCCTACCGGGGCCTGTTGCAGTGGAGGATAATTGATGGCAGCGTGGGTCCCATAGTCCTCATTTAACAAGGAACTTTGGGATATCGAGTCTGTGTTCGATCTAATTGGTGTTGGATCTAAATCTCCCGCTGGCCTTCGAGCTTGACAGAAATGCGTCTCCAATTTCTTATTTGAGGTGAAATTGAATATACACTCGTAGGGGAGATCTGGCCGTTAAAACCTGTACGGCTTTTCATAAAGAGGAGTCGCGAGGGGCTGTGGTTACGAGCATGACCCACGTTGCGTGGCCCGGATGTTCTTGCAGTTACTGTCCCATGTCTCCCCTGAGAGGGAACGGGGAAGTGACGATTCCCCTACATATATATATATATATATATATATATATCCCTTTTCCTCAACATGAACCTCTCCATATTGATGGTTTAGCATTGAACGATGTGGACGAACTGGACATTTTGAGCATTAGATTTGATTCCAAATTAACTTTTGAGTGTCACATCAGATCTCTTGGACTACTGCTTCGCAGAAATTGGAAATCATGTGAAAGGCCTATGTCACCTTCAATGATGCTTTAGTGTTCGTCACTTGCTTCTGATGCTTTATTCTTCCAGCTTTGGAATATTGTGCCCCTTTCTGGTCGTCTGCTGCTACCTCACACTTGCATCTTATTGACAGAGTCTCTTATACTGCCAGCTTTCTTTGTGGCAGTAATGTCCAATGCAACCTTGCATATCGCCCGAAGATCAGTAATGTGTGCATGATCTATAAGATACAATTCAATCCCTATCACTCGCTGTATATTTTCTTGCCGAATCGCTTTGTGGCAAAGAGAAACACTCGTCAGGCTTTAGCACGGCATCCTCTTTGTTTTTAGTCTTTCAGATGCCGTACTAGCCAGTTTCAGCGTTGCTTTCTGCTAAGTGTTGTCCATCTTAAGAATTCTTTGGACGAAGAGACTTGTACATCAAATAGTGTAGATGCCTTCAAAAAAAAAGCTAATAAGATTTTGTGTTCATCATGAGCCATTATCCTGTTATTTTGTTATTTGTTATATTTTTTTCTTGTTTGAATATTCTATATACAGTATATCTTGTTTTGTGTGAATGTTGCTATTTACTGTTTTTTAATTTTTTTATTTAATTTTAATATTCAATTTAATTTAACTGAATCTATAGATGACTGGAAGCTTTGAGGCTTTTCTTTACCTATCTTTTTTTCCCAGTTTGTTCTTCTATCCCACTTCCTTTTCTTCTTACCATCGTTCCTTCTTCGACGTTACAAGTGTACGGGGATTGCTAATTGCAATATATAGTGCTTGAACTCTTCCCGTTCTACCAGTCTCATCTTGTGTATTAATAATATATATATATATATATATATATATATATATATATATATGAAAAACTCACAAAGTATCACGTGAGGGTAGCAAAGGAATGCAATGTCCCGCAGGATAAAAATGAAAAGGTGTTTCCTTGATAAGGAACTTAATAAGGTTTGAAAGTACTTGTAAACGCCTCTTCATTTTTTCCTGCGGGACATTGCATTCATATATATATATATATATATATATATATATATATATATATATATATATATATATGAATGGTGTTCCATTAACTTGGACGGATTTTAAATGTGAGTTAAGTTTAAGCGTCTAATGATTTTTTTCTTTTTCTTTCAGATTTAACAACTTGTCTTTGGTAATTTCAACTATGGAAAGATTAATAATCGAACAAACAACCTGTTAAAGTTATCGAAGCCTCTTACGAAAATTCACGTTCAAACAAAAACGCATTTCGGGCACCTCGCGATTTTTTGAGTCAACATAATCGACCAACCGAGATTACAATTGGGAAAATTGTTCGTAAATTCAAACAAACAGGGGCAGTGGCAGATATGAAAACGCCATTGCGTGCTCGTTTACGCCGTTCAGTTAAAAACATTGCTACAGTGCGCCAAAATGTGGCCAAAGATCCAGACACGAAGGAATTGAACCTCTCCACAACAACGTTACATTGAATTTTAACAAAAGATTTGTCTCTACACGCTTACAAAATTCAATTGACACAAGAACTAAAGACTACTGACCATTTGAAGCGCCATACATTCGTCAATTGTGTACACGAGCAAAGACAAGCCGATGATGATTTGATTTGGGCTGATGAAAATCCAAGGAAGATTGTTGAAAAGCCACTGCATCCACAAAAGGTCACTGTTTGGTGTGCATTTTTTGCTAGCGGAATCATTGGGCCGTATTTCTTCGAAAATGATTTCGGGAATTCTGTTACGGTGACAAGCGAGCGATACCGTGCCATGATAACTAAATTTTATGGCCTGAATAGAATTCTATGGATGTCGAAGATTTGTGGTTTCAGCAGGACGGCGCCACATGCCACACAGCCAACGCAACAAGGCTTTATTGAATGAGAAGTTCCCAGGTCGCATCATCTCTCGAAACAGCGAGGACAATTGGCCACCGCGATCGTATGACTTGACGCCTTTAGATTTCTTCCTTTGGGGTCATCTCAAAAGTGAGGCCTATGCCAACAAGCCAACAACAATTCAACAGCTGAAGGATGAGATAATAAGGCATATTAGTGAGATCGAGGAGCAACTATGCAGAGACGTCATCAAAACTTTTGACCATCGATTGGAGGTGTGCCGCCGAAGCCTTGGCAGGCATTTAGGCAATATTATTTTTCACACATAATTGCCATGACTGAATTAATATGGCCCAATAGTGAAATCAATATATTTTAACCAATAACACTGGTTTATTTACTGCTAACTTAGATCCGTCTTAATGGAACACCCTTTATAAGACATAAACGAATTTCAATAACATCTTAGTCAAGCTCCTCCATTATTGTTTCATCTACCAATTTAATCTTTCTCTCTTTCTCCTTTTATTGGTTAGAAAATTTAGTGTATTTTTTGTTTCTTTAACTTCATCTTCTTACCTGATCTTTGCGTCCTTTATTTAGCGTGCAATAACGGAAATCTAGTGTTATATTAATTCCTTTAATTTTCTTATAAGTACAATTATTTTAGAACATTTACATATAAAAGTTTTTAATTTTATTGTTTTATTTTAAGTTCAATCTCCTCTTTATTTATTTGACATATAATTTTAATTTGTTTTAAACAAACCTTGATAGAAATAAAGAGCTGGCTTTGAATGTCGTTATGGAATTCATATTAATCTCTTTGTACTGACGTTTCCTTATTCTATATACAAATAACTATGTAAAAGTGAAAATAATATTTTATATCAACGCCATATTACTAATGAATAGTCAACTAATGAATGGAATTTTTAGGTTAATTTATTAATTCTATTTTTAGTCGCGTGCGAGTCTAGTCGCGAGCGACTTTATATTTCGCTATATCGGTCGTTCGTTCGGTCCCCGTTTTGCTTTTTTTTTGTTTTTTGTAATAACACTGTAACTATTCGTCCGATTCTAACGAAATTTAAAACCATTATGTTGTTTTACATTCTATTCCGAATGATATAATAGCCCAAGTTCTACTTAGGTTAGTCGGGAATTATTTTCCCTTTGGAATTACATACAACTGTACGGCCGATTCTAACTAAATTTGAAACCCCTATGTTGTTTTACATTCTCTGTCGAATGATAGAATTACCAAGGTCCTCCCAAGGTTAGTCCGGGTATTATTGAAAGTTTTGAAGGTTTTAAGGTCAAAATTTGGTTGTTTCTCTTTAGCTAGAATTGCCTTTTGTAGTTTCGGCTCTTGTAGGCTATTAGATGTGTAAATAATTTAAACTTTTATTATTGTCGCTTATTGTTTTCAGACCTTTTTAATATTGTTGATTTTTATTAGGTTAGTTATTGGTATTTCCGATATATTATCACATGCAGTTGTCTATGGGTTAGTTGAAATGAGAGACCAGATGATTTGAAAAGTGTTTGTTTCGTAGAAAATTTGGATGAATGTTTAGTGCAATTGTAGTAGCATTTCACTGATATTTTTTTATTCTGAATCTGTGGGAGAAGAAGTTTCATAATACTTCTTTAATGATTCCTCTTCGACTTTAATTTTGTCAGAAGTTTGAGATTCCAAAAAAAAATTAATGTCTGGCTAGTCTTTTGCTAGATAACTTTTATTTTTGACATTTGCTAAATTTATCTATTATTCTGGATATTGTTTTTCTAGATTTACTAGTGTAAAATCGTTGTTAATGAGATTTCTCTTTATTCGTTTTATTTCTGTCTAAAATTGCGCAGGTTCAGCACGAAAGTAAATACTCTATTCGAGATTTTGCCTGATAGGGATTAAATAACTGTGGGATAATTCTTTGCTTTTATAGTTAACATTCTATTAATAACACTTATAATAACCTCAATCGAAAACAAATGCTTTGAGAGAAAACTACTTTTTTTTACAAGTACAGGAATAGATTCGGAACATCACGCTCCAACCTTCAGCTTTACAAAGATAGAAAATAATAATTTAACACATTTCTTCTATATTAGGAATGGGTTAAGATAATATTTTATTACTCTTTGTATAACTGAAAGATGAAATGTGACACTCCCAAACTAGTCTTCTACATGTGAATTAACAAGCTTTTTTGATAATTTTCAGCGTGTACACTATGCTAATCTGCACATAGCCTTATTTGCCTTATATCTATTAAATTCTATTTGGAAAAGTCTGAACTTCTCTCAGTGATTAGTGATATGTCTTTTCTTTTCCAATTGCTTTCATATAATCTTATCATTTCATAATTAAATTAACCTTATCCTTTTAAATGTGTAGATCTTTCCGTTTTTGGATATTGAAAGCAATTTATCACTATTATGCCCAGACAATCAATATTCATTTTACACACAAAAGTAAAATCGAAATATTTTAAAACTGCAATTAATTTGGTGTAATGTGCAAACAAACTCCATGACAATCAGTTCAGGTGTGCATGGATAAGAACACGAGATACAGTACCCGAGAATTTAAAGTGACTGCACCTCGACTTGTTCACTGAACTTAATCCCAGTTGTATCGATGTGTGCAAGTCATTTTCTGTCGTATCCGAAACGGACACACTCGTGGACTACAGTTATATCAGCTAGACTATTCTCTGCAACATTATTAAAAACTGTGTTCAAGTTCAGATAGATCACAACCACGTTTTCCAATTTATCTACTTGCTTCTATGGCACATTCCACTTGTCAAACACGATCTATTTAATCTGAACTCAGGCTGTGCCTCTCTTATTAAACATTTACTTTCTAAGTGTTCTGAGAATTGTGTTCTGATAATTTCCAAAATTGGCATTAGCATAATATGAACTTTGATATTCCAATGCAAATAAAAGCTATTTTTGAAGAGAATCAGTTTTTATTTGGTTACTAGTAGACCAGTGATTTCGGAGCGTTTCGTTCTAAATATTGTTGCACTCGATTTGAGAAGAACCCGCTATAAAAACATATCCCAGAAAGAAATGTAAAAATACGTGAAGGAGATATTTATAAGGATGAATGGCCAAGTTATTTGTATGGAGGACCGAGGTCATTTATATAATGGACGAAGTGGTTGGTTTCATTACTCATATTTGTTTAAGTTATGCTAAAATATTTTCCTGACATACAAATGTGGTTCATAAATAAAATAATACAGGATGTAAGTGGTAGAATGTGTTTAACAAATCGTTTTACGATCACAAGTAATTTCTTTATTGTTTCACTATGGCCAAAGTAAAGGTTTAGATAGGCTATTAAATGAATGAGTTTACGATAATGAATATACAGGGTCATCCTCAAAAACGAGCCACAACTTTCAATAGGCCTCATTTCTTAATTTTCTTCAAGGATTGAATGAAGCTTTGATGATAACTAGATTATTGTGTTTAAAAACATCGTATCAAAACATAAGAGTCTTTGGACTTTTTTATTTATTCTAGAGCAGGTGTTCGAGATGATCTCCATTTAGCTCTGTGCATTTCTTGAGGCGCAGCACAACGTTGTCCATGACATCCTTACAAACCGACCGACTTATGGCTCTGATCTCCTACCTGATGACTTCCTCGAGTTACATGATGGTCCTGTGTCTTCCTGTGTACACCTTGTCTTTAAAGTAGCCCCAAAGAAAGAATTCTGGCGGGGCTAAGGTCTGGGCTGTGAGGTGCCCACTCAAAATCAGTCTTGAGACTGATCACACAGCCACCAAAGTTCTCTTTCAGCCAATGTCAAGATAGGTTTAAGGTGTCAGAGCTTGCTCCATCTTGCTGAAACTAGACCTTCCCAATAAACGACGGGAACAGAGTCTACAGCTCCCTCTTGAAGATTTTGAGGACCTCAACATACCGCTCCTTGGTGACTGTCACTATCTCGACAGATTCCTCGAAGATGAATGGCCTGATGATGCCTCTGGCTGACATTGCAGTCTATACCGTGCATTTAGTGAAGTATAAGAGCCTGGTGACTACCTAGGTTGATCTGGAGGTCCCCCAGAAGATATTTGTTCTCGAGTATATACCTTTCCTTTAAGAAAGAAGTGAGCTTCATCTGAGGTCTAAGGAGCTTAAGAAAAGTTGGGGTCTCCTGAATCTTCTCCAGTATCTGGACTGTCATAGCCTTTCTCTGCTCCTTATCTGAGGCTGTAAGGGTCTGATTCCTCTGTATTCTGTATGGGTAGGGGTCTACATCCATTACTAGCACTCTTCTTAAAGTTTCACTTCACGGGATATACTGAGGGACTGACTTCGCTGGCGCACAGAGCGTTTTGGACTCTGCTGAACTGACTTTCTCACGCTCTCAACCAGCTGAGCTCTACGCTTCCTGGGGCGTCCTGAATGGCTTTTACGGTTGTTACTGGTTGCATTGAGGTTCTCCACTGTCCCATAGTTCTCAAAGTGGTCTACCTAATCATGAATTCTGCCCTTAGGGGGGTCTTTTCACATTCGAACTGATGCACAAAAGTGTCTTACACTTTCTCGAAGGAGCTTGTCTTGTAGTAAAGTTTGACGCAGTATATATTTTGCTGGAGCTCGCATTGAGATCTAATTGTGTTCACAGGTGTTGTTTTGTCATGTTATGCAGAGTAAGGGTTGTTATTGAATGAATAAATAAAGGATATATCACAAAAAGTGTGTGCAGGCCCGTTTTGGTTGTTGACCCTGTATTAGATAGAGATAGATAGAAAGAGAAAGAGAGAGAGAGAGAGAGAGAGAGAGAGAGAGAGAGGGGGAGAGAGGGAGCGAGTTGCAGTGGATCAGAATATCAAGGAAGGGATGAGTAAATTAATGTATATATATATATATATATTATTCTCTCCACTTTTTTTTGTTTTATTATGGTTATTGTTTTATTGTATATAAATTGGGTTTTATTTCCATATGATTGCTAATAAAATAATAACGAAATGGTAATAGTAAGTGATAATCAATGATATCCGAAATAATAATAATAATAAATCTAAACATCAAGTGCTAATAAACTATTATGTTAAAATAAAAGTAATTATAATGACAATAGAAGTGCTAATGAATACAAAGTAAAATAATAATAATGAAAGAATGACCACGTGTGATAATAAATAAATAATACCAAAAATAATAAATGTGTTATTCAATAAATAAATCAACAAATAAAATCCAGAAAAAATAATAATATCAACTACGTACTTGTCATTCTTCCATAAATTACGAGGTGTATGTTGATTTACACTAACTCTTTAAAGAATGGTAATACAACTTTATGGGTGCAACAAACACATATTTAACTGTGCATTCGTCATAGAGTAAGAAATGACTAAAATACTACTATAATCCGATATATCTTTACTATAGATATAGGTGTGTATATTGCATATGTATGTATCAGGTTGGCCACAAAGTCCTGACTCACTTAGGAAGTGGAAAGAAACAACAAAACTTTATGTAGCAACACCAACATTTATTTATCAAAATAAAGTCCATCATTCTTTACGATCTTCCAGCATCCGAATCTGAAAAGAGAAGAATTCGTTTCTTGTTAAAAAAAAATAATTCAATATAATGCGAATTCAACAGACTCGTAAAATCGTCTTGCTGAAAACGATTACTCATTGTTTATGTCATTGAGGCTCATTATAATCACCCACCTGAGTCAACAACCCGTACCTAGTGAATGAGCTCTCGCCTTTCCTTTGTGTAAATGACGCCCACCCACGCCCATCTCTACTACAGTACATTTGTTCTTTTAACTATATTTTTGACCTGCATTTGCATTCATCTCCATTCACTTATTTTATAGTTTATTCAAATTATTCTTAACATGTCTCGTTCTGTTTCCCTAAATTGTTCACACTGACTGCCATCTATTTATGTCTAATGTTTAAGTTTTGCATTCATAAGTTAAGACTGAAAAGATATATTATATAAATACTTTGGGTTTGGAGCATTGCGACCTGTAACTTCTCAAGATGAGGGTAAGCATTGCAGCCGATCTCTTGAGTTTGATTTACGAAATTTCCTTTTCATGGTCATTATTGTGATTGCAGGGTGTGTTACATAAGTGTACCTATCTTTGGACCTGATATTATTATTTATTCTCAATCTTAATCACTCGATCTTCTAAAAACTATTGATAATTAATTTTGTCTTTCGAAAAGTATATTTAATGTTCTGGCTAACTGTAGGAATGGCTTGTGATAATTCTATTATCATTGATTGTAAGTTTTCCTTAATTAAAGCATATAATAATTTGTAATCAGCAAAGCGGATGAATGCTACTTAAATATCTCCCAGAAGTTCTGATCCTATTGTATTTCCATTCTAAAGACCTGAAAATCTTTTCAAGCAGTGAAATAAAGTTTTTTAGGGGGAGGGGCGAGGATCCCCATTGCTTACTCTTTTTTTTAGGTTATTACTGCCCCACTACAACATAAATGACGATGTTGCATGAATATATATGTAAAATAGTATGTCAATGTAGGTTTAGTTACAAATTGACTTGTTTCTTAACTGATTTTATAACAAAATTGGTGTTTAGGGATTAAAGTGATATTTTTTTGTCTATATATGTTATGTAAGAGGTAATTCATGTAGATATACTCTTTCCAATCATTTTTGACTAGTCTGTAGATTATAATAAGTAATATAGCTACTTCTAAAACATGCCTTTTCCAATGACTGATTGCAGCGTATTGTTTTTGTTAGTCTCATAGATATGACTTTTGTAATTAATTTATAAGCTCCAAATAAGAGCTTAATTGGTGCGTAGTTCTTTTATTCTTCCTTGGCGCTTTTTTAAAAAGAGACCCACAACAGAAGTATTATACCCTATCATTGGGATCTCATATTCCATTTATAATTTTGTAAACAGACTACTTAGTTAGTCAGTTAGACCTTTCTCACATCCGTGGAACTTCACCATTTTTCATTTCTTACTTTCGAATTGATTTGCTTATTTTCAAAGTTCCAGCGATAATGGACCAAACTAGGGTTCAATGTTAAAAAATTTAAACCATAGAAGTTAATAATGATTTGGACCCTATTTTACTAGATTTGGAATAAAAGGATCTGTTACAAATGTAGTCTACCAAATGCTACCGATGCTAACAAAAATGGATGAATTATAGATTTCGCGGGAGATAGGAAAATAAAATGGGAGGAAAATTGTGTAAGTGTTATATATTGAGTTTCTTTTCACTTTTCTCACAGTTGAATCGACCTGCCTTGCCTTGAAGAGAGGATCTTCTTTTAGAAATTAACTCCTCCCTACTTTAACTATTTCTTTATATTAACTGCCTAAAATAATTGGTATCGTTAAGTTAAAGTCCCCATTATATCGATCTCTAGACATTTTAGTTTATTATGAATTCTTTATCTCTCTTCTTTGACCCTGCCTCCGAGGCCTTTCTTAGGGGGTCATCATCTTCAAAATGACCCTCCTGCTCTTGATAGAGCTCTCGTAGGAGTGACCATATTTCTCTGTAATAATTCCTGGGGTCTGACGAAGGAGCTGAAGTTTTGTTTTAATCTAACTCCTTCGGACACCTCTTCACCAGGCCATTAATCATTAGAGCTTATGAAGGAGGAAAAACAAACCGGAATAAAACATTTTCCACAAGCTTTATTATTATTAGTATTTATACTATTAAATATTCAACTACCTTTGTTCCTTTGCATGGGTTATCATTTAAAAAATACAACAGAACTTTGAAGAAACGCCATTATTTACTAATAAGATGTGGCTCCTTTTTATTGGGTAAAATTGAAGGCCCCTCATAATGAGTGAGTTTCCTGAAAGTATAAAATTTGGCATTTTGGTGGTGGGCCTTTAACCAATAAATCTTTCTTGATTAATCTGTCATTTTTGGCTGTTTTGGGATGCAAGAAGAAAAGTGCATTAAAGATAGGATCTATTTTTGTATAATGTCATTCGCCAGAAGAATATATTTGAAATTATTAATTAAAATCATTCCTTGTAAATCTAGATATGTTGATATATGTGGGTGGCTACCCTAATGGTCGCTAGTTGTTCAAAGGCACTATATGTTACCACCAGACATGATTTTTTTCTGTCTAAACGTGGCTGTATCTTATAAAGTGGCCCATTTCTCCTCCCTTATTACTCATTGGTTGGCTTTTATGTGATGGTAGAAGCTTATCGAGAGCTTGCTCACATGCACTTTATTGTAGCTTACAGAAGATTAAGTTTGTATTCTAAAAGTCACTTTTACACATTCAAATCTTACAAGCGACTCCATTCGTTGAATTAGACCTTACTCTGCACCGCTTTCGACGTCATCTCGCTTCCTTTTCACATTCCACCTCACTAAAGAATTCATAATTACCCTCTTCTCACCTTTTGTTCCTCCAGTAATCAATTTGGTGCACTTATTAAATAGTTTTAATATTTGAAAGGGCACTGGGCAGCAATTTGGCCCTATGTTATCTTTTATTATCTTCTTTTCTTCCATTCCATCCTTATGCTTCGAGTATTTTCTCCTTTAGATTATTCGTCTATTTAAAAGCCTCTCACTTTGTCCTTTCTTTATCATCTCCAGTTTTGGTAAGAACTTCCAAACATTCCACCAGGAAGGAGCTCATTAGCTTTCACTTCTTAGTTTTAAAAAAATCCCATTTCACACACTCACGTTTCTACTTGCATTTCGACGCAACTTCTACACACCTAGACATGCAGTAAACTGTGTAACTTGTAATGGATGTGATAAAAGTGACGAAACAATTTGGGTTTAAACAATTATTCAAGCCATCTAAAAAAGAAAGGTGAAAACAAACCGATACATCCCTCACCCACATAGGTAAATATATCTAAGATACTTCAGATCCCCAAAAGAGGATGATAAACATCGAGGGACTCTCCTGGATTTGTGAGAATTTCTGAAAATAAAGGCCACATCGAGAACGTGGAAAAGAAAATGGATCGAGATGCGAAGCCAACCTGTCGCTGCTCCAGGACATTGTCATTTGCATTCATTAATTCTCGCTCCTGATAAGATTGGATTTGCGAAGATTCCGCTAACAGAGGAATGGCGCGCCTCTCTCAAACTGGATTCCGGACGAAAGTGGAAAGGAAAACTAAAACTTCTTAATATCATCATCATACTATTCATTCTATTGTTAATAATAATATTATTATGAACATCATTGTCATCCTCATTTTAGTAATATTATTATAATCGTTATTATGCCCATCAATATTATAACAATAATAATATAATTTCCATCTTTTTAATAATAATATAATATTGCTATCATTATTTGCTTTATTATCTTGATAATAATATAAACATTTTTCTTACTCATCATATAATAATAACACTAATAATATTACAGGGTCATCCCCCAAAACGGGCCCCAAATTTCGATAGGTCTCATTTCTTAATTTTCTGCCAGGATTGAATGAAACTTTGGTGATGACTAGCTTATTGTGTTTAAAATCATCATATCAAAACATAAGAGTCTTTGGACTTTTTTATTTATTCTAGAGCAAGTTTTCTAGATGGCTCCCATTTAGCTCTGTGCATTTCTTGAAGTGCAGCACAAAGTTGTCTATGACATCCTTACAAACCAACCGACTAATAGCTCTGATCTCCTCCATGATGGCTTTCTTGAATTCAGTGATTGTTCTGGGTCTCCCTGCGTACACTCTGCCTTTAAGTTAGCCCCAGAGAAATAATTTGGGAGAAATGAGGTCTAGGCTCTGAGGTGCCCACTCAAAATCAGTCTTGAGACTGATCACATGGCCACCAAAGTTCTCTTTCAGCCAATCTCGGGACAGGTTTAAGGTGTGAGAGTTTGCGCCATCTTGCTGGAACCAGAACTTCCCCATAAGCGACGGAACAGGGTCTGCAGGTCCCTCTTGAAGGTTTTGAGGACCTTAACATACCGCTCCTTGGTGAATGTCACTGTCACGCCAGATTCCTCGAAGAAGAATGGTCCGAAGATGACTTTGGCTGAGATTGCAGTCCATACCTTACACTTAGGGGAGTGTAGGGGCTTGGTCGCTACCTCATTTAGTCTGAAGGTCCCCCAGAAGACCTTTTGACTTTGACTTTAGCTTTCCTTCAAGATGTAAGTGTGCTTCATCTGAGGTCCAAAGGAGGTTGCCTTTACATTCATTATTAGCACTCTCCTGCAGGTCTCACGTGATATACGGAGGGACTGACTTCGCTTGCGCACAGAGCGCTTCGGACTCTGCTGAACTGACTCTCTTACGCTCTTGCCTAGCTCAGCTGTACGCTTCCTGGGGCGTCATGAATGGCTTTTACGGTTGCTACTGGCTGCATTGAGGTTCTCCACTGTCCCATAGTTCTCGAAGTGGTCTACCTAGTCATGAATTCTGCCCTTAGAGGGGTCTTTTTCACATTCGAACTGATGCACAAAAGTGTCTTGCACTTTCTCGAAAGAGTCTGTCTTGTAGTAAAGTTTGACGCAGTATATTCTTTTCTGGAGTTCCTATTGAGATCTAGTTGTGTTCACAGACGTTGATTCTGTCATGTTTTGCAAAGTTAGGGTGATTATTGAATGAATGAATAAAGGATATATCACAAAAATTGTATGCAGGCCCTTTCCTTATTCTCATCGTTATCTTATTTATGATGATATTATTCTCACATTCTCGTTATCATTAGTTTATTAATAATAAATTTTCTATCTTCATTATTATTATTTTATTTCTATTATTACTATTATTAATGTTAGTGTAAACGCGTTTTACTTACATAGTGATAATAAATTAATAAGAGCCAAAATAATGATATGAATTAATGAGACTCAAATAATGATAATGAAATAATCATCATAGTGATAAAGCCAAAATTGATAATAAGTCATTATCATTAGTGATAATACTAAAATTAAGAATAAAACTATAACAGTAGTGGTACTGTTATCCTAACAGTAGCAACTTTGGTGGAATATTCAATGAATATATGAGAAAACAATATTCAAGTTTTAAATGACAATTTTTCCTACATGTATTACGAATTTATCGGTACTTTATATTAAACATATTAAACAGAGGAAATACACATAATATATATATATATATATATATATATATATATATATATATATATATATATATATATTATATATATATATATATATATATATATATATATATATATATATATATATATTAGAGAGCATGTGTGTGTAGTTTTCTTTATGAATGTTTCATTTAAAAGAACTTAAAACAAATACATTCCAGCCCATAAATAAAACATCTTAAACAGGGAGCTGAGAGATAGGGGAACGGGTTCCAGTTTTAACAGTTTGCTTATTTTGAAATAAAATGAAACATTTTGGCTGGACTCCGCGATCGCTGTATTAAGGTGAACCTAGAGAGTAATATTTTTCATAGGAAATAATCAATGACCAACTATTCGCTTACAATACTGAATAGCTACTTAGGGACTTTACACGGAGTTATAGAGCCATTGTGTCTCGACATACAGTATTATCATGAGATATCAGGAGCTTCACCGCTAATCTAATTTCAGATGCCTATGCATTCTAATTTATAAGTTTGGAGTTATCTTTCCCTATCTTTCTTTCTAGCCTAAGATTAGATTGCCATGAATCGGGACCTTAGAAGTTATGTTCAAATTCACATCATATAATTCCAAAAGCAGAGAGAAGAGTATCGTAAGCTTACAACATATTCTCCCATCTTTGGATCTACTATACGATATTGGAGTTCTTACATAGCAATAATGGTTTTGCAAATATTGGCAAGTATACAACGTAAGGCCACTAAGATTATGCCCAGACTATCAGGTAGATATTATGAAGTCTTACTAACAGATTTTAGTCTGCCATTCTTGGCAACTAGACACTTGCATCGTGAATTGATTGATATGTTCAAACTTTTAAATGATAAAGTTGACACTTTTGTTTTGACCGTCAAAAATAATAGTGATGCGATGTAGAGCGGTACCATACTTAAAGTTTAAGATTTCAAAACATTCTGGTCTATAAATAAACTTGACAAACATATAAAAAATCATTCGTTATAAATAAACTTGACAAATAAATGAATAGCCTAAGCACAATATATGAGTCATAAATGAACCCGTAGATAATCTTATTTTATTTGCTCACATTAATTAAAGCTGCAAGTAAATAGCAAATTTGTAAGAAAAGTGACCTAAATGAAAGCCTAAGAATAGTAAAACTAAATAGAGGGAAATAGAAAGGATAAATAATATATTAATATAACAAAATCTTAGAAGCTATCTCAAAATATTTCTATATTCATCAGACGTCCTTTGATCATGGCCAGGTCATCATTACGTACTACGTATTGAGAGATACAGAATTAAGGAGCCTCTAAGACTCAAAATTCGATCCGAGGCCATCCATGAAAAAGAGAAGGAGAGAAGAGAGAATATTAAAGTAAACAGCAGAAAAAGGAATATAAATTCAGTATCATTAATACACAGCGTCAATTGGTGTTAATATTTTTTTATATTAAAGTAATATTTATCAATTCCATTCTTGAACACATTAAATTAAGTCTTTCGACTAGTTGGGACTTTAAATGATACCATAGGTAAATCTGAGACAAATGGAGCGGTTAGTATGATATAGAGGGAAAATTTGAGAACCAACATCGGTTCAGGCTCCTGGGAAGACAGGCATCGTCCTCTCCAGGGAAAGTATGTTCAATGTAAGTACTTTACCTGTCCCTCACGGGGCTTGAAGTAGTCTTAACGATTAACGATTTATCAAAGAAAGAAATACAATTAATTTTTACAAATATTTAAATTAATTACATATATGTAAAAATAATAAAGAATAATAGTGGTAGTATAGTGATTAGCGTGGTTACCCGGCAATCGTTGGGTCGGCAGTTCGAATCTCGGTCCGGATTCCTTTTAAGCTGACACTATTTACTAAGGTAAGTTACCGCCGTTACTGGGCATCACGGTGGGTAGTTGGTGCTTGCCCTGACTGACATCCTCTTGAGAAGCTACATAGCTTGATAGGAGGACTGAGACGAGCAAACTTTAAACTTTAACTTTAAAGGTTTTGGTGAATTGCAGAGGAGAAGAGAAAGTTTCGAGTCGGAGTATGAGAAAAAAAATCAATTTTTCCCCCAGGAGGAGCTGGAGATCAAATGTGTTGAAAAATTAACAGTTATATTCTTTAAATATACATATACACATGAAATAGGATTTTGATATTTCTTAATACATAGCTTATTTACTCATTTAGTTTTATTTCTTTCTTTTTATATTTAGATTTTTAGTCCTACCTATTTAACTCAATTTTACCTGATTAATTAAATTACATTATGATTCATTTAATTTGGGTTAGATGCTCATTTTTACTTATCTATCTCAAATTTTATACCTAATTGTTTATATTATTAATCACATTTACCTAATTATGTATCACGTTAAATTTTATCAATTAATTAAATTAAATTTTGTAGATTAATTAAACTAAATTTTACTTTGGGTAAAATGTTCACTCAAACTTTCTAATTGATTATATTATAAATCACGCTTATCTAATTTTGTATCACTTGTTATTTTAGTTTTAACACTAATTTATTATTATCATCTTTATTTACTTTCAAATTTTTTATTATTATTTTGCTTTGACTTTTATCTTTGTCTTATTTATCTACTTTGTTTCACTTTTAGTCCCTCTTATTATTACCATTTTTAACACTTTTTTGGACACTTATGTTTTTAATATTCTCTTTTATCACACACTAGTTATATTAGTGATGTTATTATATTCACTATTTGTATCATTTATTATTATTATCTTAATTGCTCTGAATAATTTTTATTATTCCACTCAAATTACTATTACCACTTTTAGACACTTTGTAAGACTTATTTTTCTATTATATACTTCTATCGCACACTGTGTTCACTAATTTTCAATTTCTGAGTTTTTTTGTCGATTTTCGATGTTTTTGAAAATCGACATGTTCACCGTATGAGCGCTCGAGTCCGGGATGAAGACGAGTCCTTCTGCAATCAGGCCTTCTATTTCTTTTGCATTGCACGGTCCCTCGAATGTCCATTTGAATTCAACTTGTGAATCCCTCGGAGCAGCCACACTGGGTTTCCTTTTGAAGGCCTACATAAAGGAGATCCGAAGAACCTGAGGGACATGTCGTCACCGTTGAAGAAGAAGCCCTTTTCCAGAAGTTCCTTTTTCTCCGTGAGTGGAAATCCGGGATACTTCAGTATTTCGTCCTCCTCTTCGTCCTCTTCTTCTTTTCCGTAGTCTGGATGTTTCTGTCTTCTCCTGTTTTCTTCTTCTTCTTTCCTCTTTGCTTTTTCTTTTGGGGGATTTTCTTGGGATGTTCGTCTTTGGAATTGTCCTCCTCTGCGAGTACCACTTTTTTCTTCGGTTCCGTTTCCTTTTCTATTTCTTTTTCTTTTTCTTCGAGCAGGTCAGCAAACTTTATTTTAAGTGTCTTGCGAGGGGGAGTTGGGCGGAAACCATATCTTTTTGTTTGTCCCGTTCTTCTAAAGAAGCTGTTTGAGTTCCTCCGCAAAAGTTCCCTGGTTTGCCAGGTTTGCCAGGTGGGCAAAAATTGACCATGGTCATTAATTCCATACTACCAGGTTCTTTGCTGCTATTCTCTCTGTATTGACGTTTCTTGGGGCTGCTGCTTCACCTTTTGATTTAGTCTTTGCCTCCTTTTCTTGTTTAATATTTTCCTTTTTGACCCAAAAAGCTTCCCTGCGGACAGGGCACATCATTGCCATGGCCCTGTAGTCTCCGCCGCAGCAAATGCACTTGGGTCTCTCCGATGAGCACTCTTTCTACCCGTGTCCGGTCTTTGAACAGTTTGAACAGGTGATTTCTTTCACTTTACATTCTCTTGCTGGGTGGTTTACTACGGCGAAGCACTTGAAGCAGCACTGGATTGGTACGTATTCTTCTGCTTTGATTTGGTCAGGGGCCACACGGAGGTAGAAGCCTAGGAGGCCCTCCCTCTTGGCCCTTTGCGCTATTTGGCTATTTTCGACAATGAGTTTTACGATACCATTACCTCTTCCGAATTCCTCTGCCTTTGCTATCTTTGTCCATATTTGTTTCTTCATAAATTCTTTGATTTCTTCAACAGAGTTGTCCGTGAAGAACGGGTTCAGGCGACAGAGGATAATCGTACGTTTAGCTAAGATTTCCTGCGGTATGGTTGCTTCGAGGGCAATCTCTCTGAGTGGCATCTTTGCCTCTTCCCAGATGATCTTTTAGAGGTCATCCATGGTGTAGCAAATAGTATCCCAACCGTTAGGATATTCAATTATTCGAATAAGGTGAATGTTCAATGTACCGAAGATTGTATTCATTACCTCGAACCTTAACGGTTTTGTTCCCCTCTGATGAGACAGAGGGATGGGGGTGCTAGAAAAGTAGAACTTTAAGTTTGTTTGACGTAGCTTTTCTACCACATGCGTAAACCTCTCAAAAGAATAAAAACAGAGTGTAACATAACTTTTGAAAAACTGCGTATATCTTGTGTACGTTTCATCTCTCCTATCTTTTGCTACATCTATTCCTTTTCACACAATGACAATGCCCTCGATCGTCACACAACTTTACTATTCTCAATTAACGAAATAAACTCTTTTTAAGAGGTCTTCATATCTCCTTCCTCTTTGGACGACCAAAATTTGTAATGGGAGAGTTACTTATCATTCTCACTCGTCGAGCCACACTACCCTTCCACAACGAAGGAAAAAAAACCTCCTTACAACACTCATCCTGATTTCAACACCCAATCTCCAATATTTGTGTTATCTCTTCGCCACCGGCTTCAGAGACATCGAAATTTCTTCTTTCATAACGTGAATGAGTTTTCGTTATGGCGGTTCTTTCTTTCACATTTGTACGGAAGTTGAGCTTCCGATTTTGACCCAAACTCGACTCCAAGTAATTGCTTAATCCTCATTCGAATCTGATAGTGGGTTATTACATTACCAAGAAACTTGGGCCCAATCTTTGCGATTATTTTTTATTTCTCGAAGCTGGGGGGGGGGGGATAAAACTTGCTCGTAGCAGCCCGAACAAAATCCGGTTTTATGGGTTAATCACATTTATTATTACTTTTATTTAATTCTGTACATTTTTGGTATACGATAGGTATTAATATTATTTAATATTACTTTTATTTAAATTTCTGCTCGTTTTCTGTATGCGCGAGGTATTAAATGGTTGGTACAAAATGTGAATTAACAAACAATTCAATTCAAGCCTCACCAAGAGAAAGCCCCCGACTATGTTATAATGCTTATAAGGAAGAATTGATTTTATCGATTAATGAAGGAAAAAAGGCAGTTTTAAATAGACCCTCATTTGATGAATATGACTTCAGTTAAAATTGAACCAAGAACAAACTTCGAATTATCAGTAAAGTTTGGGAAGAAAGAGAGTAAAATTCTAGATGTTTTAAGAAAGTTTATAAAGGGATGATTTGACAAAACATCACAGAGTCCACTCAATTTCACCAGAACTTCACCGAAAATTCGATGTTTGTTCTTGCATCAACTTTTTCCGGTCATGTCGCTCAAACAGCTGTTAAATTAAACTGCTATTTCTGTCGTAATAATCCACCAAAGTGTTTCCTCTTTATAGACATCATAAAATAGTCGCAGGGGTCAATCTTGTTTGGGCTGAAATTTAAATTTGATGATCAATTTTCTGTTAATTCGCATGTGCCTAATTTTACAAACTTTTTGCTATATTCAGCAAGATTATGAGAACATTTGCTCCTGTGCAGGAGAGAATATTCGATTTTCCTTTCAGAGTGGAAATCATGATTCATAGCTTGACAAGTGGTGTTCTCTCTCCCCAACAACCTGCTTTATCCTTGGATTACAATTTCCTAAGTCAATCTTTATTTCATTTCTCAAAAGTGCATTCCCATGGTTAACATTTTCCAGCGTTTTTTCCCTACAACTGCCATATTTCGTGTTTGCCAGGTAATTTAGCCCTTTTTAGCTCCTTTGGCTCCCTTTTAGCTACTTCGGATGTGGAGATTCGCTGGAGCAATTCCTAATTAAGGTCGCTTTCGCAGTGGCTGCTACACACTGAAGATACCCATGGTTTGGATTACACGTCAATCAGTAGGCCCAGACTGAGAAATAATGGTATCTTAAATGAATTAAGATGGGGAGAAAAATCCCTATCAAATTCCTTTCTTTATAACGGGCATTGATTAGCAATGGAACAATATTTAGGGCGCGCACACTTTACAGAACTGCTAACATGGACGCACAAAATGCTGGTATTGGCGGCAAGAATGGAAATAAATTAATTATTTAAGAGTTAAAGATATACACTATACATTCTATAGTGTATATCAAAAATTTGTCACTATATAGCACTCTCACTAATTAAGGCGGGCAAACTTCTAATTATGATGCTATGGCGAAAAATAGATTGGCTGCCATCTTAGGAAACACATTGCGAATTTTGAATCAGGTTATAATGTATTTTATATCATTGTGAGAGAAATGACGGGATTTCATTGCATTAAACTTTACTGTTGTCTTTTCATTTTTTTCCATGGAGGAGCTAACTCTTAAGGAAGACGCCGGGCCTCTCCTTTCCTCCATGACCTGCACAGACGCAGTGGGCATGCTCGAGTGACCAGGGAGTCAATTTCGACTGTATCTCAGAGGAAGAAAGAGAGAGAGAGAGGGAAAGAGAGAGAACTCATCTGCGTTTCGCCATATAAGATTGCTCTTTTCTTCTTTCCTGTTCCACCGGATGCAACTTTCTCTGAGAACTCGCCCCCCTCTAAGAAGGAGACACGCCAGACTCCCCGAACTCTGGAATAATCAAACAAGCTTGTCATGTCGTGCGCCAGTCATTGTTGATTTCATTCTTCAAACCACTTTCTATACACACTGAGAAGATGAGCAACGCCTGCCTCACAATACACCTCGCACCTGTTCTAGACTCGAAAGTAACGGTCACTGGTATCAGCATAACACTCTTCTCACGACAAACAACACTCTTTGAGCCTGTAACTCCATTGAATTAATCAAGTCGACACTCGTTTATCTTGTTGCCCCAACCAACTAAAAGAGTATTTAATTCGTTTTGCGCGTCATAACTATCTTTAACTTACGTCGAAAAGAATATTTACAATTTCCAAATTACAGCGGTGTGATAATAGCAAATTTATTCTCATTAATAATTTTGGTTTACCATTTTATTTCACACAATTGGTCAATATCAATTAATTACGTATTTACTGGGTAAGTTAATAAAGCATAAATCCAATTTTTTCCTTTGAGTTATTCCAGAGTAAAGAAAATTCATTCAACGTTTTCTAAATTAACACATAGCAGTCAATGCCTTCGTTGGTTTAGGAGTGTAGTCACATAGTAAAAATAAATAGGTCCTGCTGGCATACTATTATATGTCAGCGGTGCCACTAAGCTTACAAATTGGTATCTAGAAGCTACAAAATTCTTTTTATTATTTTTTGCAGATGCGTGAACAACATATGTGTCTCTTACGATCAAACTTTGTTCTGTTTTTGCTTATTCTGTCCCCGTGTTGGATCCTTCTGATGCTAATTTCTTCGGTGGATGCAAGTAAGTTTGTCAATTTTTATTTCGAATAATCTCATGGAAAAATCCTCCACTGTCAAAAGGCAAAATTTTACAGTTTAGAATTTGTATACTTTTAATATCTAGAATCTCATTAAGAAGATGGATCATTATCTCTTAATAATGAAGTGAACATTATTATCCTTATTTTCCAAAGGGTCAAAATAGGTTTGGGGTTTAATTAGCTCTTTTAATTTTAGTCTGTAAATGTCTATTTCACACCGAGCCAAGCAAAAGAAAAAGTTTCTCATCAAGATTCCCAATTAACTTTCTTATAAAAATGCAATTTAATTTTTCTCTTTTGCATGCATTTGATGTTTTTATTATAATACATTTAAGCTCTAATACTCTAAAACTTCATTATTTGTACCGGGGATTTGGAAAATGAGGACGATCTTGAAAAGTATTATCAAGTTCTTATTAATTCTGAACTCATTTGAATTGGTTAACCTATTTGAAATCCCTGTAAGGTAAGCTTTAGGTAAATATTTTTTCTCGTAACAACCTCCCTAAAATTGCATGCTCGTAGTAACTGTTATTAGGTACTTGTTATTTAATGCCTATATTTACGTTTCTCAGGACAATCATTAACAAATTGACGATCCCTAAACTAAACAAGATTCCCTCCCCCTCTAAATTTTAAGGTTTCCTTTTAGTTGCTGTCCTACAATCACCTTCACTCTTCTGTGTACAGTCTATAATAGAACATAATCTAACACAACCTAACTTAGCTAAGATTAGGTTAACATTATAGCAATGAGTAGCCATATTTCCCCTGCATTTGGCAGTATGAAGCAGCTACTCACTGATATAATTACCGCATAGCATCACTACATACAATGTAGTTTTCCTTACCCAGGTTAGGTTGTTAGGCTATGGTATAGATGCACAAAGACTGACTATGATTACTGACTGCCTAGTAGGTGAGCACAGATTTTAAAGGATAAATGTATGAGTTCACTTCAACATTATAAAATGGGATCGAGAGACCATATATCATATTACCTGTCTTAAGACGAATTAAATTTGATTGTACATTAACTTAATCATTTAATACTTTTGATAGCAGAAGACTATTATTAGATCATTCAAAAATCATTCAAGTTTGATGGAAAATAGATATGTAAAACCACAAAATTTTGCGTCTTCAAACTGAAAGGTTTTCCGAAGCTTAAAAGGCTGTGCGGGAGTAATGAACCTAGAGTGCCTGCATTTACCTTGAAATATTTAATCAACCTCGCCAATTTGTATACTCCTCTGCAAAGAAAATTTAGCTTTCGAGATCGTATACAAAATTTACCCATGGTTTGCAGCAAATCTTCCAAAGGAACAAATTTGGTATCAAATGGTGATAAGAGAGTATTTATTAACGCAGAATGGCTCACTTAAGCCTTTAAATAAAAGCATAAACAAAAATAGCATGTATAAAGGCCACCCGCTGTATGAAAAATACGTTTACATAAACTGAGTTTAATGCCAATTTATGCACAGATTCTTTTCCCAGCAGTTTCTTTTTAAAATAAACAAACCTTTGAAGGGTTAGAAATTAATATACTGCTATGTGGGTAACGAGTTAACTCTTAAGCTCGTAAAATTTTTAAAAATTACACATTAACGACCTTTCATTACAAAGGGACAAAATAAGTTATTTGTACCTCAAATGCTGCTACCAACTCGTGCCATGCTTAGAGACAGGAGCGACATCTCAATTCACAATCAGATTAATTTATTTGAAACTCTGTCTCAGGGTTGAATTGGTATAATATTTATAATACATGTCAATCACAGACGTTATGGGCAAAAGGTTAAAGGAAAAATCCATTCAACCAAATTATTTCCTTAAGAGTTCAAGAAAAGGCACTATAATCAAAACCATTCATTTTCATATGTCTCGTTCTTAATTATACTATAATAGACCAGAAATTATGTCTATGATTGTTAATGAATTCTAATTAACCTTTTGAACAATTTCAATAGTTCCCCAAAACCAACATGTACCACCACTGGGCTTAGTTACCAAGTGGATCCTGTGTTCTTTAGACTCGAAAAGAATACATACCGCACTTCCTGTTTGTGTGTGCATGACCCTCTGAGTTCACGCACATTAAACAGAAAAACAATCAAACTGCCCCGATGCGTTTCCGCTGTGGACTCCTGAGTTGAGTGAGTAATTACTTCTGTGAGAAAGTTAAGAGATCGCTTCGATTCCTTCATGAATGAAGATAGAAATAATAATTGCGATTTTACCATGACTTATCAGAAGATTCTTTTGATAGTGATTGATAAACTTTTCGAAAGAAAATACGATCTTGTCTGCCCTCTTCTTTGAACCACTATCCTCATCACTAAGGAGAAAAATTTCCATCCTTCAAACTTAGGGCCCCAACAATAGGAGTGGGGGAGGGGAGAGGGGGTGGGGAGGGTGGAGGGGATATAGAGTGATACACTTGGTACCTGGAGGGGGTGCACTTAATTCAAATCTATGTATGGGGGTTTGGTGTCAATTCTTCAAAAACCGCTGTTCGAAAAAGGTCCGAAAAATAATTATTCGAAAACCGATGTTCGAAAATACAATTGTTCCAATTAGTAGTTGTTCGAATGAGTAATTTTTCTAATTAGACCTAAAAATAAATAGAAAATCAACAAAATAAAATAAGACTCTAAAATTCTTTATTGAAATGAATTTATTTAAAAACTATAAAATACAGAAAATCTTATTGGGAAAAAACTAAACCTAATCTAGTTTAACCAAATTTGATGACACGTCGAAATTAAATGTTACATCGAACTAAGAAATATTTCATCGGTGTATTTTTAAGCTTTCTTAGGAGTAGAATTTAGTTATAAGTTTATGATTTACGAATCATTTTTCTTTAATACCCCCCCCCCCCCCGCTCATTCAAACTACTGTTGATTCGATCCATTGTATTTTCGAGCATTTGTTTTTTTTCGACAATTGCGTTTAGAACAACGTTTTTCGAATAATTGTTTTTCGAACAAGCGTTTTCAAATATTTTTCAAATAACGGTTTTCAAACAATTGTTTTTAGAACAGTGTTTTCCAACGGTTTTTCTAACAATAGTTTTTCCAAATAACGGCTTTTGAACAATTGTATTTTCGAGCACTTGTTTTCGAACAATTGTTTATAAAACAACGTTTTCGAATAATTGTTTTTCGAACAACAGTTTTTTAAAAAAATCAAACAACGGTTCTCAAACAATGGTTTTTTTGAAGAACGGTCTTCGAACAATTGTTTTTAGAACAGCGTTTATCGAAAAAAAATCCGAACAATAGTTTTTTCAAACAACGGCTTTCGAACAATTTTATTTTCGAGCACTTGCTTTTCGAATAATTATTTTTAGAGCAACGGTTTCAAATAACCTGTCAACATAGGGCTCAGGTCATGATCGAGACTGCCTGCGCTTTATTTCTTCTAGACATTACCATTTTACTACTGTTTCGACAGCTATAAAGCCCATTTTCGCATATCCAGACTTAATTTGCAGGCTAGTCGCCAACCAGCTTTAACCAATCCATTCCTGATCTCGGCGAATGGAGGAAGTTCATCCTCTTATCCCTTTGGCTATGGCGAATACTATGATGTAGTAGTATTCCTACCATTTACTCCTTCTATTATCCGTGTCCCGGATGGGGGGAGAGGTTGGTCAGCAATAAATGTTTGGCACCAGGCCAGAAAGATTTGGGTATGAGGGTTTTCCGATCCGGTTCGACGTTTGGCCTCCGGGGAGGAAAAAAGGTGCTGAGCAGGCTCAAACGGCACCGGAATAGAATCGTACTAGCGAGACTGGTGTTTAGAGGGCGCATCCCGATATAACAAAAAATGGGGGTCTCGATCCCCGAAAATGAAAATAATATAAACAATACTCTGACTGATCTGGTGACTAACGACCAAGTAACCGTAGAAAGGAGTACTGTGAAGGGAGTTCACTCGAAATCTTGTGGTAAAGGGGCTTCACCTCTACCACTCCTTCCTCTCTGTTGACGTGGAAAATCATGTCTAAATCAAGACTAAAACCTGTTTGAAATATCCTAAAGCCAAGAACGATATCTTTTCTTGTGCAAGGCCAATTATGTGAATAGTTGCAGATTGCATCATGATTCCTCGAAGCATTGCAAATTGTATTTGTTTTAAAGGGAGTTCTTGGCCGTCCTCTTAGAAGACTGAATTTCGTTGGGAGAGTAAATTGAGATAGTCCTGACGCACACACAAGCAGCCACCTCCTACGCCTTTCAGGTTAGAAAAGCCCCTTCCGCTATTTGATTTCCATGCCTACATGCGTGGCAATTTCCGCGCCCTTTGGTAACTTATCTGCGGTTTCTATTCCTTCCGGGTGCAAACCCAGTCAAACTAGCAACAATAAAATCGCATGATCTCCTCTGGCCTTCATTGGTTCCTGTCTTACCCTCACGTAACCGCTTCAAGAAACCCGAAGCGACCATGCTACTCCACCGAGTCACTAGACTTGAAAGACTAAAGCCCACGAATGTGTGAATAAACTATCTCTATGGCCATTTTAATCTAACCCCACTTTCGTGGTATACGGCCGAGTATGTATGTACGTTTGCTGCGTACATGAATAAGTGCGTTCCACTTTTCTCCAAGAGTGCTTTACTTTTACTTTTGATTCGTTAGACAGGGAGGATTTGTAATATTATATATCTATTGCCATTAGCAGCGTTTCGAGGATTTAATTAAACAACTAGGGCAAAACTATACTTTTAATTATAGAAAAAAATGAATTATTAAAACTTTAAAGATACTAATGCTCTAAGAAGATGATCTAAATAAAAATTAATATTACCAATGAGTACTACGCGATGGTTGACGCAAAAATTCACTTTAGCACGGAATGGTAACTAACGAACATGAATAAGTTTGGGGATTATTTTTACCTTTAACTAAGAGGGAGTCTGGAGTTTGACAACCTTGAACGGGAACCTCTTAGAGGAGATGATTCAAGCCACGTTTGACTGGAGCTTTTCTCGCGGACGTAAGACTGACTCGGAAAAACAGCTGACCGTCTCTCTAGGCGAAGGTAACACTAGTTGAGGTTATTCGGGAAGAACAGTTAATGCTTATCCCGAGGTAAGTGGCATGCGCGTGGGGATGCTTCTTGACTTGAAGATATAAGCAAGGGGATTGTGGAAGCACGGGTTATTCCAACCCTTGTGTTACACTTGCGGGCTTCTCGATGATGAGATTTGGCCAAGAGGTGAATCTTTTCTCAAGTGGAACTTCAGCCTGGTATTCCTCAATGGATCTTTGGGGCAGCGGGCCAAAGGGAAGGGGGGGTAAAATATTGGACCATATGGAACGTAACTGTTGACGTTGTGTAAATACACTAGCATCTGTTTGTCCTTATGATATTTATTTCCCCACACCCACTAAAGGTGGGTAGAAGTAAAGGATAACAGGTCATTCGTTTCAGCTGAAATTTGAAATGGATGCACATGGAAAAACGGACTCCTCCAAAAGACGAGGCAATCGAATCACATGTTCGTCCCGTCTACAGTAAGACTTGAGGCAAGGGAAAAAGAAGATTTATCTTCCGAGGTGCACCTTCTCAAATATGTCATCAATGACAAGTTCGCCAATGACACATTCCGCGGATATTAGCCCACCGAGATTTGAACCGGGTGGTGTACGATTAACACTGACAGGATTTTTTCTTTAGAAGTAGCTCCACCCCCGCCTTCTAGATAGGTCCGGAAGACAAAATCATTCAGAAGAATGTCCGTCAACTCTGGACTAACTGAGAGGCGCTGTAGTGCATTTTCTCTTGTTACACTTTAGTTGTCTGCCTTCATTATACGATGTTGTGTGTGTCTCCCCTCGTCACTCTCTATGATACAATAATTTCACGACCTCCTCTCCCCCTCCATGGAATTAGGACCCAGTTCTTCCTCTGACTCAATAAATCTCCTTTGAGGCGGGAGCGAACGAGCTACACCTCGATGGTATGTATTCTTTTGTCTTTTTTGTATTTCACCGTCATCCGGCTTAAATAATGCGGAATTCCGCGGTATCATAACGCGTTTGCCAAGATTCTGTCTCAATATCAACAACTTTAACGCTAAACACTCTTCGGGAGGGATACACGATCAACCCTAGCAGCTAGAGCCTTGTGGAACTCATCGAAGAGTTGGAGATCATTGTACTTAATCAGGAAGAATTCTCATATAACTTTCCAAGAACAGCTTCGTTTTGCTGTTCTGATATGCCCCCGTGCTCTATTGATGTTCATGAGTTATCTACAATGGTGGGTGCGATAACTAAAAAATGTACCACGATAACCGATAAATCAATAACGATAACTTTATCGTCGATAACTGATAATCGATAACTGGCGATAAATTTATCGCCCGATAAGTTCATAACCGATAAATCTATAAATCCAAAATTCCGATACTCTCGATTACGATATTGATATTTTAAATAAAAAATGTATAAGTCGAAATATTTATTTTTATCTCTATCTTAGAAAACTTAGAAAAATCTTAGAAGAAACTTCGAATTCAATGTTTATTCTGTCTCTTCACTAATGAAAACTACTGTTTTAAGTAAAATAACTAAATTTGCACAGTCACAGTCTAAACTAGGTTCTGCAGCATGTTCTCCTTCGTAAACATAAGAATGTTGAAGTTTTCATCAGACAGGGAGCTCCTCTTAGCCTTGATGATGTCCTTGCCAAGGGAGAACAAGCGCTCCACCGCGGCGCTGTTCGGCATCGCTGTGTTGTACCTAAAGAAGTCAATGAGGACCTTCTCACTGTTAAAGGCTGGGTCTGCCAGACTGTCTGTCCCTTTGGCCTGCAGCCACACATTTACAATTTGAGCAGCCTTAGACTTGGTTGACCTGTGATGAACCCCAGTGTCATCCTCCTCATCACAAATGCTGGTGTAGTAGTCCTCCGTCTCCATGTCCTCGCTGCTGCTGCTGCTGCTGGCGGTCTCCAGGTCAGCACGCCACAAGATCTCCTCCGCCTTCCTCTCCATCAGGGACTTGACCTCTGACCTCTGACCTCTTGACCATTCTTTCCTCAAAAGCCCCCATCCATTTGAGGCGAAACTTGGGATTGAAGGCAGTGGCCAGAAGACACTCCCCATCCTCAAAGGTGGCGGCGAACCTCCTCTCCATGGCAGCGAGGAGGGTGAGGACCAGGGGATCGCAGAACCGGACGTTGCCGCTGGCCATCAAGTTGAACAGCTTCTTCTTGGTCACAATGAGGGTGGGGATCAGGCAACCCAGGTAGCATTGCTTCTCCCCATGGATGTGGTCCAGTCGTTGGTGACTGGTGCCATGACCTGATAATTTGAATGGACAAATAGTATTTATTATTTAATTCACTAGTTTTAAAATAGAAGCATAAGCTAAAAAGTAAAAAGCCATAAAGTATCGTGATAACGCCCAACTTATATTTAATTTATTTACCTTAGCATATTCTGACATAAAGTCAATGTCTTTCTGGTCAAACACTGTCAGATTCCTTTGCTGATTCAGGCACCTGCGCAGCTGGTCTTTTTTCTCCTCCAGCACTTTGTTGGGGACCACCAGGCTGTCATAGATGCTGTTCCACCTTGTTTAGGTAGGAACAGTGAGCCGCCTGTTTAACGCCTTGTACAGTTTATCCGCAAACACTGTACTTGTTCCTGAAAAAATAGTTTTGCATTATTTCATTATTTGCATTATTGCTGAAATATTTTTCTTTTTTTATTTAAACAGTTTATGGCTTACCCTGCTTGTTCCACAGCGCCTAGGCCTTGGCAATGGCGTCTTGTATGCCTTTTTGAAGGCTCCAAGCATGTGCCTCTCCTCTATGTCGGCGCTGGTGACCAGGCTCAGTGTCTGCGCCGCAAACTTGTGCTGCCTGAGTAGCTTGATGATGCCGTCCTCGCTGCCCTTCTCCATGTCACCAAACGCGATGAACTGAAAAAAAAACATTTAACTTATCTAATAAATTGTCATAAATGCATCATTTTTTAAATTTTAAACCAATCTTTGAAGTACCCTTTACATTGTACAGAGTACTATTCCGTGTATTCTACACAACTCTAGCTCTAGGCTCCCTTGGCCCTCTGGAGGGTCAGCGATAAGCTCCTCTAGGTGGGCGTCGGCAGGCTCAGGAGCGCGAGCCTCCTCTTCCGGGTGGTCATTCAGATCAGAGACAAAGTGGACAAATGCTTTTTGAAAATTAGCAGCATTGTCTGTGGTTGTCCTGAAACAAATAAAACAAAAAATTGTTTTTAAAATGTATTATTATTTACTAATATTTAGTTAGAGACGATAATTTTATTCTATCGGCTAGCGAGACTTCATTAAACTTACAATATTCAAGAATTCTGAAACAAAAAATATAAAAACTTACATGGTGACCTTGTCCTCTATCCCAAACTGGCTGTGGATATTCTCCATGACCTGGGCGAGTACATAATGGGTGTAGCTCCCATGATCCTTTCGCAGGCCAGGAGAGCCATCTTCCTGTTCATGGTGTTTGGGTCCAGCCAGTGCACAGTTATACTCAGGTACCCTTTCTGGTTAGCTGAGCAGCAGTCAGCTGTAGTTCCCATCCACTTGACTTGCTCCAGTTTGCTAAAATGTAAGCATAACGGTAATTGACCACATTAATCATTATGCATTGGAGTTATTTTTTTAAATACAATATAAAATACAATATTGATTATTGCCTAGATATAGCGTTATTTTATAATACAATAGTAAGAATATTTGAATACTGTTTCTTAGTTTCTTACCTGGTGAGGCTATCCTTCATCTCCTCATAGGTTTTGAGGATCTTCCTCCCCAGCGTCCTCCTGAAGGGTACCCCTTTCTTAGGGTTGAGGGTGTGTACTATGTCACTGAAGCTCTGACTGTCCACAATCTGCAGCGGCAGCATGTTGTCCAACACAAACCTGACAATTGTCTTGTCGACGGTGGACTGCAGGACGGCACTGCCCTGGGCCATGATGCCAAAGGTCTCGGCGATGGACATCTGCCGCTGCTTCCTGCTGGTTTACTTGCCGTCGTCTGACTAACCGGACCGGATCCTGCTGCGGCCGCCAGTCCCAACGTTGGCCTTGCAAGCTTCATCAACTTGTTTTGCTCTGTCAGGGTGAATCCTGCTAAGGTGGCTCTTCAGGTTGGCTTTGGTGCCTTTGTTCACCTTCACCTCAGTGATCTTGGGGAGACAGGACAAGCAGGACAAGCACTTCTTGTACTTCACCCACTTGCCAAGGAATGGCTAAGGTGACTGAAGCTCAGCCTCAGTGAGTTCAGGATCAATAGACCCTGCTGAGTCTCTTTGGCTTGATGCGGGCACAGACTCTTGCGACGCCATCACTAATTCAAAGCACTGCACTACTAAATTACAATAAATATAGGATCAGTTTAGAATAGGGGCGTAACTTCGTAGGTGTTAAAAGGTTAATAAACGGATATTAAATAATAGTACCGAATAGTACATACATTCATATACACATGCACAAAAAATTAGAATGGAAGAAAGACGGGAATATAGGGAAAATATCATCAAAGAACGCGTAAAACCGGTAGCGTGCAGGAGCAACACCTCGTGACCTCTCGTCCGACAGCTGGTTAGAGACTGAAGCTGAGCGAACGTTTTGAGAAGATGTCAGGACCGGCCGCCCCGCACTCTGTTCAATATACGTTCGGTTTCAGCTCAAACCTACCGATTTCTGCCTCCAAGGCTCGCGCGGCTTGCCCCTGTGCTAAACTGGAACCAAAAACTGAAATTAACGATTATCCCTAGTTTAGAACCAAAAGTATCGGCGATACCGATGAATCGATAATGCGGAAAAAATATCGGATAACCGATAACCCGATATCGTTATCGCGATACCGCCCACCTAAGGTTCTCTAGATACGGAGTTGGCGACGAACTCGATAGCAGTGATCACTTCCTCATTCAAATATCTTTTACCGGGCTCCTGCCGCTCTAGAAGCCACTTCTACTGAGCTTGGATCGACACGGTGGTATGCATTCGTAAAAATGACTGACTTTTTCGTCCAGGATTTTAGGTCAGTTGTAAAAAATTACAGAATTACAAATATTATTCCGTAGCTTCTTAAAACAATAGAATCCTAACATCCATAATATTGAGTCCTTAACTAGTAACCTGAGTGCGTGCAGTGTTTCACTATGTACTGTCACGCACATTGCTTCATACCGGGTTGTATTTTATACAGGGAGTTTTTTGTAGATTTTAAAAATATACACTTATTTGAAGAATTTGGGCAAAAAAATGATGTAATTACGTTGCATTATGGTTTATATTTTATTTTATATGCTTAATTTATATAAAAGCCCTAAAAAAGAGTGGGACAAAAAAGTTGAAAATATTCCTGGCTCATCAGCAAAAAGATCTACCACTTGAGCCTCATAAACTAGTTAGAATGCAAAAAAGGTTTGAATGCAAAAAGTGTAGAAAGCTATGCGCCTCGAGCATGTGACTCTTATTTGCAACTCAGGTTTCGTAGCCTCAGTTTCTGAATAGCTGCGAGACTATTTTATTGTTTTGACTTATTTCTATCTTTTCATTATTAGTTCATTGATATGTATTGTATAAATGTGAATTTAGTTAACTCAAATTATTTGCTATATAAAAGAAAATTTATTTTTCAACTTGTGTGCAAATATGAGGGGCGGTCAATAAGTTTTGCAATTCGGATATAAGGAAACGAGATATAAGGAAAAGTGTTTTATTATTTTTTAATATAACTACCCTCGACTTCAAGGCACTTGCGACACTTATCCCTGAAGCTTCAAATTCCCGACAACCAGAAATCTCCCGACTGCTGTCTGTGGGGTAATTCCACGTGAAATTTTTTTTCCAGGATGGAAGTGATGTCCTTGAACTAGAGAAGATTCTAGAAGTTGGTTAGGTTTCAATGGGTAAGCCTCATCCCCTTCCCCCCCTTCCACAAGCGGTAGCCTCGAACCGCTTCCACCACGGATCATCTTTACGCGGGTTAGAATCGTCTCGGCGTGAAGATTCGAGGCCATTCGAGAGTAGCGCTGTTTACCCCACCCCTACGTTGGGAGCCTCGGATATATATAGAGCTCGTCTTCCAGGTAGGAGACACAGAGTTGAGGAGTCTCACCCATCCGCAGAAGTTTCCCCTAGCTCCAAGTTAGGTGCTAACAACGAAGCAAAGTGACGACTGAACTTTTGTGTCTTGGAATTAACCCAGCCAGTGTGGTAATTCCATTTGATGATCGCCACCGAGTGATTTTTTTTTACTCCACTCATTAACTCCTGTCGAAGCCCTCCTCGTTCGCCCCTCGTTTACGGGTGGCCAAAATACTCTCCTTTAGACCGGACGTTACCGCCCCCCTTCCCCTTTGGAGAACCGTCATCACGTTAACTTCCCGCTCAGAAGCTCCGAGCGCCCTCACGTGCAGAAGACATCCGTGAAGCCTTACCCTGACGTCTCACCGGAATGCTCCGTAAGCCAACCCCTATCCCCATTCAGTAAACCATTTGAGTTAATCCTCCCCATTTGAATAGTCTCCTTCTGTAATACATTAATTTTTAACTTCATTGTCTGACGCAAAATAAAATTCCTTCCCTCGTTTACCGATGTAATTTTGTCCATTAATTCTCTGATGTAATTTTGCCCACAAATTCTCTTATTTTATGTAAATAAAATTATATTTTTGTACATGCTTCTTTATATAACCTTGAGCTTTGCCAGTGCCCAAATTTTACCTGACCTCGTTGAACTCTTATCTCCATGTTCCGCGCGTCGAAACTCGTAGCGTTCCGTTCCCTGTCGGTTCGCCTTTAAGTTATTGGTCCCTCCCCCATAGATATAATATGGTATTGATATAATGTAATGTCATACCACGACACTGTTAAATCCCCTCCTGGACGGCGACCTGTACATCTTCATCGTCCCCAAACCGCCGTGCACGCAGTGCAGCCTTTTGCTAAGGAATAAAAAGTAGTCGCTAGGGGCCAGATCTGGACTGCAGGGAGGATGGTTGAGCTCCTCGAATCCGCACTGAGCGCACGGCGGCTTGTGCAACTCTGGCCTGGTAGACTTTGACGACGTTGAAGTTGATCATGGGGCGTGAGATTTCTAAGGACCTAGCGGGCAGAGACCTTGGTCATGGCCAAGTTGTCGTGGATGATGTTAATAACACTTCCATGAGATATTCCAAGTTCTCGCTCGATTTCTTCGACCTTCACCGTCGATTTTCGAGGATCCTCCTCTCCACGTGGGCCACATTGTCCTCGTTGGTCACGTCTGACGGGCATCCACGACGGGGGTCATCTTCAAGGGACTCACGACCATGGCTATATTCCCTATTCCAGTGAGCAATGGTTGCATAGGAAGGGGCGGTGTCGGTGTACGCTGCAACTATGCGTTCATGAATCTCTTTTGCATTTTTGCCTTCTTTTGTCAAAAATTTGATCACTGCGCGGTGCTCAACCTTCTCCATTGTTGAAAAATTTGTGACTGACGATCTGCGATCAGCTACTGCTTCTTAAATAGGGGATCTGTCAATGGCCGGAGGAGCACCAAGCAAGTGACTTTTGTTGAGTTTTTTAAACCTCACACTTTTGCCGATGATGAAAATCAACGACGTAATATCACGGGATAATCTCTAAAATACGTAAATCTTTTGATGTGTCCGTATATATTCAAAGAAATTAATACAATACATCACTCGTTTTATGTACCCTTATATATTCAGGTAAATTTATACATCAATCTTTTGATGTACCCTTAAATATTCGAGTGAATTCATACAATACATAAATTTTTATTTTATCCGTATATACTCGGATAAATGTTTTAAAGCCACATATTCGTTTCTCGAGTATATACGGGCAAATGTAAAGAATCGGAGTGCGACTCCCAAAACTGTAAGTGATTAATTTGGACCCTATTTTGTGTAGGTCTCGCTAGTTACGCAAGTTTCTTTCGATTTAGAAAAAAAACTTTGTTAAAAATCCTCTGATAAGGAGTCAGTAAAAGTCTTTTGAGGAAACCGACTTCGTTGATCTTTGAAATCATAAAGGATATCATGGGAGATTTTCATGTTCATGTGAGATCCAAAAGTGATATTTGCAAACCCTAAGCATCCACGTGCTAGAGTTCAACCCTAATGAGATAACTATAAAATCCTACATCAACGCCTCCTCCCAAATTTTTGTATTTTTTTAGGAATTTTGAGAAAATTTAGAATATTTGTTTAATATGACGTAGGAATAATATGAAAAATTTAAATATCCTTTAAATAGGACAAAAGGCATACGTGGGTAAACTTTTAGTGTATTTAATTTTTAATTAACTCTCGTATTCTTAGGATAATGGGCGTTAGTGTGGTAATATTTTGCTCTTCAGAACCAGAAGATACTTTTCACAACCAACAACGATGTGATCTCAATTACCTTTATTGCATTCCAGGTTAACCACACCGCCTATGCTAAGTCCTAAGATAGAGTCCCGATTTGGATTGCCTTCACAGCGACTGTCATGCGGTTGAGATACCCGTGTTTCGGAATATACGTTAATCAGCAGGCCTCTAAAGTAATAAAAGATATCTTAAGTAATTTCACATCGGCGATAAAACCCGTAACAAAAGTAATGAAGAATGGTATAATTCCTATCAAAAATTATGGTGGTAGTAAAACCGATACAAAGATTGAGAAGAAGAAAAAAAGAATAATAATAAGAAGAAGAAAATAAAAGAAGAAAAGAAGAGGAAGTGGAGAAGGAGAAGAAGAAGAAGAAGAAAGAATAAAAGAAGAGGAAGGGGAAGAGGAGAAAAAAAAAAATAAGAAAAATAAGAAGAGAAAAAGATAAAAAGAAGGATGAAGAGAGAAGATGAAGAAGAAGAATAAGAAGAAGAAGAAGACCTTACCAATAATAACACTATGTAACAATTTTTGGTCCTTGCCAGTAATTTTTATTTTCCAATTCATTTTATTGCAAAACAATAGAAAAATAGCCATTATTTGTTTTTAACTTTGCTTTTATGGCTCCTATGATGAAATATTTACTAAAAATAAACAATTCTCTTTGTTTCTTAATCCATTGTAGGGCTACAAACAAAAACACAGATAAATTAATCCATTTATATTGAAACTTCTATAAGAAATATATAAAAGCAAGTAAAAAGGTTAGAAGTGAACAATTTTCCTTGATTTACGTTTGTAATGTAAATCCTTTTCCCACACCAGCCCCCAAATGAGATCTCCCATCATGGTTTAATTGTATACTCATTAGTATCTATAGTCAAAGTTCAATATACCTTGATGAAAGTACTCCCCTTAATCCACTGAGTAAGCTCCCTTACTCCCATTAAACTTATCAAGATGAGCATCATGGATATGCAGCCCATTTGGCAATAGCTTATTATCACTAAGTTTTCAATCGTCTCCACATAATTGTCAGCTTTTGGTTGCCATTAAAGTCAGGACGCACCGAAATAAAACTTTTCCAGGCTTCTTTTTTCCTCTTTAGTAAGTTTTTCACAGAATTCAAAACACTCTATGATTTTCCTGATTTGTTGTCCAACAAAGATATCAGTTTTCACCTTTGCCTCAGAGAGTTTGGGAAAGAAATTTTGAAGGTAGTTGAAGGCTATAGACTCTTTGTTAAGAACGTTAACAAACTTTCATCAAACCTAATTTTAAAGGCAATGGAGTGACCAACACCTTTTGAGGGTCTATGAAATGCTCATGCTTGAAATTATACCATCCAATAGAGAACTCAGTCCTTTGTTCCCAGTCTTCTTTGGGGTAATGTGCTGTGCTATCCCTAATATGTACACTAAAGAAAAAGATGACGTAGAAACCTAGTAAAACCTCAACGAAGAGTCATCAAGAATGGTACCGATTTGAAGTCTTTAATCATTTCTCAGCCATACTCCTTTTAATTAAATGCTTGCAGCAGGAGCTTGAAACTGATCTATTTATCGTTGAGATAAATTGAATGAGCCAAGGGAAGGGAGAAATGCATATTCCAATTATGAAGTAGTACAGCTTTAATGCTTCATGAGAAACTGTCCATGAAGAGCCTCCACTCATCTAGATTACATCTAATTCCAATTAAAACCTACAGACTGGATACATCATTGCAGTACTATAAAACAGCTTGATAAGTATAGAATTTTTGAGAAATGCTTCTGACGTTTCTTTTGGTTTCTTACTTGCACATTTTGATCCAGCAAATCCGAATCTTTGAGCCTGGAAAGTAAAAGCTCAGCATTTGACTTTCGACGAAACAAGATATTTGACAAGGTCATTATCATCTCTTTGGTTTGGATAGTATAGAATCCTCTCAACAGCCATTTTTCTGACATTGTAGTCTACACATTCAATGATCTTTTCAGCTTCTGAATTGTTCCTCTCTTCTGAAGGTGCCTTATTCCTCTCTAAAGGGGTAAGCACATGAAAATTAGCACAGTGTGGTAATGGTGTAATATGATTTATAATTTTCTACCATGATCGGAAAGTTACGCAACCTAGCGACGTCACCCACACAACAGAGGGTTTCATGGCAAAGGAAGTGACATTTTTAACCTTACTCTCAAGGTGGCGTTACCTATCGACGTCACCTGCACATAAAAGGGCTTTATGGCAAAATAGGCGACAATTTTAACCAAATTCTCTTAGTTAATTACACCACTCGTCCCTTTTCAATCGTGTTCGAGATCCATCGCCTGGATAATGAAATTAACATAAAATTCAAAATGACAATATCTGGCAAGCCCGAGAGAAGCAGGATCCATACTGAGGTTTGCCGCTAACCAGCGAGACTAGGAACGTCGGAACACGCCAAAAGAAGGAGCCACCCATTCCACGTCAGAAGTTTATGGATATATAAGGCCATTTGCAGGTACAAGGAATGAAGAGTGATGTTTTGTTTGTGCGATTAGAGGGGAGAGGGAGGGAGATACAGTGGTGTTAGTATTGGTTCTATGTTATTAAGTGTTTGGATTGAGTTATCACCACTCATGCATCATCCTCAGATTCGCTAGGATTGAATCAAACACCTGAACACTGGAGATGGTATTTCTCATGAACGCTTCAACCCTAGTGCTACTGCACTATACTGTGGCTACGTACCACTCAGCTGCTCTGTCTATGGTTGTGGCCCAAACTCTTTACCTATGGAATAGCAATATCAATGGTTCTTCTCCCTTTCGAGAAGTGTGTCTAATCCCATAGCCTATACGATGCTTGCTGGGAGACTGATATAAGGTTACGGCTAAACTCCATTTGATCATTTTAGGTTATTGTTAGTGATGGTAGGGAATCCTTACTATTAAGGGGTGTAACTCAGTGACAGATCCAGGATAAAAATTTGGGAAAGGCTAACCTGAATTTCCCTTTATGGGGTGTCTGAGAAAAGGGCATTGATAATAATGGTTATATTACTCGGCATTAATAACACTGTAAAAAAATTTCACTTCTGTCTTGTCCTTTGGTAAAAGTGTTATTTCCTAATTGTTTGTGCCTCTATTAAATAAGAAAGTCAATTTTAATCCACAAACTTTGATTTTGTGGCTAGGACATTAAATTTTAAAATTAGTCCATTGGTAAATAACATAATTTGGATGCGAATAATAAAAATATATAAAAAGCTTCAAGGATTATGTATTTTTCCAGATAGCGTATAAACATGATATACTGTATTTCAAAAGTTCTAAAAACAGTTCAATGGTAATTCTCTCACATTCCACATAGATTCAGCACTAATTTGGTGAAAAATAAACTGTAGAGCTTTCTATAACTTTCGATAATTTTTTATATGTTTGAAGAATTTCTAGAACATTCTGGCAACATAAATTACTGTATAAATACAAAGAACGTCTGCTCAACAGATCAGTTTAACTCTAACTGTCACAGTGCAGACATCGTCACTCGTTATTGATAGAAGCATTCGTCACACATGCCATCAATAGGTTGTAAGCATCTGACAGACGCATTTTTATTAAAACAAGAGCGAAAAAATACTCGGTAGAGAGATCTGCTAAAATGTGTGAGGCCTACAAGGCATATTTCGGCATGCTAGGCGGAGATCAAGACAAACTTTGGGTTCCTAATTTCACCTGAGAGCTCTGCAAAAGAACTCTGGAAGGTAATATATATATATATATATATATATATATATATATATATATATATATATATATATATATATATAATGTGTTTTTTTTATTTGGAAACTGGATTTTTTTAACATTTCCAATTACACTATGTGAAAAGTATTTGAATATTTATACTTAGGTTTTAACTATGTATTTTACAGGATGGTACAGAGGAGAAAAGAGAGCTATGAATTTCGCAATCTCACAAATTTGGAGAGAACCAACTGACCACTCAAGCAATTGTTTCTTCTGCTTGATGAACCTTTCAAATGTTGAGCAGGCAAAAATGCGCGTTATCATGTATCCAGACCTTCAGTCATCTATTGTGCCAGTGCCAAACAGTTCTAAACTCCCCGTACACACTCCTCCAAAAAGAGAGCAGCAGTTTTTAAAAAGGAAAAGCAGTTCAGCAGAGGATGAACTCATTGGTCAAGATTGCAGAGCTGCAACTGAGGAGAGAAACTCATACTACTCCAACCAAGAAGATCTCAACGACCTTGTCAGAGATCTTGGTGGCACAAAGTCCATTGCCGTGCTTTTAACTTCGAGACTCAAGCAGTGGGATTTGTTAGATGGCAGTATTTTTCAAGCTTTTTTACACTTCAAGATCAGTTTTGCTTTTGTCACAATGTGACCGGTCTGTTTGAGGCAATCGGAATCGCCTGTAGCTCCAACGAGAGGCACCTCTCCATTGGCAGCTAGTTCAGGACCCTCAAAGCAGTACTACTTTAAAACAGGAACATATATCCATCTCTTTCCCTTGCTCACTCGGTCCACATCAAAGATCTTGCTAAATGCATTGAAATATGAAGAATGCGGTTGGAAGGTTCTCGGAGACTTCAAAATGGTGGCCTTCTTGATGGGTCTTCAAAGCGGCTTACCAATTCTCTTTGTTATCTTTGCCTTTGGAATAGCAGGGACTCCGTGGCACACTACCATCAGCGAGAGAGGCCACAACGGACCGAGTTTAGTGTGGGGAGAAGCAACGTCAAATAGGAGCCTTTGTTGGACCCCTTAAAGTACTTTTTCCTCCTCGGCACTTAAAATTGTGCCTTCTGGAAACAATTAGTCAGAACTCTGGATAAGAAGTCTGCAGCCTCTAAATATCTCCAAGATTTCTTTCCTAAGCTATCTGCGGCATAGGTGGAAGCCAGGTTCTTCGTCGGTCACAAATAAAAAGATCCTGGAGTGCAAGGAGTTTCCCCGAGAAGCTCACTAGGACGGAAAAAGCAGCGTGTGACAGCTTTATCACAGTGGTTCAGGGCTTCCTTGGTAATTACAAAGCCAAAAACTATATAGAGCTTGTTGAGAACTTGGTGAGGAACTACGGCAAGATGAGTTGCAGGATGTCCCTGAAAGTCCATATTCTTGACGCTTATTTTGATAAATTAAAGGAGAACACGGGAGCGTACTCCGAGGAACATGGCGAGCGGTTTCACCAGGATCCAATGGACTTTGAACGCGGCTATCAAGGAACGAAATGAAAATCTAATTGAAGACTATATTTGGGGGCGGATTCGTGAAAGTAATTTACGGTCTAAGCGTAAATCACGGAAAATTTAAATTTAGGGGGGCTTCAGCCCCCTACCCCGTCCCGGATACGTGCCTGGTGTAACTCTATTGTGCTGAAAGAGACTAAATATCTTGGACAAATGTGGCTTTGTTTACTTTTTGACTTGTTTCCCTTCTTCAATGGAGGCCAATCCATCCGCCATATTCCTTAAATTCAGCAAAAGAAGAGACATAATTGATTATCCGCCCCTAACTATTGGTATCCATGCCGGAAATCCCCCCAACCTGCCCTGTACTCCAAAATAAACTGGCGACCTCTCTTATGTCTTTCTATGCAACTCTTAAATCTCCCACTACTCTGTCAGCCCTCCTATGCCTTCTCCTATCCCCTGTAGGGGCTGAATGGTGTAACCCCCCTTTTAAAACTTAAATCCTGAGGGGTAGCAACCCCCCTCCCGATTCTATTGTCCCATCAGAAACTGGTTACTGGCGGGCCTTCTTTTTGAACCTGTTTTTAATTTTTAAATCTCTCTTCCTGGCCTGTATAGACCCAACAAAGGGCGAAAGAGGGCGTTAATCTTTATAAATAATAATAATCCCGGAACATTCTAAAACGGTCTTCAGATCCACACTCCCTTGAGCGTCGATGAGCGTCGTTATTCTGATAGCAACTAGCGCTTGATGAAACAAGTTTGAATCTAACTCATTTATTCACCTACATATAGCGGTTATAATAGTTTTCCTTATTTTCTCTGTTTCTAAATCTTCCATTTTCTTTCATAAGTTTTTATTGGGTCATGTAATATATTCCACAGTGTTTTATCGAGCTATAATACAACTTTTCATTTCATTGGGCTGTTAACTACATATATTGGCTTCATCTATCCACCATTCATCCTACATATTCAGGAACTACAGTTCATCAGACCTACTGCCAAAAGAAATTTTTTGAGATTACCAAAAATACCAGGTCGATCACATATCCCAAATCAATGAAGTTTATACATCTTTACCTATTACAAAAAGTGTTCAACTCCATTTAAAAAAACGAACTATAAAGAGAGTATCAGTAGAAAGCTTGTAAGGAGAGATCTATGAAATAAGTTTTGATTATTAAACAATGGCTACAACTACGTGCGTTAGAGCCAATTTAACACCCAATCCTTCAGATGTCAGCTACAGATGTTTGTCAAATTATTTACAAAGTTCTGCTGATTTGTGTGATACTGTTCTTTGAAAATTCCCCGGAGTGTCCAGCTGTCAAAATCTCTGTAATGGTCGCTCTTTTCTGAGTTTGTTTTGCCTTTGAATATTTTATTGTTATGGCATTTCTCCACAGGAGTAGATTCCCTCTTCTCCCTCGACTACTTGTGGCAGATTAAAGGAAAAAGCTTCGATCCTACAGTCTGTGATGTAGACCACTTCAACGTTACCACAATTATGTGAGGCCGTGCTTTCTGTGAGACTTATGATGGACCAGGTTAGAGTCGAGGTAGGGTGTTGCATGCTGTGAGAATTTTACAGCACTCCCTTGTGCTAGCGGTCCATACGACAGATAGGAAGTAGAAGTTAGATTGTCGCTTACCCTCACACATAATACAAGTAGGAGGTTTCCAGTAGAGATTGTATCGATGTCGGGTGGTCGTGTCATATTTATCTTCGAATGACTGAAAACCCTTTTATGTTGCCCTCCGAGGTGGCTAGAGTTTAAAAACACCCCCTTGCTTGCTGGTTGTTTTGGAATATGTATACAGTCATCAACTATGACTTTGTTTCTATCATATCGTTCAGTAGTTTGAGAGACGGATGCTCTTGCTATTGGGGCACTAAAAATCTGATGCTATTATGATCCCGATACATTGCTCATTGACCCTTCATTAAAAGATACATACGTTTTTACCTTGAAAGCTAAACCTCAATAATCAAAAATTGTTTAATTTCAGAACACACATCTTAATAAAGTGTTAACTGGTCGTATTGTATTAATCTATATTTAAAATTCTATGTACTGACTTAAAAGATGACACCTAATAAAGACTTTGATCGAAATTAATTTCCTTTAGTTGAGATTGTAATGCATATATCAATCTTTAAATCCGCTTGGGAATTATACTTCCGGGATTTTTATTTCCTTCAGCATTTATAGTCAATATATAGGACAACGTTATAGAGGACAAATGGCAGTGGATCTCTGAATATTTCCATTTTCTCTCCAGAGAATAATAGTCCAATTTAAAGAAAATGGCAGGATGTTTATTGAAGTTCAGGTTGACTTGGTCCTTTGACATTTTCGAAGGCAACCTACTCTCGATTAGCAAAATAGGCCAAGAGAGTTGGGTACCATCATCTTCCAGTTTCCTAATGTGTCTAGGCATTTTAACTCATGGTAGAGGTGGTGACCCCGTCCCTCGCCCGACAGTGGGTCGGAACCCTCACACCTATTCCAGACCCCCACCCCAGCTCCCCAGACCATCGCAGGAGCAGACCCGCCGCCTTCCGGGGTCTCTCCCAGAGATCTACCGGGCCCAGGTCTGTGTGTATCTATGGGCAGTTGAAGAGATGTGTGGTGTCGTGTATCTGTGTTAGGCATTTGGGGCAGCTTGGTGTTTTATGGTGGTGGGAGCTATTTTGTGCATGTATGATGTCAGAAGTGGTGATTTGTCTGTTCGTATATGTTCTAGTGTTCTTTTGTATGTTCTAGTGTATGGTTGAAGGTGGTGCACATAATATTTTGTTGTGAGTTTTGTGTGTCAAGTATAGTTGTGTGATCTGAGAGTGGATTGTTTTCATGTTTTTCTTGATTGTGTCTTCTGTTGTTGTGTTAGGGTCTGTGTCTAAGTTGGCGGTGTAGTCGTTCTGTTATCGAAAATGATCTTTTTTGTGTGTCGGTGATTGGGAGGTTGTCTGGTGATGTGGTGGAGGGGATGATTTGAATGTTGCGTTTTCTTCCTGAGTTGTGATGCATGTAATTTTAGGTGATTTTTACTCTGTAGGATGTTCGTCTCGTCATGGAGATGCTAGGTGTTTGTGTCAAGAGTGCATCCTATGGCAGTATGTAGGTCTGTGCTTTGTACTGTTTGTATATTTTCGTGTTGGTGTTGGTTTCTGTTGTGTTTTGTATGTGTTTTGAGTATGTGATTTTGAGGTCGAAAGTGAGGCTAAGGATCTTTGGTTCTTTAGTGGTGGGTAGTGTTATGTTTTTACTGCTTTCTTTATCAAACAAAAAATCAGGCGTTACAACTCGTTGGTTTTATTATTTTTTTCTTTATATATTATAAAAGCTTTAGCATTTTTAAGAGAAGAGAATGTTTTTTCTATCAGAATTGTTTTTTGCGCCTTCAAATTCAACCTTGAATGTATTAATCACACCGAATTCTGCCCAATATATCCGGAAATCGAATCCTGTCTCTAGATAGTTCCAGGGTAAATCAATAGACTGAATCATTGTAGAAACATCTCACGGGTTATTACGTTTTTTTTTTACTTCTATCATCGGCATGGGTGCGACTAATGAAGTGAAAACAGTTATCATTTCTCCTCTTTGTTGACCATCAAAGTATCGGTTAATGATAAATTCTATGCGTGGAAGATTAATACAAATAGAGCAAAATAAGAAGGGCAAAACGTAAACAAGTTATGAATTGTGCTCGACTTACTTGTTGTAAATATCGACATAAAATTATTTATTTAATTTTCTGTAGTGTATAAACTCCATGCTTTACTTAACCTTCGTTTCAATGGAGGACAACAGAATACTTGCCTTGGTTGTCAATATGGGTTACTATAAGGTCAGGTGAACACATAAATGCCTCTTACCATTCGTTATATACAATTTGTGACGTGTTTTCCCCACATCATCACTCTCCCTAATTTTACCATTCAATTTACAATTCTCTCCTACAAAGGTTTCTAGTGGAGATTTTTACGTTCGTTTTTGTTTTACTTTCTTTTTTTTACTATATTTATATCTCAGGTTGTGTTGTTCCTTACTAAATTTTTCACGAGTCTTTGTTTTGTACTCCTTTAACGTAAGGTGGGTCCGTTCCGAGGCCGTCCACACTTCCTTTAAAAATTCACCTTGATCATTATGCAGGAAAAATAGAGTGTGTCTAATAAATATATAACCTAAAAGAAAATTTAGTCCTACATAAATAATACATAAACTTTTTAAAAAACAAAAAACCGAAATTTTAAATTCAGGATGGGAATATTCAAGTAACTGTCAAGTATTCGCAAGGCATTAGATATGGCACCAGATATAATGTATTTTAGGCGCTCCCAATTCCTCTCAATTAAATTTGCCATATTTATGTGGTATCATAATCTGAGATACATTTTATAAAACAAAATATCTTTCTCTTTCCAATATTATATGTTATCGTTCTGTAGAATTATACAGGAGGCAGCAGAAGTAACGCCCTTTGTTATTTTTCTGAACAAGGGTTGATTAAAGTAGATAAAGAAATAAAATTATGTTCAAGAGTAGGTAAAGAAGGGAGAAAGTAGTTTAATACAATAATTTAATATTAGTTGACATGCTCGGAATGATTCCCTTCTTGAATTATTCAGCACAGCTAGTGAACTCTTCCTGTAACAGTTCTACAAACCTTGTGACATATTTTTAGGATAATTGCAGAAAATTGATCAGAAATTAATTCATTTAATTCAGGAATTGTTTCCGGTATGAGGCTGTAAACCTCATCTTTCAATACTCCCTACAACAAAACTGAGGTGGGATTAGGTCTGGTGATTGTGATGGCCACTCAAATACTCCTCCTTGTCCATTCTATCTCCACTTAAAATTTTGATTTAACCACCATATCCTATCAAGAAATGTCTCATCTTCATTAACTTTAGTCATAAAAAGTTGACAAAACTCTAATTACCTATCTTGATCTCCATCATGAAAACTTCGATGCACACGTCAGATGTAAGGTCTCATCTTTAACTTCTTCAATATCCTCTGAAGTCTTCCAAGGGCCATTATTTTTGCCGCATCCGATATATTTACAAATAATATGGTTTATTTAGTGTCTAATATTTACTGGACAGGCTATATTTGATTTAACGAACCTTTGCGCGTAAAACTCATTGTCATTTGTGATTTTGAAGAAAATCTTATTTAATTATAAATTTTCAGTTTACAAAGGCATGAGAGGACTAATACTGGGTGAACATAATGCCTCGTTTCAAGTTAAAAAGGATTCCGAAACTAAATGATGAGATAAACCGACGCTATTTTTTAAAAAATATAATATGAATTTTGACCAGATATTTTTTTTTGTTTTCGAGACTATGGATGCCTCTAATTAGTGGAATATAGTACTGTTGTTGTACGTTAGTAGTCCTTATTAATTAGCAGATTGTTTTTTATCTTATTTTTATTTTTGCTCGTCGGCATAATGAAAAATTATTTCACCAACCCATAATGTTCACTGTTTTATGAATAGGACACTCGTGATCTGAGCTATCAGCCGCTTAATACGTCTGTTAACTCAATAAAACACCCCTACTCCAGGCCCTTGCAGGCCTTCGACCGATATAAACAAAATTAATGTACAGAATTTCACTCATTTATTCAATGCACTATCTAAAGGACATTTTATTTAAAAAAAAAGGACTAAACAAATCGAACAATAATGGATTAAGTTGAGATTTTGTGCCCTATAATGGATTTAGATACCATTTTATTTGAGCTGAACTTAGCATCGCTAGACGAGCATTTTATTTTATTTTTTTTGGGGGGGAGGATATCGGCTGGTGTCTCTCCTGGCGAGTGGCAACATGGGCATGTTGCCGTAATTAAGCCAGTTCAAAAACTAGACTACATAAAAAACAAAAGAACAACAACAAACACCAATAATCCCATCCCTATAAAAAAAAACTAAGGGGAAACCAGAAAAATCAGATACTCCGGCGTTGGATAAGAGAAAATTAGGCACAAGTGCCCAAGCTTAACCGATCTCGCCCTATATAACCTTTAGCATAGTAGGCCAAATATAAGAAAATTAGGCCGTATATGAAATATTTGGTGTATTAGAAGGTTAATAGCATTGACCTATAGAGGGAAGATTAATAGAAACCAGTGATAAAACGCAAAGATTTTAGTAGCCGCTTCACTCCTCTCGGCGAAATGTCGGCTAATATGCCTTTAGAGTTTGATGACTTGTTTCTTTTACCCTACTTTCTATAGGTCAATGCTATTGACCTTCGAATGCACCAAAATTTGGTAAAAAGAAACGAGTGTCTGTTCAAATTTAAGGCCTTTTGCTTTCTCGTGCGAATCGCCTTTTCAAAGATGCGGTCATCGCATCATCAAAACGTCCCGCCACGTTTCACGCCACAGTGCGTGAGGAGGCGTGGCTTTGTGTATTGAAGCTTCAAATGGAGGTTCATGGTGTATTGAAGGCTCGGATGGAGTGTTGGCGAGCGAAGGAAGAAAGTTGTTCGCCTTAAAGAGAAAAATAAGACCTCCATCCATGGGAATGGCAATGGCGGAGATCCTTTTGTTGGTTAATGGTAACCATCGATAGTTTTTTCTGCATTTTCCTTTGTTAAAGTTCTATTCTTCAATTTTGTTATTGTTTCTTTAAAAACACAAAACAAACGAGGTGCATCTACCCTGAAAGATTATAAGGAGAGACTTGAATAGAAAGTGGTGAAGATAGAGAAAATTGAAATGTGTGGCAGATATAGATTCGCTGATCCACTAGCGACTGTTGACCTGGTATAGAACGCAATCTTCAAGATATTCGCTATAGCTAGTACCCTCTTGCGGGTGTCTTGATCAGAAAGTTTGTAAAAAGAGGTTTGTTTTGAAGTTAAGAAAAATAAAAATGTGTCGCATAGATATTCATAGTTTCTAAAGGATAAATTGGGTGAAATGGACTGGAAAGGTGCACAACTCTCTTGATCCTTCTTCGTGTTACAATGAACATAGTCTTTATTACAGCAACCCCCACCCTTCTACGATATCGATATACCCCTGTAACTAACTGGCTGAAGTGTTGAGATAAAGCCCCCTCGCATATAGAGCTGTACCAATTTAGTTGGGTTTTACAGTTATAATATTAAAGCTGAATGATTCGTCGGCATCCCAGAGTGTTATCTACCAATTTTTTATAAGTCCAGTTAGGGATTTAACTTTCCAGATTCTTTATATTCTGTTGCAGAAACACGTAGACGAAGCTTTTCAAACAGCTCTAACATAGTGATTATTTGGGGGTTGGGACACGGGGCACGGAGTTTAGTGAACGTTAGCAAATGCATAATGGAGACATTGTCACTTATTTTAAATAATAATATAGTGCATAACTTATTAATACCTACCTATTATTTATACTTAACAACCGCATTTAATCTCTGGATAGTACAATGATTTTGGCCTTTACTCGTTTTTTTAGCGGGATAATCATTCTTTTCCAAACTGTAATTGGAGATGCGATTCTGTTTTGCTCTTTTCAATCACCAAAATGAGTCCCCAAAATCGCACAACATCGAATCGAGATGAAGATTTTTTATTTAAACGTAGTTCTGCTCCGAATTCCATCTCATAAAAGATTCTTAAATCTTTCGCTAGAGAGCAAATATAAAAATAATCCTTAAAGTGTTTTTGTTTTTTTTTGTAGGCGAAAATAGTTATTGTAAAATATTCTTACAAGCTCTGCGAAGAATGGTGTAGTGAAATACTAATTTTACATTCTGCGTTTTATATCGGCTTCTAAATGTACTATTTTTTTAACAATATAAAATTAATTACGTTTTTTGCGCTCTGTTATAACGAATCGTTTTAAATCTCTAGGGAAATAGTTACGATGAATATAATATTTATCAGTGTCATTTATCAATATCCAAACATAAAATATGTAAACACCTTTTCTATGGGAGTTAAGATATTTAATTATACTACAGGTTCCTTAATTGTATACCTCTATGTACTACTTTAGTTGATTTTCTAGATTGCATGCTGATCCCGCAGTTTGAACCACACCACATTAGAAATCAATTTATTTACGCATATTGACTTATAGGATGATGTTTACCCGAGGCAGAAATAGAGAGAAATCGCAGATGGGGATAGGGCGGTTTTCACGTCCTGCTGGAGTTCAAGTTAATCAACCGTAAGAGATCATTGTTTACAAGTTTTGATTACCGTGTAGTTCAGCTCACTTCCTAAATACAATTTATTATGATTTAAGGTATTGCTATCAATAAAGGGTTGTATTACGAAAATGAATGGACGGATTAAAGATATAAGAAAGAAATATCTAGCTAAGATATTTATTCTGGTGAATGAAGATTAGCTCAGTTTTGAGAATTCTGTCCTAACTTCCGTTCTTCTCAGTATTTTCATCATTAGCCTTTTTGGAAGTTTGGAAAGTCAATATTAGTTATTGTACAAGGAAATTAGATATCACATTTATTCAATAACCCCAATTCTGTAGAATGTCATAAGTCTTAGAGAAACAGCAAAATAATTAATATTTCGTAGAAAATAAATATAACGCTATATATGTTTCTGACATTCTTTTATTTTTAGGAAAATACCTTATTCTGATCATAAAAGGCACCTCAAAGTAATTACAAAAGCTAAACGTCTCCATTGATTGAAACCAGATGCAATGATGATTCATTGAAAAATACGCTGTCCAAATCTTGACTGGTTTCTTTTATTTTATTAGTTATTTTCTTTTTATTTTCACTCGTCGGCTTGAAATAAGCTTTGTCCTTGCCTTCTCCTAAGGACATGTTCAAGGCTATAATTTCCTACTGATTGAGGGCCAATTTTTAATTTTAAGATCACTTTTGATGTCTATAATTATGGCAGGCTTTCAAAAGATATCATTAAAACACGGAAATTGCTGTCATATTGGACAAATTGTCGAAAATTGCTCAATTCATGTTTTGAGTATTTCAGTAGAGTTATTATTTTCTCTGGCATTGGAAAGACACATTACGAGATTTATCATTATTTTTTTATCTATATATATAAAAGAAATTCTTTATTGGTTTATTCGCTATATAAAACCAGGTTGTTGAACTTTAAATATTAAATATAACTCCATAATAACCAGTCTCTACTCGCAATGAAATGCTTCCATTTATTTTCTATTTAGTGAGGTATTTAATAACAAACTTTACAATTAATTGTCAAATAGAGTTGAAAACATGGTTTGTAGCTCCAGATACTTTATCCTCTTCTACTGTTCCTCTTTAAAATCTTATTCATAAAACTAATTTCTTAGCATAAAGATGGAAGCGTTACTTAGGAAACTAGTCTCTTTAATAAGGTTTCAAAGAAGAACAGCCTGATTTTCTCATTTACAAGCTAGATACTGAGCGAATGACGTTCATAGTTTTCTATCATACGTCAGAAAAGGTTAGCTCTTCTAACATATTGGGTTTTAAGGTTGTCGGTTCACACTCCGGCAACTGTTGGCGCAGATCTTCTGAATGGCATCTGAGCCATAGACATAAATATTAAACAAGTCTTGTATACTGCTATACAGAAACATTAAACATTACTTGTTAACCTCCGAAGATATGAACAATAAACAGAACCTCGATACTGCCATAAATATGAACACGCTTCATTCCCTGTATTTGAACAATTGATATTTATTTATAGCGATAATAAACAGGCATTGCAGACAACTATCAAGAACATAACATATTTGTAAGGCAGTCAACACAGACGGTGTATGAGTCTCAAGGGCATATAATTTGACGAAAGTCGTGGCACTTATACTTTTCTGTCTGAAACCGATGTTCCTGGTGTCCATGCAGTTGTTTCATGTGTAGGTATGTTACAGACGGTAAATAGGAGTGTCTTGAGAAGGTTTAACAGAAATGGATAGCTGATCTTCTTCTCTAGTTATCCATGGTGTAATGAGGTTCTGTAGCAATAACTGCACGTACTTTCGCCTCACCAGTGCCTTACCACCTGCCCTCGTTAATTTATTACGCTGTATGATCCAAAAGTCAATTCAGCAGGTGTTCAGCATCAGATAAAATATACACTAATTCCATCATTTGGTCTTCCATCCACATGAGTACAGTGCTCACATCTGATCAAAGTGTCGACATCACCTTTAGTGTCATTATCAAAATCGATCTTCTCAGGTTCGTCAATGTCTTCGATAGTTGTTTCCATGTCCATGTAAGGCATTTGCAACACCAATTTCTTATTCATCTTGGCCGTTATAGGAACGTTTGATATTAGAGCCATCTCTTTTGTGAACTAAAACGCGCTTTACTGAGAGTACAAACGTACACCAGTTGTCTGTGATTACGTTCCTGTTTAAATCATATTAGAGCCTGGTCAACTATTTAGTTAAGTAATAGCCAGGTTAATTATAACATGGTATCTTGACCCTTTCTTTCCATGGTAAGTGAATGCACTCACTCATACTTGCTCGAATTGTCATTTATGGAAGAATTTAATCCCATATTGGGCATATTTCTTGGATATGTAAGTGCACAACTGGCACTTCTCTATGAACGCCAGTAGCTGATCGTTCACTTGGCAAGTACATTTTCTCACAATTTTCAATGAAGATGTCTGAGATCTCCCTAAGTGAAGCAAACCTGTAAGTCTTCTCCCTTTCCTACCGTGTGTTAAGGTATTCGAATCGCAAAAAATCAGCATGAACTTGAAGTGACTTTGTGAGATGGCCACAAGTTACATGGTTGGTCTCGTGCTTAGGCTCAAGATTCATGCAGTTCATAGCTGGCCGTTTGTCCGGCAACCAGTGAGGATCTGAACCTCCACTAGTCCAGTTCTGTTCTGGAGTGCGTCATCGTTTGACATAAATCCTGGAATCCTGTAGATCAATTTTTCTGTTTATCCATCCAAATATCTCGTCGATAATTTGGTTCTGAAATAATAACTTGAAGGATTTATCTGGATGGCAACACTCTGTGCCTACAGTGTTGACACTGGAATCAAGGATATCATAATGATCCATGCTGCTGAATTTGTGGCTGAAAATACGTGTGGCCGACAACTCTACTTGAAAACAGACGTGTTTGAGAGCGTGTTGGCTTAGAAGTCCACAATTAACGGAACATCATCGTCATCATCGTAAACAAAGAGCTTTCTTCTTACCCGACGACCAACAGGTGCGACAATAAAGGGAGCATCGGAAACAGAGGTTAAGGCACAAGAGCCTGCAGATAGAGAGGTGTAACTTTTCTCCATTTACATAGGAAGCATTAATAAATATTAGAGAAATCATTATTAATGAAATATACCAACTGAACAACAAAAGTAAATTAAATAGAATAAAAAGTAACTAATTTCAGGACAGACCCGCTTCCAACATTATATTAAAACCTTTCAAGTTAGACCTAACTCTGTATACTTAAATTTTTCGTCCTTAGGTAAATATAAAATATACATAAGGATATATTAATGTATAATTATGTGTGAATAAGTATATATAAATACTTCATTCTTACTAAGAAGCTAGAGGAATTCAGTCTCCTAAAGCCATTTATTAAATCTAAATACAGCACTACGAGTCGACCCTCCCTTTCGCATCTTCTTTTCATTTCTCGCAAAGTGACGTCCTGTCCCTCCTTGCCTAATAATAAGCCCCCTTAGATTGCATGCCCCTCCATCGAAGGCACGTTCTCTTGTGATGGCGTAACCAACCCCTTCTTTTGGTCTCTCCAGCTCGCTAAGAGATCCCATCCAACTTCTGTTCTCCGTTTTAAGAATCATATCAACGAATCCTCTCCGACCTTTTTTACCCCAAAGGGGCAATTGGCTCAGATCATAATAAAAACGCCAATGTACCGCCATGGCAATTAGATTTTCCATTTTAAAGCCCTCCTAGCGCATGCGCAGTAAAATAAGATTGTGAAAAGACACTTATTTGCAATAAAAATTGTAAAATTATTTTGGATTTGTCAGATTTATACCCTAGACAATGTTGTAAACAGTTGTTTACCAGGAATTCTCCAAAGGCTGACCACCTAATCGTTTGATATCGTACCTTACGAAAGCTGTAAATGTGTCAAGGAATTTCAGCTAAAGTGAAAATAAATGTAAAAAACCGTTCCTGTTTGGTCCCTATCCATTGGTCAAATCCTCCTTAGTTAATGCCAAGGTCCTACTGTTTTTGTCCTGCTGTGAGCTTAACTAATTTACGCTTCAAGAATGCATCATCAGTTGAGGCTCTCGTTCGATCTTCAATCAGGTTAAGAATCAATCAAGAAATTAAGGCCCATTGCCGTTGGTGACCAGGACTTAGGCCCGTTTAACAGAGGCAGCAGGGTTAAACGCATCAGCCTTGATGTACAGGAGCAGCAAACGTAGAGACAACAGTGGCAATGGATGTATAGTCAGCAGGAATAGATGCAGCAGTGGCAGCGGATGTATATATAATCAGCAGGCATAGAGGCAGCACGGCGTTTTGAAAGGCTTGATGTACGTCGTTGAAAGATTTTTCCTTATAGGTGGCCGTATAGGCATATCAGTATCACCATGATCATCATTTTCCTCACCATCAGGTTGCGCACCACAATCTTCGCCTACATCACTATCATACAATACCTTAAATACAAGGTTATCTTCCTTTTCCTCATCCTCATTTTCACATATATCACTTGTCTCTGGTAATGTACCAATGTACCAGGCTGGGTCCAGGCTGATGACTAGTATTTACGACCTGCAAAACCAAAACACGTAAATACCGAACAATAAAAATTTGCCCCATCACAAACCTTGTGCGGTTTCCACTCATTACCATATCGTCTACTTACTCTATGGAAGAAAAAACACGGAACAATGTGCGTGGCACAGCCTGTCTCGACCATAAGACAAAGCGCACCAGTAGAAATAAGGTCGGCTTCGAACTAATATGATATTTAACACACGAATAAAAAAAAAATGCGTCATAAAAATATGTTAGATATAGAATAACTTAACCTTGAAGGGACCTGTGCCAAAGTAATAAGTAGTGTGGTGCTATGCGAATAATTTAACGTAAAGATACGGTTTTATCAAAGCTTTGCATTAAGTCCATTCCTCCTTAATCTGGTAATGAATAGTGTTTCAGCTAATATAATGGAGGCGGGCCCAAGGTGCATATTCTATGCTGACGACATTTTGATGTGTCGTTAAACGAAAGATGAGGTAGAAGAGAAGGTAGAATGATGGAGGCAATGGGTAGTAGAGAAATGCAAAGGAGTAGGTAGAAGACATAATATTTGCAGCGTAGATAACAGAGGCAGGAGTCTGCTTTAGGAAATAAGGCTGTAAGAAAGAAGATTGAGCCAAGTATATTGTTTTAAATACCTTAAAATACAGATTGATGCAGGAAGAAACACTGACAGAAAAATGAAATGAAGAATTAACGAAGGATATGAAAATTTTCATGATGTATCCGGTGTATTTTCTGCCAAGAAAATTCCAGTAAACTCAATGGGGAAACTATATAACTCTGTTGTGAGACCCGCGATGATATATGGCCTGGAAACACTACCACAGAAGACGATATGTGAAAATAGCTAGAAGTGTCAAAGATACGGATGCTGAGTTGAGCATTTGTGGTCACGAGGAAGAGTAAGTTGAGCATTACATGCATAACATGAACAATAAAAGATATATCACCTAAAATAAAAGAAGCCCTATTGATATGGCACGGACATGCGAAGAGGTGAGACAATGATTATTCTGACTTAGTGTTACAAATGGAACTACATGGGAAATGGAGAAGAGAATGAAAAAGCTGAGGTGGAGAGGCTTCGATTAAAGCTAACCTAAGTAAAATAGGTTTGGAAGTGAATTAAGTGTTGGATAGAAGATAAAATAGTCTCTATCAAAAACGGTGATCAAATATCAAATGGGTAAAGCAAAAGTAAAATATATAAGTATCTTTTCCTTCCAGATAATCTAAAGAGGTACAGGCATCGTATGTGATGCAATATGACCCAAATGGCCAGACTTTATTTACTTACTTTTATTCACGTGTACAAACGAGCCTTTTTCATTCTTAATTGTGTTGAGGAAAGTAGTTTCTTTCCAGCTAAATTTCATTCTTTCTGATGCCCTCTAATTTTCATAAAGCAGCACCAACTTGTTATCATTAACTATACCTTTAAGAACCAAAGCCAGTATGGAATTTGTAAGCTGCTTGAGGCTGTCGGAGTGGCCACCATGAAGCTGGCCCGGATTGTGGACCTTTGCTACCACTCATACAAAAGAAAAAGTATGCAAATTATGACAGCAATAACCAAGAGGAATCTCATGACGAATTCAAAGAAGCTCCTGAAAAAGCTGGAGCATTTCGTTGAGCTAGGTACGATCGAGGTCTTCTCAGAGGAAAAGAACTTTTGTCACGACCAGTTTCACAAAACGGGGAATAAAAAGTGGCTTGACTACAATCCATGCGATGTTACATGTATCATAAAGATCAAGTTCCACCAACCTGTGATGGTCTATGTATGCCTCCATTTAGGGTGACATCATGCCACCCTATATCTGTGATTAGGCTCTTAAGCTCAATTTAGACGGCTCTCTGGAGCTACTAGAGACTGTGGTCAAATTCTAGCTGAATAGGTTTGCTACTGGATGGCCATACTTCCAAAGAGAGTCAGAAGTGGTTGTCCGAGAATTTCTACAACTTCACTCGTCCCAGTTTCTGGCCTCCTATTTTCCCTGATTTTCCTCACATGTATGACTAAGTGTGGTGCCCTGTTGAGAAAGACACCAACCGCTCTGCGGGCAATACCAAGGCTCAGTTGGAGGTCAAGATCAAGGAGGTATTCGAAGATCTTCTCAAGATCCACGTGAGGAACGCATGCGCTAGGATTAGGATCCTTCTTGAAGCTGTGGTGGAAGCTGCTATCTCAGAGCTATAATCTAGTTGATATTTTTTCCTTTTTAAAATACATTCTCTTTTGGCTAAGACATTGCAGGTGAGTTATTTTCTGTAAACCGTCAATAGACTTGCGGCTTGCCACAAGTCTATCTTAGAGTGAAATTGGATACGCAATGTGGCTAGAATTTTCTGAGAAAAGAGTATCAGAAGCGTCTTTGTAGGATAATTAGGTTTGAATTTAAATGGCAAAGGGAAGGTATAAGTGATTAAGTAAGTTTTGAATGAATGAGAAAAGTTTTCTTCATTGAATCAAAAAGTTCCAAAGAGGGGCTGTTGAAATTCTTTTGAAAGACCTAATGTTATCCTACAGGGGGTCTTGACTGGATGTTCTAATTTAGAGGAATAAAAACTTTATTACATTCCTATGTCGCACTAGTCACAAAAGGAAGGAAGGAATAACAGAAAATCATGTAGTTAAAATGGATGTGCCTTGTAGCTTAGTGGTAGAACATCTAAACGACAATTGGGAAATCATATTTCGAGTCCCGGTCATGATATTTTTTTTTCCTCCGTAGCATTAATCCTGTCTTTCCAGAATGGATCGCCTCCTTTATCTTTGTGTCTTCCACTCACTGTCCCTTTTTTGTCCTAAAAAAATCCGGTTTCTTTTCTTAGCTGCTCATGGATGTTTAATTTCTCTCTCTCTCTCTCTCTCTCTCTCTCTCTCTCTCTCTCTCTCTCTCTCTCTCTCTCTCTCTCTCTCTCACACTCTCTCTCTCTCTCTCTTCTGAATTGCGGAAGGAAAGTGAAAATTAATTCATGTAAACTGATTTAATTTAATAATTGTATACTTTATTTATCTGTGAGCTTTACCCTATCCTAAGACATCTTCAGACGAAAGTCTTTTAGTTGGTGGGGCCAAATTTTGCGTTTCCTTTATCAGAGGTGCAGCTGTGATTAGAGTGAATGTTCTGAAAAATTACGTGGGCATGCTTCTGGTCATTACTTCATAAGGGGGCAAGAAGCTCGTCGCAGTGCAAATCGAAAGGATCAATCGGCAGCAAATATTCTGTTAAAATTACGAAACTATTGAAGCGAGAACTAAGGAAAGATCTATTTAGTACTGATGAGAGAAACGAGGTCATAAACAGTTCCACATCTCCTCTTCATTCTTGCATCGAAGACGCAAAAATTTAATATGCGGAGGGTGTATAACAATTGAATGTACCCAATCATAGAAGCAAGAAGAATGGAGATTCGGAGACGATAAGGCCTACACCACGAAGCTAAAATAGATCCAATTAATAAAACGCTGGAAAAGATGGAAGAGAAATCAAAGAGAAGACCATGTATAACCACGATAAAGAGATAAGAAATATATTAGAAGACAACAGCATGAATTTAAGCCACACAAGATTCACGAGATACATGAAAATGCTAGCTAATGGTGAAGACAAGGAAATTAATGCATATTAATGCAACCTAATTAATTAATTAAACCCCCTGATTGAGACAAAAAATTAGCTATAAAATACACACGAAATACATTAAAAACCGAAACAAAGAATCAACAAAAGAAAATGTAAACAAAATAAACAAAGCTTAAAGATAACTAATGCCTTAATTGACAGTGCAAGTAAACAAAAAAAAACTACATTCACCAAACAATAACGGTTAGAACACTAAAAGTGCGAACAAACAGACAAAAATTAACTAAAAAAGCAGCAATTTGTCTGATCACCACGCCCAATAGCATCCATTTGTAACTGTATTACTTTTTCCCTACTTTAACTCAATCTACCCTCTCCTCACTTTCATTCCCATCAACTTCACCACTATACACTCAGCTGCTGAGAATGATGTTCTAGATCTTTAAAGGATCCTAATATAGGTGTTGGATGTGATTGATGTCCAGATTTTCTAATGGAAGAGGTCGAGAATTCTTCTTGAGCTTGTCCTCTGTGATTGATTTTCATCTCCTTGATGAGTAATGCTTCAAGGATCCTTAGGTGACTGGTATCTGAATTTCTTCGGGAAATTGATGTGTTTTTAACCACTACATATTCTTTTGTTTATTCGTTTTCTATGTTCTAGGTCATATAATTGTTTAAGGGCATCTTCTTAGAAGCGCATAGTCAATCTCCCGCTGAGGGTAGTTGGCATTGAAATTTGTATGCTACAATGGTAGACTTTAACTTGGATGGCTGGGGCAGTGATGTTGTTTTTATTTGTTAAATTGCTTGCTTTTTTTATTTGTTAATATATTCTTAATGATAATCTTTTGATGTTGCTTGGTATTATATTGATCTTTACGATCTCTACAATAACCTTTTGATCGGTTTTGTAAGCCTCGGTCATTTGTTTCTTGTCAAAGAGGAATTGCGGGTTTTCAACAAGCGTATTTTCCTTTACGTCAATGAAAGGGTCGAGAATCCCTTTTAGTAGATGGTCAAAATCTCTGTTCTTGATATTTCTTGGTGAAACGAGTTCCATGTTAAGCAAGTCCCGGCCTCTGAACAAGCTCATGACAGATATCTTGTATATATCTTTTAGTGCATTCTTCACTTTTAGCGTTCATGCATCCTCCAAAGTTGGTTCCTTTGCGTTAGATTTTGGTGATGTATTTTCCGTGGTTGTTATTTTGGGTATCGAAGTCAAAGAAGGGTATGTGCCCACGTACAAATATTTCGTATGTGAATTTAGGAAGTTTTACTCCATGGCTTTTTGGAGATGAAGAAATTGGTTTCATGGTTTATTGTTAAGAATATATCATCAATGAATCGTGTGTATATCCTAGTGGAAGAGGGGCCTGTAATCGTGTAAAAAAGGTTTCTTCTATGTGTCCCATGTAGAAATTTGCGAAAGTGGGGTCGAGGGGTGAGCCCATAGTTACTCGTGAATCTTTCTGTATATTTTTCCCTATGGACATTTGGATAGTGATTTGGTAGTACAACTCTTCAGTTTTCATAAGATGCGTACATATAAGAAAAGCTAATTCCTTAGTGTACTGATATATATATATATATATATATATATATATATATATATATATATATATATATATATATATATATATATATACAATAAAAAAAACAGTGTTTTGATAATTTTCTGACAAAGCTTAACAACCTCCCTCAATTGGGAACGGACAATTGCTTACCTTTTCTTAACCTAAAAGTCTTAAGAATTAAGGATAATCGTCCTTTACTGTATACCGTAAAACTACTAATTATAATTCACATATACACTTTTATGCATGTCATTATCTTAAAATGAAAAAATAATCGTAATATCTGTATTTAAGAGCCTTTTGAATATGTGAACCCTGTTTTTACAAGATCAGATCACCATCATAACATGCATGTTCATTGAGTTAAAATATCCACTCTTTTGTATAGATGTAAGCCTATCTAAATCTAGGGCAATATAACATAACATAATTTCACGGATGACAAAAGCCACAAGGGCCTATCAAAGGTCATCCGCATCTGTCAAAACCCACCCACAAAATGCATCCATAGGATTGTGTCAGATCATGCATCTACATTATACAATTTAAACAATTCATAGGATTGTGTCGGATCAGGCATCTACAATATACAATTTGAACCATCAACAGGATTGTGTCAAAAACAAAAATTATCATCATCAAGACTCGTCAAAATCCAAATCAATGATAATATACAATGATAAAAAACTGCATATACAGGATTGAGTCCAGAATACCCTCCTTCCCCATATAATCATCTAATCTGCGTTTGAAAACATTCAAGTTTGGACTGTCTACTGTCTCGTGTGGCAAACTATTCCAGTAATCTACACTCAATTGGTGAAAAAAAATATTTTTCTAACATCCAACCTGCAACTCTGTTTTTTAATTATTAAGTGGTGAACCCCTAGTCCTATTACTACTTTCCAACTCAAATAACTTGCTAAAATCCAACTTATTCACCCCAGAACAAATTTTAAATAGCTCAATCATATCTTCCCTCACACGTTATCTTTCAAATGAGAACATATTTAATACCCACAGTCTATCTTCTTATTCAAGGTGTTACAGAGGAGGTTTGATTTTTGTTGTCCTCCTTTGTACTAACTCTAGCAGGTTGATATCATATCTAAAATGTGGTGACCATGCTTGTACACATTACCTAAATGTGGCCTGACATACGAGTTGTAGAGTTTAAGGATAACCTCTATACTCTTGTAGCTAACATTCCTCTCAATGTATCCTAGCACCTTATTTGCTTTATTTTTTGCCTAAATACAGTGGACACTGGGCCAGATATTAAGAAAATATGTAAAAAAATCAATAAATTTCTAAAAATAAAAATTCTGCTTCGATTAATTTCAAAAACATCGAATTGAAACGAATTTAATCACATGTTGACATAAAATGGGAAAAAGCTAAAACAAAAATATATATTTTACATATTATCATAAAAAAGAAATATGCTATTAACCCTCTAAATTCAACAAAGCAACCATTTCTTATGGGTATGTATCAACATCTTCCCATTTGCTCTTTTTCATTTTTGCTTTCATGGAACTTATGATAAGATCGGATATTACAAGAAGGTGGTGCATCAAATCTGTATTTGAGGCAAGTCTACTAGATTGACGTGTATGGCGTTTGCGCAATTGCTTAAAATCCTTATTTCTACTTTCTTGTGCTTCTTCACTCATTATTCCAATTGGCAAACACATGCTTGCTGCTACCGTAGAACTATGAACCAACAGTTTATGAACTGCATTTGGCATAGGATACCACGAGTATTCTTTAATATTAAGTTCTGCTGTTTCTTTAGTATAGCTAGAAAAAGCTTTATGATTGAGGAAATGATGGGATGAAATTGTTCTTAATATTATTAAATATCTGAAGATTAAACTTAGGTTATATTTAAAATTTTAGCAGATACATCCTATTTTGCAAAAAAAAAGGTTCTGGCTGTATTACCCTCATTTGATGTTCCACTTCCACCAGGCAATGGCATGTCAATAAGGAGACCTAAAGACTTTCTAAATTTGGCTTGAATAAAGTTCTTCTCATTTACATGCTTTGTCATTTTTCTCCTCTTGCTTGCCAAGACTTGAAATCAAGTAGATATGACATCATCAAAAACATTTCCATGCATCTAATCCAGCAATGAAGAGTGGAAAGTCCATACTGAATTGATTTTTCCTTAATTGGAAGAGAATAAACAGAATCCAAATCATTCATGTGTTTTGGTGGAGACCCACAAATTATGCAAACTTGAAGAGAATTAGTATCTGAAATGCAGCTGACAACCTTACCATCAATCATTGTTAATTTTAATTCATGAGTGACATTAATTGTTACATTTTCTTTAATAGATTCTTTTGTGGAAACGAGGACATTACGTTTACTATTGAGGTCATAATATAAGGCCTTTGTTGTGTCTTTAGTTTATTTTTTAAAAAAAACTAATGACACGACAAAATAATGTTGAGTTTGGACTTGGATTTGACCAGATTAATTTGCCTTCATCGCCGAGCTTTAGAGGAACTAAGCTAGCAATGAAAATGGTACTATCATAGCAGGTACCTGGTGATGTAAAGGACTGTTTGTAAAGAGCTTGTCCTGAAGCCCTATCAAATCCGTAGGTTGAAATTAATGTGAGAGGTTTTTCAATTAGTGGAATTGAATCTTTCATGATGTATTCGCAAATACGTTTTGCTGTATGGTCAACAGTGACTGAAAAGGAATTTCTGCCCCTCTATCTGTTACATTTATCCCATTCTGATTGCATTTTTCCTTTTCTTTCCTTACTTAATTATAAGGAGGATAAAGGCTGTGGTTACGCTCTATGGCTCCTGATCTACACTCTTGATAAGCAGCTTTAGTCATGTTTGTTCTAATTAGAAAGGCCAAAGTTTCCTGTGATGCATATGGACAGGGTACAGTTTCATTTACTTTAAGTATGCTTTTGAATTGCTTACCCTCTTGTGGGTGGCCTTCTTTCCTCATTTTCATTTGGGCTGCATAAGCAAGCTCTTTAGAGGTTGAGCTAGTCTGAATTAAATTGTGAACCCTATGTCTACAGGATGGTGAACATAAAGAGTCAAATGGAACTGATGGTCTACCTACATGCCTACTTCTTTCTTAAATTACATCGTCAACCTCCATTTCGTCATCCAGCCAACTATCAGAAACATTTAAAATGCTGTCAAGCCATACCTTATACTTTTCTTCTATCTTCTTCTTATATCTTCTCACACCTGGATTCAACCATTTGCTCTTCTATATTTTATGTACTGACTCAACAAATTGATGAATTTCTTGAACTTTTTCTTCTTTAATTTTCAAACTTTCTTTAAAAAAAATCTCCATCTAATATAGAATTTGAATTCAAAGATATACCAGCATTAAAATATACTTCAAAAGGTCGTCTGTTTGTTAATAAATTTTCACCTGACAAAAAAGGAAATAATGGGTCAAAATGACTTCAGGTGGCAAATGGTGGCAAAAAGATTTATATTAAATTTGAAATAGATACATTGAACTTTGTTTGGAGAATAATCTAAGGACAAGAAAATATAATCGAAAAAGTCAGTGAACCAAAATTCATTTTTCTTTATTAAATTTAATCAAATTTTAAACCTATATTGCTTCAAACCCTAATAAATTAATAAAACCTTTTAGAACCTACCAAAATTAGCTTCAGCCATGCTCCGTGATATTTGTTGAAAACTTCCAATTGATTTATGTAATAAATTATAATTAATTTTATGAGAATTTTATTAAAACAAATGAGCAAGTCTTATAAGTCTTAACCAAAAGAAAATAGATTATTAAAAAATAAACAGCTTTGAGTTTAAATTTGATCAAATCGCTCTGAATATACAATAAAATATCATTTAATTATTGAAATTTAAGCAATAATAAATGATTTGTAATAATAGAATTCAAGATGTAAAAAGTATAAAAATTAATTTTATGCATCCCTGGCCCAGTGTGCACTGCTTCGAAAACTTTAGTGACCTATCTACTACTACGCCTATGTCCTTCTCATCCTCAACTGAATTCAGCCAATGCCCATTCATTTAATAGCTAAATTCCCTATTATCTCTTGCCATGTTAATAAATTTGCATTTTTCAAGGTTAAAAGTCATCTGCCACTTCTGAGTCCAAGCTAGCAACTTATTTAAGTCACTCTGCACTTTAAGGCTACCCTCAACTTCTTTGACTACAGCTGCCAATTTAGTTTCATCAGCAAAAATTGACACTTTGCTATTTACAGCCTCCTCAAACTCATTTATATAAACTATGAATAATAAAGGGCATAGAACGGATCCCTGAGGTACGCCACTGATAACGTCCCTCCACTGTGACCTCACCCCATTCAGCACAACTCTCTGTTTCCTGTCTTTCAGCCATTCAGTTATCCAATGCAAATCTTTCGTACATATCCCATGCATTTTTAATCTGTGAACTAGTCTCCTATATGGAACCTTATCAAATTACATCAACATTCTTCCCCTTATCTAATTGTTTAGTCCATAAAATCCATTAAATTTGTTAAACATGATCTACGTCTTCTAAACCCATACTGAGCATTATTTATTAACCTACCACTCTCTAGATGGTCAGAAATCCCCTCCTTGACTATCTTCTCAAGAATTATACTCGCAAGATTAATGATCAGTCTCTAAGCTACCTACATGTTTCGAAAGCTAAAGAATAATCTAATGATTTGTATGAAAGATCTACAAAGCGATCAGGAATTTTCAGTGACTAAAGTGAATAAGAGAACAATGGGTACGTAGCTCCATCGTAAGTATCGGCATTCTTCCACTCCACGCAAAACTCCAGTTCTTAATAAAAAACAAGTAACGAACCGTTTCCAGTTTGGCAGAGAGCATCTTTAAAAGGAAAGTACAGTTGGTGCATTGTTATATGGTCAAATGAAACTAAAATATAATCCTAAGCACACCATCCCAAACGGAAAACAAGGGATGAGGTTGTCTCATGGCTTGAAGTTGCTTTACTGCATATTGCACAGGAGCATTCCACATCATCTATGGGAAAATGGTTGGTGACACTTATCGAAAGATAGTGATGAAAAACTGCTCTCAAGGGCAAAACAATTCTACGGCGGATATTAATGGATATTTTAGCATGGCAAATTAACTCAAGAATGGTTTACAAGAGAAAAATAAACTTCCTTCCGTGACCAAGTCATGGCATTTGTGGTGAATACTCAAAGCTGCAATTCGAAAAAGGAACTCACATAACTTTACCTCTTTGAGGGAGATTTACGTAGAAGAGTAGAACAAAATATGAAGAGATGATTGCAAAAGGCTAATATCGACTTAAGAGAATCGTCTTCGTCCTGTTACCTAGTAAATTTTGTTTATAAACAATTGTTATCATATGCAAACAAAAATCTGTCCTTTTTATTGTTCACGTAACTAAGGTTTAAAGAATTCCTCCTAATTCACGTGCTTTGAACGTTCTTGAAAAAGATGATATAAGATTTTAATCATGCAATTAACTGATAGCTTTTCTTGATAATTTTAAAATTATTTTACATTAAAACAAGGTAAACGATCACTCCTAGCAACGTTTTGTTAAATCTCAATTTTCTCCTAACTCTATTTGCGATAAAAATCGAACCAAAAACATCGGGTAAAGTTTCTTCCATATCGGCGATGTAAATATATCGTTCGACTTCATTCCTAGTCAATATCATCATCTCCCATAAATGAAATTGTCATTCATATGCAAAATATCGAAATAAAATAGCATTTTTAGTACTAATAAAGTCAATAATGGGGAAATAAAGCACCTCTATAAAATACATAATGTTTAAGTAAAATCTGTCCATAGCATTTGTTCTGGGCAGAGATGGAATAATAATGGCCGCATTATCTTTTGTTTTCCATTAATTTTTATCGGATTTCTATAACAAGAAAAAGGCAATTAAAAATCAAGCTATACATTTATATCCTTTTATATATAGGAAAATAATTCTCATAAGCCGAGATTAATAGTTCACGCACTCCTCTATTATATATATGACATAATATATGATGCCATTACATATGATTTAATATTTGTTATTAAATACAGTATCGCAAAAGGTTCCATACATAGATGAAATTAACTCTAGAAAATTGTGAGTTTAGCTGGAAACCTCCATCATTTTTGTCCTTTCTTTGTAAACAAACGCTGAATCGTCTTGGCCATTCAGGGTTAAGATCATGTTAACAGAGATTCGCGAAATTAGAAAAGTGCTGGACCTCAGAATCTTTCTTTCCAGGGGAGTAGAACTCTTCTTATTACCAACTACCATTTCAAAAATGATCCAATATTACAGAAAAAACAAGAAGATTTTGCAAAGTTTTGATGGATATATATATATATATATATATATATATATATATATATATATATATATATATATATATATATATATATATATATATAGTTTGCAGGATGAAGGATATGACAAAAAATAGGAAGTTTACTTGATTGTACAACGTTTCGGGTAAATGTTTCACCCATCTTCTGGTCCTTGAAAAATTACAAAACTTCACGAAAAACAATACGCCCACAGAAGGAGTATCAGACTTAGTATTGGTATACATGGCGCAGATGACATCTCTACTATTGTAAGTCTTCCCCTAACCACGCCTGTAGATGGACTTGTGGCTGTATACAGTAGTAGCCATAATTTTTATAGTCAGTAAGAACAAGGGTATTTAAATATTTATTATAGAAGTTTAACAAAACGTTGAGACTATATATTATACACATATTCAGATATTTATATCTGATATCTATCTTTCGTGAAAATTTTAAAGGAATGGAATAAATATTTCGTAAGTTCCAAATTGCTGCGGCCAAAAGTTTAGGGTCACTTAGAAAAAAATGAATTACCAACCGAGGTATTTGTGTTTAGGAGACTGTTGATGGGCTACCGGTTACTTCTTATGACAAGACATTGTTGGAACATTCAACTCTCAACATAACGGCTTGTGAGACGACCAGTGTCTTGTGATTAAAAACAAAGGATTGTGTGCCTTCACCAAGAGAACAAGTCAAATTCTGTGATAGCAACTACTGATGGAAGGTTTAGAAGTGGTGTGGAACAAATTGTAACTCGTTTTAAATCATCAGGATCGACAGATGCAAAACTCCAAACCGGTGAAGCTTGTAAAACATCACCAAGACAGGATCGTCTTATGGTTATAATTTCACTGATTGATAGATTTAAAAGTGTTGCTGAGATTTCCTGTGAGTTCAGCTTTACCCCCAATGTCAACGGATCGCGCAAAACAGTTTCCCGGAGGTAACGAGGTTCTGGGTTGCTTGCTCGGCCACCGGGAAAGAAACCTCTGATCGCCAAGAAGAATCAAAGAGCCCTTGTTCGTTGAGCTCACCAACATTTTGTTTGGACAGAGGAGAACAGTAGGTGCAGGTTCATTTTTAGCGATGAATCGAAGTTTAATGTGATTGGTTCCAATAGCCGGATGTACGTTGCACTTTAGTTACAAGTCAAGCATCATTGCACGATTGTTGCTCGATTTTTGTTTTTATCATTGCTGAAATTATGAGCAGTTGTGATATAGAAAGAAGTGTTTATCTAATATTTCATCGTATAGATCAAAGGTTGTCGTGATTGACACTAAATTGTCAGAAATATAGGCATGACAATACATTTTGTGGTAGAATAAGGTCTTATTAATTTCAAGCAGGATTTTACCTCACACACTTCATCCATTCAAGCACCTGATAACTTTTATTTTCCTAACTCTTACAACCTCATGGAAGAAAGAAAGAAAATGTATTTATACAATGGGCTGAAGAAATGCAAAAAATTCTTGTGACCATTGTTGGAATATTGGCATTGACGGACCTAAAGAAATATTCGCAACAGACACTGATATAAAAGAAACCTTTAATTGAGTATTTATATTCCATCTATGTATAATAAAAGCCTATTGTATCTCTATACTAAATTATTTTTTAGCTCACGGGTAGTTAGTTTGTACCTTCAAGCCTAATAGTTAGATGTGTAATTAACAACCTGGACACACTTACATATTATAACTTCTTAAATAGTTTGATATATTCCCCTTTGGTTTAATAGATTTTCAAGAGGATCCGCGATAATAACACTGGCAATAAATCTTCTCAGAGGATATTTTCTTTTATCTATTTAAAACCAAATACCATCGTACTCAACCTTACAGCTACCTTTCTATACTACATCATTTGAAAACAATAATTTTTTTCCTCACTCCTATGCTCTTGTACATGTTTCTTAAAAAGTGCAAGATTTTCTTAAGTTCAGCGGTATAAAAAAAATAATAAGAAACCTTAATGACAATTTCACCAGATATTACCCAGACCTTTGCCATATTAATGAAAGCAATTTGGGATTCTCATTAGAGTAATCAAAAAAAATAGCAACCATGACTAAAAGGAATACCACCAATGTCCAAATTATCAAAACTCATCACTAAACTTGGAGAAATTTGTTACTTGAATGCCTTTATGCATGGTCCAACCAGGAATCCGGTGGTATATAATCTTACCGTCAACCAGCTCATTACTACAGCATTGAGAGGAATTATTAATACACCGTTTAATATATTTTTATAATCTCTTCTGTTTACTCACCTCTCTCATACATTCATTTTACCTCGCAGTGAAAATACCCTTATTGTTCACATTTATTTTCCTTTAAAACTAAAGGAAAAAATAGATATACTCGAGTAGAGTGAAGTTAAATTATTTTATTTTACAAAAAAGGGGTTGCACTCTATATAATCAATTGGGTGGGGAGCGGGGAGGGGGCCATTCAGGCATCCTTAGCTCCGATATTTTTCGAAATTAGAAAAACATAATAACGAGAGAGAGTGAAGAGGAAGAAAATATATATAATCGAATTAATTACCCCGCCGCCAGGGGGGAGGGAGGCGTGTAGAGTATTGCACCGGGTACATAGGTGTATGGCAAGCCCTACTGGCTCCAGAACGCCCCGTTGTCTCAAACTAGATTGAGCCTACCTGGGCTTTATTCTTTATAGAGATTTCAATTTTTACCCTTTATCGTCACCTTCTTCCCAAGTCTCTTTTATCATATCTCTCTCTATCTCTCAACCAGCGGCTAAATTCATAGGCTAGACTTTACCAGCTTTCATAAATCCGCTCCAATACCTTCTCCCATGTTTGAGCTAACATCTGTAAGGTTATGTGCCCTTCAAGCCCCAACGCTCGCAGTTTGGGCTACCATACCTCACCATGCCCCAATGAACTCAGTTTTCTTCCCTCCTTGCTCTACCAACCTCAGTTTGGCCCCCGGGCCCATTTCTTGTGATGGGGTTCTGCGACGCTATATCTCCCCCACATTTCCATGTCCTCCTTCTTTGCTTCTTCATTGGCAGATACCTCCATGTCAACTTTCGGCGCGAGATGCCCTCATTGGTTTTTGTCCGAAAAAAATCACCGATACTTTCATGGTAAAACAAGTACTTGAAGGTTCCATTATGATGAGCTTACCACTTTCGCTAAGAAACGAGGGTCGCATTTCACACAAGTGCTTTCAAATATTCAGTATTTTCACCATAAACCAGTGGCAGCACTTTAAAGTAATAAACCTCCCATTCACGAATATATACAACAATAATTTTGCACTTTATTAAATAGAAACCAAAATAGCAAATATTTTACACTTTATTAATTAGAAAACAAAACTGCAAATGTTTTACACTATTAATTGGGAGCCAAAACGATAAATATATTTTACATTATTAATTAGAAACAAACCTAGAAATATTAAATACTCTATTAATTAGAAAAAAGGCTAATATTTTGCACTTTATTCATCAGCAAACAAAACAGCAAATATTTAACACGTTTACTTAGAAACCAAAACTGCAAGTATTTTACACTATTAATTAGGAACCAAAGGACAAATATTTTACACTATTAATTAGAAAAAAAACGGCAAATATTTTACATTCCATTACTAAGAAACCAAAATGGCAAATATTTTGCACTCTATTAATTAGAAACTAAAACGCAAATATTTTATCCTATTAATTACAAACCAAAGCGACAAATATTTTACACTCTAATAATTTGAAATAAAGATGGAAATAATTTTACACTCTATTAATTATAAACCAATGGCGTGGATGCTTGTTACCGTATGAAAATTAATACCACTATCAATGCTAATATTCTCAGCTTTTAACATGATACTCGTATGTCTTGATATCAGAAAACACGTGGCATAATATCAAAATAATTTGGTGGGTGTTTTTTCTCAATTTTAGCGATAAAGCCTCGGATAAAGTTTAATCTGTATAGGACTGGAAAAGTAAACTGAATGAAATTCATTATATTTATAGTTATATCCTTTAAACATGTAGTATCATAAAAACTAGTAAAAAATTATTTTATTTATTATATATGTTTTACGATCCAGAAACATTCCTTTCTGTCAAATAGTATATTTTACAAAATAAATAAAATTATGAAATGCATACGGCTGGCGATACATTTCCTTTCCGGTAGCAAATTAATACAAAAGAGTCACGTCAATTAGGAGAAAAAACTCAAATATATATCTAAATTAAAATTTTAAGATATATATGCATTTTATTTTCTCTCTCTCTCGTTATATATATATATATATATATATATATATATATATATATATATATATATAAAGTTTATTTATGGTAAAATGTATTAAACAGGTTTTTGAGGATTCAAACAAAAATAAAATTTTCCATCCAAACATTTAGAACATTTCCACCTCACTTACTGAATCATATTGCATATGTCGATGGTCTGGCTGCATGGCGCATTGTATGAGGTGAATTCTTTATAGAAATCTGAAATCAAGGACGACCTCTTCTATTCTTTCCTAATAAATAAAAAGAAGATGATATTTCTAGCCTTATAGTTTAAAGAGAAATTGGCCTTTGACAATCGCACTCGTACTTTAACCAAGCATTGCATTTTAGAATATCTAAAATATACCTAAAAAAAGACAAATCCAGCATTGAGATTGTGTTGGATATATATAAACAAGCATGTCTAAAAACTCTATTAGCTGATGATAAGCTTTGTTATTAAGGATTTACAAATCAGGTTGGTTCAATCCCTATAGTATTAATAAGAATATCGATTCCCTTTTTATCATTCCATTTTGATGTACTGATGTCCGTAACATAATAATCATAAGCTTATTATCATATTTTGATTTCTGAATACTTTTACATAGGGTAACAACATTTTTTCAACCAAAGACCATATGGTTATACTTTGAGAGATCAAGTTAATACATGTAATGACTCCTCGATAAAGAAACAGGTTATGAACTACATTTGAACTAAGCCAGTAGTATATGTTAAAGCACCATTTATCTGGTATGTTAAAAATATATTAGCGCAAAATTCCAGTTCAAGTATCTTTATACCCCCATCACGTCATTATACTCTGCCTAAAATTTGAAAGACATGCCAGGCACTCTTTTCGAAACATTTTTGAAAAATGGTTAATTTTATCAAATCTATTAGGATTAGTATTTTTCAATTTATTGCCATTAAAATGAATCATTTGTCTAAGTAACTTAAGAGGTTTGCAAGGCATAATGTCAGCAATCTGGTGTACTCTAGTTTGAGAAGCACAGTATTTAGCAAGGAATGACAAGATCAAAACAATCATGTACAGCACTTCATTAGAAAATTCCTAATCTCTCCGACTGTCATCTTAAGCACATGATAATTGAGGTTACACTGAACTGCATATAAAGTAGATGATCAAAAATATGCTTAATAATTTAATTTGTGAAAACCAACATTCCAAGTAATGGTTAGCCGATTTTGCTTCAATAATATAAATATGTTGGGTTCGAGGTATGTGAAATTTGTATGTCCATTACGCGCCAAAGATAAAGCATACCTCGTTTGTCCAATGTGCTCATAATAGACTAACATTCTTCCCCTACCTCATCTGAAATAGAGACAAGTTTATTTCTCTATGTTTTTTAGCCTTTGGTTTGCATCAATTCCTCTATTACATTTTCTCCATTGCATCTTTAATAAATGAAGGTTGATTATAATCAGGGTCATTTTGTGGTTCTATTTGTTAAAGCCATTCAGCATTTTGTTCATTATCATCTCCAAATATTGTACATAGCTACGCCCCATGTCCTGTTCCTATAATGGGCAGATCCATAGAAAATGATTTATTCTATAACTGGATTCTGAAGAATATATATAAATTTATAAGATAATTTTAATGTTAAATCTGAGGTAGTGTGGAGTGTTATAACAGATTTTGATTAAATTGGGAACCATGGAAATATATTTTTAGTTTTACTATTCAATTTAATAATAAAGGATCAATAACCAAGAATATATATCTTCCGCACGAAACGGAAGATCTAGGATTCCTTTCATTCCTGGACTCTCTAATCAGTTTCCATTAGTCTAAATTTACGACCCAAGTGTACGTTAAGGCCACAAACTTAGGCTCCTGTTTAAACGGTACCTCTGAGTGTCCTGAACGGTACAAGAAATCAGTCATTAATGCCTTGGTTAACAGGGCAATTTTCTATTCCTCCTCGTAGATGGCTGTTGATCTTGAACTGGAGAGGGCTTACCGCGTCTGGTCAACAACGGCTACCCACAGGAATACTTCGATGCCCCTATAAAAGAAAAAATGAACTTGGCCGTTGGATCTGGTGCCCGGTATATACTGAAGAAAAATACCATCTATCTTTATTACAAGGCCAATATGAACACAGGCTACCGTGAAGACGAAAAGGCCCTCAAAGCCATTTTACATCCAAATGTCACCATAACCGACCCTAATACGGATATAAACCTAATAATATATTACTAGACAAAGAAAACAAGTAGTTGCATCATGAAGAACAGCTGTCTCCCTCCGACGAGCAAACTTCAGGAGACTAACGTCGTGTTCGAGTATTCGTGTAAAGTCGGTGACTGCGAACATCGCAATTCCAAGTGCATCAGCGTGACCTCCACAACCCTGTCGAGGCGACAGACGGCTCACCTACAGGATGGAGCAATTAGAAAACATGTCCACTCTTACAGCACTGCATTAACCCATGAGACGATAAATAAGAACACTTCCATCATTCTGAGACTAAAAAACCGCAGAAGATTGCCAATGGCCGAAGCCGTCAATATCCAAATGAAGAAACCGGCAATTAATGTGCAACTCCAGGCCAAAACGATACGTCCGACAACTCGGTGTCTCTGCGTTGACCATCAATAATACAAAATCGCAATTGCCTTTACTTTTGAACATTATCTGAACTAAAAATTTTCCTTGAATGTGTTTGATCATTTTGCAGCGCTTACATCTGAAAAAGTCAATTATTCTGTAGCGCCTATGATTTAAACGTTAGTTTGTCCTTAAAAATTTCCTTATATGTGATTGGCCAATTTTGTATCCCTTATGTTCAAATATAAAAGCAAGAAGTGCCTATGTCTTAAACGTTAGTTTTTCCTTAAAAATTCCTTAAACTGTGACTGATAAATTTTGTATCCCTTATGTTTAGGTAGTAAAGTATACATAGTGAAGACAAGTTAACAAGCTTAAACATCATTGACCATTGACGCGCATCAATGACTCAGTCTGTACGCTTGCTCAATCGCTGCGAACTGGTAAAGGAGCAAAAGTTTTATGCAGGACCTAAATAAAACTCCTCAAGAAAATTTCGAAGAAGAAATATGTGCGCTTCTGTTGCCGATTAGAGATTCCTCTTGTTCCTCTTGAGCGAAGTATCCCTATCCCCCGAAGGGGTTGCTCATCTTTATTCTAAATTTTTGGCTCTTTTTGCATGCTTTTTACCTCAAACTTACCTCTTATTTGCACTACATAACTTGGTGACCGGCAAGGTCTGAGTTGTAGTTGGTAGTAAAGTATAGCAAATCCCTGCAGGAGACCCTCCCAATGGGCCAGAAAAAAGGGGCCGATTCTCGGTCACGAGCCAGAACCCAACTGTGGATAGCTGTTAGGGCTAGGCCCAGATAGGTAGGGCTGACCAAGGAGAGTGCAAAAATTGCAAGATAGGCGAGATAGTACGAGGACAGATAGAGAGGCTAGTCCCACTAGTGGAGCATGGATAAGACTTTACAGCTGAATATCGACAGAAGAACCCCTCTCCTCGGAGAGAGGACGATTCCCGGGAAGATGGACATTCCGGACTTCAAAAGGCTTTCCCTTAAACTCATACCCAACAGAAGGAAATGTTCAACAGAAGAATTAGTGCAATGAATATTTATAGATCTGGGGATACAACTAATCAAATGCATTGACACACCATCTGGATTCACAGTTATTTGCTCAGAAAATAAAGACGTAGAGCTGCTACTTTCAGCTGCTGGGAGCATTACGCTAAGGAAGTTGGACTTGGAAGCTAGACTACCACCAGAAATTATGGCTAAAAGAAGTGTCATCTGCCGAAAATTGAGTGCTGGGTAGGAGAGCACTCATGCCAGGCAATAAGAGAAGAACTTCAGGAGAGACAGAAATGGCTCAAAATAGCAGAGGTGGTCAAATTTAAAGATCACACTCACGTTTTCAAGGTCATTTGTGAATCTACCGAAATGGCCTTAAAGATCATAGAACAGGGACTTCTCGCTTTCAACATGAGAATCCCATTGGCCCACATACAGAGACGTCTTCACAAGCATACAGATATGCTTCAGATGTTATGCGTTAGAAGAACACACGACGTAAAATTGCCGCCAAAAAGATCTGATCATCTGTTTTGAATGTGGAACCGAAGGCCATTCTTGGCATTATTGCAACAAGACAGTTGAAAGATGCATTAACTGCCAAGAGGGACACATAACTGTGACTATGATCTGTCCCAAAAGAAGAGAAATTATAAAGAGAAAAGAAATAGAGTCAAACATAAACAATACTAACGTAAATAAAAACTCATAGGCAGCAATGGCAAAAACCACCAACAAGGACTGGCAACCACGTATACTGCAAAGATTGGGACCCAATTTTCCTACATACTTACGAAAGGAACACGCAACAAAATCGGAAATCTGCCTGGCTAACTTCAATTTGCACTTTAACTATTTTATGAAACCAGTAGAAGTTCCTTGCAGTGACCACACGGCGAGTCTAATGAACATAAACATGAATCCTATACAAATCCCTTCAAAGAAATGTAAGGCATAACATAGCGCGGATTGGGATAAGTACAAAGAATTAATTCAGAAGTATGTGCCCATCCCGCTCGGGAAAGCCACTCTAGAGGATACGACGGGGAGTTGGATAGGATCAGAGAAGAAATTAAAAGGGCAGAGAAGGGGGCCGTCTTCATTAGCTCGTTCCAAACCATTAAAAAATTCAGGTGGACACCAGAAATGGTAGCTTTGAGCGAGAAGATCGGCCGGGCAGCATAAAATATAAGAATATTCGAAACATCAAGGTAAGCATACAACTCAATAGAGAAGCAGAAAAGAGAACTAATAGCACTAATTTATGAAAAACAGAAAAAAATGCCATCAGCAAATCGAGAAAATAGACGTGCAAACATCACCATGGGAATTTTGTAAACAAAGCAACAGATTAGAGACACGGAAGGCAAGGGATAAAATGAAAATTACGGATGCAGGGAACAACATTTTAGAAGATAAGGAAGAAATATTGGCATTATTCAGAGAGCACTGGAAAAATGCATTCAAAATTAGCGAAGAAGAGAGCGAGTACTATGACAGTGAATTCAAACATCAGATCGTGGAGGAACTCAATGGGGAGATCAAAAGGAATAGACGCAATAATTACATCTGAGGAATTAAAAGAAACGATAAAGAACTTCCGACAGAGAGCCCCAGGCAGAGCGAGACTCAACAGATTAAATTACCTTGAACCTCCCCCGAACCTAGTGGAGGGAGTGAGAAACGTCTTCAATGCGTGCTTAAACACGGGATACTTTCATGATGAAATTAAAGTGGCAAAGATGATATTTATACCCAAGGTGGAAAAAAACCCAGATCAAGTGGGTAAGGTATTGGAAAAAATAATTAATAGCAGACTGTCCAAATTCTTCGATGATAATGGCTGGAGAAACAGCTGCCAATTTGGCTTCAGGACGAACAGAAGCACGGAGATGACCCTTGTAGTCATCTTAGAAAAGATAGCGAAGGCAAAGAAATAAAAAATGAGCGTAGACATCGTATGCCGGGAAGTATCCAAGGCATTCGACAAAGTATGGCAGAGGGGTATGCAACTCAAGATACTCAGATTAGGAATGACCAACAAGTTCGAAAGGATTTTATGTGATTATGTAATGAAACGACGTGATTTTGTTAAAATAGGACGACATCAGGGAAAAATAGTCGAGCTCACTGCGGGTTTGCCCCAAGACGGATGTCTGAGTCCGCCTCTCTATTCAATCTACACAGCAGATATACCACCACCAAGAAATGAGGGCTGCTTGAACAACCAATTTGCCGACGACGTCACCCAGATCATAGTTTGCCCCTAGAGGAATGGCCCAATACAAGCTAGGATGACTGCAGAAGAGATATGAAGCATTAATAGATACGAAGAAAAATGGAAAATTAAAACCAACAGGGATAAATTTAAAATGCTATCCGTGTACAGGAGGAGAATTTTAGATGTATATGTAGAATGACAGCGCTACAAATACGATAAAGCATGCAAGGTGCTTGGACTACCCATTACGAAATCAGGCTATAAAAAGCACGTAACGGAGAGGGTAAATCGAGGGAAGAGCGGCCTGGCATTACTGTACAAGTTAGTTAACGTAAGCATGAAAAACAAGAGAAAAATGATCAAGCCATAGTACAGTCCGTGATTATTTTATCCAACATCGCGATGTACATGATCTCAAGAAGTAACCTATTAAGCCTCCAATAAGTCCTTGCACAAAGAGTAAGGAAAGTCATAGAAAAGACACAGAATAAAGTAGGAGTTGAATTAACCAACCAAATTGCCCAAAGAGAAGGATGGAGACCACACATATTATTCCCAAGTTTCGCAAGGATAGTAGGAGGAGAAGAAGAAGAAGAAGAAATCTACACCTAAAGAAAGAGAATAATATTCTACGACGACTAAGAGTAATTAAATAACCGAAGCATCACCAGAGAATAGCATATAGTCAATTATAATTAGGATATAAATACGAAAGAAAAGATAGAGAGATAGAAACTTACACCAGTTTTTAGAAAGAATAACTACTAATAATGGTTTGAATGCCTCATAAATACCAACGCTACTTAGATATATTAAAAATAGATACATATAAAAAAATACAAAATAAGAGCAATGCTGGACACTCACGCATGTACAAATTTACTAACGTTATCGCACTAGCTATAACTACCTATAATGGACAGAGATATGCCTAACCTCCAGGCAACTAGCATCTCTTTACAAACCGCTTACTTCCTTCAGCCTTTAACATCTATTCTTTTATACTCTCACATTCGCAAACGGGAATGTGAGACACATTGTGGTTCGAATTCCCCGTTTAGCTGTAGGTCCCATGACTAACTAAGTCTACTTTTGTCTCCTACTATTTTCTTCGCTGTCCTATCTTAAAACTTTCTTCTTCCTCTCCCTCTCACTACTATCTGCCGTATTCATACTACTTCAAGCCTACCTTGAATCTAAACAGTGCGACTATGGGGATCTACAAAGGACTACCGGGCCTCGCCCATCCCTCATTGGCCGCTCCGTGAGGGTCAAGGGGGGCGGAGGAAGGTCGGAATATCTGTTCTTTGTCTCCCACTTCTCTTTTCATTTCATTTTATTTTATATCATTCCATTTCTAGACTGCGCAGAATTCTTGGCATAATTACTCCGACAATTACCTAAGAATTCGGTAAAGGAGGTTAAGTTTGGGGATATTACAAATACGCCTCCGAGAATTGGTTTCTACATAGAAACCACTATTACGAAAGAGATCGATACTCATCTCACCATTCACCATCACTACTAATCTTCATCTTTCTTTTTAGCGGCCCCCCTTAAGCAGATGACTACTTAAGTCCCCAGCCCCACCTCTCTACGTGAACTGCCGTCGGATGTTAGAGGGTATTGCCATTCATGTTTCGTCCCAACTATGCCGGGCAATTGCACGGCCATAATTGGGGGCATTGAAGGAAGCTGGTTTGAGGAGTAGCCCACAGTCGATAACAATGTCAGAAACAATTCCGGACAAGGGACAGACTGTTACCTCCGCTGCTCATCACAGCGGCGGCCCCTTCCAGGAATATAGAGGGGCATATAACCGTCTCTATGGTATGTTGGGATGCAGTCGCGATTAAAACACCCTCGGGGGGCGGCGTTGTCAATAAGTCCGCCATACATTCACACCCCCGAGAGGATCCCCCCAGATTCATCTCCTCCATCGTCATCATTCATTTCAAAGGCAAATCTCCTTTTCATCCAGGCGGCAGTTTAACGAGGAGGAGCCTTCTTCTCCTAATTCAAATTAACAAAATAATTTCTTTAAAAACAAGCTATAACTAAAAATACACACTAGTGAGTCCATAAAGAGCAGAAAAAGGCAAGGAACAGAACAAAGTGTACTCCCCTATTCAAGGGGTGCTCAGCACCATAATGGCGACCCAAAATGCCGCCAGGGTCCAACTGAGATGCTTAAGCGGCCTTGAAACCCGGACAAGGGGAAGGTGTTTAAAACCCTATTCAGCACACTAAGCATAGCAACCATTCGTCTAATAGACACGCCGGCAGGATTCGCCGCAATATTTGAAATGAAGAAGACGTGGAGATACTCACGAAGTAGGAAGGGGTTAAAACTCTAAAACAAATAAATTTACAGCCGAGCACCCCTCCTAAGATCCAAGCACACAGAAGTGTGGTGTGCTGAAGGCTGGACACCTGGATCGGCACACACACAAAAGGACAAATCAAAGAGGAATTAAAAAGGAACCAGCAATGGGTGAGTGGGGGGGGGGGCAGATAATTAAATTTAAAAACAGAAGAGACAACACGGAGTATCACCACGTGTTTAAAATTATCTTCTCAGATATGCAGATGGCGACAAAGGCGAAAGAGAGAGGGCTAATTCTCTTCAACGCAAAAATAAGCGGTGAGCAAATCGAAAGGGAGGAGTTCACCCCGGTGCAGATTTGCTTTGAATGCTACCGACTCGAGCATTGCAGCACGAATGACTGCAAGAAGCAGGAATCGACCTGCTCCAGATGCTGCCAAAAAGGCCACGGCTGGCACGAATGCCCAGCAGCAGGAGAGAAGTGCCCAAACTGTGGACAAAAACATGGGGAAATGGCGATGTCCTGACCTAGAAAGAAAGATATCCTGAAGAGAAAGGCTGGTGAGAAAAAGGCAGAAGGAATCAGGAGAGCGAGTACCTTCTAAGTCCAAGCGGCAAAAGCCGCCCCCTCTGGAAATGTCGCGAATGTCACTCAGAAATCATATCTGAAGATCCGCAATGAAAATGAAAACTCGACGAAAATCCTCACATGCATAATCTGAAGAACCCAGGCTGCTTCACTAAAGAGGTAAATAATATGTTCAATAATAATGGCTTAACAGAAATGTGGTTCCCGGAAAAAAAACATCAAGGGAAGTCCTGCGAGTGCAGTTCCAGTTAAAGGAAGGTGCACCAGCGACTGCCTTCCAAATAGATGCAGAAGAAAAAACGGAAAAGAACGCGATCCTGGAACCCACCCCAGCTCCTCAAAGGTCCCCAAACAGAATTGAGGCTAGAAAGAAAAGGGAAAAGAGTAAAAAAAGAGCAGCTAGAAGGATCAAACAGGCTGAGGGTAACATCTTAAGCTCTGCTTCTTCCTCTGAAGAAGAACAAGAGTTCTCCTAACCTTCTAAAACCCATGAGAGAGCGAGCAGCAAGAGCAAAACAAAGAGTTATAGCCAGAAATAAAAGGGAAAAGAGTAAAAAAAGAGCAGCTAGAAGGATCAAACAGGCTGAGGGTAACATCTCAAGCTCTGCTTCTTCCTTTGAAGAAGAACAAGAGTTCTCCTAACCTTCTAAAACCCATGAGAGAGCGAGCAGCAAGAGCAAAACAAAGAGTTATAGCCAGAACAAAAAATACGATGGAGAAGACATCAAAATCCGGTTTTACAAGAAAGCTGAAACTTCCTTCCCAAAGGATCCCAGGATAGGGGTGATCTTTGAAGGAATCAAGGCTTGCTTTTTGAAATGGACATACGATTCGCCAGACCAGGAAGCGCTAATTGATGCGCGCTCCTGGCGGCAAAATTTAAATTGCATAGGGAGTCCTGCCTTGCCATTAGCGAAGCAAATTTTTTCAAAATTAGAAACGGAAAAAAGGCACGCAACCCAAAGCATTAGAAGAAGACACACACATACACATAAAACACAATTGCTAGACAACACAAACATGGAAAACACGAATAACACATAAAAAAACTTATAATTTACGTCAATGGAAAGGAGAAGGAACATATTCCGTACATTGGATCACAACCTAAAACTCATCAGTGAAAACGATGTTAACACAAATACTAACAGAATAAAGATACCAAATTACACAGTTATAAACAAAACCACACACAGTATCGTTACGACGGCGCAGCCATCGTGATCCGAAAAAAACATTTCATACAAAACGCCTCCAAACCTAGAAGAGTCATTTGTGGCTGTTGAAATACCAACCCTGGTGGGAAACCTGACAGTGGCGGCTGCCTATGAGCCTCCACATCGCAAATACCTGCCGATTCCTAACTTTTACAATCTCTTCGGGCGCGGGAAACTTAAATTGCTGGCAGTGATCTAAATGCCCCAGATGCAGAGTGTCAGGTTACGGAAACACCGACCAGAGGGGAAGAAACCTGGAGTTGCTACTCGAACGAGACAGACTCCAGAAGGTCGGGCCCGATTTTCCTACCTTCTTAACGCATCGTTCGGCAACTAAACCGGACATTATGTTAACGAGCAAAAACTTCCCCTTCAACATCAGCAATGAGCCCGGACCAGTGGTACCGAGCGATCACATCCCGATTATCACCATGATCTCGCTTGCTCAACTACTCAAGCCCGTTCTACTTAGGGAAAGTTACGCTAAAGCTAACTGGGAGCTATAGAGAGAGATACTCAGTACATAGCAACCAGCTGACCTGGGAGACGCTAATCTCAAAGAGTTTGATGAGGAGATAAATATGATCACCAATCCGACGAGAGATGCGTCCCCAGAATCTCCTATAAAATGCTCTCACAACCTAGGTGAACAAACGAAATGAGAGAAATCGCCCGGTAACATAGAGAAATATACAAAGAGATCGGCAGGACAGGCACCAATCGGGAAAGGACAGCCAGAATGAGACAACTAAGAAAGGAACTAAAAAACATAATAATTGAAAAACAAAGAGCAATCTCGAATGACATCATTGGGAGGCTGGACAGGAAGAACAATCCTGTAAGGTTTTGGAACAACCTCCGATGACTTAGAGGATTGCTTGCCAGACCTAGAACCCAAATCAAGGATGGAGACGACATAATTAAGGACCGAGAGTCTCTCGAGAAGAAATTTAGAACACACTGGTAGGAGATTTTCGCTTTATCCCCTGAGGAAAACGACCACTTCGACCAGGATTTTGAAGACCAATTGTTTGATGACCTCGGCACAGTGATACATAGAACCCACCCACACCCGCAAATATCTCATGAAACAGTGATGGTCAGCCACGGATGCCCAATAACTGTCGAAGAGACCTTGAGCACCATAAGGTATTTCAAGCGAAGGGCACCAGGCTGGTCTCGAATTATAAAGAACAATGTCGTAAATGCCCCAAGGCAAATTATTCAGGGTTTGGCGAACACAATGAACACTGCTCTGAATACAGGCTACTTCCCTGACGGGTATAAGATGCCAAAATCATCTTTATCCCGCAGGGAAACAAATCCCCAGACCAGGTAGCTAACTACAGCCCGATCTCTCTTCTTGAGATGCAAGGAATAATCTTCGAAAAGTTTATAGCAAACAGGCTACAAGCTCAACTGAGCTGGTTAGGAGCGCATAACCCCCAACAACATGGGTACCACAGGAAAAAGGGCACAGATACGGCGGTGGTGCTCTTAACAAGCGACAAGTGCTATGTTGACATTGTGCTGAGGGACGTGCAAAATTCCTTCGATAAAGTCTGGCTGGAAGGATTTCAATACAAGATCATGAACTTCAAGCTAGACCCAATCCTGGAAAGGATCCTCTATGACTTTGTCATGGAGAGATGGGTATGTCTCATGATTGAGGGCTACAGAGAACTTTAATTCGCTCAAAACGCAGGCGTTTCGCAGGGAGGCTGCCTGAGCCCACTTTTCCCCTGGTCTTCACGATTGACCTCCCAACTCATGTGCACAGGGCCACGATGTATCTGTAATTTGCAGATGACATCATACAGATTGTCCCATGCTCGGAGAGGAAGGCAAGGGCACAGGCAGCTCGCACGATAGCGAAAATTAATAACATCCACCAGTACGAGAGACAATGGAAAATCAGGAACAACAGGGGCAAATTCAAATTCGTCCTGCTGAGCCGCGAGTTGACATGGCCTATCATCTTATAGAAGGGAAAAGATACGGCTACTCCGCCGAAGGCACCGTCCTCGGCGTAAATATCTCCGACCATGGATACTCGAAATATCATACGGAGAAGCGGAACCTGGCAAGGAAAGAAATCTCCAAGATATACAGATTTAGAGATCTTAGCTCGGCCAACATCAGGAAAATATATCTGATGTATGTCCGGGCTAAGCTCATCTACTCCGCAGTGGTCACTCAAGCGGCCAGCAAATCTTCGATGCAAAGACTCTAACATGTCCAGAATGCTGCATCTCTACTTATTAGTAAAGTAGGAAGGCGTGATCACCTTAGACAAAGAGATCTTCACAGGAGGAAACGTTTGGATGCCATTTATGTCGTCACCCCAAAACTTGGTAAAAAGCTCTGGTCCACCCTAACGAATGGTGTCATTCCGGAGCTACAGGAAACAGGCGGCAGGTTTAACATACCTGCGAGGCTACGGGCAAAAGTCTCACGCCGAAGTCAATTCCCAAGCACCAAACTATGCTCACAAGAAGAGATTACACAAATATATACACAGTAAACAGACTAAACACAGTAAACAATACAACAAATACAAAAGAGAAGAATCAATGAGTACAAAAAATACTACGCTCAACTTTTAACACAAGGTAAATTGTTGACAAATAGAGCTAATAAAGTCTTGAATGTTGAATATTTACAACAAAAAATAAGTAACCCAAATGATTAAAATCAAACAAGAAGAAGAACGCTAAAGCACATGAAGATACAAAAAGATAAGACAAAAATTTAAACAAATAAAAAAACCAAAAGCAAAAGTAAAAATAAATAAAGGAAAACGATGCCCTCCCCACTAGGGCAAAATACCCCTCCTCGGTTTAATTATTCATCCATTATTATCTAACACAATCCCAACATCTTCTAAAATTGAGTATATCATCTTCATTTCATTTCTGTTCATTGCCTGAAATGGACCAAACACGGTCGAAAGAAGTCTCGGAATAAAATATATCTTTTGCAAATGATTTTCTTGCCTACAAGACCAAGACAAAAAACTTGTAAGAAAAATAGAGAATACAAGTTAAAATCAATAACGCTGCCACTGCTGAGGACTTCAACAGTGCATGTATAAAACATGGCCTCTTACATAATTATATATATATATATATATATATATATATATATATATATATATATATATATATATATATATATATATATATATATATATATATATATATATATGCAGGTTATTAATTTTAACTGGTATTTTCTTAATATTTCTTACACGTTTTTAAACGGGGTCTTCGAGGCCCGAAAAAAACATCCGCGAATGACATTTTTTATTCCTAGACCTCTTTCGACCATGTTAGCTCATCTTCAGGAATGAACAGAAATGGAATTATTTGAACATTGGACATTGGACATAACAAGTTGGAAATTATAGATTATGATAGTAAAGGTAAGTTTAGTATAAGTTTGAAGTGGTTATATTTCCCTGGTGTAAGGGTATCTCCAGCAAAAGTATGTAGTATAGTAAAAATATAGCACGCAAGATCAGGGATGTATAGATCCCTGGTCAGAGGGTAGCTCTGGCAAAGTTAGTCTTGTGTTGTGTTGTTTTGGTTGTCGCAATTAGTTGGCATTCAAGTCTTTGTAGTAACTATTAAATCTTGGTACTGCGGTAAGTCAAATTTCGGTATCGTAAATTGGGTTGTCATAATCGGTAAGAGTGTTACATATTAGGGTTGATGTTACCGTTTGGGTAAGGTCTTCTTTAATTTGGGGCTAGCTTTTGATACTACGCTCGCAATGTAACGTAGATGTTATGGTGAGGAGTGATTTATTCTCGGTCGACTTTTGCTCCTTGGGGGGAAAGGACGGAGGAGTCCTACCCTTCTTACGGAGCTCTGCGTCCGTGAGAACAACGTAAGTGTCGGTTAAGAATTGGACTAGGTCGCGGAAGAGAGCCTGCTTTATCAGATCTTCAGGTATGTCAGCCTTGTAGTCCCATTTGTATTGTCCGGCCCTAAAGCCATTGACAATATATTCTGCGCCTGTTTTGTCAGGAAACTGGTTCCCTTCGGCAGTATATACTCTGAGGTTTATCATCCTCGAAAAGTACATGTAACTGGGAGCCAGATTCTTTGAAGACGAGGACCTATTCGGTCAACGTGACTGCGAGGCCTTTTGGTGGCGGGTCCAATGCTCCACCTTCTTAGGCCTCACAGCAGCAGCTTCCTTCGGCTCGACTTGTGCATTTGTTGGAGTAGTTGGGTGTGTGTGATTTCGTTTTTGCCTTCTGCCGGGTAGCCATATCTTGCACTCAGGGATCCCGTGAAAGAGCATTACTCCTGTCTGGAGTTTTTTGGCCGCTCTTCTCGGTCTGCGGTGTGAGATTCACTTGAAGAACCTCGTTTGACGGAGGGTTTTCTGGAACCTCATTTTTTCCATGCCGTTATTCACGAGCATGGTGTTCAGTTCCTTCCCGAAGGTGCCGGGCTTGGTCAGGTTAGCAACACATTATTTTTGTCGATTTTTCGTTTTCGATTTACAGGTACGTAGGTGCAGTGGCAACACTACTCTCTGCGTCCGTTGCCTTGGCAACCTTCGCGTAGGTGGCGTTATCCTTTCTTTCCTACTCTTTTGTGTCTTTGTCCTTAGTTTTTTGTATTTGTTCCTTCTTTATTGGACAGGTCATGGCCATGGTTCTGTGTCGGCCGCCACAATTGAGGCATTTCTGCAACGAACTTTTACATTCGCGCTAGCCATGGTCTTGGCCGGTGCACACAGAACAAACTGTGAGTGTAGCGTTGGGGCAAGTGGCGGTAGTGTGTTCGTTGTACCTGTAGCACCTGAAGCACATTTGCAGGTCAACGAACTCCTTACGCTCAATCTGATTCAGGTGTTCAGTTCCTTCTTTATTGGACAGCTCATGGCTATGGTTCTGTGTGGGCCACCACAATTGAGGCATTTCTGGTACAAACTTTTACATTCGCGCCAGGAATGGTCTTAGCCGGCGCAAACAGAACAAACTGCGAGTGTAGTATTGGGGCAAGTGGCGGTGGTGTGTTCGTTGTACCAGTAGCACCTGAAGCACATTTGCAGGAGATTCGTACGTTAAAGAGGAGAAAGCCGGTTTCTTTTTCCTTAATCGCCATTGTGGTTTCCGTGAAGACAACTTTAAAAACGTGGGTTTAGTCTTTAACTTAATTATTTCGGCTATTTTTGCCCACTGATGATTCCGAAGAATCTTGTCCGTGATTTGGTCGATCGAGTGGCCTCCAACCCAGGGGTGGAGGCGTCGGCAGATCACACTTCTATGCGTTCGTATTTGTTGCGGTTTCTGAGGTGCGAGATCAATTTTCCAAAGGGTGTCTGAGGCACGCGGGAAGGAGAGGGCTTCGATGTCAGCCTCCCTCGCACAGATAGCCGCGTAGCCATTTGGCAACTTAATTAGCCGTACGAAGGCAACATTGAGCTCGCCGTAAATTCTCTCGAAGACCTTGCTCCTGTCCGGTTTTTGCCGGCCTGGTAAGGTCCTCAGGGCAATACGCCGCGTCTCCCTCATCTCTCCGCTATTTCACCCAAGGGCGTAATTTAGGAGGGAATCTGGGATGACCCGAGTCTGTAGGTGTGTGTAACTGGGTGTGTATGTAGTTTTAGGGATCCGTTATGAAAATAAAGAAGAGTGGTATAGAGAAGGTGGAAAAAATGTCCAATGAACAAAAGGCAACTTTACCTTCAGGCAGCGCAGAGGAGTCCTTCTCCCTTTTACTCAACTAGCCTTCATCAAAGCAAGTCAAGGAGAAAATAGCCATTTCCAAACGTATCACTGCTGGTGGAATATCCGGTCACGCACAACAAAACGGTATTCAATTAGCCTCATTCGAATGAAATCCAGTCCAAATTTTAAAAAATTTGACTTTACCGTACAACGAGTATGTAAGAGAGCAATCCAAGCGACAAGCGCAGTCAATGAAATTATTATTTTGGGGGGGGGGAGGGGGAGAAAAGGTACAGCTCGCGGTTACTTATCCCCTCTATAGCCCTTCCACGATCGAAGGGAAGGGGGGGCACAGAAGAGGAGGAGACTTGCTCCTGGAGAAACTCCCAACACTTCTGACTCTCAGTTCAAGTGAACCGATAGTGAAGTGCTTAATGGGGAGTCTAGAACAAGCTTTAGAAGAGGCTTTATAGTGGAAGATAGAAAGTTTTGAGTTAAAATAAGACAGAATGGTGAGGAGGCAGATTGAGCAACCTTGGTAGTCAAAGGTGGAAAGAGTGGAATACCC